>JAJHSJ010000005.1:34005493-34119872 GCA_021015155.1 Magnolia officinalis | reverse complement strand
TTTATCCTTGTTGTCCATCTATGAGACCTCCATGATGCATGTGCTTTCTCACATCGTCCAGGGCAGCGGCCCACCTTGATGAACGCGTTGTATATCTGCCCATCCATTTTTCCTGGATTATGGGCTGCCCATCAGCCCAATGTGATGTATTTGTGGCCCATCCAATGAGGCCCATCGTGATATATATGTGGCCCATGAGTGAGACCTATTGTGATGTGTATTAGGCCCATGAGATGCGGCCCATTGCGATGCGTAAGACCCATGTAATGTGGCCCATTGTGATGTATATGAGGCCCATGCGATGCGACCCACTTGATGTATATGAGGCCCATGTAATGCGGCCCATTGTGATGTATATGAGGCCCATGCGATGTAGCCCACTTGATGTATATGAGGCCCATGTGGTGTGGCCCACTTGATGTATATGAGGCTTATGTGGTGAGGCCCATCGTGATGTATGTGAGGCGCAGATGGTGAGGCCCAATGCAATGTTCATATGGCCCAATGTGATGTTTATGTGGCCATGAGTGGGGCCCAATGTAATGTTTATGTGGCCATGTGTGAGGCCCAATGTGATGTTTATATGGCCCATGTGGTGAGGCCCAATGTGATGTTTATGTGGCCCATGAGTCAGGCCCAATGTGATGTTTATGTGGCCCATGAGTGAGGCCCAATGTGATGTATGTATGGCCCATGGTATGTGGCCCATTGTGATGTATTAGTGGCCCATTTGGTGAGGCCCATTGTGATGTATATTAGGCCCATGTGTGAGGCCCATTGTGAAGTATATCAGGCCCTTGTGTGAGGCCATGGGCCCCACTATATGTTTGGCTCTATGTGGGCCACTCCTTGGGAGCAATGTTGGTTAAATGTCCACATTGATGGGCAATGATGGTTAAATATCTACATTGTGACATTCCCTTAGGCCTTATTAAGCCCATTCTCATCCTTTTCTAAGTGGGTTGATCCTAATCATTGGGCCTCATTTGTATGATCCATCTATTCCCATTAGGCCAACCCAAACTGTTGGGCCCCCATTGATGATGACGCCTTACACCATGCCTTGTAGGATTAACCACACCTTGTGTACTTATTGGGTTCCACAGGGAAGTCCAGTTTATTGTGCGATAGAGAGGGTAAGGAAGCCCACTTATTGTACTTAGACTCGGCTCTGCCCTTGTTAGGGAATATTGTGACGCTCCGTCACTGTTGCACACGTGGGTGGACATTGATGTGGGCGGGGCCTGAGGGCCTGGGCGAGCTACCAGTGATTGGTAGGCTACGGTGCTGGAAGGTTACTGTGCACACAGTGAAGGAAGAACTTTGTCCCACATCGAAAGCATCGTCTGATGTTATGGTGGCTATAAGTTGGATTCCTTCCTTAACTGTCGTAACGCGTTTTAAATCAGTGAGCTTCGGCAAAGCAGTCTATATCACCCTTGCCATAGACGGAAGGATATGTAGTATCAGGTTTGGTGTATCCTCTATTTAGAGCCTATCTTTATATTTGGACTAGATTCGCCGTCCTTTTGTGGACCCCATCATTCGTATGCATGTTGTGGGGATGATTGATTAAAGCATGTGTCATTGGGCTGAGATGTTTATGAGACTCCTTGTGAGGCAGAGTTGCCCCCACATGATCACGCGATATGTGCAGGTTTGATGCATAGCTTAAATAAGGCTGACGGTATTCGTGGACTCATCAGGATCTGCATATTGCATTGCATCCTCAGTATATGATATTTGACTTACTATGTTTTTGCAGCGCATGACCTGGATAAGACTGATGATATTTATGGACTTACCAGCATGTTTTCGCATTGCTTTGATATTGCATACTTGGCACTTACCTTGCGCAATACTTACACCACCCTATAAGCTTTCTATAAGCTTATGCACGATAGATGCGTGTAGGTGGCGTTAGGTTGCAGTAACGTTGAGCTTGGAGTGTGCAGCAATCTTCTGGAGCTTTGATTTTTGATATATATATATATATATATATATATATATATATATATATATAGATATATATATATATATATATATATATCCCTTCAGCACTGTATTTAACTGTTTATATTAGTGGATATGTGATGATGATGTTGTCTTTGTGATTTGGGTAAACTTGTGGTTATGCTTCTTACAAGATAAATGTACATTGAAAAATCTTCCTTGTAGGATCTCAGGATCGGAATCTGGTGTATGGGCGCTGGGAGCCGAGAACGGGGTACTACGGAGGTTGTCGACACCGGATTCAGCGATCGGGAATTTTGTGAGCCCATTTTTCGAGTTGGGGGCGTGACATTTTAACAGATAATTTTAGGTCTTGAGGCCAAAAGTGAAGCATATACAATGTTCAAATGGAACACATCAAAGGAAACAGTTGAATTAAACATCTACTATTGAAAATTTCTTGGGGGCCATAAAAGTTTTGGATCGATATTACATTTGTGTTTTCCATTGATCCATGTCTGTTTGATCTTATGAACAGGATGGATGACAAATAAACATCACCGTGGGGCCTAACAAGGTTTCAACGGTGGAAATCATTATCTCAATTGTTTCTTGTGGTATGATCCATTTGATCTTTGTGTATACTTCAATTTTGGGCTCAACCCGTTAAATTAGATAGAAAAATGGATGGAAGATTTAGATAGATCACATACATTAAAGGTGGGGGCAACAGATTTTACTCAGTACGGTAAGAGAGTACTGAGTTATTCGATTTCATTTACCATAATATGCGGATAGGCTGGTGTACCACACACCAGCAACCTAGCTAGCGTGGGTACGTGTCGTTTCATGTGAAGACACAGGTGACACTCCTCGATATCCAAGATGTATGAATGGTTTGAAGGACATCAAAGTTACATGGCCATACAATGATGTATTTATCAAATCTACATCGTTCATTCATTCTGCGAGATGCTTTTAATCTTTGTAAGGCCCGTATCCTAGTTCGTACTGTTCTGTTGACTCTCGCAATCCTTTCCGACGAATTCCTGAAACCTACGCCTATAATCGACGTTTACGCATGACCCTAAGTCATATCCCGTAGATCTGAGTCGGCTTAATCTGAGACTTGTACCATTGCGACTGCACCATCGCTGCAGTTCCAACCCCGCGTCTTACATACCGATTTGATATCCTAGCAGGGAGATGTGGGCCGACATTTATTTCGAAGAAAACACCGTACATTTGCAATCCCAAGAGAATTTCTACAACATGTCCCATCAATCAATCACTCAAATCAATCGATAAATCACCTCATGTCAAGTACAAGAGCAACCCATGCTTTCTTTCTACATAAGTCAAGCAAACCCCAAAAGTCAACAAGTCTCTCACCTCACCCATCACTCACCTCACATCCATCACTCACCTCACATCCATCAGCCATCACTCTCTCTCCCTTACAACCCTCTCTCTCTCTCTCTCTCATTTCACAAACACATTTCCCAAGCAAGAGAAGAGAATCACGTCCAAGCTCTTCCATAAGAGAAAATGAGTGTGTGTGGCCCACTTCCTCTCCCAAAATCTTTCATCCTAGCCATTCATCCCTCATCACCTTCCATTAAAGTGAGACACAAGGAGATTGGCTTTCCATCAGACCAAGAGGATCGAACGGTGGGTGCTTCTATAGGCTAGTTTTCATGTTTTTATGATGGGCCAAGTGAGGCCTACCGATCGATGGTATGAATCTCACTTTGGACCCTAGGATGTGGCTGATGGCCCACCTTGATTATCAATATCATTCCATGATGGGGCCATTCTCCATGGACCCCATTATGATGTTTACTTTCTAGTTTGAAAATGGGTCATCTAGACCCTCTATTTCGGTGGAGAAAGGATCTCCACCGTTGATTTTGATCGGTGGGCCCATATGAAATGGGACCCATTTGATGTATGTTTTAAATCATGCAAGGGAGGGCCCATAGTGCCGGGGTCCCTCCATCACTCGATCTCTTTTTTTTTTCTATCTCTCTCTCTCTCTCTTCCTTGTTGTTAGCCCCTTGATGTATGCATATTATCCAAGTCACCCACCTTTGTGGGACCCACTTGATGGATGTGTAGGATCTACACCATCCAAACCATGTGGGCCCTACCATAGGGAGATGGGAAACACAAGTATCAGATTGATTTAGATCAAGTGGGCCACGTGTATGTGGGACCCACCTTGATTTATTCATGTACAACAGCCCGTCCAGCGTCCCTGGACGCTGGACGTGGGTCTTGAAGAGTGTGAACAGACAGTGAGGCGTACTCACAGTAAATCGGTTTGGTTTTTTCACCTTTTGGGTGGGCCACTCCTACAGGCCCCACCTTGATGTATGAATTCAATCTAAGCCGTCCATCCTATTTCCTAAATCATTTTAGGCGTCGAGCCGAAAAATGAAGTTAATCCGATTTTCTGGCGGGCCATAGCATAGAGAACAGTGGTCTTTGCCGTTAAAATCCTCTCTGACGCTTCTATACACCGAAACCTGTCGAATATTGGGCTCATTTGGCCTGTCTTGAGCAGTAAAAAACCAATGGGTGGGGTGGATTTTATTGATGTGGGCCCCACCGTTGAAAAACTGCAGAAAACAATCTTTATATATATATATATATATATAGATATATATATATATATTATATATATATATATATATTATATATGGGCTGCTGCTGATGTCCAGAGACGTGCAGCGCTTGCTTCTGCGCTGGCATGAGAGGCTGGGACCGTGGGTCCCAGCGCTGGCCCCACCTAATAATGTATGTTTTTCTATCCACAGTCCCAACACACTGGACGGTGGGACCCACTTGTGATGTATTTGTTCTATATCCACGCTGTCTGTCAGGTGGACCACGCGGCAAACTGTAGGATTGAACGTCAGCCATTGAACCCTTTTTAGGTATTACAGAAGTTTTGGGTCAATATGAAATTTGTTTTCCTTCCATCCAGGTCAGCGTGACCTTATCAACAGGTTGGATGGCATATAAACATTATGGTGGGCCCCACGTGGAACCCTCAATGATGTATGTGTTTTATTCACACCGTCCACCACTGGACGGTGGGACCCACCATGATGCATGTGCTGCATCCAAACCGTCCATCCACTTTGAAAGCTCATTTTATGGCATGAGCTAAAGAATGAGTCAGATCCATAGTTCATGTGGACCCCCACCATGATGCATGTGTTGCATCCAAACCATCCACCATTTGGCAAACTCATTTTAAGGCTTGAGACTAAATTTGAGACAGATCTTGGATTAGGTGGACCATATTATAGGAAACAGTGGGTTTGAATGTCCACCATTAAAAAACCCTTGGGCTGCCGGGTTTAGACCAATATGATATTTGTTTTCCCCTCTTAATCCAGGTCTTTATGACCTTTTGATTAGATGGGTTGGAAAATAAACTTTATAGTGGGTCCTGTGATTTAATTAACCGTGAAAATTATTATCTCCATTGCTATTTGTGATATGGTCGAAATGATCCTTCAATATGACTCATTTTTGGGGATATATGAGGCCCATGTGATTAGGCCCATCTTGATGCATTTATGGCCCGTTGTTGAGGCCCACCTTGATATACATGAGGCTCATGCTATGAGGCCCATTTGATGTATTGGGGACCCATGGGTCGAGGTCCAATGGGATGTACATAAGGCCCATTGAATGTGATCCCACCGTGGTTTATGTGTTGACCTTTACGGTGGGCTATGCCTTGGGAGCAATGATGGTTTGACGCCCACATTGTAAGTACATTGTTGGTTAAATGTCTGCATTGTAATTCTCCTTAGGGCCCATTGCTAGGCCCATACTTGTGATAATTCGTCATTCTATAACATGCTTAATATAATTCCATGACTCATGCCCATACACATCATGTATGCTTGATATGAGTAGTGACTGATCACTGCATATGCCATTGGGCAGATTATTTATGAGACTCATTGATAGGAGTTACCCACATGAGCATGTGGTACGTGCGAGATTGCTGCATAACTGTATGGTGTGACTCATGTATCTCGCATATGTGTGACTTGATCATTGCACGCCTTAGCGACAATAGGGCCGTGACCTCCACAGGGACATCGTGGATGGTCGTATCGGATACTGAAAATATTGGCTCTAGCATTGTGGGCACTTAGGATGTCCTTGGGTGAAAATTTTAGAACCTTTTTGGTACTAGGAGATTCTCCAACATCTAGATCGAGTGGATGCATGAGCGCCCGAGTGTCGAATACCAGTAGGCCGCGTCTCCTACCGTGTCATGGTCAGTTGGAAGGGGGTGTGGCCTTATCCGCCTGAGTGAGGGGGCTACAAGCTAAGCTGAGTTTGACCAGCTCGCAAATGAGTCCACTATCGACGAGCCGGGTAGGTATTGGCAGACTACTAGTCAGGCGAATAGTGTGGTCTCTTCCACTTGCTTGGCTGTGCAGCTAGGGAGGAGGCAGTCAGTGTGAAGTATATTAGACCCTGGTGATATCCAGAGAGTAACTGTACTGATATGTGTACTTGATGAGGACTGACATGCTTGCTTTGCATCTCGCATATGATATTTGGCTATACAGGCCTCGTAACGCATGACCTTGGTATGACTGATAGCATTCATGTCTTGCATCACATAGCTTTGGTACATCTGATAGCATTTATGGACTTACCGCATATTTCCGCATTACTCTGATATTTATATGCTTGACACTTATCTTGTGCACACACTTACACCACCCTCTAAGCTTTTTATAAGCTTATGCACGATAGATGCGTGCAGGTGGCGTTAGGTTACAGCAACGTTGAGCTTGAACGTGCAGCGGACTTCTGGAGCTTTAATTTTAATACATATGTATTTCCCTTTTAGCATTGTATTCAACTGTTTATATTAGTGGATATGTGATGATGATGTTGCCTTTGTGATTTGGGTAAACTTGTGGTTATGCTTATTACAAGACAAAAGTACATTGAAAATCCTCCTTGCAGGATCCCAAGATCGAAATTTGGCGTATGGACACTGGGAACCGAGAATGGGGTACTACGGAAGCTGTCGGCACCGGATTCGGCGATTGGGAATTTTGTGAGCCTGGTTTCCAAGTTTGGGGCGTGACAATCTTGATCTAAAAAATGAGTAATTTCTTACACTCAAGTAGACCACACAAATAATAGTAGGGACAATTATTCTCACCATTAAAATATTTATATGGTCCACTGTAACATTTAGTTTCCATCCAATCTATTTGTAAGGTCACAGATACTTTGGATAAAAAATAAAAAACAAGTATCATATTGATCCAAAATTTTTGTCATCCCTAAAAAAATTTCAATGGCATACATTCAATCCTCCACTGCTTTTTACAGGGTAGTCCTCTTGATTTTTGGATCGGTTGTATTTTTTAGCTCAAGCCTTACGACGAGCTTACCAAGTCGATAGACCATTTGGATATAACTCATGTTGTAAAATAGATATCTTAAATATGTTTTTCACCGCCCTGCTTGACCGGTCAAGGGGCTGGCTCGACTAGTCGAGGATCCCTTCGACCAGTCGAAGCCCGCTCGACTCGAAGTCCAACGATGATGTATTTGAGATTTCAGGATCCATTAACTAGTCGATGGCCCTACCTCGACCAGTCGAAGCCCTGGCTCAACCAGTCAAAGGTTACGCAGATGATGCATGGATTCTGCGCAGACTGCGTAAATTTGAGGCAGTTTCAGAGGGGTATGTAAGTGGAGTTTCCTAAACTATAAATAGGGGTCCCTAGGGCTTTTCTAAAGAATTCTAAGGTTTCCTAAAGGTATTCCAAGGGTTTCTAAAAGAGTTCTAGGGTTATCAAAGGGTGTAGCAAGGGTGAGATTTGAGGTTGTTCGAATCGGGTAAGTCCTCTCTATTTGTAATTTCTATTTTCACAGTGAAGATCTGTCACTTTGTGTCGTGGTTTTTTTCCGAAAGGGTTTTCCACATTAAATCTATATGTTCTCTTCTGTGTGCTTGGTGCCATTGGATTGCTATCCTAGATCTAGATCTGTGTGATTTCGCAGCATGAATCCCCAACAAGTGGTATCAGAACAATTGTTGGGGCACAGATCTGAATCTGCAGGTTTAGCAATAATGGGAAGTACTAGGTATGATATTGAGAAGTACTTAGGGAAAAATAACTTTGAGTTATGGAAGATCAAAATGATCAGTTCCTTAATCAAGCAAGGCAAAGATGGTGCTCTTGAGGAGCGAAAGTCTACTATGACTGATGATGATTGGAATACTCTTAATAAAAAGGCCTTAGCATCGATCTGTTTATGTCTCACGGATAAAGTTCTCTATAATGTCATGAGGGAGAAAACTGCAGCTAAGTTATGGACAAAATTATAGGAAGTCTATGTGAAAAAATCCTTTGAAAATCGCCTACACTTGAAGCGGCAGTGGTATAACTTCAAGATGGCAAAGGGTGGAGATTTGGCGACTCACATCAACAACTTTAATAAATTGGTTTGCAAATTGCTGGATATGGAGGAAGTGATTAAAGATGAGGAACAAGCATGTATGTTGCTGAATTCTCTTCCGACATTATATGAGTCATTCAAGGACACAATGTGCACCATGAATAAAACCCCGAGTATCGACATCGTTATCTCAGCCCTTCAAGGGAAGGTCATGAGAAAGCTAAACGACGACATGGAGACATCTTCTGATGCACTGATTACGAGGGATAAGAATTTTGAGGAAGGTATAGGATCTTTAGGGTCAAGATCTAGGTCCATGGGCAAAAGCAAAAGGTAAGTTAAAGTGCTAGAATTGTGAGATGGGAGGACATGTGAAGAAGGATTGTACAAATCCTAAATATAAAAGAGAAGATTTTGAGGCTTCATACTAGGAGGCCAACACTGCCACGTCGGATGGATCGAGTGGATGTGATGGTGATGTTTTGTCTATGTTTACGATCAGACACTTTTACGATGATCGTAAGGGCGAGTGGATTCTAGTCACGGGGGCATCTTTTCACATGACTCCTCATCGGAGTTGGTTCGCTAGCTACAAGAAGTGCGTTGATGGATAGGTGTTTATGGGTAATGACATTGCTTGTAATGTTGTGGCTGTTGGTACGATGCGTATCAAGATGTTTGATGGGACATAGTGTACCCTAACTGATGTGAGACACGTTCCTGAAATGAAGACGAATATGATTTCTCTTAGTGTACTTGAGGCAATGGGCTGCAAGTTAACAAGTATCGATGGTGCTCTTAAGGTATCTAAGGGGGCATGGGTGATTATGAAAGCACAACGACTCGATAATGTTTATATGTTGATCGGGAGTGCTTCAAAAGGTGGAGCTGCAGTGGCTGTAACAGATTCCACCTCTGCACGTGTGTGACATGACCACATAAGTGGGCAGGGCTAGGGGTGTACATTGAGTTGAGCTGGCCTCAGCTCGACTCGACTCGAACACTGGCTGACCTCAGCTCGAACTCGGCATGATTCGGTCCTTGAGCTTGACTGGCCAGTTCAGGTCGGTTCGGTCAGCAGCTTGGGCCAGCTTAGGCCGAGTTCGAGCTAAGATTGAGCCGAGTTCGCCATTAAGGCATTTCCACAAACACCTGAATTGTAACTTAAAAATCACACTGTTTTACAAACAAAGGCAATGGTTTTACAGGTGCTTTATCAAACACCTTCTAAGTAATAAAAAAAAAAAAATGGCTCACGAACTCCTCCAGACATTTCACTCTCAACAACGATGAAACCTTACGATTTTAGATGGAAGCAGGATGACCCTCTGACAGACGACCATTTCAATGAGTAGTCTTCCTGTTGCAGAGCTCACAAAACCTAGAAATCTCATCTTGAGAGATGAGAGTAGAGATGTTTGGCAGAGCTTCGACTATCCAACTCATACAGTCCTCCCGGGCATGAAGATTGGTGTGAACCAAACTTTTACATTGTGGAAAAGTAGCGACAACTCGGGTTTTGGAAGCTTCTTGTTCCGTGTAGATAAAAACTGAGGCAATAGTTGACAACCACATTTCGTTTAGTCATTTTATCAAACAGTTGGTGAACAACATTAATGGCAAAGTAACCGATTCACCAAACTGGTTCGATTCGAGTTCGATTAGAGCTAGATTCGATTCGAGTCAAGTAGAGCTGGGGCCGGCTCGAACTCGGCTCAAACTCATTTTTGAGCCAAAAAATCAACTCTACTTGGCTCGAACTTAGCTTCGAACTGAGTCAAATTGAGCTTTTTCGAGTCGAGTCGAGCGAGCTAACCGAGCTAGCTCGGTTCGTGTACACCCCTAGGTAGGGCATGAAAACTGAGACGCGCGGACAGAGATACAGAGCAGGTGGAGTAGCCACCTGTGAGAATAATCACAGAACATAATCGCAGGATATCAGTGACACTACAGGAAATTGCTCTTTTATCGACGACATAATTTGTCATTATTTTATCTTTTTTCGTCGATAATGATTATTGCTGACGAAATATGTCGTTAGAAAGATTGTCGCAATAAGACCGTGGCTAAAGGCTTTTCCCGACGAAATATGACTTCGTTGACAATGATAAAATAAATACCGACGACTGAAATCATCGGCAAAACATGTTACTTTTAGTAGGAAAAAACAATATATTTTGTCAGTAAACACAGCTTATACCGACGAATATCTTTGTTGGTAAAACGGTGGATTAATGACATTATCGACGAGTACGTTCGTTGGTAAAACAATAATACCAACTAGTATATTCGTTGGCATAAGCTCGCTATTATTGACGAAATAATTCGTCGGTATATCTCATATATAGATCATTAGTACTAATTTTTGTATTAATTTGTACTTGTGAAATATTTTGTCGGTATAAGTTTTCGACTTACTATTACCAATGAAATATTTCGTTGGTAATAGTCTCTTTCTTCCCGGTTTCATTTATTTTCAAAATTCAGGAAAAAATTCCTGATATACACTTGTAAATACACCTGTTACAATACATTTTCATCATATTCACATTCACATCCATCTAAACAACACAAAAACATCCATCCAAACACAAACACATTCATCCATACACAAACAATCCTATCCACATCCACATACAACCCACATTCATCCACGCACAAATAATATAAGTTTAACATTCGTATATAAATAAATCATAAATAAAATAAAAAAATCACGAAGATGAAGGCGGAGGTGGTGGGGCATCGGTGGTAAAACATGCAGGGAGAGCCTGAAACATCTCATACATCCGTCACTCATGCTCCACCCCTATCTCCTCAATCCTCCTCTCTTGCTCCTCCTGTCGCCTCTCCTCCTCTCTCCGCCTCTGCTCCTTCTCCTCCCTATGCCTCCGCTCTTCCTCTCTCCGCCTCTACTCCTCCTCCCTACGCCTCTTCTCCTCCTCCCTCTGCCTCTCCAGCTGCTCTCTGATCTCTTCAATGACGACTCGTAGTTGCTTAACCTCTCTCTCTCTCTGTGATATCAGCTCGGCATAGGGCACTCTCCCCAGCGATGGATTGGCTGGAGGCAGCTTTAGAGGGTGCCATGAGCTTGGCACCATGGCCAAGCCCACACACATATCCAGAACGGGTGCCAAGCACCTTACTCAAGATATTTGACTCACTCTGCTGACTATCATCGAGAGTGGGCTGACTGCGTATGGTGTCCATCGCCGCCTGTAATGAAAACATATGAATTTTTATAACGAATGACATTATTATAATTCAATGCAATTAAAATTTTCAATGTAAAGATTTTTACCCAATTCTCACTGGCTCTAGGATGAACCCAAGATCTCGTCGCTTGCCGATAGTGAGTCTCTCTGTAGAGGTCTACTGGTCCAGGTTCCTGGCCAGTGATGGAATCTTGCCGCGCAATTGAAAGGACAATAGAGTTAATATAAATGCATGAAAAAAATATATCAACTTAATAATCACCAGTAATTTCTTACCATGTCGTAACGATGTTGTAGAAATGACTTTGAACCAGTTACGTAATTCACTTGTAACTTTTCCCTATTCGCAGAATTTATTCTGCTCCTCTTCTGAACACATTATTCATAATACATTGTTATTAATTGCGAATTTAATTGTTACTTAAAGATATCGTAAATATGTAAATATTACCTAAAAATCCTCAGACGAAAATCTCTTGTAGAGTATCCGTCAGTCGTTTATAGTCATGTGCGGCGGTGCAGACAGTACGACCTCATCGTGGGTCTTGCACCGCTTGTACCATTGGTGTAACTCTCCGCGGTACTCCTTGAACCGCTCCCTGACCATGTCGTCGACGACATAGAAAATATACGGAACACTCAAATCTAAGACAAATTTATCCTGTAGTTTCGTAAAAATTGATTAAGGCAATAAACTTATTAAGAAAATAACTTAACCATAAATGAACTTTCACAAAAGAAAATTTAATTTACTAAAATTTACTGTAAGACACTAACGGATGCGCTGCCACACATCATCTGTCACGTCTGCCCAACGGGGAGTGGTGGTGGGGATCAGAGATCGGCATAGGACACCGACCTCCGACGTAAACAACCTGACATTGTCCCCAACAGGTCTAAGGTAGTCCTGTGGTAACTCTACTGTCACCTTACCCTCACGCGTAAGTCGCTTTAAAACTAATCCACGCGTGGGTCCATGTCCTTGTCGGTTGGTCAACGATGTTGTCGTAAAAGAAATATGTAAGTCTAAACATAAACAAAAGTCACTAAATAAATGTATGTCTAGACTTACATGTAGTGCCGGTGTATGCTCAACCGAGGGCTCAGACGCTTGTGATGCAGCATGCGACGTTGATACTGTCTCCATCGCATCACAGGTGGAAGGGGTAGATCCAGTGCTCGAATGACTTGATCCCCCACCTGGTGCCATGACTGAATATGTGCGAATTACGAACTTATAAATTTAAACAATGTCAGTACAAGTGTATAACATTAATATAATAAACACATTAAAGTTTACAGTGCAAGTGGAATATACTAAAACATTATACAAGTAGTGTTGATGGTAGGATAAATTTGTGCTTATGCTTAGAGAGATGATTATAATATGATTAGACCATTACACTATAATGCAAGCAGAATATAATAAAACCGTAAACATTTTAGTAAAATTTGGAAATTCCATTACACATTGTCATCCTATATTAAATACATGTATTTCATTGTAATACGAAACAACTTTGGATCAACTATCTGAAGTACTCCCTGCATAAGTTATCGTACATTACAGAAGTATATGTTAAGCTGTATGAAGCACTTGACATTGTTACAGCCAACATGTCAGTCACAATAGGAGAAATCTGGTCTCTCAGGACTCCATTCAAAGGTGCAAGTGACAAAACCGCATCTTCCATACAAAGTTTTTCGCAGTTATATTCCTCCATCAGGTCCGGAATTTCTTTGAGATTGTATAATATTTCATCTGAGTCATCGTCGATATATTCCTCCCTATACTCATTGACTAGACCGGGTATCTTTTTGGCCCTAATAGAAGAAGATAGGGCCAGAAAGTCCATCCGCAACAGCTGATAAATATGCTGCGTGATTTCACTATGCTCCGGTTTGAGGAGGACATGATCAGAATTTGACTCAACTACAAATGTGGATTATAAACGAGTCAATTAAAGGAATAAATCATGACTTGTAAAACATGTATATATGTAATAATCAAATTATTCGAATTGAAAAATGACATGTAAATCATGTGTAGATTTAATAATCGTCGTCTGTATTGCTATCGCTTAGGACTATTTCTTCTTCACCATCATTATCATTGATCAGTGTTTCCTCTTCATTGTCTGCAATGTCGTCGTCAATGAAACTGCTATCATCTCTAACAATGTCATGTATTATTGAGCCATCAACATGATCAGGTGGCACATTATCTCTATCCAATTGCACTACATCAATATCAACATTTGGATCAGTCTTTTTATCCCCAGATGGCATGTCTTCTTGATATGCTTGTTAGACCCTAGACGTTTCATTTCCCCCGTCCTCGCTATCTTCAACGTCTGGTTCCGGAACGTCAAATAAGTTCTTGGGCTTTATTTTCTGCACCACGTGCCAAGAGCCGCCTAACTTGGTATCAGCGAGGTAAAATACTTGTTCGGCTTGGTTGACAATGACAAATGGGTCGTCCTTAAACCACTTTTGAGATAAATTTACGCTCATAAAGTAGTCGTCAGTCTATATTCCTAACTTCTTATTTTCAATGTCCCATCAATCACATTTAAATAAGTACACCCGCTTTCTCATATAATAACTCAGCTCAATAATATCCGTCAAAATGCCATAAAAGTCAATTTCGACCTCCTCATGCGTTCCCTTCACAACCACCCCACTATTTTGTATGGTCCTATACTTCTCACGCTCTTCAGTGTGGAACCGAATCTTGTTTACAATACAACCTGTATATCTAAATATACGTCTATCAGGGCTACACGTCAGTGAGTAAAGTGCATCAGACGCATCCGCAGAGTTGCTACCGCGCAACGTCTTTATCTATTATCACGTACATAATGTAATTGTTTAGGGATTTTCTTAGGTTTAAATATTGTGCAATACAATAAAATTCTAAGTGTGATGAGATACAAGGTGAAATCTTACACATTTTGTGAACCATTCTGAAAACTGATCCTGATGCATTCGATTATAATTTGTCGGGTATCAGGACTTCATCTCCTCGATGTGTTCGCTACACATAATTAACACATCATCACAAGAAACATTAAGATCATCGTATGTAGAGATACAATTATCGAGGAAAGACTTTCTCTAAGTACGACTCTATTTCTTCACAATTATGCAACACATACCACCACGCCTTTGTTTGATCTCCAAGGTCCATATCCTGAAATGTTGGGGATCCTAAAGGATAGACGTTATGTGCGAATACAGATATGAGTCTTTGTTCATGCTCTGCCCTTCATCGACATTCCGATCTTCTCGGTTGAATCTAGTCTCTATGCCACAAAGATACATGGAGCAAAATGTTAGGCACTCATTATTAATATACGCCTCAATAATAGATCCCTCTGGATGTGTCTTATTCCTCACAAATCGTTTTAGTGTGTGAAAGTATCTGTACACAAAACCACTATGTTATACGTATGAAAACATAGATAGATGTAGTTTATGGAATGAATATAAATTTTAATATTTTCTACCACCTTTCAATCGAATACATCCAATGATATTGTATTGGGCCTGCAAGCTTCACCTCGTGCGGTAAGTGAATCGCTAGGTGTACCATAACATCGAAAAATGTAGGTGGAAATATTCTTTCAAGTTTGTAAAGGATTACGACAATGTCCCTCTCTAGTCGTTTAATAACCTCTACATTCAACGATTTTGAACACAAATCCTTAAAGAATATCCCCAACTCAATCAGCACCGCACTGATATCCTTGCTTAGGAATCCATGAATCGCAACAGGTAGTAGACATTACAGAAGGATGTGACAATCATGACTTTTCATTCCTGTTACCTTACAGTCTGTAATGTTTACGCGCCGAGATATATTTGACGCATACTCATTGGAAAACTTCACCGCTTATAGATCTAATCGAGCCTTGAAACTGTCTTTTATTTTCTTCTCTATGTTTTCCAGATAGCTCTTTCGGTGGTAGCCTATAATCTTGTTTACCATCAAAGATCATTGTCTTCCTGCGCCAACTATGATTGCTCGGAAGGAAGTGACGATAGCCCATATAACACATTTTTTTACCATACTTCAATGACAATGAACAAGTCTCAATACTACATGTAGGACAAGCCAACTTTCCCTTCGTGCTCCGCCTAGACAAATTCCCATATGCGGGGAAGTCATTTATTGTCCACAAGACTGCTGTATGCAATCGAAATATCTGCCCTATAAATGTGTCATACGTCTGTATACCTTGACCCCACAACTCGTTTAACTCATTTACTAACGGTCGCAAATACATATCAATGTCATTCCTGGGTGACCTGGGTCCAGTAATAAGCAATGACATTATAAAAAATGACTCTTTCATACACAATCAAGGAGGTAAATTATAGGGCATAAGTACCACTGTCCACATACTGTACGAGCTACTCATATTACCAAATGGATTAAAACCTTCACTTGCAAGACCTACTCGAACATTGCGAGAATCCTCTGCAAACCAGTCATATTGCTTGTCAAAATTTTGCCAGGATTTAGAGTCCATAGGGTGCCTCAGTGTACTATTATCATGAATGTGTTTCTTCTTATGCCACCTCATATCTTTAGCCGTCTTGTGAGACGTAAACAATCTTTGCAATCTGAGTTTCTATGGGAAGTACCTTAACACCTTTGGCGGTATTTTCTTACGCTTGACTTCGTTATACTTTCACCTAGACTCTCCGCATTCTGGACACTCTTCAACATTTTCATAGTCTTTCCAATATAATACACAATCATTTATACATGTATGTATGGGGATGTAACCAAGGCTCAAGTCTCGCATCAAGGATTTTGCCTCATAATGAGATTTAGGTAATGTCTCACCATCCGGTAATGCTTCTTTCAACAAGGCAAGCAACATGTTGAACGATTTGTTACTCCAATGATTTATTGTCTTCAAATGAAGTAACCTTGTAAGAAAATTCAACTTGGAGAAGTTCTCACACCCTGAATAAAGTGGACGTTGCACATCCTTCAATGACCTACTAAACTTTTCTGATTCGACATCACTTGTAGGAGGAATATCTTGACTACTACTTGTCGTTGCAAAATTAGTATCCACAATTATTTCCCTGAACACATCCCCTATGATATCTTTCATTTCGTTAACGTCTTCATCCTCGTCATTCGGCACAATTGGGTCAGCAAGGACTTCAGTGGCCTCAACTCTTTGGTGGAACTCTTCACCATGATGGATTCACCAAGTGTAACCTTGGTCAATCCCAACTATGAACAAATCGTCTTCTACTTTATCTAAAGTCTTATGAACCATGTTCTTGCATTTTCGACATGGACACCTAATCCTATTGCCTGAATCTGTGCGATCTCACGCAAATTCCATGAACTCTTGAACTCCTTATTTATGCTCCGGGCCAAACCTGTTCTTAGCTCGCATCCAACTTATATCCATCTCTACAATGAAAAGATTAGAGTCAGTTTATGGAAATAGGTTTAAGATTAGGTTAGGGTTATAGGTTTAGGAATAGGTTTAGGTTTAGGTTTAAGTTTAGGTTTAGGGATTCAGGATCGGGTTTAGGATTAGGTTTTCAAGTTTAGGTTTAGGTTTAGGTTAAGGTTATAGGTTTAGGATTAGTTGTAGGTTTAGGTTTAGGGATTTGAGAATAAGTTTGGGTTTAGGTTTAGGTTAGAGTTATAGGTTTAGGCTTAGGTTTAGGTTTAGGTTAGAGTTATAGGTTTAGGTTTAGGTGTAGGTTTGGGTTTAGGGATTTAAGATTAGGTTTAAGTTTAGGTTTAGGGATTCAGGTTCGGTTTCAGGTTTGGGATCGGGTTTACGATTAGGTTTTCAAGTTTAGGTGTAGGTTTAGGTTAAGGTTATAGGTTTATGTTTAGGTTTAGATTTAGGTTTAGGGATTTAAGAATAGGTTTTGGTTTAGGTTAGGGTTATAGGTTTAGGTTTAGGTTTAGGGATTTGAGATTGGGTTTAGGTTTAGGTTTCAGAGTTCGGGTTCGGGTTCAAGATTGGGTTTAGGTTTAGGTTTTCGAGTTTAGGTTTATGTTAGGATTAGGGTTATAGGTTTAGGATTAGGTGTAGGTTTAGGTTTAAAGATTTGAGTTTAGGTTTAAGTTTAAATTTAGGTTTAGGGATTCGTGTTTGGGATCGGGTTTAGGTTTAGGTTTTTAAGTTTAGGTTTAGGTTTAGGTTAGGGTTATTAGTTTAGGTTTAGGTGTAGGTTTAAGTTAAGTGAATTAAGTTTAAGTTTAGGTTTAGGTTAGGGTTATAGGTTTAGGTTTAGGTTTAGGTTTAGGTTTAGGGATTTGAGAATAGGTTTAGGTTTAGGTTTAGGTTAGGGTTATAGGTTTAGGTTTAGGTGTAGGTCTAGGTTTTGGGATGTGAGATTAGGTTTAGGTTTAGGTTTAGGAATTCGGGTTCGGGTTCGAGTTTGGGATCAGGTTTAGGTTTTGGTTTTCGAGCTCTAGTTTAGGTTTAGGTTATAGGTTTAGGTTTAGGTGTAGGTTTAGGTTTAGGAATTTGAGAATAGGTTTAGGTTTAGGTTTAGGCTTAGGGTTTAGGGATTCAGATTCGGGTTCAGGTTTGGGATCGGGTTTAGGTTTAGGTTTTCAAGTTTAGGTTTAGGTTTAGGTTAGGGAGTTGAGATTAGGATTAGGTGTAGGTTTAGGTTTAGGTTAGGGAGTTGAGATTAGGATTAGGTGTAGGTTTAGGTTTAGGGATTTGAGTTTCGATTTAGGTTTAGGTTTAGAATTCGGGTTCGGGTTCGAGTTCGGGATTGGGTTTAGGTTTAGGTTTTTGAATTTAGGTCTAGGTTTAGGTTAGGGTTATAGGTTTAGGTTTAGGTGTAGGTTTAGGTTTAGGGATTTGAGTTTCGATTTAGGTTTAGGTTTAGGAATTCGGGTTTGGGATTGGGTTTAGGTTTTGGTTTTTGAGCTCCGGTTTAGGTTTAGGTTTAGGTGTAGGTTTAGGTTTAGGGATTTGAGAATAGGTTTAGGTTTAGGTTTTGGCTTAGGGTTTAGGGATTCGGATTCAGGTTCGGGTTAGGGATCGGGTTTAGGTTTAGGTTTTCAAGTTTAGGTTTAGGATTAGGTTAGGGAGTTGAGATTAGGATTAGGTGTAGGTTTAGGTTTAGGTTTAGGTTTAGGAATTCAGGTTCGGGATCGGGTTTAGGTTTAGGTTTTTGGGTTTAGGTTTAGGTTTAGGTTAGGGTTATAGGTTTAGGTTTAGGTGTAGGTTTAGGTCCAGGGATTTGAGTTTAGGTTTAGATTTAGGTTAGGGTTATAGGTTTAGGTTTAGGTGTAGGTTTAGGTCCAGGATTTGAGTTTAGGTTTAGGTTTAGGTTTGAAAAGGCCGAGCTAAACTTCCTAGGGGGGGGGGGGGGGGGGGGGGGGGGGGGGGTGAATAGGACTATGCCAAATTTAAAAATAAATGCAGAATTAAAAGAAAGATAACATAATCAAATAATAAAGAAGCACAAGTAAATAGAAACCTCAAATGTACTAGTCTTGAGAGGTTGATACAAACTTAGTTCTAAGGACAATCTAACACCAAAAACCAAAGGCTTATGGCAGGACAACCTTACTAGAACATTTGTAAGTATAAAAAACTCAAACCAATAAAGAGACAAAGGAAATAGCAAAGGAAATAAACTAAGTTATTACAACATTCCCACAAGTGCATAAAATAAATTACACCATTCACCACAAATGCTTCAAGTAAATTACAACGTTCACACACATAAGCACATTCAATCATCTACCACAACTCCAGGATTTATAGTGGTTTGTTTGTATGTACACCAACTATTAGAAAACAGCCACATAACTACTCCACTCCTAATATCCACTCCCTTGGGATATTAGCGTTCACTATGAAAAAGGTTTTCCAAGGTTCACCTTAAAACCTTCACAATTGTGTCTTTAGTTGGGCTTACACAATTACAAAAACCCCACACTCTAAGATTTTCTGGATTACCTCAAACAAAACCAAAAAGAGATTTTTCTGGCACAACCTCAAAAACCACAAAAAGATACATGGAATTGTAAATGATACTTATCTGGAAATTCTCCTTTTGAAGAAGCCCGGTAGAACCAATCCGATGTAAACAAAGATGTTCAATATCCAGTCTCATAGATGAAAAGGTTCTAGTTCTAAATGATTTTTAAATTAAATCAACCTAGGCTAGCTTGATTTGATTTTGATCTCAAGAAAGGGGAAAACACAAATCCCTTCTTAAAGTAAGATTGGAATAAAGATCACAAAATCAAATTATAAAAGCTAATTAAAGAGAATATAAAATGAGCACAATATAGCTTAATAAATTTATAAACTTATCTCTTAGAGTTGTGTCTTGATTTAATTTTGAATGAATAAAAAAGTTTGAAATTCGTGCTATATTTATAAGTGAAAATACTCTTCACTCGATTGGTCTAAGGGTTGGTTCGATTGGTCGAAGGGCTAATAAAATTTTAAAATTTTTGGCGTGATAAGATAAGGTCGTTACTCGACTGGTCGAGTGGGTCCAAAAAAGCTTGCTGGACTTTAAGTCGAGCCTGCACGACTGGTCAAGCACCGTTCACTTGACTGGTCGAGCAGTCTCCACAACTAGTCGAGAGTCCAACAGAAATTTTTAAAAATTCACAACAAACCTTGGACTGGTCAAGAAAACTCTTAGACTGGTCAAGCCAGTACTTGGACTAGTCGAACAAGGACTAAGACTAGTCGAGAAAATAAACTTATGAAATGACCCACATAACATATGTAATGAATATGACTCAACCTATGTTCAATCTAAGGTCATTCATACCTGTTTGTGAGTTGGAACAATTGAAACATCATTTGCTTCAGAATCTTGATTCTTGTGATACATGAAGCTTGAGTTCGATCTCTTGAACTTGAGTTTGAGTTACGCTTGAGTTCTTAAATCTTTAGCGTACAGTATTTGAACTTCAAACTTGAACTTGAGTTCTTGAGTTTTAATTCTTGAATTTGAGCATGAAACCATGAACTTTAACAATCTTCTCATCAACTTAAAAATGTAGGCAAGTTTGACGAAGATGCAGACAACTTTAATATGCACGAACCTGATCAATTCAACTCAAAGCATGATACAAATTCTAAATGGTTTGGCACAACAAAATTTGACAACTCTATGGGTGCTAGATTTACACAATAGCATTTACAATGTTTAGGAATTCGGGTTCGGGTTTGGGATCGGGTTTAGGTTTTGGTTTTCGAGCTCCGGTATAGGTTTAGGTTTAGGTGTAGGTTTAGGTTTAGGGATTTGAGAATAGGTTTAGGTTTAGGTTTAGGCTTAGGTTTTAGGGATTCGGATTCGGATTCGGGTTCGGGTTAGGGATCGAGTTTAGGTTTAGGTTTTCAAGTTTAGGTTTAAGTGTAGGTTAGGGAGTTGATATTAGGATTAGGTGTAGGTTTAGGTTTAGCGATTTGAGTTTCGGTTTAGGTTTAGGCTTAGGAATTAGGGTTCGGGTTCGGGATCGGGTTTAGGTTTAGGTTTTTGAGTTTAGGTCTAGGTTTAGGTTCGGGTTATAGGTTTAGGTATAGGTGTAGGTTTAGGTTTAGGGATTTCAGTTTTGGTTTAGGTTTAGGTTTAGGAATTCGGGTTCGGGTTTGGGTTCAGGATCGGGTTTAGGTTTAGGTTTTCGAGCTCCAGTTTAGGTTTATGTTTAGGTGTAGGTTTAGGTTTAGGGATTTAAGAATAGGTTTAGGTTTAGGTTTAGGCTTAGGGTTTAGGGATTTGGATTCGGGTTCAGGATCGAATTTAGGTTTAGGTTTTCAAGTTTAGGTTTAATTTAGGGAGTTGAGATTAGGATTAGGTGTAGGTTTAGGTTTAGGTTTAGGAATTCGGTTTCGGGTTGATTTTCGAGTTTAGGTCTAGGTTTAGGTTAGGGTTATAGGTTTAGGTTTCGGTGTAGGTTTAGGTTTGGGGATTTGAGTTTCGGTTTAGGTTTAGTTTAGGTTTAAGAATTCGGGTTCGGGTTCGAGTTCGGGATTGGGTTTATGTTTAGGTTTAGGTTTAGGTTAGGGTTATAGGTTTGGGTTTAGGTGTAGGTTTAAGTTAAGTGAATTATGTTTAGGTTTAGGTTAAGGTTTAGGTTAGGGTTATAGGTTTAGTTTTTGGTGTAGATATAGGTTTAGGGATTTGAGATTAGGTTTAAGTTTAGGTTTAGGAATTCGGCTTCGGGATCGGGTTTAGGTTTAGGTTTTCGAGTCTAGGTTTAGGTTATAGGTTTAGGTTTAGGTGTAGGTGTAGGTTTAGGTTTAGGGATTTAAGATTAGGTTTAGGTTTAGGTTTAGGCTTAGGGTTTAGGGATTCGGGTTTGGGTTCGAGTTCGGGATCGGGTTTAGGTTTAGGTTTTCAAGTTTTGGTTTAGGTTTAGGTTTAGGTTAGGGAGTTGAGATTAGGATTAGGTGTAGGTTTAGGTTTAGGGATTTGAGTTTCGGTTTTGGTTTAGGTTTTCCTATGGTGTGATCCACACTTGATCTTTGGATGCCTCAATTTGGGACATCCTCTAAAATGAGCTGTTGCAAATGCAGATGGATGACGTAGATGTACAACACATAGATCGAGTTGGGTCCCACAGTCAAGGCCTAACCCACTATGTTAGTTACGCTTGAAATCGAATTGCGTCCTGAGTTACTCAGTATGCTCAGTTGGGCCCACTGTAAATATATGTAGTTTATCTACACCGTCCATCTGCTTTTCCAGATCATTTAAGGGGTTGAAACCAAAATTGAAACATATCCAAAACTTAGGTGGACCATACCACAAGAAACAGTGGGTGTAATGATTTCCATCATTGAAACCTTTTTAGGGCCTGTAGTGATGTTTATTTATCATCCTACCTATTCACAAGATCACATAGATATTGATGAACGGAAAAAATAAATATTAGTGGTTCTCACCTTTCAGGGACCCTCACTCAACATCTGGATAGCTCCGACGCACATCCGGGTCTTCTCCATCAATTTCGAGCTAATACATAAACACGGGCCTGTCCAAATGACTAGGACACCCATATTGCTATCCATAGGAAATAGACAGCTTCATCATGGTCATAACAGCGGTTCCCACCTTCTAGGGACCCCTACTTAATCGAGTAACTAATTATTTAACTTACAAGTAACAATTAAATTTTAAATTAGTTACCCATCCAAGGTTGAATAGATTGTAATACTTTCATATTCCCATTTAAACGTCCATGATGAAAATCCGTCAGCATCTTCCCATGCCTCTCCAGATAAGTTTGAAATTGCGGTAATGACCGCTTTAGTTGAAGTGGGTGTATGCCGATAGGTCCTAGAGGGGGGTGAATAAGACTTTTTAGTATTTTATGATATTTTAAAATCCTATCAATCTTATCCTGAGAAAATATGCATGTATCAGGATTTCTTCAAAGTAACTCTAATGGCTTCTAAGCCAAATAGAGGATCTAGTCATAAAACTATTTGAAAGATAAACAAGATGCAAATCATAGTTTATGATGGACGTGACTGTGTGTGAGGTGTGATCTTAAATCAGATATGAAAATATTTAAGGAAATCATACAAGCAGTAGAAGACAATAGCAATCTCAAACAAAGTTATTTTTATAATAGTTCGACTACTTGTCTACTCCACTTCCGGCGAATGCACTCAACCCTTGAGTGTACCGGATCTCATTAAAGGAGGTTTCATAACAGGTTCACCTCAAATCGGAGGTTTCAAATCAGGTTCACCTCAAACCAGTACAACTTACTCTAGGCTGACTCTAACGTGTCTACATGACACAAGTTTATGCTCCTCATGAGCAAGGGTCAACAAACAACACCCGAGTTTTAGGCCACATAGGCCAAGGATCCACACAAGGAACCTCACTAGTTTATGCTCCCATGAGCAAGGGTCAACACACAACACCCAAGTTTTAGACCACACAGGTTAAAGAACTACACAAGACCTAAGAGTTTATGCTCTCCATAGAGCAAGGGTCAACATAAAGCACTCCTACGTACGCTCCCGTCGGAGGCCTCCTATAAGGACTTAAAAGGGGTGAGAAACACCGTAGACCCAATCCTGCAGAAGGAATGATCACAAGGTTCCTCTGGACTCTAATGACTTACAAATAAGTAGATGAGCCTCATTCAACACGTTGATGAAGATCTCCTCCTCTGATGACGAAGAATCTTCAGCTCCCTTGAACCGCAACTCAGATGATGTACCAAGATAAGGCGACGGGTTGGGTCAAGGTTATGATAAAATCCTACTTTATTAAATATTTTCCTATAAAGGAGAGAGTGATTCCAATCATCTATGCATTCAAGGCATCCCAACTTAATGATTTGCCATTAAGATGGTAGCTGTAGGATCCTTGAATGCAGAAGTTCATTCCCTAATCCACTCTATTGAATGTCAATGATGAGGGTAGATTGGAGGATGAACTTCCATGAGAGAAAAGGCTTAAGGTATAAGATCTAGGGTGGAACACACAAAAGCACTCTCTATTTTTCTCTACCAACAACCAAGGACAAGCTCTCATTAAATAGGCACAAGGTTCCAACGGATATAAAATGGTCAAATTTTTTATAGAGTTCGATATCATCGAGCAGGGTCGATATCATCGAGCGTATACTCTCGATAGCATCGACTAGCCGCTCAATGATATGAATTCAACTGTCAAAACGCTTTTGAAACTTTTTGTCAACTGGTCGAGGAAATTGAACATGCGTCGATGTCATTGGATTTCGAACTCCGATTTCATTGACACGAGGTTCGATTCCATGACATTTGAAAATGTGAGAGCGCTTGTCTTGAAATATTTCAGGTATGGGATATGATCGAGCATCACTCGATATCATCGGAATTTGAATGTTGATGATATCAATGACAGTGTCGATTCATCGATAATTCCAAGGAATTTTCCTATAGGCTTGCTGGATAGTTTTGGTCCTATTTCGATAACATCGACCTTGTGTCGATATGATTGATATTTGAATATCGATTTTATCGAGTGACCCTCGATCCAAGAAAAATAACCTGAAAACTTGTTGGATAGATTTGTGTCCCAATCCGATATCATTAAACGTCTACCGATATCATCGAGATTTGAATTTTGAGGATATCGAGGAGCCCTTCGATATATCGAGAATCACATGATTTGCCTTAGTAGCTTTTTGGACACAACTGACCAGAAGTCGATTTTATTGAGTCGACACAATGGACTCGAGATTCAAACTTCGATGATATCGAGCAGTCCATCGATTCCTCGATAATTCAGTCCAGAGATCTTTATGGTTGCTGGACATCATAAGTCCTCATTTTGATAATATCTTCGAGGACATCGATAACAGGGTTCGGTTTCATCGAGCCATGTATTGATAAATTGACAAAGGTAGAAAACTTAAAGATTATTTTGGTTCTGTTTGAAAAAGTTTTCTAACAAAAAAACCCTAGGATGTTTTAATAAATTTTAAGGGTTTTAATTACCTAGTGTTTTGGGACATGGGATGTGAGGCTAAAATTTACCTATGACGAGTTCGGGCACACATCCTATTGAGGCAGACACTTGATCAATCTTCCTATCAGGCTCCTTTATCTTGCTGACTCAACGCTCATGCTAATTGACAAACCAGGGCACTTTCATTCTCCCCCTTTGTCAATTACGTGACAAAACACCAAAACACACTAGAACAACTTCTAGACAAACACCCTAAATTGTGTGGACATGAACTTTACACAATTTTACAACGCTATCTAGTTCACACACACAGATGATCATTTCATTCAGTAGTTGTTCCCCCTCAACAACAATGCTCCCCCTCAACAACAATCTCCTCTGTCTTCTTACAGCTGCTCCCCCTAACACCTATCTGCTCCCCCTATCACTTGTACCATCATTCACAAACACAAGCAGATACACACAATTTTCCTCCTTTGGGGGTGTGGATTTGT
This sequence comes from Magnolia officinalis, assembly GCA_021015155.1. Taxonomy (NCBI): domain Eukaryota; kingdom Viridiplantae; phylum Streptophyta; class Magnoliopsida; order Magnoliales; family Magnoliaceae; genus Magnolia; species Magnolia officinalis. The sequence continues at coordinate 34,094,293 of JAJHSJ010000005.1, read as the reverse complement.
GAAAAGGCCATGCTATATGTCCTACGGGGGGGGGGGGGGGGGGGTGAATAGGACTAAGCTAAATTAAAAAATTAACAGCGGAATTAAACAAATTAAATACAGATAGCAATAAACTGTAACGCTCTGAAATTCGAGGGTTGAGTAGCAACTCAACTCTCGAGTTCCAAAACATCACTTATGCAACATAGAGAATGATGATTGAATGTTGTCTATGTTAGTGCAATAAACATGAGTGAGATTATACCAAAACAGTAATCCATACTCCAGATCATTGTACAAAACGCAAGCGGAAGACTGAAAGATGTATATAGATGTATATAAAAATAAAACGATTTCGATCTGTCTTCAAAGTATGATTACTTCACTGAGTCATCATATACATGTACTGAATCAAAAACAAAATATCAAAAAAATTTAGTCCAACTGTCGTGATAGCCCAGTACCCCATAAATCCGGATAGCCTAAGCAAAGCCGCCGGAGAACTGCATGAAGGAAAACTCATCTTGATCATCCTCATAATCAGGCTCAGCCTCCTGTGCATTGTCGGTACCTGCACCTAAGACAGTCTGGTGGGTGTCCAGAACACCGTCCCGTAACGTGGGAGTGAGTAGCTAACTTAGTGGAACAATAAATCATAGGTTAACATGTTATCAAATCAGTCAAGCAGTAATGATAAAGCAGTACAATCAACAATCTTAAGTACTCATGTTAATGCAAGTATGAAATGCAGTCGTGATGCATGCCCCTCGCCTAACCACCCTCATACGGCACCATCTTACGTCTGCGACATGCGTTCATCTCTCAGTGCTCTACATCTTCCAGGCACATGCAATGCGATGATGAGCATGATTACCGAGTTATTATTAGTCCATTTCAAACAGCAGTATTGGGAAACTATGGTACCTCCCTTATATCATTCCCAAACATGATCCATTCTAGGGTCGTCATTCCTAGATAATCTCATACGATGGTTTGTTTTTAGGTCGCTGCAAGGGCTGCCAGGGCTGTTACACAGAATCGTTACACCACTCCCCCATCACCTTATCCATCCAGGCCTAGTTTTGTACTCTTGTTGCTACGGAAGGGTCGTCGCCTCCACGTAAACTCAGAGTATGCTCGAGGTCACTACAAAGGGCTGCTAGGGCTGTTACACGGAATCATTGCACCACTCCCCCATCACCTTATCAGTGTAGACCGACAGCTCGAATATAGTGTCCCATACCACCATAATCGGCTCACGAGTCTGGTTGCTCAATGGTCACTACGGGGAGGCTCGTGACCCCAGCGTAGGCCGACAACTCGACCACGGTGTCCCATAGCACCATGTCCGGTTCATGAGTCTTAGCGGATCGAGGTACCATGGTTAACGGGATTCCACTGGTAAGCTTGGTACCTTAGGTTCAACAAAAGCGTCCAATACATGGTGAACATACATAAGACAGATCGGGTTACTTGACGAGCTCGGCTAGCTCGAGCATACGACCAATTGAACGACATGAAGCGCAAGCCCTTTGTGTGGCCTAACCACTGTCACCAACCGAAGTACGACTCGGGTTCATCAAACACATCTCGTAAGGCGAATGAATCTCAACCACGAATTTATTTCCATTACCGATTGCCTGGACTACATCATAGTCCCAAACTCAATCTATTCATCATATAATCATGTGAGACAATCCATCATAATGGATTCCATGGTTCAAGAAGTTCAATCACATAAGCATATTATGAAACATCAACCATCAAAGCATATTACAGCACAAACATTATTTCACACACAATCATTGCATAAGTAAAACAGAATATACTATAAAGCATATATGTAGGAAATCATTCACACAATTAAGGTGACTGAGATTTGTATCTTGAGTTGCACACAAAGTGTACTAGATGATCGCTAGCACATTCAGGCATTTTCACAAACACATAAACTTCAAACATCATCATACATGATATATGATGAATTGTACATGTGCTAGGCCAAATCCTTTCACTAGGGAGTTGCCTCGTATATCACATGTGTATACCCACGACGGAAATCATGGCATGCATGAATCCGAGATCCGTGTTTACTTAAGCATTTCCACAAACACTTGGGCTACACCTTTATCACATATAACGTACTTTTGCTGTGACATGATTTAGGGCAAGTCCTTTCGCTAAGGAGTTGTCACACATGCATCAAGCACATATTCACGACAAATAAACATGTTAAGCACAAATCCAAATTTCAAACAAAAACAAACATCACAACATATGCATAGAATAGCCTAAATCCTACATACTCATATAAACTCGTATGACGAAACAGACGACGCATTTTGCATGTATAATAGCACCCTTGTTAGTTATAAATCATTCATCGACATTGAAAGCCTTGAAAACCATAACCTATACACCTAAAGTCCGCACCTTACGCCGTAGAAGCGTAATAAATTTGGTAGGAATGCTAAGGCTTCTCCTACGACAGTAGAACGACCTAAAGCATAAGTAGTGTTAGCTATTTCGCTAATTGAATCAATTGAAACCCTAAATCAGATTAGGGTTAGGGTTTTCTTACCTAGAAATGAAGTTGGAATCGCCAGAAAAGTGATTAGAATGGTGTGGTTAAGCCTGTAGAGTAGCAAGGTAAAATAGCAGGGAGACTCCTACTTCTCTCACACTTTCTCTCTCTTTTCTCTCTTCTCTTTCCTAAGGTTTCTTCAAATTCGTATGGGCTGAATGAGAGAGGGTTTAAGGTCCTTATATAGCCTAAAACATCACCGAAATGGACCTAAGGTCAAGGTATACTTAGGTTATAACCAAAGTGGGTCTGTTCCGTCTCAACGGAGCGCTTCTGGCAGCCCCTTTTCTGCGTGCGGTCGGACTTAAGCTCACTAACCTTGGATCTAGGTGAAGTTAAGTTTTCATTCCAGGCGGATTCTCAGATCGCACGTGGCGGGCCAGTTTCAGTTCAACGGTCACTGAAACTCGATCGGGGATTTCAAGTACATTACCATGTATATGAAATTTCTCCTGATCTGAGGGTGTATTTGGGTCAAATTCTGACGGTCTGATTGCTTATATCAGGCCCGCAAGTAACAAGTCTCAGATTACTATTTGAGATTTTATTTATAAAGAAAACCAAGTGTTCTTATACTTCTCGCTACGGGCTCAAGCAAATAGCCATGGAACACTATCTAGGTTTAATCTCCTAGATGGTTATCAAGCCCAGCAAGGTGGTCCTAAGTCTATAATTTCGTATTATTCGGACCTTCGATGTGTGGTCCAAATTTGATACGGAGTTTCAATGTACTCCCGAGAACAGACGGGTAATGAGATTGATCCTAGATTTTAGGGTAATGTAGCGTCAACTATTCCACAAGTTTTGGGCCTTGCAAATCGTATTTAAAGTGATTCGTGCGGATTTCATATACAATCTAGTTTAACACTTAGTTAACTTTGTCTAATTTCTAAAGGATTTGATCCTAAGTGATTTTTGCCTGAGGTGGTACTCGGGCCATTGTACGAAATTTTCTGAGTCGTTACATTCTACCCCCCTTAATGAAAAATTTCGTCCTCGAAATTAGTACCTTTTCGTACTCCTCGAGAAGGTGAGAGTAGTTCTTTAGAACCTCGGCTTCTGTCTCCCAAGTAGCCTGTTGCTCAGTGTGATGCGTCTACAGTACCTTCACTAGTGGAATCACCTTACTGCGCAACACCTGCTCCTTCCTGTCTAGGATACGTGTCGGACGCAGTACATATGTAGCATCCTCGCTCAACTGCACCTGCTCCCAATGGATGATGTGTGAAGGATTCAGGGACATATTTCTTCAGCATAGATACGTGAAATACGTTGTGCACTCCCGCGAGTGGTGTGGGCAAAGTGAGACGGTATGCCACCACTCCCACTCGATCAAGTATCTGAAATGGGCTAATGAATCGTGGCGTAAGCTTCCCCTTCTTCCCAAACCGAAGGACTCCCTTCATAGGGGAAACTCTGAGGAATACATGATCTCCAACCTCAAACTCCAGCGGTCGCCGCCTCGTATCGGCATAACTCTTTTGTCTACTCTGGGCCATAAGAAGTCGATGCTTGATAATGTCTATCTTCTCTGAGGTCGTCTGTACTAATTCCGGGCCAATCAAGCTGCGATCGCCAACCTTAGCCTAGCAATGCGGTGCTCTGCAAGGGTGACCATACAAGGCCTCATATGGAGCCATACCAATACTCGCCTGAAAGCTGTTGTTGTATGCGAACTTTGCATAAGGAAGACAGTCATCCCAACTGTCCTTGAAGTCCAAAACACAAGCCCGCAGCATATCTTCTAAAATTTGATTCACCCGCTCTGTCTGCCCGTCGGTCTGAGGGTGAACCGCGGTGCTGAACTTCAACTTCACACCCATCACTTCCTGGATACAAGTCCAGAAAATAGATGTGAATTGCGTGTCTCTGTCCAACACAATCTCTAAGGGAACTCCATACAGACACACTATTTCTTTGATGTACAACCTTGCCAAGTCGTCTATAAAATTCGTCACTCTAATGGGGAGGAAATGAGCCGATTTGGTTAATCGATCCACGATCACCCAAATAGAGTCATAACCCTTTCTCGTCTTTGGCAACCCCGAGATGAAGTCCCACTTCCACTCGACTATGGGCATGGGTTGAAGGAGTCCAGGAGGCCAGCGATGTTCAGCCTTGACCTGCTGACACGTGAGACAATGTGAAACATACTCTGCTATATGCACTTTCATGTTGTCCCACCAATATGATCGCCTCATGTCCTGGTACATCTTCGTGCTACCAGGATGCATCGCAAGCTTCGATTTATGGGCAGTCTCGAGAAGCTCTTGTCTCAAGTCCTGAATATCTGGGACGCATAGGCGGCCACGGTATCGTAGGCCCCCATCCATGCCAACTCTCCACTCGAAGTCCCTGACGTCGCTAGCTTGCTCTCGAAGCTTAAACAACCGCTCATCGCCCTTCTGGGCCTCGATAATCCTATCATCAATAAGTGGCCGCACCTGAACGTGCGTGACACACTCAAATGGCTCCTCCATAGTGAGTTTCTGCTCGAAGTCCCGCACGAACTCTAACATATCCCACTCTGCTATCATCAGCGAAGCCGTAAATGCTATAGCCTTCTTGCGGCTCAACGCATCTGCCACAAGGTTGGCCTTGCCAGGATGGTAGGAAACCTCAAACTTGAAGTCCTTCAAGGTCTCCATCCATCGGCGCTGCCTCATATTCAAGTCCCGCTGAGTGAATATATACTTAAGGCTCTTGTGGTCGCAGAAAAGCTCGAACTCCTCTCCGTAGAGGTAATGTCTCTAGAGCTTCAATGCAAAGATGACAGCTGCTAACTCAAGGTCGTGTGTAGGGTAATTCTCCTCGTGCTTCCTTAATTGTTTCGAGGCATATGCAATCATCATGTCCTTCTGCATAAGGACGCAACCCAAACCAACGCGAGACTCGTCAGTGTATATCGTGTACTTAACCCCTTGCTCTGGCAATACTAGCACAGGGGCGGAAGTCAGTCTGTCCTTCAGCTCCTGAAAAGCTGCTTCCGCCTTCTCATTCCAGGCGAACTTCAGATCCTTATGCGTCAACTGTGACAATGGCCTGACTATCTTCGAGAAGTCCCGAATGAAGCGTTGATAGTACCCTGCCAGGCCAAGAAAACTCCTCACCTTGGTAACTGAGCCAGGCTGCTTCCAATCCTGAACCGTGGCTACGTTAGTAAGGTCCACAGCTATCCCATCCTTAGACACAACATGTCCCAGGAACTTGACTTCCTCCTGCTAGAAGTCGCACTTCTTATACTGCGTGAACAACTGGTTCATCTTCAAAGTACCCAACACCGCTCTCAGGTGCTTCTCGTGCTCTTCCCGACTTCTCGAATATATCAAGATGTCATCAATAAACACGATGACGAATCGGTATAGGAATGACCGAAATACCCTGTTCATCAAGTCCATGAACACGGCCGGTGCGTTTGTAAGACCGAACGACATCACCAGGAACTCGTAATGCCCAAAACAGGTCCTAAAAGCTGTCTTCTGCACATCTTCATCTTTGATGCGCAGCTGGTGGTACCCTGACTGCAAGTCAATCTTCGAGAAATACTTTGCCCCCTTCAACTGATCAAACAGATCATCTATCTTGGGCAAAGGATACTTGTTCTTCACGGTGACTTGGTTCAATCTACAGTAATAAATACATAACCGTAGTGAGCCATCTTTATTCTTCACAAACAGTACAGGTGCTCCCCAGGGAGACACACTAGGTCGTATAAAGCCCTTCTCTACCAACCCGTCAATCTGGTTCCGTAGTTCCTCCATCTCACATGTAGGCATACGATAAGTCAGCAATGAGATAGGTGTCGCACCAGGCGTAAGATCAATGGTGAAGTCAATCTCGCGTCGAGGAGGCAAACCAGGAATCATCGCAAACACACCTACAAAATCCTGAACCACAGACGTATTTTCCAACGTTGGACCATCAACATACTCTAGTAAAGCAGTGTAACATCCAACACGACTTGGCCAACTAACCTGCATTGGAAAAGTAAAGACCATGTCATCAGGTCCATAGGTTGTCACCACCCGGTTATCGCAATCAATCTCTGCCTTCATCTTGGTGAGCCAGTTCATACCGAGGATAATGTCGTAGTGCCATAGTGGGGCGACAATGAGGTCAACGAACACTGTCCTGCTACCCAAACTACTAAGCAACCCTCACACATCCGTGTGACATCCGAAAAAGTCCCAGTAGCAGTAGTGAGTCTCATTCCCTTCATGGGAGTAGTATGTAAAGCTAGACGCTTAACTGCCCAACATGAAATGATAGAAGTAGTGGACCCAGTGTCCACCAACAAGGAGACGGGTGTACCTTGAATGTGGGCCGTACCCTCAAAAGCCATCGGGGGTGTAATCGATGTCTTAGGAGCTTCATCTACAAGCGCATGCACTCGAGCTTGCTGTCTATGGTTTGGCTGTGGCGCGTTAGGCCGTTGAGGCGGCCTAAAATGAGATGCAAGAGGTCGGAAGGAAGGATGACCACGGGCAGTCCGTAGGGGTGGAGCCGATATAGCCTGTGGGGGAGGGCGATCAATCCTCTGCGGTGGAGAAAACCCGCTATCCCTCATCTGAGCAAAGCAGCTCTCTGCAGGATGACCCGGTCTCCCGCAGTATGTACAGGTCACACCTGAACGCCTCATCAGAACTACTGGCACCATGGCCCTGTGGGGAGAGTCGATGCAAGGCCTCTTACCGAGGAAAGGCCTGCTCTGCGTATCCGGTCGTGGCCTCGTAACCATAGCACCACGAGAATGTGTCAACCGATCAACATCCTACTCTGCCCTCATAAACATATGTACCAGCTCGGCATAGGAGGGTATACTGACGAGCACATCTTCGACCGAATGTCTGGTCGCAAGCCCTCTGAAAAACCTCGTATCCGCATCTGCTCGTCAGCAAGAATAGTCGGGACATATCTACCCAACTCAGTGAATCGATGCTCGTACTCCATAACTGTCATGCCTCACTGCCTGAGGCGCAAAAACTCGTTCTTCCTCTCATGTCAGTAGGTCTGAGGGTAGTATTTCTCATGGAAACGGAACTCGAATGCCGCCCATGTCCATGCATATCCAACTGCCACCGTCCGTAGGACACTGTCCCACCATAAGCTTGCCTCCTTCTCAAACATGAAGGCGGCCAGCTTAACCTGCTCCTGCTCCATACAATGGAGCATCCGTAGCATTTTAAAGATGTGGTCCAACCAGTATTCAGCCTACTCGAGTCTGTGAGAACCCGTGAAAGTAGGAGGCCTCAAGCGCTGGAATCGCTCGAGAAGACCGCGAGTACCTACGTCCCCCGTAGGGTACGCAGCAGGTGTGGGTGGAGGCACATCCTCAGCCTGAGCAGGAGGCTCTGTAGTCTCAACCGGACGTGTAGATGGTGAAGGTGGAGTCGCACTTCCACCCTGAGATAAGGCCCTAACAATAGTGGCCATAAGCTGCTGGTGCTGGTGCTGGTGCTGGTGCTGCATCTGCTGCTGATGCATCATCATCATCAACTACTCAAACCTATCAGTAGGTGGAGCATCCTGTGGCTCATACTGTGTCAAAGAGGATGCCCGGTTCTGCTCACGAACCGGTGGTGTAAAAGGTGGCAGTCCAGCCGTGGGACCAGTGGAAGGCTAAGACGTAGGTCTAGTCTCACGATCCGGGCCCAAGTCAGTGTTCGTACAACCATCTCTGTAGGAAGGAGCCTGGTCCATCGTATCAGTGGTGTGCCGTTCTCCGTGTATATTTCCATGGCATGCCCTATACAACATAGGGTGCAACGCATGTGAGATGAAGCATATCAACACAATACATAAGCACTTAAGCATTCCATACACTTCATAATAAAAAGGCTGTATGCATTTCATTTACCAAAATTGTCACAATACATGGAATACACAGTTACATGAATCATGACAGAAGATGCATGTGAGCTAATTACAACTAAAGCTTCAATCACTTAAAACATACTACTAGTTACTACACCCATCAACATGAAAACATAAACCGCCTAAAGCGGTGACCAAAACAAACTACAAGGCAACAATATGGATGACTAGACATCCGAGTCTGGCGATGGAGGAGGGGCGCCCTTATCTTGCAGGCAACATAGGATGGCCCTCAAGGTGCGGGATACTTTACTGAATTTTCGCTTCATGAAGGCCTCGTTTTCCTCAAGCTTTTTCTTACTTCGACTCAGGCCTCCTGAATCTCCTGCTTCAAGGCAGCTTGGGCCTGTCGTAGCTCCACATGATCCTCCTCCAGTCGAGCTATGCGAGCATCGAAAGCAGCCCGATCAGTATCTTGGGCCTCTTCTTCTTCTTCCTGCTCCTCCTCTATCTCATCACCACTTCTTTCCTCGCTCTCTTCATCTAGGTCAATACTTTCCTCCCCCTCACTATCAGACTCATCCCCATACTCGTCGAGTCGGGCTTGGCGCTGCCGAGGGCCGATCCCCATGTTGTTAAGCGTAGCATCGCTTATGATCCGGATCGACGCAATATCATCCATATTAAGTCTATAGCCGACCTCTCGAGCAAGCTTACATACCAGACGGCCGAACGGGAGTGAGATGTCATTTCTGACAGACCGTGCAGTCTGGATTATTTGGAATAGGGCGAACGTGAGCAGGCACAACTTATCTCCATGTCCAACCCTGTACAGGAAATCCACCATCAAACGAGTACATTCAGTGCGGTTGCCCACCGTGGATACACATTGTATGTGAAAATGTAGTGAAGCAAACGGAAATCATCTGTTAATCTCGTCGATGGGAGGCAGTTGCCTCTGGTCCAGGGAACCAGTCGGCCACAAAGGTATCGCATACGATGGTCTCTTTCTTGCGCACTTTTGAAATAATCCTCACTAGCATGTACTTCACCACGTGGAATTCCCATGACTCGGGACACTAAGTCCACGTTGATTGTATAATTCTGCCCCCTAATAGAAACAATGAACTGGAGAGGATCAAGCGATGGGTCTCGGATGTGAGCATAGAAAGTACGAACCGTATTCTCACATGCGTGAGACTTAGCTTCGAACATGGGACCCCACTCAACGTCCACCAAGCGGTCCATAATTGGGTGTAGCCCAAACAGCCTCTCATCTACGTGAGCTTCAAGTACAACCCTGCGGCCACCAAACCGACCATGCTCAAAGCCTATTGGTAGCGCTCTTTCAATGGGAACTTGGGAATCTAGGTCCCGCTTTGACCTATGCTCACGGATGACACTTGTACTAGCCCCGACGTCAGTCCTTCTCCTTGGACAGGTTGGGCGACTAGGCCCGGCTTCATCCGCGGTACTCTTCCTCTTTCCCATCAGAGAAAAGATGGTGGAGATGGAGAAAATGGCCGCAACAAACTCAAATAGGGCCATGGAAAGCGACGAAAAGTGATGGAAAGAGAGAGAAAGGGCAGGAGTTACTGATCCTCCATGGGTTTGAGCCTCAATAGAGGTTGCAAAGGCCCAAAGAATAGAGATTTAAGAAGGAAAATGGAGAGATGGAGTGGGATAGTGAGTGTGCACGATTTTTAGCTACAAATGGGGCATGTAAGAGCCCAATTGAGAGAGAATGGAGAGGGTGGGGAGGTAGGGAGTGCTGTAGATGATGGAAATGGATGAGTTGTGACCGAAAATGATGGATTGAGTGATTGGGAGAGAGATTTGAGGGAGAAAACAGCAAGTTAGAAGGGAAAAGAGGGCTTGGAAGGGTGGGAAGTGAGAAAGGGGGAAAAAATGAAAGAAATAGGGGTCCACACATTTTTGCTGGCCCCACACGCACCTAGGGGTCGGCCCGACGTCGACCCGCACCAGCCCGACCAGCCCGGCCCAAGAGGGCCGCGGTGCAACGGGGTAGGCACGGCGCTGCCGCGGTCCTCTGGACTTAGGGTTTTGCCGCCGTGGTAGGACGGTGGCCACCCCCCTCCCAAGGTGCCAAAGACACCTCGGGTCCACCGTGGGTCCCCCCAGATTGCCTCGTGTGGTCCTCGACTTCCTTTCGAGTCGTGTCGGGTCATTCCGAGAACGTTCTGATAATTGATGGTATTTTACCGATTTTCAACGGTTGGAATTAGGTGGATTGTGATTTAAACCCGTCATTTGACGGTCTAGAAGGGTGTTGGGGGTGACTCATGCGATCAGTATTGAGTACAGACTCGATTTTGACATTCGTTTTTAGTGAACTTTACCGTTGGACGAAACTGGGACACCTACGACTGTTTCTACATGCTCTCGCACCCTCCTAAGTCTAAATGCGTCAGCGTAAGTTGTGGCCATAACCCAGGTCCGGTTTAATCCAAATCATGCTCTGATACCAACTTGTAACGCCATGAAATTCAAGGGTCTAGTAGCAACTCAACTCTCGAGTTCCAAAACATCACTTATGCAACATAGAGAATGATGATTGAATTTTGTCTGCGTTAGTGCAATAAACATGAGTGAGATTATACCAAAACAGTAATCCATACTCCAGATCATTGTACAAAACGCAAGCGGAAGACTGAAAGATGTATGTAAATGTATATAAAAATAAAACGATTTCGATCTGTCTTCAAAGTATGATTACTTCACTAAGTCATCATATACATGTACTGAATCAAAAACAAAATGTCAAAAAATTTAGTCCAACTGTCGTGATAGCCCAGTAGCCCCGTAAATCTAGATAGCCTAAGCAAAGCCGCCGGAGAACTGCATGAAGGAAAACTCATCTTGATCATCCTCATAATCAGGCTCAACCTCCTGTGCATCGTCGGTACCTGCACCTAAGACAGAGTCTGGTGGGTGGCCAGAATACCGTCCCGTAACATGGGAGTGAGTAGCTAACTCAGTGGAACAATAAAGCATTGGTTAACATGTTATTAAATCAGTCAAGCATAATGATAAAGTAGTACAATCAACAATCTTAAGTACTCTTGTTAATGCAAGTATGAAATGTAGTCATGATGCATGCCCCTCGCCTAACCACTCTCATACGACACCATCTTACATCCGCGGCATGCGTTCATCCCTCAGTGCTCCACATCTTCTAGGCACATGCAATACGATGATGAGCATGATTACCGAGTTATTATTAGTCCATTTCAAACCGCAGTATTGGGAAACTAGGGTACCTCCCTTATATCATTCCCAAACATGATCCATTCTAGGGTCGTCAATCCTAGATAATCTCATACGATGGTTTGTTTCTAGGTCACTGCAAGGGCTGCCAGGGTTGTTACACGGAATCGTTACACCACTCCCCCATCACCTTATCAATATAGGCCTAGTTTTGTACTCTTGTTGCTACGGAAGGGTCGTCGCCTCCACATAAACTCAGAGTACGCTCGAGGTCACTACAAAGGGCTGCTAGGGCTGTTATACGGAATCGTTGCACCACTCCCCCATCACCTTATCAGTGTAGACCGACAGCTCGAATATAGTGTCCCATACCACCATAATCGGCTCACGAGTCTGGTTGCTCAATGGTCACTACGGGGAGGCTCGTGACCCCAGCGTAGGCCGACAACTCGACCACGGTGTCCCATACCACCATGCCGGGCTCATGAGTCTTAGCGGATTGAGGTACCATGGTTAACGGGATTCCACTGGTAAGCTTGGTACCTTAGGTTCAACAGAGGCATCCAATACATGGTGAACATACATTAGACAGATCGAGTTACTTGATGAGCTCGGCTAGCTCAAGCGTACGATCAATTGAACGACATGAAGCGCAAGCCCTTCGTGTGGCCTAACCACTGCCGCCAACCGAAGTACGACTCGAGTTCATCAAACACATCTCGTAAGGCGAATGAATCTCAGCCACGAATTTATTTCCGTTACCGATTGCCTGGACTACATCATAGTCCCAAACTCAATCCATTCATCATATAATCATGTGAGACAATCCACCATAATGGATTCCATGGTTCAAGAAGTTCAATCACATAAGCATATTATGAAACATCAACCATCAAAGCATATTACAACACAAACATGATTTCACACACAATCATTGCATAAGTAAAACAAAATTTACTATAAAGCGTACATGTAGGAAATCATTCACACAATTAAGGTGACTGAGATTTGTATCTCGAGCTACACACAAAGTGTACTAGATGATCGCTAGCACATTCAGGCATTTTCACAAACACATAAACTTCAAACATTATCATACATGATATATGATGAATTGTACATGTGCTAGGCCAAATCCTTTCACTAGGGAGTTGCCCCGTATATCACATGTGTATTCCCACGACAGAAATCATGGCATGCATGAATCCGAGATCCATGTTTACTTAAGCATTTCCACAAACACTTGGGCTACACCTTTATCACATATAGCGTACTTTTGCCGTGACATGATTTAGGGCAAGTCCTTTCGCTAAGGAGTTGTCACACATGCATCAAGCATATATTCACGACAAATAAACATGTTAAGCACAAATCCAAATTTCAAACAAAAACAAACATCACAACATATGCATATAATGCCTAAATCCTACATATCTCATATAAACTCGTATGACGAAACAGACGACGCATTTTGCATGTATAATAGCACCCTTGTCAGTTATAAATCATTCATCGACATTGAAAGCCTTGAAAACCATAACCTATACACCTAAAGTCTGCACCTTACGCCGTAGAAGCGTAATAAATTTGGTAGGAATGCTAAGGCTTCTCCCACGACAGTAGAACGGCCTAAAGCACAAGTAGTGTTAGGTATTTCGCTAATTGAATCAATTGAAACCCTAAATCAGATTAGGGTTAGGGTTTTCTTACCTAGAAATGAAGTCAGAATCGCCAGGAAAGCGATTAGAATGGTGTAGTTTAGCCTGTAGAGTAGCAGGGTAAAATAGCAGGGAGACTCTCCCTCTTCTCTCACACTTTCTCTCTCTTTTGTCTCTTCTCTTTCCTAGGATTTCTTCAAATTCGTATGGGCTGAATGAGAGAGGGTTTAAGGTCCTTATATAGCCTAAAACATCACCGAAATAGACCTAAGGTCAAGGTATACTTTTGTTATAACCAAAGTGGGTCTGTTCCGTCTCAACGGAGCGCTTCTGGTGGCCCCTTTTCTACGTGCGGTCGGACTTAAACTCACCAACCTTGGATCTAGGTGAAGTTAAGTTTTTGTTCCAGGCGGATTCTCGGATCACACGTGGCGGGCCAGTTTCAGTTCAACGGTCACTGAAACTCGATTAGGGATTTCAAGCACACTGCTATGTATATGAAATTTCTCCTGATCCGAGGGTGTATTTGGGTCAGATTCTGACAGTCTGATTGCTTATATCAGGCCCGCAAGTAACAAGTCTCAGATTACTATTTGAGATTTTATTTATAAAGAAAACCAAGTGTTCTCACACTCCTCGCTACGGGCTCAAGTGAATAGCCATGGAACACTATCTGGGTTTGATCTCCTATATGGTTATCAAGCCCAGCATGGCACTCCTAAGTCTATAATTTCGTATTATTCGGACCTTCGATGTGTGGTCCAGATTCGATATGGAGTTTCAATGTACTCCCTAGAACAGACGGGTAATGAGATTGATCTTAGATTTTAGGGTAATGTAGCGTCAACTATTCCACAAGTTTTGGGCCTTGCAGATCGTATTTAAAGTGATTCGTACGGATTTCATATACAATCTAGTTTAACACTTAGTTAACTTTGTCTAATTTCTAAAGGATTTGATCCTAAGCGATTTCTGCCTGAGGTGGTACTCGGGCCATTGTACAGAATTTTCTGAGTCGTTACATAAACAATCCCACAATGCTGAATTTAAAGACAGCCTCGAAAGAATGAGTATTGAGAGGTTGAGACAAATGTTGATCTAAGGACAACCATACACCATAAAAACTAAGGGTTTATGGTAGGACAACCTTACTAGAACGGCTTGGGTATCAAAAACTCAAACTGTTATAGAGGAATAAAGAAATAAATAACAAGAAGGGAAATCTAAGCTATTAAAACATTCCCGCACATCCACATAAGGATTACAACATTCTCCACAAATGTAAAAAGGGAAATTACAATCATCCACAATAAACAATCAAACCACAAGACACAAAGAATTATAGTGGTTCGCTTATGTGTACACCAACTGTTAAACAACAGCCACACAACTACTCCACTCCTAATATCCTCACACAGTGGATATTAATGTTCACTATGAAAATAGGTTTTTCCAGGTTCACCTAAAACCCTCACAATTGTGTCTTTCAAGTGGGCTTACACATTTCAAAAACCCCACACTCTGAGTTTTCTGATCACCTTAGACAAACCAAAACAAAGAGATTTTTCTGGCACAATCTCAATAAAATCAAAACAAAGGAATTTACAAAACTGTAAAATACATGGATATTCTTTTTTTTTATGCCGCCCAGAAGAACCAATTCGGAGTAGAATTTCAATGTACAAGTTCAATGTCCAAACTCACTTATGAAATGGTTATAGGTTCTAAATTGATTTTAAATTAAATCAAGTTGGGCTAGCTCTATTTGATTTTGATTCCAAGAAAAGGGAAATCTCAATCCCTTCTTCAAATATGATTGGAATAAAGAATACAAAATCAAATATAATAAAGATAAATTAAGAGAATATTAAATGAGCACAATATAGCTTAAAAAGAACACTATCTTATCTCTAAGAGTGACGAATTGAATTAGCTTGAAATTGAATGAAAAACTCTGAAATTCGTGCTCTATTTATAGGTGAAGAAATCGCGTTCACGACTGGTCCTGAGGACACTACGACTGGGCGTAGGACCAACAATTTTTTGAAAATTTGAGCGCGATTGGATAAACCGTTCCACAACTGATCGTAGGACCTCCATGACTGGCCGTGTGGAACCAGATTTAGTTGCTAGATTTTGAGTCGTGGTTGTAGGACTTGTCGAGAACGAGTCGAGCACTGTTCACACGACCGTTCGAGCAGTCTCCGGGACTGGTCGTGGCTTAACAATTTTTTTTTAAAATTTGCAACAAACTTAGGACTGGTATTGGAATTTCTTGGACTGGTCGAGCCAGTGCTAGGACTAGTCGAACAGAATCCAGGACTAGTCGAAAAATAGTCTATTCACTTATAAAATGATCTAATTGAATTATGTATTCAAAATGACCTAGCCTAAAGTCAATCTATGGTCACTTATACTTTGTTAGAGATGTATGAACATTGAAACTTCTTTTCCTTCAGTTGATAGTCATTCTTTGAAGTTCGCGAAGCTTGAGATCTTGTCATAGGAAGAAGCTTGAACTTGAGACTCTTGAAGCTTGAAATTGACTATTGTTGAAGCTTGAACTTGAGTATCAAAATTGAGAGACGTTGTCTTGACTTGTACGAAGCTTTGAAAATCTTGAACTCTTAAGACTTGAAAGCTTGAATTCACAATTGATGTTGTACATGAACATGAACAAGTAATCTTGCATTTGAAGATCTTGAAGTAAAGACCATTGTCCTTGTACATGAGATGCACTGTCTTGAATAAATCAATGCACTACACAAGACACAAATTTCAAGAGGTTTTGGCACTACAAAATTTGACAATTATAGGGGCTAAAAACCATAACACTTACAATCTCCCCTTTTGTCAAATTTGTGACAAAACACAAACATAAGCATTATACGCATAAAGAATCATGCATCAGTTATCAATATAAACCAGTTAACCTAGTTAAAGAATCATGCACCAGTTATATAAAAACGAAAGCAAGCATTTTGCTATTGTTATTACTCCCCCTTACTCTTATCCCTCTATCCACAATCCACATGCCTTAAATTACCAACACCATATATCAAGCATGTCAAAATTCTCCCCCTTTTTGTCATAATATGACAAAGGAAGAACCCAATACAAGAAACAAGATGTAGATAAACAAAGAATAAGACAAGCAAAGAGGAATAAAGGAGCAAGATATGAAAATTCATAATCATGTTCAAGCATCATCAATTAACATCATCCAAGTTCAACCAAAGTCAATCCCACAAACCAAAATCAACATCATAAGAGCTGTTACAATCCATATACGAAAATACTAATCAGATCCTGAAGAGGGAGCAGGAATGGATGGAGCAATTTGATGTAAACCCTTATTAATGCGCCTCATATATTTATGCATATAAGCAAATTGTGAATCCTGGGTTACACGAATCTGAGCCACCTGTTCCTCAAGACAATGCAACCTCTCAGCGAAATCTGAAGGCTAATAATCAGGGTCAGCCTCAGAATCTGATTCGATCAAATCGAAGATATCGTCCATGTTAATGTCATCTAGAGGTAAATCGCCTACTTCTTCATTTATAGCTTCAACTCCACCAACACCCACATTGACTTGACCAGCCACCAACCTCAAATTCATTTTGTTTACAGTTGAGTTGTTGAAAATAAGGTGTTGAATAGGAGCCTCTCCAATAGGCATAGCCACTAACATATGGGTGGCCAACACAGTCATAAGATATGCAAAAGGGATATCACTGTGTCCAGGATGGAGACGGAATTGTATGATGGAATGACAGATTAAAGAAGGAAGACATACAGATGAACCAGAGATAATGGAATGCAAAATCCGAACCATGAAAGAGGTGAGTTCAGTTTTGTTACCAGAACGAGGATAAAGATTTGAAATCAATATCCTGTGAAGGACCCTATATCTGGGTAACAAATACTTTGAAGTAAGCGCATTCCTATTTTGACTCCATTGCGCATCTATATTACACAATGCTCTAGTAAGCATACATTTTTCTGATTCAGATGGTTTAGCTACTAGAGAGCTAATTGAAATACCTTCATCATTCACAGGTATGTCCATTAGGCTAGAAATAGACCTTCTCTAGTTGTTATAACAAAAGTTAAATTTTTAGTTGAAAAATAAAAAATACATGCGAACATAGCTTTCGCAATAGACCGTTATGCCGGCCCACCCCAATATGGAATGTTAGCCCATCCTACAGATTGGAGAAGAGGAAGGAGTTCAAATGGAGCTATATGTTCAACATGAACAGGTCGTTCAACTATAACATTACACAACTTTAAATCTCGCACATAGGAGGGATCATTTCGGGTGACCAAAGGTGGCGCATTATGATAGGTGTTGATCTAAATGCTGAAGGACCACAAGAACTTTTCTTTTTACCTCTAGCATCCATTTGCAACTAAGAAATGAAGGAATCAAGAGGTTACAAAAGATGTAGAGTGGGTTTTCTCAAAAATAGATTTTGGAGAAGAAAACCCCAAAAACCTTAATAAAACAAGAAATAAATCACTCCAAAGATGAAAAAGAAGTGATAAGATCTTGAATCTACAAGGAAAATGGAAATGAAGCACTAACCTTGAAGATCTAGGAAGATGGGTTCGACCGGTCGTGCTAAGACTCGTTGGAGAAGAAGCTCCAAGAAGAAAAAGGGACTTTCCTCCAAATAAAAGTCAAACCCGCGCTACACGACTGGTCGAGTATGTACTCGACTAGTCGTGCACAGCCAAAAATATGCAATTTTCTTGAAATTTGAAATTCTAATCATTTAAAATAACAAATATATACAATATGATACAGAAATGCATAATTAATCAATTCAAATTGCACATATGAAGATCAAATTTTAATTTATTAAACTTGCTTTTATTGAGCGGTTTAGTGAAAATATCAGCAAGTTGAGTCTCGGTCGAAATGTATTCCAAAGTAATTGTCTTTTCTTCCACTAATTCATGAATGTAGTGATATCTAATGTCAAAGTGCTTGGTTTGTGAATGCTGGATTGGATTTTTAGATATATTAATTGCACTGAAATTATCACAATATAAAACCATAGAATCCTGTGCAATTTCGTAATCGCTTAACATTCTTTTTATCTATACAAGCTGAGTACATGCATTTCCAGCTGCAATGTATTAAGCCTTAGCAGTAGAGAGCGATACAGAACTTTGTTTCTTACTCTGCCAAGAAACTAAACAGTTCCCAACATAGAAATAACCACCACTGGTTGATTTTTTTGTCATCAATGTTACCAGCCCAATCAGCATCAGTGTAACCAGCTAATTGCACACTAGTATCATGTAGATACCAAAGACCCAGATTAGCTGAACTTGCGATAAATCGCATAGTCCTCTTAACAACAATTAAATGTGACTCTTTAGAGTCAGACTGATATCTAGCGCAAATCCCTACGCTGAATGCGATATCAGGTCGACTCGCAGTTAAGTACAACAAATTACCTATCATACTGTGATATAATTTAGGATCAACTCTCTTACCTGTAGAATCTTTTGAGAGTTTTAAGGTCGTACTCGTAGGAGTATTAAAAATTTTTCCATTCTCAAATCCGAACTTTTTAACTAAGTTCAAAGTATATTTGGTTTGGGAAAAGAAGAAACCATTAGGTTACTGTTTAACTTGCAACCCAAGAAAATAATTCAATTATTCAACCATGCTCATTTCGAACTTAGATTTCATAAGATCTGCAAACTTAACAGTCATGTTTGTATAGGTAGATCCATAAATAATATCATCAACATAAATTTGTACTATTAAAATGTGATCATTATGTTTCTTTACAAACAGAGTCTTATCAACACTTCCCATTATAAAGTTATAACTTAGTAAAAACTTAGCCAATTTTTCATACCATGCCCTGGGAGCTTGTTTCAAATCGTAGAGAGCCTTTTTTAAGCAATAGACATGATCAGTATTCTTAGGGTCTTCAAAATCCGTTGGTTGTTCAACATACACTTCTTCATGCAAATCACCATTTAAAAAAACACTCTTTACATCCATTTGATATATTTTAAACTTTCTAAAGCATGTAATGGATATAAATAGTCTGATTGATTCAAGACGAGCTACTTGGACAAAGGTCTCATCATAATCGATACCTTCAATTTGAGTATACCCTTGTACAACCAGTTTAGCCTTGTTTCTAATTTATTACCAAGTTCATCAGACTTATTTTTGAAAATCCATTTAGTTTTGATAATGTGTTTATCTTTAGGTCTAGGAACTAAGTACCAAATATCATGTCTAACAATTGATTAAGCTCTTCTTGCATCGCAACAATCCAGTTTTTGTCAGTAAGAGCTTCTTTTATGTTAACCGGTTCTATCTGAGATGTAAAGCACACGTAGTTACACACATCTTCTAGTTGTCTACGAGTGCGTACACCAGTGAGAGGGTTTCCAAGAATTTGATTAGTTGGATGGTCTTTAACAGTTCTCAGTTTAGAGTTGTTTTGATTTGATGAAGAATTTGGTTTATCAATTAGAAGTACATCATCATTATTTGAACTTGAGATAGGTGTATTCAAGTGATCATCAATAACCACATTAATTGATTCTTGAATTACACCGGTCCTCTTATTAAGAACCCGATATGCTCGACTATTCAGAGCATACCCTAAAAATATCCCTTCATCACTTTTGGTGTCAAACTTACCCAAATTTTCTTGGTCACGTAAAATATAGCACTTGCTGCCAAAAACTTGAAAGTATTTGATAGTAGGCTTCTTATCAAACCACATTTCATAAGCTATTTTACCGTTAGATTTTCTAGTATAGACATGGTTAATTTATATAACAAGCAGTATTTACGGCTTCGGCCCAAAGATTTTTAGGGAGCTTCATATTGTTTAACATTACATTTGCCATTTCTTGAAGCACTCTATTTTTTCTTTCTGCTATACCATTTTTTATGGTGTTTTGGGCGCTGAGAATTCATGTGATATTCCTTGATCACTGCAAAACTTCTTAAAACAGCTATTCTCAAATTCTGATTCATGATCGCTACGGATCTTGCAGACTTGAGTCTCTTTTTCAGTTCGGATAGGTCTAAGTACCCTTTTAACTTCATTGAGAGTTTCTGATTTGTCTCTTAAGAAGACTACCTAAGTATACCTGGTAAAGTCATCAATGATTACTAGAATATACTTTTTACCACCTCGACTCTCCGTTCTAGTTGGTCCGATAAGATTCATATGGAGGAGTTCGAGCGGTTTAGATGTGGCATTGAAGTCAACTTTTTTGTGAGAACTCCTAATTTGCTTGCCAATCTGGCATTCGCCACATATTTTATCTATTTTTTGTATTTTGGGTAAGCCTCTTACTAACTCTCTTTTGCTCAATCTATATAAGTTACGGTAGTGTACATGTCCAAGGCGTTTATGCCATAATTCAGTCTCTTCGGTATGGACCATGTAACACGATAAATTAGATAAGGTATAACAGTTTTTAGAAGTTCTGCGACTAGGTAATATTATAGAACCATTTTTATTTAAAATTTCACACCCTAGGTTAGAACATTTTACGCTATGATTTTTATCGCATATTTGAGAAATGCTTAATATGTTGTGTTTTAAACCTTCTACATATAAAACATTCTCAAATAAAGGGAGGTTAGAAAGTTGAACCGTACCTTGGCTAATAATTCTGCAGTTGCTACCATCACCAAATGTGACCGAACCATCAGTCATTTATTTAAGATTGGTGAATAGACCTTTGTCACCAGTCATGTGTCTAGAGCATCCACTGTCTAGGTACCACTTTGAATGGCTCGAAGCTTTGAAAGCCGTGTGGGCAACCATGCAAGTAACCTTAGGAACCCATTTCATTATAGTTTTGGGTTTAAAAGTACAGTTGGTCTTCTTGTGTTTGTAGTTGATATAAGACCAACCCATTGAGTTAGATTTTAAGAGCTCCTTAAGTAAATCAACAATTTTCTCAGCTAAAGGATTACGATTCTGATTTTTATAGTTGATATGGTTGCTTTTAGGTTTTAAGGATTGAAAAGTTTTAGCACTTTTAGAATAATTCTGATTTGAACTTTTACCTTTTGAGTTTGAAGGCTCTCCTTTCACAAACTTAGGAGGAGTATTCTTATATTTAGGAGGAGTACTTTTGTTGTAGCCCAAACCGGATCGGTCGCCACATTTTCTGGATTCGGATAATAGTTTTTCTAACTTAGGATCACCTTGGGCATACCTCCATGTATCCTTTTGTAACACCCCAAATTTTTGCCAACCTGGAGTTAGATGTCCTTAGGCAAGGGGTCGATCCTAACCCCTTATTAACTTCTCAAACCTCAAATCCTTTAGAAATTAAACGAGAAGTAACTATGTGCTAAACTAGATTAGCTACGAAATCAGCTTGATCCACGTTAAATACGATCTGCAAGACCCAAAATTTGTAGAATCATTGACGCTCGGTTACCCTAAAATTTATGATCAATCTCATTACCCAGTTGCTTTCGGGAGCACATTGAAACTCCGTATCGAATCTAGACCGCACGTCGGAAGTCCGAATAATATGAAGTTATATAATTAGGACTGCCTTGCTGGGCTTGACAACCATCTCAGAAATCAAATCCAGATAGTGTCCCGGGGCTACCGGGGCTATTCGCTTGAGCCCGGAGTGAAGTGTGTGAGAAACCGTGGTTTTCTTTAGAAATTAAATCTAATTTAAGTAATCTGAGACTTATCGCTTGCGGGCCTGATATAAGCAATCAGACCATCAAAATCTAACCCAAATATACCCTCGGATCAGGAGAAATTTCATACACATGGTAGTGTACTTGTAATCCTGATCGAGTTCTGGTGACTGTTGAACTGAAACTGGTCCGCCACGTGTGATCTGGGAACCCGACTGGAATGAAAACTTAACTCGACCTAGATCCATAGTCAGGGAGTTTAAGTCCGACCTTTGGCTCAAGGGGGGCACCGAAAGTGCTCCGTTGAGTTGAAACAGACGCTCTTTGGACATAACCTAAGAATACCTTGCCCTGGGCCTATTTTCGACAATTCTGGGCCTATATAAGAGGCTTAAACCCTCTCTCTCATATTCCATATGAATTTCCTAAACCTAAGGGAGAGAGAAGAAAGAAAGAGAAGGAAAGAGAGAGAGAAAGTGAGTGAATGAGTGGAAGTTATTCTTGAGAATCGCTTCTGCTAGTCTACGTGCTTATTCATCTCATCTGTGTCGCTACTAGGGCGATTCTGACTTCATTCTTAGGTAAGAAAACTTAACCCTAACCTTTTTTAGGGTTTCAATTGTTGCAAGTGGCGAGATAGTTGACTTAACTCGTGATATAGGTTGCCATTTCATCGTTGACAAAGACCTAGAGTCTCTGTCGAGTTCGTTACAGTTCTACGGCATAAGGTGTAGACTTTAAACGTATAGGTTATGGTTTTCAAGGCTTTTAATGTCAGTTAATGATATATTACTGACGTGGATGCTATTGCACATGTACAAAGTGCTGTCCGTTTCGTTTTTCAGATATCGTTAACTATGTTGAATATACTGTATTCCTCATATTTGTAGAAAATACCGTATACGTATGAAATACAGATTTGTGCTTGCCATGATTAATTGCTGTCTATGTATGCTAGATGCATGTGTATCAACTTCTGGGTGAACGGATTAGCCTAATACATGTTTTATCAACATACGTTGTGTATGTTATTATGTGTAGCTTAAGTGTTTGTGAAAATTACTTAATGAGTATAGAATTTGCATTCGTGCTCGCATGACTAACTGTCATGAATATATGCTTGTTACATGTGTGACAACTCCTTAGCGAAAGGACTTGCCCTAAATCACATCACGGCAAATATACGTTATATGTGATACAGTGTGTAGCCTAAGTGTTTGTGGAAATGAATGAATGTATATGGAACTTGGATTCATGCTTGTCATGACTATCCATCGTGGGTGCACTCGTGTTATAAATGGGGCAACTCCCTAGTGGAAGGATTTGGCCTAATAACTGTGTGATCAACATACGTCATGTATGTTGATGTAAGTAGTCTAAAGTGTTTGCTGAAATGTCTGAATGAGTAAGTAGTTAGTAAATTGTAATGTATAAGTGTGTTGAGATATGATTCTCAACTCCTTTAACTATGTGTATGCTTTCCTCCATGTACCGTATATTATAGTGTTTGTTTATCTATGTAATGCATATGTATAAATCTATGTTTATGTTGTATTCCATAAAATGCAAAAACAAAGCCACGAAGGGTGATGGGGGAGTGGTGTAATGATTCCGTGCAACAGCCCTGACAGCCCTAAAGCGGACAATATTGGACCTTTGATTGTATGATTTGAAATCTTGATCCATTACTGCTTTAACTATCTTCTACGATATTTTGTTGTAATTGAATGTGATTGGGGCTATTGTATAGTCCAGGCAATCGGTAACAGACCCTAGATTGGTGAATGATGTTGTTTCGCCACACAGGATGTGTTCGACGAATCTGAACTGTACTTCAATTG
Organism: Magnolia officinalis; assembly: GCA_021015155.1. NCBI lineage: Eukaryota > Viridiplantae > Streptophyta > Magnoliopsida > Magnoliales > Magnoliaceae > Magnolia > Magnolia officinalis. The sequence goes on along the minus strand of JAJHSJ010000005.1, from coordinate 34,070,518 downwards.
TCGACAGTGGTTAGGCCACGCGGAGTGCTTATGCACTTCATGTCGATTCACTTGATGTGCGCTTGTGCTAGTCGAGCTCGCCAAGTAACCCGATTGACCTGATGTATGTTCACCATATTTGGACACTACTGCTTGAACCTAAGGTACCAAACTCACTAGTGGACACCCCGTTAACCTTGGTACCTCGATCCGCTAAGACTCATGAGCCGAGCATGGTGGTATGGGACACCGTGGTCGAGCTGTCGGCCTACGCTAGGGTGACGAGCCTCCCCGTAGTGACCAGTGAGCAACCCAGACTAGTGAGCCGAATACGGTGGTATGAGACACAGTATTTGAGCTGTCGGCCTACACTGTTTTGGTGACGAAGCCGTGATGGGTGATGGGGGAGTGGTGTAATGATTCCGTGCAACAGCCCTGGCAGCCCTAGACGTGCCCTTTGTAGTGACCTCGAGCATACTCTAAACCTGCGTAGAGGCGACGAGCCTTTCTGTAGTAATCAGAGTATACACTAGGCCTATACTGATTTGGCGACGAGCCCTTTGCAGTGACCTAGAACCGCAACATCGGATGAGATTTACTAGGACTGACGACCCTAGAATGGATCATTGTTTGGTTATTGATATAAGGGAGGTACCTTAGTTTCCCAATCCTAATGTATGAAAAGGACTAATAAGAACTTGGTAATCATATGCATGCACCTGTAACATCCCGAAAAATCGGGGGTCGAGCATAACTCAACACCCGAGTTTCCAGAACATCACTTATGCAACATAGATAATGATGATTAAATGTTGTCTGCATTAGTGTATTGAACATGAATGAGATTAAGCCAAAACAACATATCATACTCCAGAGACAGTTAAATTGCAAGCGGAAGACTGTGATAGATATATAAAATATATAAAATATATAAAAACTGTGGTGAGTCTCCAGAGTGTGATAACATTACCAGGTTAATAAATTTCAAGTACATTTCTAAAATATACCAAATGTGTAAGTGTAATGTCTTCTATCCCAAGTACCATAGCCCCGTCAATACAATAACAGGTCTTCATAAACCTGTCAGAGAGCTACAAGTAGGAGAACTCCTCCTCCACATCATAGTAGTTCGGCTCTGCTTCATAAGCATCGCCATCACCTGAAACTCAACAAATCTGGTTGGTGTGTACAACACCGTCCCGTAACGTGGGAGTGAGTGATCAACTCAGTGGAACAGTAAAGCATAGGTTAACATGTTATCAATTCAGTCAAGCAGTAATGATAAAGCAATAAAATCAAACACTCCTAACTACTGTTATTAATGCAAGTATTTAATGATATGATGTATGCCCTTGCCAAACCACCCTCATGCGACACCATCTTACGTTCGCGAATGCGTTCATCCCTCAGTGCTCCACATCTACCAGGCACATGCAGTGCGATGATAAGCATGATTACCGAGTAATTATTAGTCCATTTCAAACAGCAGTATTGGGAAACTAAGGTACCTCCCTTGTATCATTCCCAAACATGATCCATTCTAGGGTCGTCAGTCCTAGTTAATCTCAGACGATGGTGTGTTTTCTAGGTCACTGCAGAGGCTGCCAGGGCTGTTACGCACAAAGGTTACACCACTCCCCCATCACCTCTTTAACGATTCATCACTATACAGAAACAGGCCTAGTTCATACTCTATACACTGCGGCAAAACTCATCGCCTCACCACAATTCAGAGTATGCTCGAGGTCACTACAAAGGGCTGACAGGGCTGTTGCTCGCATTCGTTGCACCACTCCCCCATCACCTTATCAATGTAAGCCGACAGTACGAATATAGTGTCCCATACCACCATAATCGGCTCACGAGTCTGGTTGCTCACTGGTCATTACGAGGAGGCATGTGGCCCTAGCGTAGGCCGACAGCTTGACCACGGTGTCCCATACCACCATGCCCGGCTCATGAGTCTTAGCGGATCGAGGTACCATGGTTAAAAGGGACTTCACTGGTAAGTTTGGTACCCTAGGTTCAAGCAGTAGCGTCCAAACATGGTGAACATACATAAGACAGATCGGGTTACTTGACGAGCTCGGCTAGCTCGAGCGCACAACAAGTTGAACGACATGAAGTGCATAAGCACTTCGCGTGGCCAACCACTATCGTCAACCGAAGTACGACTCGGGTTCGTCGAACACATCTCACGTGGCAAATGAATCACAGCCACGAATTCAATTCTGGTACCGATTGTCTGGACTATAATCATAGCCCCAAACACAATCAAGTGCAAATAGATAAAGCAGTAGTGGATCAAGATTCAACTCATACAATCAAGGTCTGATATTATCCGTTTAGGGCTGTCAGGGCTGTTGCACGCACTCGTTGCTCTACTCCCCCATCACCCATGACGGATCATACAAAGTAAACATGAATTTAAACATATGCATCACATAGATCAAATCATACAATCAATTGAGCATGTTATGAAGCACAACACAAGCATGAGTTTGTACATATTCAATTCCTAATCACACAGCTATCCAAGGAAATCATACACATAGTTAAAGGAGTTGAGAATCATATCTCAACACCCTCATACATTACAATTTACTAACTACTACTCATTCAGACATTTCAACAAACACTTAGATTACATACATCAACATACATGACATATGTTGATCACATAAGTATTAGGCTAAATCCTTTCACTAGGGAGTTGCCCCAAACATAACACGCGTACACCCACGATGGATAGTCATGGAGAGTAGGAATCCAAGTTCCATATTCATTTGAACATTTTCACAAACACTTGGGCCACACATTTTAATATAAGTAGTGTATATAGGCCGTGGCGTGATTTTGGGCAAATCCTTTCGTCAAAGGGGTATTGCCAATACAACAATCAATTATCCATGACAATTAGTCATGGCGAGCACGAATGAAAATTCTATACTCATTCAGTCATTTACACAAACACTTAGAATACACTATTACAACATACATGGTGTATGTTAGCAAAACATGTATTAGGGCTATCCTTTCGCCAAGCAAGTATTTTACGCATATGTAATATATTTATACAACAAATAATCATGGCAACCACATCTCTAAAATATATATGTATACGGTACTTTCTACAATACAGTATTTCTACATACATAGTGTATATTAGTAAAACATGTATTTGGGCGAATCCTTTTGCCAAATAAGTATTTTATCCATATATCGTATATTCATACAACAAATAATCATGTCAAACACATTTCCAAAATTTATGCGTATACGGTATTTTCTACGAATACCTAGAATATGTAAAATTTCATAATCTACATCTTTAATCGAAACAGAAAACAGAAAGCACTTTGTACATGTGCAATTGCATGCAGATCATGAATCTATCATTATCTGACATTGAAAGCGTTGAAAACCATAACCTATAGACATAAAGTCCGCACCTTTTGTCATAGAATCGTTACGAATCCAATAGGTTTGCTAAGCTTTCGTATTCGGCCGTTTGACAACCTATAGAATGAAATAGGTTAGCTATTTCATAACCTACAACTATCAAAACCCCAAAACAGATTAGGGTTAGGGTTTCTTACCTAGAAACGGAGCTGGAATCGCCGGGAAAGTAATTAGAACGGAGTGGTTGTGCTTGCATAACGGCAGGGAGGCATGACAGGGAGATCCTCCCACAACTCCCACACTTTCTCTCTTTTCTCTCTCTTTTCTCTCTCTCAAATCTCAAATTCATATGGCTGTGAGAGAGAGAGTTCAAAGATCCTTATATAGCTTAAAAAGTCTCCAAATTAGACTTCAAGTCAAGGTATACTTAGGTTATAACCAAAACGGGACTTTTTCAGCTCAACGGAGGACTTCTGGCGGGCCTCCTTGACCCAAAGGTCGGACTTAAGCTCACTGACACCAGATCTACGTTCCATTAATTTTTCGTTTCAGTCGGGATTCCAGATCACGCGTGGCGGACCAGTTTCAGTTCAACGGTCAGCGGACCTCGATCGAAGATTCCGAGTACATGTAAATGTGTATGAAATTTCTCCTGATCTGAGGGTGTAATTTGGTCTGATTTTAACGGTCTGGTTGCTTAATACTAATCCACAAGCGAGTGGTGCCAGATTACTATTTGAGATATTTTATTTTGAATTAATTTCACATTTCTCACACTCTTCACTCCGAGCTCAAGCGAATAGCGCTGGGACACTATCTGGATTTGATTTCCGAGATGGTTGTCAAGCCCAACAAGGTGGTCCTAGTTCCTTAACTTCGTGTTAATCAGACTTCCGACGTGCGGTCCAGATCCGATACGGAGTTTCGAGATGCTCCCGAGAGCAGCCGGGTAATGAGATTGATCCTAGATTTTAGGGTAACCTAGCGTCAATGATTTTACAAGTTTTGGGTCTTGCAGATCGTATTTAAAGTGGTTAGTGCTAATTTCACAGGTACTCTAGTTTAACACTGGCTATTTCTCGCCTAATTTCTAAAGGATTTAGTCTTGAGCAATTTCTGTCTGAGGTGGTACCTGGGCCTTTGTAGTTTGTATATAAAGTGATCCAAGTTATACTACTTAGCTAGTTTAAGATAGTGTCTAGGATGAATGTGCTTAGAAAAATTGAAAGAACAAGGTAGTGAAGGGTGAGATTTGTGAAGAAAATGGTTTGAAAAGGGATTTGAGGCTTTAATCGAGTGTTTGAGAAGTTAAACCGGTGTTAGGATTGACTCATCGCCTAAGGACGTCTAATTCCAGGTTGGGAAAAATCTGGGCTGTTACAGCACCGCATTACGCGTGCGTTCAGGCGTAGCAGGTCAAGCACTAAGGCAGTGTTGTTCATACGCGAACGTGAGATGAAGTCGCTGAGGGAGCGTATGTGAAGGCATGCATCATACATTCATACCATTCTTGTGTTAACAAGAGTACTTAGGGATGTGTGATTTACTGCTTTATCATTACTGCTTGACTGAATTGACAACATGTTAACCTCTGCTTTATTGTTCCACTGAGTTAATCACTCACTCCCACGTTATGGGATGGTGTTGTACACACCAACCAGACCCTGTCTTAGTTGCAGGTGATGGTGGTGCTCAGACCCTGTCTTAGTTACAGGTGATGGCGGTTCTCAGGAAGCAGAGCCGAACTTCTATGACGATCAGGAGTACTCTTATATGCAGTTCTCTGACGGCTTCGCTTAGGCTCTCCTGGCTGGCGGGGCTACAGGGTTTTGGATAGAGAACATTATACTTTCTCATATTTGTACATTGTGGAACGACACTTGTAATTCTTTAACCTGGTAACATGTTCACACTCTGGAGACTTACACCAGTTTACAATATTATATATATCTATTACAGTCTTCCGCTTGCGTAATTTAAATGTCTCTGGAGTATGATATGCTGTTTTGGTCTAATTCCATTCATGTTTTAATGCACTCATCATAATCATCATTATCTATGTTGCATAAGTGATGCGTTGGAACTCCGGAGCTGAGCTTTGCTCGACCCCCGATTTTCAGGGCGTTACACCTTTAAACTCAAAAGTGAAGAGACTTCAAGTTTTAGTTTTTCATTTTCAGATTTAAGATTTTCAATAAGAGAGGTTTTGAAATCTAAATCGCATTTAGATTTTTCAAAACAATCTGAAAAGTGGGATTTTTCTAAAACCAGAGTATCAAAATTTTCTTTAAGTTTCAAAAACTTTTCTGTCTGAAGTTTTAGTTTTACCGCAATCTTACAACTTTCCTTGTATAGGGCATTGTAAGCATCTTGAAGATCTTCTTCATTTTCATGATCACTATTTAGATTTTCTTCACTAGTTGAATCATCATGATCTGCAAAAGTGAATTTGGCTAGAGTCATAAGGGCTTTGACTTCATTATCCAACTCAGTTTCAGAATCTTTTGATTCAAAAGAGGCTTCAGAGCTAGAAGATTCATCCCAAGTAGCCAACATTCCTTTCTTTTTCGGTTTGTCCTTTTTAGGACACTTGTTCGCTAAATGCCCATATTCATGGCAGTTGTAACATTGACTATCTTTTAAAGATTTCCAAGTTTTAGTTTTAGTTCTTTTCTTATCATTTGATTTTTAAAAATCAACCCTCTTTCTACTTTTGAAAATTTTGTAAAACTTTTTAGCTAAAAGGGCCATATCATCTTCAGAATTACTATAATTTTCTTAAGAAAAATATTTAGAAGATTTAAGGGCAATTGATTTACCTTTAGGAGCTTTAAAATTCAACTCATACGTTTGTAGAGACCCAACCAATTCTTCTACCCTCATATTGTCCGTATCACGAAGTTCCTGTATCGCGGTCACCTTTGAATTGAAACGTTCAGGTAGTGAGCGTAGTATCTTTGCACAGACTTTACTTTCTAGGATTTTATCATCGAGACCCCACATAGAGTTAACAATGTCATTTAATCTAGTATAAAAGTCCATGAAAGTTTCACTTTCCTCCATACGTATTTCCTCGAATTTGGTTGTGAGGATTTGGACTTTAGATTTCTTGACAATTGTTGTTCCCTCGTGTGTCATTTCTAAAATATCCCAGGCTTACTTTGTATTATCATAGGATATAATTCTTTTGAATTCATCCAGTGATAGTGCGCAAGTGATTGCATTTAGTGCTTTCGTATTAGCACTACTGTCACTTTTCTGAAGTGTGGTCCAAGAAAAATAAGGTGAGATTTTTATAGATTTGGATCCATCGATACCAGTTACTTCAGTGGTAGGAGGGGTCCATTCAGTCATTGTGGCTTGCTACATGCTCTCATCCATGGATTTTAGGAAAATCCACATTCTGGCTTTCCAATAGGCATAATTGGAGCCATCAAATGGTGGAGGCCTAGTGACTGAAAGACTATCAAAATTTGATATCTCAAATAACTCAGATCGATTAGCTTAGGAAATAAATTCAAAAAGAATAATTAAAAGCGAGCTATTAGGCTTTGATACCACTTGAAAAGGCCGAGCTATATGTCCTAGAGGGTGGGGGGGGGGGGGGGGGGTTGAATAGGACTATGCCAAATTAAAAAATTAACAGCAGAATTAAACAAATTAAATACAGATAGCAATAGATAATCCCACAATGCTGAATTTAAAGACAACCTCAAAAGAACAAGTATTGAGAGGTTGATACAAATGTTGTTATAAGGACAACCTTACACCATAAAAACCAAGGGTTTATGGCAGGACAACCTTTTTAGAACGGTTTGTGTATCTCAAACTCAAACTGTTATAGAGGAATAAAGAAATAAATAGTAAGAAGGAAAATCTAAGCTATTACAACATTCCCACACATCCACATAAGGATTACAACATTCTCCACAAATGTAAAAAGGGAAATTTCAATCATCCACACAAATAAATAAACAATCAAACCACAAGAAACAAAGAATTATAGTGGTTCGCTTGTGCGTACACCAACTGTTAAACAACAGCCACACAACCACTCCACTCCTAATATCCTCACACAGTGGATATTAGCGTTTACTATGAAAATAGGTTTTTCCAGGTTCACGTAAAACCCTCACAATTGTGTCGTTCAAGTGGGCTTACACAATTCAAAAACCCCACACTCTGAGTTTTCTGGATCACCTCAGACAAACCAAAATAAAGAGATTTTTTTGGCACAATCTCAATAAAACCAAAACAAAGGAATTTACAAAATTGTAAAATACTTGGATATTCTCTTTTTGATGCCACCTGGAAGAACCAATTCAGAGTAGAATTTCAATGTCCAAACTCACTTATGAAATAGTTATAGGTTCTAAATTGATTTTAAATTAAATCAAGTTGGGCTAGCTCTATTTGATTTTGATTCCAAGAAAAGGGCAATCTCAATTCCTTTTTCAAATATGATTGGAATAAAGAATACAAAATCAAATATAATAAATCTAAATTAAGAGAATATTAAATGAGCACGATATAGCTTAAAAAGAATAGAAATTGAATAAAAAACTCTGAAATTCATGCTTTATTTATAGGTGAAGAAATCACGATCACCACTGGTCTTGAAGACACTACGTCTAGTCGTAGGACCAATAGATTTTTGAGCGCGATTGAATAAAGCCGCTCCACGACTGGTCGTGACCTGTTCATGACTGGTCGTGTAGAACCAGATCTAGTTGTTGGACTTTGAGTCGTGGCTGCAGGACTGGTCGAGAACGAGTCGAGCATTGTTCACACGACCGATCGAGCAGTCTCCAGAACAGGTCGTGGCTTAACAAAAAATTCTAAAAATTTGTAACAAACTTAGAACTGGTCGTGGAATTTCTTGGACTGGTCGAGCCAGTGCTAGGACTAGTCGAACAGAGTCCAGGACTAGTCGAAAAATAGTCTATTCACTTATAAAATGATCTAATTGAATTATGTATTCAAAATGACCTAGCCTAAAGTCAATCTATGGTCACTTATACCTTGTTATAGATGTATGAACATTGAAACTTCTTTTCCTTCAATTGATAGTCGTTCTTTCAAGTTCGCGAAGCTTGAGATCTTGTCATAGGAAGAAGCTTGAACTTGAGACTCTTGAAGCTTGAAATTGACTACTGTTGAAGCTTGAACTTGAGTATCAAAATCGAGAGACGTTGTCTTGACTTGTACGAAGCTTTGAAAATCTTGAACTCTTGAGACTTGAAATCTTGAATTCACAATTGATGTTGTACATGAACATGAACAAGTAATCTTGCATTTGAAGATCTTGAAGTAAAGACCATTGTCCTTGTACATGAGATGCACTGTCTTGAATAAATCAATGCGCTACACAAGACACAAATTTCAAGAGGTTTTGGCACTACAAAATTTGACAATTATAGGAGCTAAAAACCATAACACTTACAATCTCCCCTTTTGTCAAATTTGTGACAAAATACAAACATAAGCATTATACGCACAAAGAATCATGTATCAGTTATCAATATAAACCAGTTAACCTAGTTAAAGAATCATGCACCAGTTATATAAAAATGAAAGCAAGCATTTTGCTATTGTTATTACTCCCCCTTACTCTTATCCCTTTATCCACAATCCACATGCCTTAAATTACAAACACCATATATCAAGCATGTCAAAATTCTCCCCCTTTTTGTCACAATATGACAAAGGAAGAACCCAATACAAGAAACAGGATGTAGATAAACAAAGAATAAGACAAGCAAAGAGGAATAAAGGAGCAAGATATGAAAATTCATAATCAAGTAATGTTCAAGCATCATCAATTAACATCATCCAAGTTCAACCAAAGTCAATCCCACAAACCAAAATCAACATCATAAGAGTTATTACAATCCATATACGAAAATACTAATCAGATCCTGAAGAGGGAACAGGAATGGATGGATCGATTTGATGTAAACCCTTATTAATGCGCCTCATATATTTATGCATATAAGCAAATTGTGAATCCTGGGTTACATGAATCTGAGCCACCTATTCCTCAAGAGAATACAACCTCTCAGCGAAATCAGAAGGCTAATAATCAGAGTCAGCCTCAGAATCTGATTCAATCTCATCGAAGATATCGTCCATGTTAATGTCATCTAAAGGTAAATCGCCTTCTTCTTCATTTATAGCTTCAACTCCACCAACACCCACATTGACTTGACCAGCCACCAACCTCAAATTCATTTTGTTTATAGTTGAGTTGTTGAAAATAAGGTGTTGAATAGGAGCCTCTCCAATAGGCATAACCACTAACATATGGGTGGCCAACACAGTCATAAGATATGCAAAAGGGATAACACTGCGTCTAGGATGGAGACGGAATTGTATGATGGAATGACAGATTAAAGAAGGAAGACATACAGATGAACCAAAGATAATGGAATGCAAAATCCGAACCATGAAATAGGTGAGTTCGGTTTTGTTACCAGAACGAGGATAAAGATTTGAAATAAATATCCTGTGAAGGACCCTGTATCTGTGTAACAAATACTTTGAAGCAAGCGTATTCCCATTTTGACTCCATTGCGCATCTATATTACATAATGCTCTAGTAAGCATACGTTTTTTTGATTCAGATGGTTTAGCTACTAGAGAGCTAATTGGAATACCTTCATTCTTCACAGGTATGTCCATTAGGCTAGAAATCAAATGTCTATCTACTTTAAATGGACATTCTCTAGTTGCTATAACAAAAGTTAAATTTTCTTTTGAAAAATCAAAAATACATGCGAACATAGCTTGCGCAATAGACTGGTATGCCGGCCCACCCTAATATAGAATGTTAGCCCATCCTACAGATTGGAGAAGAGGAAGGAGTTCAAACGGAGCTATATGTTCAACATGAACAGGTCGTTCAACTATAACATTGCGCAACTTTAATTCCCGCACATAGGAGGGATCATCTTTAGGTGACCGAAGTTGGCGCATTGTGATAGATGTCGATCTACATGTTGAAGGACCACAAGAATTTTTCTTTTTACCTCTAGCATCCATTTGCAACTAAGAAATGAAGGAATCAAGAGGTTGTAAAAGATGTAGAGTGGGTTTTGTCAAAAACAGATTTTGGAGAAGAAAATCCCAGAAACCTCAATAAAACAAGAAATAAATCACTCCAAAGATGAAAAAGAAGTGATAAGATCTTAAATCTACAAGGAAAATGGAAATGAAGCACTAACCTTGAAGATCTAGGAAGATGGGTTCGACCGGTCGTGCTAAGACTCATTGGAGAAGAAGCCCCAAGAAGAAAAAAGGATTTTCCCCCAAATAAAGGTCAAACCTGCGCTACACGACTGGTCGTGCTCATGGTCGACCGGTCGTGCCACGAATGGTCGAGTATGTACTCGACTAGTCGTGCATAGCCAAAAATATACAATTTTGTTGAAATTTGAAATTCTAACCATTTAAAATAACAAATATATACAATATGATACAAAAATGCATAATTAATCAATTCAAATTGCACAAACCAAGATCAAATTTCAATTTATTAAACCTGTTTTTGTCTAGCAGTTTAGTGAAAATATCAGCAAGTTGAGTCTCGGTCGGAATGCATTCCAAAGTAATTGTCTTTTATTCCACTAATTCATGAATGTAGTGATATCTAATGTCAAAGTGCTTGGTTCGTGAATGCTGGATTGAATTTTTAGATATATTAATTGCTAACAGGGGTTCCTGATTGTATGGTTTTAGACACTCCCTGTCTATCCTCCTTTCATGAACTAGTTTTCTTCTAGTGTATTTGGCCAGCGCCGGATTCACCCTAGCAGGAGGAGGGGCCGGTGCTTCAGATTGGGACCAGCTACACGATGTCTGTCTTGTTTGCTGGCGAGTAGGAGTCCCATGTTCAGGCGCCCTTGCCCTTTCCTTTGGAGTAAGGACCTTTTTCCTGGAGGATCTCGAAGATTCTCCAGGTCTAGACATTTTTCCCTTGTCCTTACCCATTTACCAGTACTCACAGAGAGAGATTTGATGAATTTGGGGTTTAACGGACAGAACTTCTCACAAAATCTAGAAATACCCAAAAAGCACAAGATGAAATCTTGAGGAAAGGAAGAAATGGAAAGGGTATTACCAAATTTGAATGACCTTCTAGGACTCTCCGATGAAGCTTCGTGTAGGCCAGCTGAGAGAGACGAGCAGGGAAGAGAAAAATGACTTTTAGAAGTGAAATGCGATTTTTCCAGCTCGATCGCCTTTTATCGGGCGGCATACTTCAATATCATCGAACATGGTTTCGATGATATCGATAGACCCCATTCGATGTTATCGAAACTATCTTCAATAACATTCTCAATCATGTGACTCTTCTAATTCCAAAGATGCGTCGATGAGATCGATTCTTGGTCGATTTAATTGAGAGTCTATACGATTTATCGACAGACATATCAAAGATGTATATCTTTTATTTTTTAGCATTTCAACAATCTTCCATGTATAATAGAGTATATTTTTATATTGAACAGTATACACAGCAAAATTTGTACAAGCATTGTACAATCTAAAATTATAAACATCAGAATGTTTATATATAAAAAGATTGAGGTGAGGAACCTCAGATATATCGTTAAAAGTTCATAAAAAATTACATCTTTTCAACAACTATCCAGATCTAGATGCATAACGTGGACATGTTTTTCGATGTTCAAATGTTTCTAGGCATATGGATCAGCCCTTCCTTTGCCTTTAATGACATAACAGTGGTTATTTGTGCGACAACCCTTCATCACTGGTTTACCTGATAGGTCTAGGATGTCACATTCCTGCTTGTTGAATGTAACCACATGCTTATTGTCACATATTTGAGAAATGCTCAGAAGATTATGCGTAAATCCTTTTATGCAAAAGGCATTCTCATTTTTTAGCATATTTATAGCTTTGATAATTCCCTGTCCTATTACCTTAGCAGTGCTTCCGTCTCCATAGGTGACTATCCCATCATTAAGATCTGAATAGTTTGAGAGAAGGGATTTGTCACCCGTGACATGTCTTGAGCATCCGCTATCCAGGTACCACTTAGCATCATTGCCTGTTATATGATTTGAGTGAGTAACAAGGCAATTTTTCTTTTCTTTCACTACCCATTTTGTGACAGGAATTGTGGTAGTTTTAGTTTCTTTAATCAAGTTGGGCAACTGAATCGTGTTTCCTTGTCTCACAAATTCATTTGTTTTCTTGTTTAATTCAGCCACTTGATTCAATAACTCCTTCATTCTGTCAGTCATTCTGGGTGGTGATGGATGCGTATTTCCTCTATCCATATTCCTAGGTGGACACCTGACATCTTGTTTTCTGGTTGGTCTGAGTTTACCTGCATGCTTTTGACCAGAGTTGGGTTGTGTCCTCCTAGGAAATATGCATTCGAACTTATAATGACCAGAATCACCACACGAATGACAAATAGGAGTAATCTTAGTTTTACTTCCTGAAGGAGCAAATTTTTTAGCTATTGATGCTACATTTGCAGATTTTATTTTAAACTTATCATATCCTAAGCCACTCTTGTCTTTTCCTTGTCTTCCCATCCCTAACAGTTTTTCTAATTTCTCATCACTCTAGGAAAAATTATAGTTTAATTCAGCAAACTTTCTGGATTTCTCTAAATCCAACAGGAGTGTGTGATTTTCATTTTGAAGATGCATGTTTTTATCTTTTAATAATTCATTCTGTTTGCTTAGTTTTTCAGACTTAGATTTGAGAAAAGTGTTGATTCTTTCGAGCCTATCATTTTCTGAGTGGTATTGTTGTAGATCATTAATTAGGTGTGTATTGATTTCTAATGTTTTATCCAGATCTTTTTGCAGCAATTTATTGTTGTTTTCAGTTATTCCAAGTCTTTTAAGGATATTGATGATATGAATGTAGAGTTGATTGTAAGCATCCTACAGTTTATCCTTTTCTTCTTCTTCTTTCTCAGTTTCCTCATTATCTGATGGAAATGATTCAGTGGCCTGTGGTTCTTCAATGTTCTCTGTTTCAATGGGATTTCTGAAAGAATTTTTTGAAACGTTGTGCCAACAAGGCCACTTCCTCATCTTCATTTTCTCTTTCACTTTCAATGTCCTCATTTGTTGAATTCTTTGAGGTTTTGAGGATAGTAGTTTTGGATTTAGGGGTTTGTTTGAAGTGTAGTTCAAATGTTTGTAGGGAACCTACTAGTTCTTCTACTTTCATTTCATCTATGTTTCTACACTCTTCGATGGTTGTTACTTTGGGACTAAACCGTTCTAGTAATAATCTTAGTATTTTCCTACAGATTTTTGGGACCAAAACTTTTTCACCTAATCCTCCCATGGAGTTACAAATGATGTTCAGTTTTGTGAAAAACTCCATGAAGGTCTCATGCTCTTCCATTTTGAGACTTTCAAATTGTGATGTTAGGAGCTGTAATTTAGACCTTTTCATTGTGCTTGTTCCCTCATGGGTTGTTTCCAACAAGTCCCATGCTTCTTTGGCTATTCCACACATACTGATTTGATTGAAGACTTCTTGGGACACATCACAGTAGATAGAATTCATGGCTTTAGCCTAAGAGGTTTGTTTTTCTTTATCGAATGCTGTCCACATCTGTTTTGCTTTTGGTTTAGTGATAGTTGTACCATTTTCAAGTACGATTTGATCAGTTGGTGGCACATATCCATTTTCAACAATATCCCAAACATCGTGGTCCAAAGATCTCAGAAAGTAGTGCATTCTAACCTTCCAGTATGCATAATTTGATCCATCAAATGCTGGAGGTCTAGTGGCCGATGAGCCCTGTCCTTTGGCCATATTCCCAACTTCAGTCAAGATCGCTCTCTAGGCGGTGAAGCCCTTAAGAGAGACCCGCTTTGATACCAATTGAAATTGCGGTAATGACCGCTTTAGTTGAAGTGGCTATATGCCAATATGTCCTAGAGGGGGTTGAATAGGACTTTTTAGTATTTTATGATATTTTAAAATCCTATCAATCTTATCCTGAGAAAATATGCACATATCAGGATTTCTTCAAAGTAACTTTAATGGCTTTTAAGCCAAATAGAGGATCCAATCATAAAACTATTTGAAAGATAAACAAGATGCAAATCATAGTTTATGATGGACGTGACTGGGTGTGAAGTGTGATCTTAGATAATCAGATATGAAAACATTTAAGGAAATCACACAAGCAGTAAAATACAATAGTAATCTCAAATACAGTTATTTTTATAGTGGTTCGACTACTTGTCTACTCCACTTCCGGCGGACGCACTCAACCCTTGAGTGTACCGGATCTCACTAAAGGAGGTTTCACAACAGGTTCACCTCAAACCGGAGGTTTCAAATCAGGTTCACCTCAAACTAGTACAACCTACTCTAGGCTGACTCTAACGTGTCTACACGACACAAGTTTATACTCCTCATGAGCAAGGGTTAACACACAGCACCCAAGTTTTAGGCCACACAGGCCAAGGATCCATACATAGAACCTCACCAGTTTATGCTCCCATGAGCAAGGGTCAACACACAACACCTAAGTTTTAGACCACACAGGTCAAGGACCTACACAAGGACCTAAGAGTTTATGCTCTCCATAGAGCAAGGGTCAACACAAAGCACCCCCACGTACGCTCCCATCAGAGGCCTCCTATGAGGACTTGAAAGGAGTGAGAAACACCTTAAACCCAATCCTGCATAAGGAATGATCACAAGGTTCCTTTGGACTCTAATGACTTACAAATAAGTAGATGAGCCTCATTCAGCACGTTGATGAAGATCTCCTCATTTGATGACGAAGAATCTTCAGTTCCCTTGAACTGCAACTCAAATGATGTACCAAGATAAGGAGACGGGTTGGGTCAAGGTTATGATAGAATCCTACTTTATTAAATATTTTCCTATAAATGAGAGAGAGTGATTCCAATCATCTATGCATTCAAGGCATCCTAGCTTAATGATTTTCCATTAAGATGGTAGTTGAAGGATGCTTGAATGCGGAAGTTCATTCTCTAATCCACTCTATTGAATGTCAATGATGAGGGTGGATTGGAGGATGAACTTCCATGAGAGAAAAGGCTTAAGGTATAAGATCTAGGGTTGAACACACAAAAGCACTCTCTATTTTTCTCTACCAACAACCAAGGACAAGCTCTCATTAAATAGGAAAAAGGTTCCAACGGATATAAAACGGTCAAATTTTTGACAGAGTTCGATATCATCGAGCAGGGTCAATATCATCGAGCATATACTCTCGATAGCATCGACTGGCCGCTCGATGATACGAACTCAACTGTCAAAATACTTTTGAAACTTTTTGTCAACTGGTCGAGGAAATCGAACATGCGTCGATGTCATCAGATTTCGAATTCCGATTTCTTCAACACAAGGTTTGATTCCTTGACATTTGAAAATGTGAGAGCGCTTGTCTTAAAATATTTTAGGTATGGGATATGATCGAGCATCACTCGATATCATCGGAATTTGAATGTCGATGATATCGATGACAGTGTCGATTCATCGATAATTTCAAAGAATTTTCCTATATGCTTGCTGGACAGTTTTTATTCTATTTCGATGACATCGACCTAGTCTTGATATGATCGATATTTGAATATCGATTTTATCGAGTGACCCTCCATCCAAGAAAACAACCTGAAAACTTACTGGATAGATAATCCGATATCATCGAAGGTCTACTGATATCATCGAGATTTGAATTCCAAGGATATCGAGGAGCTCTTTGATATATCGAGAATCACATGATTTTCCTTAGTAGCTTTTTGAACACAACTAACCAGATGTCGATTTTATCGAGTCGACTTGATGGACTCGAGATTCAAACTTCGATGATATCGAGCAGTCCATCGATTCATCGATAATTCAGTCCAGAGATCTTTGTGGTTGCTGGACATCATAAGTCCTCATATCAATAATATCAAGTGAGCTTCGAGGACATCGATAACAGGGTTCGATTTCATCAGGCCATGTATCGATAAATCGATAAAGGTAGAAAACTTAAATATTTTTCTGTTCTGTTTGAAAAAGTTTTCTAACCAAAAAACCCTAGGATGTTCTATTCAATTTTAAGGGTTTTAATTACCGGGTGTTTAGGGACATGGGATGTAAGGCTAAGATTTACCTACGACGAGTTCGGGCACACATCCTGTTGAGGCAGACGCTTGATCAATCTTCCTATGGGGCTCCTTTATCTTGCTAACTCAATGCTCACGCTAATTGACAAACCAGGACACTTTCAAAGTTGATCTTACGTTACATTCCAATGCCAAATATCTAAAGCAATGTAAAGATATTTGGCATTGTATACGGAACTGAAGAAACATATCAAGAGAGAAACGAGGTGATGGACCGCGGTTCAGGTATGGGCATTTAAATAGATTATATGAAAGCATACTATCCATCTAACCTTGAACTATCCAAAATGGGACAATATGAGCAATTTTTATGCCACAAAAAACACACCATATCTATGTATGGGCACATAGAAATCCTTAAATGGGCAACTAATTATCTAACTTACAAATCACAATCACAAGTCACAACTATAAACTAACAAGTCACAATAATAATTTAAGAAAAAAAATGTAATACATATTAAGCATAC
This sequence comes from Magnolia officinalis, assembly GCA_021015155.1. Classification (NCBI taxonomy): domain Eukaryota; kingdom Viridiplantae; phylum Streptophyta; class Magnoliopsida; order Magnoliales; family Magnoliaceae; genus Magnolia; species Magnolia officinalis. The sequence continues at coordinate 34,053,513 of JAJHSJ010000005.1, read as the reverse complement.
TGCCCAAATTTATATTTTCCTATTGTGACTCACGTGAGCACTGGATTTGCATAAATTTTGATATGACCTTGCAATATAAGTCAACTCAATACACATACAAAGCATACATCATATGGTTATTATTATGATAAGTTTCACAAAACATTTGCCTCACAAAGCAGTTGCCTCACAATATAAGTCAACTTAATAAACATACAAAGCATACATCATACGGTTTTCGAGTTTAGGTTTAGGTTCGGGATCGGGTTCGGGATCGAGTTTATGTTTATGTTTTCAAGTTTAGATTTAGGTTTAGGTTAGGGAGTTGAGATTAGGATTAAGTGTAGGTTTAGGTTTAGGGATTTGAGTTTTGGTTTAGGTTTAGGTTTTCCTGTGGTGTGATCCACACTTGATCTTTGGATGTGCCTCAATTTGGGACATCCTCTAAAATGAGCTGCTATAAATGCAGATGGACGATGTAGATGTATAAAACATAGATCGAGTTGGGCCCCATAGTCAAGGCCTAACCCACTAAGCTTGTTACTCCTAAAATCAGATTGCGTCTTGTGTTACGCAGTATGCTTAGTTGGGCCCAATGTAAATATATGTAGTTTATCTACACCGTCCATCTACTTTTCCAGATCATTTAAGGGGTTGAAACTAAAATTGAATTATATCCAAAACTCAAGTGGACCATACCACAAGAAACAGTGGGTATAATGATTTTCATCATTGAAACCTTTCTAGGGCCTGTAGTGATGTTTATTTATCATCCAACCTGTTCACAAGATCACACAGAGATTGATAAAGGGAAAAAATAAATATCAGCGCTTCCCACCTTCACGGGACCCCTGCTCAACATCCCGATACCTCCGACACACATCCAGGTCTGCTCTATCAATTTGGAGCTAATACATAAACACGGGCTTGTCCGAATGGCCAGGACACCCATATTGATGTCCATAGGAAATGGACAACTTCATCATGGTCATAACAGCGGTTCCCACCTTCCAGGGACCCTCGCTCAAACGGGTAACTAATTATCTAACTTACAAGTAACAATTAAATCCTAAATTAGTTACCCATTCAAGGTTTGATAGATTGTAATACTTTCATATTTCCATTTAAACGTCCATGCTGAAAATACGTCAGCATCTCCCCATGCCTCTCCAAATAAGTTGATCTTACGTTACATTTCGATGCCAAATATCTAAAGCAATGTAAAGATATTTGGCATTGGATATAGAACAGAAGAAACATATCTAGAGAGAAACGAGGAGATGGACCGCAGTTCAGGTATGAACATTTAAATAGATTATATGAAATCATACTATTGATCTAACCTTGAACTGTCCAAAATGGGACAATTTGAACGATTTCTATGCCACAAAAAACACACCATATCTATTTATAGCAAATAGAAATCCTCATGCGGGTAACTAATTATCTAACTTACAAATCACAATCACAAGTCATAACTATAACTAACAAGTCACAATAATAATTTAAGAAAAAAAAATGTAATACATATTAAGCATACTGCCCAAATTTATATTTTCCTATTGTGACTCACGTGAGCACTGGATTTGTATAAATTTTGATATGACCTTGCAATATAAGTCAACTAAATACACATACAAAGCATACATCATATGGTTATAATTATGATAAGTTTCACAAAGCATTTGCCTCACAAAGCATTTGCCTCGCAATATAAGTCAACTTAATAAACATACAAAGCATACGTCATACGGTTTTCAAGTTTAGGTTTAGGTTTAGGTTAGGGTTATAGGTTTAGGTTTAGGTGTAGGTTTAAGCTTAGGGATTTCAGTTTCGGTTTAGGGTTAGGTTTAAGAATTCGGGGTCGGGTTCGAGTTTGGGATTGGGTTTAATTTTTGGTTTTCGAGTTTAGGTTATAGGTTTAGGTTTAGGGATTTGAGAATAGGTTTAGGTTTAGGTTTAAGGATTTGGATTAGTTCGGGTTCGGGATCGGGTTTAGGTTTAGGTTTTCAAGTTTAGGTTTAGGTTTAGGTTAGGGAGTTGAGATTAGGATTAAGTGTAGGTTTAGGTTTAGGGATTTGAGTTTTGGTTTAGGTTTAAGTTTTCCTATGGTGTGATCCACACTTGATCTTTAGATGTGCCTCAATTTGGGATCCTCTAAAATGAGCTGCTACAAATGCAGATGAACGACGTAGATGTACAAAACATAGATCGAGTTGGGTCCCACAGTCAAGGCCTAACCCAGTAAGCTAGTTACCCCTAAAATCAGATTGCGTCCTGTGTTACTCAGTAAGCTCAGTTGGGCCCACTGTAAATATATGTAGTTTATCTTCACCGTCCATCTACTTTTCCAGATCATTTAAAGGGTTGAAACCAAAATTGAATCATATCCAAAACTTAGGTGGACCATACCACAAGAAACAGTGGGTATAATGATTTCCATCATTGAAACCTTTCTAGGGCCTGTAGTGATGTTTATTTATCATCCAACTTGTTCATAAGATCACACAGACATTGATGAAGGGAAAAAATAAATATCAGCGGTTCCCACCTTCCAGGGACCCCGCTAAACATCCGGATAGCTCCAACGCACATCCGGGTCTGCTCCTTCAATTTCGAGCTAATACGAAAACACAGGCCTATCCAAATGGCCAGGTTACCTATATTGCTACCCATAGGAAATGGATAGCTTCATCATGGTCGTAACAGCGGTTCCTACCTTCCATGGACCACCGCTCAAACGGGTAATTAATTATCTAACTTACTAGTAACAATTAAATCCTAAATTAGTTACCCATACAAGGTTGGATAGATTGTAATACTTTTATATTCCCATTTAAACGTCCACGCCGGAAACACGGCAGCATCTCCCCATGCCTGTCTAGATAATTTGATCTTACATTACATTTCGATGCCAAATATCTAAAGCAATGTAAAGATATTTGTCATTGGATATGGAACTGAAGAAACATATCCAAAGAGAATTAGCAGATGGACCACGGATCAGGCATGAACATTTAAATAAATTATATGAAAGCATACTATCCATCTAACCTTGAACTGTCCAAAATGGTATAATTTAAGCGATTTCTATGCCACAAAAAATACACCATATCTATGTATGGCCACATAGAAATCCTCAAACGGGTAACTAATTATCTAACTTACAAATCACAATCACAAGTCACAACTATAAACCAACAACTCACAATAATAATTTAAGAAAAAAATGTAATACATATTAAGCATACTGCCCAAATTTGTATTTTCCTATTGTGACTCACGTGAGCACTGGATTTGTATAAATTTTGATATGACCTTGCAATATAAGTCAACTCAATAATTAAACATACAAAGCATACATCATATGGTTATTATTATGATAAGTTTCACAAAGCATTTGCCTCACAAAGCATTTACCTCACAATATAAGTAAACTCAATAAACATACAAAGCATACATCATACGACTTTCATATTTAGGTTTAGGCTTAGGTTAGGGTTATAAGTTTAGGTTTAGGTGTAGGTTTAGGTGTAAGGATTTCAGTTTCGGTTTAGGTTTAGGTTTAGGAATTTTGGTTCGGGTTCGGGATCGGGTTTAGGTTTAGGTTTTCATGTTTAGGTTATAGGTTTTGGTTTAGGTTTAGGTGCAAGTTTAGGTTTAGGGATTTGAGAAAAGGTTTAGGTTTAGGTTTAGGCATGGGATTTAGGGATTCGGATTCGGGTTCGGGTTCGAGATCGGGTTTAGGTTTAGGTTTTCAAGTTTAGGTTTAGGTTTAGGTTAGGGAGTTGAGATTAGGATTAGGTGTAGGTTTAGGTTTAGGTATTTGAGTTTCAGTTTAGGTTTAGGTTTTCTACACGTGATCTTTTGATGTGCCTCAATTTGGGACATCCTCTAAAATGAGCTGCTATAAATGCGAATGGACGACGTAGATGTATAAAACATAGATCGAGTTGGGTCCCACAGTCAAGGCCTAACCCACTAAGCTAGTTACACCTGAAATCGGATTGTGTCCTGAGTTATTCAGTATGCTCTATTGGGCCCACTGTAAATATATGTAGTTTATCTTCACCATCCATCTACTTTTCCAGATCATTTAAGGGGTTGAAACCAAAATTGAATCATATCCAAATCTCAGGTGGACTATACCAAAAGAAACAGTGGGTATAATGATTTCAATCATTGAAACCTTTCTAGGGCCTATAGTGATGTTTATTTATCATCTAACCGGTTCACAACATCACACAGACATTGATGAAGGGAAAAAATAAATATCAGCAGTTCCCACCTTTTAGGGACCCCTGCTCAATATCCCGATAGCTCTGACACACATCCAAGTCTGCTCCATCAATTTTGAGCTAATACATAAACACGGGCCTGTCCAAATGGCCAGACCACCCATATTGTTGTCCATAGGAAATGGACAGCTTCATCATGGCCATAACAGCGGTTCTCACCTTACAGGGATCCCCGCTCAAACGGATAACTAATTATCTAACTTATAAGTAACAATTAAATCCTAAATTAGTTATCCATCCAAGGTTGGATAGATTATAATACTTTCATATTCCCATTTAAACGTCCATGCCAAAAATCCATCAGCATCTCCCCATGCCTCTCTAGATAAGTGATCTCACGTTACATTTCGATGTCAAATATCTAAAGTAATGTAAAGATATTTGACATTGGATACGGAACGGAAGAAACATATCCGAGATGGATCGTGGATCAGGCATGGGCATTTAAATAAATTATATGAAAGCATACTATCCATCTAACCTTGAACTGTCTAAAATGGGACAATTCGAGCGATTTTTATGCCACAAAAAACACACCATATCTATGTATGGCCACATAGAAATCCTCAAACGGATAACTAATTATCTAACTTACAAATCACAATCACAAGTCACAACTATAAACTAACAACTCACAATAATAATTTAAGAAAAAAAATGTAATACATATTAAGCATACTGTCCAAATTTGTATTTTCCTATTATGACTCACATGAGCACTGGATTTGCATAAATTTTGATATGACCTTACAATATAAGTCAACTCAATAAACAAACAAAGCATACATCATATAGTTATTATTATGATAAGTTTCATAAAGCATTTGCCTCACAATATAAGTCAACTCAATAAACATACAAAGCATACATCATACAGTTTCAAGTTTAGGTTTAGGTTTAGGTTAGGGTTATAGGTTTAGGTTTAGGTGTAGGTTTAGGTTTAGGGATTTCAGTTTCAGTTTAGGTTTAGGTTTAGGAATTCGGGTTCGGGTTCGGGTTTAGGATCGAGTTTAGGTTTAAGTTTTCAAGTTTAGGTTTAAGTTTAGGTTTAGGTGTAGGTTTAGGTTTAGGGATTTGAGAATAGGTTTAGGTTTAGGCTTAGGGTTTAGGGATTCGGATTCGAGATTGGGTTTAGGTTTAGGTTTTCAAGTTTAGGTTTAGGTTTAGGTTAGGGAGTTGAGATTAGGATTAGGTGTAGGCTTAGGTTTAGGGATTTGAGTTTCGGATTAGGTTTAGGTTTTCCTATGGTGTGATCTAAACTTGATCTTTGGATGTGCCTCAATTTGGGACGTCCTCTAAAATGAGCTACTGCAAATGTAGATGGACGACGCAGATGTACAACACATAGATCAAGTTGGGTCCCACAGTCAAGGCCTAACCCACTAAGCTCGTTACGCCTGAAATCATATTACGTCTTGAGTTACTCAGTACGCTCAATTGGGCCCACTGTAAATATATGTAGTTTATAAGACCCGTATCCTAGTCTGTACTGTTCCATAGGCTTCCACGATCCTCCCGGTCGAATTCTGGCAACTCGCGATCTGTAATTGGCAGTTGCACGTGACCTTGAGTCATATCCCATATTTCAGAGTCGGCTCGACCTGAGACTTGTAATCTAGCGACCGCACCATCACCGCGGTTACGGTGCCGCATCTCGCGCGCTGAGGCGATACCCAGGCCAGGAGATGTGGGCCCTCGTTTAGTTCGAGAAAAATGCCGCGTGTTGCAAAACCCAAGAGAAACATGTCAAATCAATCACCTCACATGTCAAGTACATGTCCCATCCCTAAGCAACCCAAAGTCAACTCTCTCTCTCTCTCTCCACCCATCCCTTTTCAAGTACACCCATCACTCCCCCATCACCCATTACTCACCCATCACTTACTTGATCATTCACCTATCCCTTTCTCTCTTACAACCTCTCTCTCTCTCTCTCTCATCTCTCTCTCATTCTCCCAAGCAACCCCAAGCACCCAACGTCCATGGTTTTCTAAGGAGATGAGAAACTAGTGTGACCCACTCCCTACCACCCAATCCCACCATCCAAAGATCATCTCAACCGTTAAAATCGTTCCCTTGGAGTTCTAGAGGCTATAGGCGGAGAAGGAAGAGGAGATCAAAGTGAGTGATCTTAGGTTTTCTACCGATGATTTTTGTTATTTGAGGACCCACATATGGTGGACCCATCTTGATGTATGCATTGTTCAAAGAGGGACCCATAGTAGCGGGGTCCCTCCGCTACTCAAGTCTCTCTCTCTCTCTCTCTCTCTCTCTCTCTCTCTCTTTTTCCCCTTTTGTGGCCCACCTTGATGCTTGATCCACGCCGTACATGCCGTTGGACCCACCTACGTGTGGATTTCATCCACACCTTCCATCCATCTCATGAGACCCACATGAAGTATGTTTTATCCAAACTGTCCATTAGTGGGCGCTGACCATGAGGTATGTGTTATATCAACACCACCGTCCATCAGTGGGCCACGTGTGCTTGGGGCCACATCAATGTATGTGGCTGATGAGCCACGTGTACGTGACCCCACCTAGATGAATTTATTACATCCAACCGTCCTGCCTTGGGACGTCAGCAGCCTCTGCTGCTAGACTGTATAAAGGGAACAACAAATATCAGCTTTAATTCACAAGCGGGCGGGTCACACTCACATGGACCCTACCTTAATGTATGTATCCGATCCACACCGTCCACCCTTTTTCCCAGCTCATTTTAGGTGTTGAGCTGAAAAATGAAGCCAATCTGAATATCTGACGGGCCGCATCATAGAAAATAGTGATATTGACTGTTAAAATCTGTTAGGGCCCACTTTGATGTTTCTACACACCAAAACATGCTGAATATTAGGCTCGTTTAGTCTGCCATGAGCCATGGAATCCAATGGATGGAGTGGATCCTCCTGATGCGGGCCCCACTTAGGAAAAACTGTAACAAAAAAAGAAAATTTATGCAGCAGGCGCTGCTGCCGCTATCGTCCAGAGGACGTTGCAGCAGCGTCTTGCTTCCCTGTGGATGAAAGGGGCAGGGACCGTGGGTTCCAGCTGCAGGCCTCACTGTGATGTGTGTTGGACATCAATACCGTGCATTTGATGGGGCCCCTTTAAACAAACAGGGCACCCCTAAAATCAGTCGTACACAGAAGCTCAGGTGGTCCACACGGCAGGAAGTAGTGGTGGATTGAACATCTGCCATTGAAACCCTTTTTGTGTCATAAAAGTTTTGGACCAATATGAAATTTGTTTTTTTTTCTTCTTTCAGGTCTTCGTGACCTTATGAACAGATTAAATGGAAAATAAATGTTACGGTGGGCCCCACGTGGGACCCACCTCCATGAAGTGGATTGGCTGGTGTACATCAGCTATATAGCTGCTGTATTGACGTCCGCAAGTTCTGTGGGTCTGTAACCCACCTTGTTGTATGATCCACGTGGTCCAGTTGGTGGGACCCACATGATTTATGTATTGTATCCTCATCGTCCAATCCAACAAAGGATGGTGGGACACCATCTGATATATGTGTTTTATTCCAGCCATCCATCATCTGGATGGTGGGAAACCATGTGATGTATGGTGGGTCTCACCTTGGTATATGTGTTTTATCTCAGCCGTCCGTTACGTGGACTCCATGATGTATGTGTTGTATCCACCATCCATCTGTATGGACCACACGTGATGCGTGAGTTTTATCTGTACCGTCCATTTTGCTAGGGACCCCATCTATATTTGCTACTATTTTGATTCAGCAAGTTCTGTGGTCTGATATGAGGTATGTATTATATCCCAACCGTCCGTGTGAGATCCACTCCACACGTGTTGCACGTGTGGAGGTGGGGCCTACTAGATGTATGCATTGTATATTTACATCGTCCATTTTAGATGGTACCTTGTGGGGCCTACCATTAATGCATGTATTGTATATCTTCGCTGTCCGTCCACCTGGCCGGTGTGACCCATCGTGACATATGTGTTTCATACAGACTGTTCATCTGCAGGGCCCACCTATAGCGTGCATGGCCTGCCTGCAACATTGTAAGTGCTATGGTCTCATGCTCCTTTGGTTGTCAAATTTTGATGTGTCAAAACATCTATCTGTGTCCTGTGCTTAAATGATGATTTATATGAATTCAAGACACTGCATAAACACTTCAAGAAGCTACAAGTTGAAGTTTCAAGAAGCTACATATTGAAGTTCAAGAAGCTACATGTTGAAGTCTCAAGAAGCTACAATGTTGAAGTTCAAGTCTTAAGAAGCAACGCATGAAGTAGTTTTATGTTGATGAAGATCTCAAGTTTAAAGCTACAACAAGATCAAGATCTCAAGCCTGATATGGTTCAAAAAATCTACATTCGTTGAATGGTTGAAGTTCAATGTCCATACAACATGGTTCAGGTTTGAATGACCTTAGGTTGACCCTTTAAGTAGGTCACTTTGGATACATAAATCAAATGTTTATTTTACATAAGGTTGGTCTATTCTACGACTAGTCCTAGCATTGGTTCGACTAGTCCAAGAAATCCACGACCAGTCCTAAGTTGTTGAAGATTTTTCAAAATTTTTTGGTACGCCCACGACTAGTCCTGGAGGTCCTTCGACCGGTCGTAGGTGTGGCTTCGACTCGTCCACGACCAGTCGTAGAGCTACGACTCAAAGTCCAGCAACGTAATCTCTGGTCTTACGACCAGTTGTAGAGATCCACGACCAGTCGTAGGTGACCCACGACTAGTCGTAGGCTACTCACGACCAGTCGTGGAACGACTTTCAAAGATCGCGCTTAATTTTTCAAAAATCTGTTAGAGCTACGACCAGTCGTAGGTTTCTAAGACCAGTCGTAGGAGCGATTTTTGCTTCTATAATTGAACACGAAATTCAGAGTTTTCACACTTCAACTCGATTCAATTCAAGAATTTTCAAGTGATCACTCTGAGATAAGTCTGTGTTTATTTTAAGCTACATTGTGCTTATTTAATATTCCTTTTTGCTAGCTTATTTAATTTGATTTTGTTTCTGTATTCCAATCTTTTATTTGAAAAGAGGAATTATCTTATTCCTTCTTCTTAGAATCAAAATCAAATATAGCTACGCCCAACTTGTTAAAATCTAAAATCAATTAGAATTTAGAACCATATGAATGTGAGTATTGGAAATTGAACTTTGACATTCAATCATCTACTCCGATTGGTTCTACCTGGTTGCTACGAAAAGGAGAAATCCAAGTATTTTACAATTCTGTAAAATTTATTTACTTTTGGTTTTGTTTGAGGTTAAGCCAGAAAAATCTCATTGTATTGGTTTTGTTTGAGGTTGAACCAGAAAAAAAATCTCATTGTATTGGTTATCTGAGGAGTGCCAGAAAACTCAGAAAAGTGGGGTTTTTGAATTGTGTAAGCCCAAGTGAAAAAGACACAATTGTAAAGGTTTTAGGTGAACCTGTGAAAACCTATTTCATAGTGAACGCTAATATCCCCTGTGTGAGGATATTAGGAGTGGAGTAGCTTTCTGTGTGGTTGTTGGAAAACAGTTGGTGTAAACACAGGCGAACCACTATAACTCTTTGTCTTGTGGATCGAATGCTTGCTTAATTTTCATATCTTTTATCATTCAAATGTGTGGAATGTACAAGTGGATGTGAATGTTGTAACTATTTACATTTCAAGCAAGTGTGGGGATTGTTGTAATAATTTAGATCTATACTTCTGCATTTAATTTCAATTCCTTGCTATTTCATTTACTTATATTAAAATTGAGTCCTTGATCCAAAAGATGTTCTAGAAATAAGGTTGTCCTACCATAAGCTCTTGTTTATTATGGTGTAAGGTTGTCCTTAGAACTGAATTTGTATCAATCTCTTAATACTTATTTATCAAGGTGATTTAAATTTAGCATTGTGAATTGATTCATAATTGCAAGTCTATTGGTTTACTTTATTTCCGCTGATTGTATTTTAAATTTGGCATAGTCCTATTCACCCCCCCTCTAGGACATATAGCTTGGCCTTTTCAAACATCCAAGGCCCACTCGCTGCATGTGCAAGGCCCACTTGTGATGTATATTTGAGGCCCACCTGTGATGTATAATTGAGGCCCAAGTGATGTGTGTAAGGCCCATGTCATGCAGCCTAGGTGTGTATTTGAGGCCCATGTGATGGGGCCCACTTGTTGAGTATTTACAACCCATGAGTTGTGGCCCATCGTGATGTATTTGAGGCCCATTTATGAGGCCCATAGTGATGTATATGTGGCACAGGTATGAGGCCCATTGTGATGTGTTTCCAGCTCATTTGATGAGGCCCATTATGGCGTATCTATGGCCCATTTGGCGAGGCCTAATGTGATGTGTGTGTGGCCCATGTAATGGCCCCACTTGATGTATATGCGGCCCAGGCATGAGGCCTAATGTGACGTATATGAGGCCCATTGGTACGGCCCATTGATGCAGTCCATAGTGATGTGTGTTAGGCCCGTGTGAGCGGCCCATAGTGATGTGTATTAGGCCCATGTGATGCGGCCCGACGTGTTGTATATGAGACCCATATGATGATGTGATGTATTTACGGCCCATTGTGATGTATTTTCAACCCATTTGGTAAGGCCCAATGAGATGTATTTCTGGCCCATATGTCGTGACCCATTGTGATGTGTATTGGCCCATTGTTGCGGCCCATTATGATATAATTCTAGCCCATATGGCGAGGCCTAACGTGTTGTATATCTAGCCCATGAGTGAGGCCCATCATGATGTGTATTAGGCACTTGAGAGAGGCCCATGGTGACGTATATTGTGCCATTGTTGAGGCCTTGGGCCCACTATATGTTTGGCTCTATGTGGGCCACTCCTTGGGAGCAATGCTGGTTAAATGTCCACATTAATGGGTAATGATGGTTTAATGTCCTCATTGTGACCTTCCCTTAGGTCGATTGTCGAGGCCGATTCCAATTGCCAAGGCCGATTCCGATTATCGAGGCTGATTCTGATTGTCAAGGCCGATTCCGATTATCGAGGCTGATCCTGATTGTCAAGGTCGATTCCGATTGTTGAGGCCGATTGTATAGGCCGATTATCGATGCCGATTATCGGTGCTAGTTGTCGATATAGATTATGAGTATGTGACAGCATAGCATCATATACATGCCCATACGTATCATGTGCATGTTTATTATGAGATGTGGTTGACCATTGCATATGTCATTGGGCAGGTTGTTATGAGACTCCCTGATGGGCGGAGATTGTCTTACATGAGCGTACGGTATGCATAGGATTGATGCATGACTGGATTGTATGACTCATGCATCTTACATTGTGTTTTGTAATTACTATACGCCCTAGCGACATCAGGGCTGTAAGCTCCATAGGCATGTCGTGGATGGATAGATGTGTAACATCCCAGATTTTTGCCAACCTAGGATTAGACATCCTTAGGCAATGGGTCGATCCTAAGACCTTATCAACTTGTCAAAACTCAATCCCACAGTCTAAAATCTCTCCTTAACCCATTTCCTTCACAAATCCCACCCTTCACCACCTTGTTCCTTAAATTTTCTAAGTACTTTCACCATAGACACTATCTTAAACTAGCTAAGTAGTATAACTTGGATCACTTTATATACAAACTACAAAGGACTAAGTACCACCTCAGACAGAAATCTTACAGGACTAAATCCTTTAGAAATTTGGCGAGATTTAGCTAGTGTTAAACTAGAGTGCCTGTGAATTAGCACCAATCACTTTAAATACGATCTGCAAGACCCAAAACTTGTAGAATCATTGACGCTAGGTTACCCTAAAATCTAGGATCAATCTCATTACACCCGCTGCTCTCGAGAGCATCTCGAAACTCCGTATCGGATCTGGACCGCACGTCGGAAGTCCGATTAACACGAAGTTAAGGAACTAGGACCGCCTCGCTGGGCTTGACAACCATCTCGAAAATCAAATCCAGATAGTGTCCCAGCGCTATTCGCTTGAGCTCGGAGTGAAGAGTGTGAGAAATGTGAAATTAATTTAAAATAAAATATCTTGAATAGTAATCTGGCACCACTCGCTTGCGGATCAGTTTTAAGCAACCAGACCGTCAGAATCAGACCAAATTACACCCTCGGATCAGGAGAAATTTCATACACATTTACATGTACTCGGAATCTCCGATCGAGATCCGCTGACCGTTGAACTGAAACTAGTCCGCCACGCGTGATCTGGAATCCCGACCGAAACAAAAACTTAATAGAACGTAGATCCAGCGTTAGTGAGCTTAAGTCCGACCTTTGGCTCAAGGAGGGCCCTCAGAAACCCTCTTTTGAGCTGAAACAATGCCAATTTGATTATAATGTAAGTATACTTTGAACATAAGTTATTTCGGTAAATTTTTAGGCTATATAAGGACCTTAAAACCTCTCTCATGGCAGCCATACGAATTTGAGATTGAGAGAGAGAAAAGAGAGAGAAAAGAGAGAAAGTGTGAGAGCAGTGGGAGAATCTCCCTGCCACTCTTCCCTGCCGCTATTCGGGCTCCACCGCCTGATTCTCATCGCTTTCCCGGCGTTTCCGGCGTCATTTCTAGGTATGAAACCCTAACCCTAATCTGTTTTGGGGTTTAGACAGTTGTAGGTTGTGAAATAGCTAACCTATTTCGTTCTATAGGTTGCCAAACTGCCGAATACGGAAGCTTAGCAAACCTATCGACTCCATTACGATTCTACGACAAAAGGTGCGGACTTTAGGTGTATAGGTTATGGTTTTCAACGCTTTCAATGTCAGATAATGATAGATTCATGATCTGCATGCAATTGCACATGTACAAAGTGCTGTCTGTTTTCCGTTTCGATTAAAGATGAAAAATATGGAATTCTACATACTCTAGGTATTTGTAGGAAGTACGGTATACGTATATTTTTTGGAAATGTGTTTGACATGTTTATTTGTTATATGGATATACGATATATGGATAAAATACTTATTTGGCAAAAGGATTCGCCTAAATACATGTTTTACTTATATACACTATGTATGTTGAAATTGCGTATTCTAGAAAATACTGTATACGTATAAATTTTGGAGATGTATTTATCATGATTATTTGTTGTAGTAATATATTATACATGGATAAAATACTCGTTTGGCTAAAGGATAGCCCTAATACATGTTTTGCTAGCATACACCATGTAGGTTGTAATAGTGTATTCTAAGTGTTTGTGAAAATGACTGAATGAGTATAGAATTCTCAGTCGTGCTCGTCATGACTAATTGTCATGGATTCATGATTATTGTATTGGCGATACCCCCTTTGACGAAAGGATTTACCCTAAATCACGGCACCGCCAATATACACTATATATGCTAAAATGTGTGGCCCAAGTGTTTGTGAAAATGGCTGAATGAATATGGAACTTGGATTCCTGCTTGCCATGACTATCCGTCGTGGGTGTACGCGTGTTATGATTGGGGCAACTCCTTAGTGAAAGGATTTGGCCTAATGCCTATGTGATCGACATATGTCATGTATGTTGATGTATGTTTGTTTAAGTGTTTCTTGAAATGTCTGAATGAGTAGTAATTAGCAAATTGTAATGTATAAGGGTGTTGAGATATGATTCTCAACCTCTTTTAACTATGTGTATGATCTCCTTGGATAGTTGTGTGATTAGGAATTGAACATGTACAAACTCATGCTTGTGTTGTGATTCATAACATGCTCAACTGCTTTATGATTTTAACTATGTAATGCATATGTTTAAATTTATATTTACGTTGTATGGTCCGTCATGGGTGATGGGGGAGCGGAGCAACGAGTGCGTGCAACAGCCCTGGCAGCCCTAAACAGATAATACCAGACTTTGATTGTATGAGTTGAATCTTGATCCACTACTGCTTTATCTATCTGCACTTGATTATGTTTGGGGCTATGATTATAGTCCAGACAATCGGTACCAGAATTGCATTCGTGGCTGTGATTCATTTGCCACGTGAGATGTGTTCGACGAACCCGAGTCGTACTTCGGTTGACGATAGTGGTTGGCCACGTGAAGTGCTTATGCACTTCATGTCGTTCAACTTGTGTGCGCTCGAGCTAGCCGAGCTCGTCAAGTACCCGATCTGTCTTATGTATGTTCACCATGTTTGGACGCTACTGGCTTGAACCTAGGGTACCAAACTTACCGATGAAATCCCTTTTAACCATGGTACCTCGATCCGCTAAGACTCATGAGCCGGGCATGGTGGTATGAGACACCGTGGTCGAGCTGTCGGCCTATGCTGGGGCCACGTGCCTCCCCGTAGTGACCATTGAGCAACAAACTCGTGAGCCGAATACGGTGGTATGGGACACTTTATTCGAGCTGTCGATACTTATGGCGAGAGCCGAGTACGGTGAGACCTGTACTCATGCTGACGGGCGACGAGTCCTCTGTAGTGTCTTCGAGTATACTCCAAGTCTGTGATTGGCGACGAGCCCTTCACAGCAACTAGAGTAATGAGTTGAGCCGAGTACGGTGAGACCTGTATTCGAGCTGACGGCCAGCGATTGAGCCGAGTACGGTGAGACCTGTACTCGAGCTGACGGTCAGCAATTGAGCCGCATACGGTGAGATCTGTATCCGTGCTGACGGTGATGAGCCCTTTGTGATGCCTTCGCTATGCCTCTCAAACCATAATATCGTATGAGATTAACTAGGATTGACGACCCTAGAATGGATCATGTTTGGAAATGATACAAGGGAGGTACCTTAGTTTTCCAATACTACTGTTTGAAATGGACTAATAATAACTCGGTAATCATGCTCATCATCGCACCACATGTGCCTGGTAGATGTGGAGCACTGAGGGAGGTATGCATCCGTGAACGTAAGATGATGTCGCATGAGGGCGGTTTGGCAAGGGCATACATCATGTCATTTCATACTTGCATTAAATAAGAGTAGTTAAAAAAATTGTTTGGCTGTACTGCTTTATCATTACTGCTTGATTGAATTGATAACATGTTAACCTATGCTTTATTGTTCCACTGAGTTGATCACTCACTCCCACGTTACGGGACGGTGTTTGCAACACCAACCAGATTTGTTGAGTTTCAGGTGATGGCGATGCTTATGAAGCAGAGCCGAACTACTACTATGATGTTGAGGAGGAGTTCTCCTACATGTAATCTCTGACAGGTCTATGAAGACCTGGTATTGTATTGATGGGGCTACGGTACTTGGGATAGGAGACATTACTTCCTCACATTTGGTATATTTTAGAACTGTACCTGTAATTATTTAACCTGGTAATGTTATCACACTCTGGAGACTCATCATAGTTTATATATTTTATCTATCTATCACAGTCTTCCGCTTGCAAATTTAACTGTCTCTGGAGTATGATATGCTGTTTTGGCTTAATCTCACTCATGTTCAATGCACGAATACAGTCAACATTCAATCATCATTCATTTTGTTGCATAAGTGATGTTCTGGAATTCGGGAGTTGAGTTTATACTCGACCCCCGATTTTCAGGGTGTTACAAGATGGGACACCGAAAATATTTGGTTCGAGCATCTGGGCACTTTGGATGTCCGTGGGTGAAAGTCCCTAAACTTCCGTGGCTAGGAGACGCCTCAACATCTAGACCGAGTGGATACATGAGCGCCTGAGTGCCGAATACCAGTAGGTCGCGTCTCCCACTGTGTCGTGGTCGGTTGGGAGGGGGTGTGGCTTTATCCGCCTGAGTGAGGGGGCTATAAGCTAGAATGAATTTGACCAACTCCCAAATGGGTCCGCTATCGATGAGCCAGGTAGGCATTGGTATACTACTGGCAAGCGGGTAGTGAGGGCTTTTCCTTTTCTACTCGCTGGGTTACGCGGCCGGCTGGGGCGGTAGTCAGCTTAGAGTGTACTAAACCTCAGTGATGATCCTAGAGATGTACAGTACTGATACGTGGACTTGTTGAGCAGGAGTTGCATACTCATTCATTCACTATCCACTCGGGCTAGTGGTGCGCAACTAATTGTTATGTACCTTCGCAATGATAAGGATTTCGGTTAGGACGCGCGACTAACCTGAGGTCAGGGGTTTACCACATTGAGTCTGGCTATTAAAATTTAGGTATGAGACTGGTTTGGATAGAAGACCCTTGTGATAATACATACTATCATCCTGACTTCACTCCAACTTAGTCATTTCATTTACAAACCCACCGCATATTTCATTGCATTAGCAACATTTAGCATTTTGGGATACTATGTTTCTGCATTTATATGGCTTAGATGAGGTTGATGTATTCGTGGCTCATCAAGATTTACATATTATATTACATACTCGACATCTGATATTTGGCCCATTTTGATCTGCATTCCGTACTCTGATATTGTATGACTCATGGACTTACCAGTATATTTCCGCTTACTTTGATATCATATGATTCATGATCTTGCCAGTATTTCTGACATTGTATGATTATGGCGTTGTATTTGTGTGCTTGACACTTATCTTGCTCACACACTTTCACACCCTCTAAGCTTTTTATAAGCTTATGTATGATAGATGCGTGCAGGTGACATTAGGTCGCAACAACGTTGAGCTTGGAGCGTGCAACTGTCTTCTGGAGCTTTGATTTCGATATATATATATATATATATATATTTCCCTTTCAACATTATATTTAATTTTTATATTAGTGGATATGTGATGATGATGTTGCTTTGTGATTTGGGTAAACTTGTGGTTATGCTTATTACAAGTTAAATGTACGTTGGAAAATTCTCATTGTAGGATCCCAGGATCGGAATCTGACGTATACGTGCTGGGAGCCAATAATGAGGTACTACTGAGGCTATCGGCACCGGATTTAGCGATCAAGAATTTTGTGAGCCCGGTTTCCATATTTGGGGCGTGACAGAAGTTGGTATCAGAGCATAACTTGGGAATACCTGAGCATAACATCACATATCTGCTGATAGCTACCCTACACTCTGTGATTGTTGAGAAGTTAGAATGATTAGGTCCCGAGTTCGAATAACTTAGAGATCTTTTGTTATAGACCCTTAACGTGCGTGCTTTCGAAAGTTCTCGAGGTTGATAGGTGCCTTTGTTCTTCCCTATAGGACATGCCACCCAGGAGAGGGATTCAAGCGACTTCCGCTCCACCACCAGAGACCCTTGCTCCCCAACCTGAGGATGCCGCTCCTCTACCCGAGGCCGGTGAGGATCCGACCGTACCCGTAAGTGCCTCCCAGTTACAGCAGATGTTACATGCTATGATGACCGCCCTTCAGGAGCCGGGCAGACACCCTGTTGTTTCGTAAGCCCAGGCAGAGCAGGAGACCGCGAGCGCCCTTCTTCAAGAGTTCCGACAGTTCGATCCTCCACGTTTCCAGGGCGAGCCAGACCCGACAACAGCCGAGAGATGACACTCTGAGGTGAAGAAGATTTTTGATAGTACGACCCAACAGCGAGTCTGGTTAGCCGTATTTCTTCTCCAGGGTGACGCCGAGCACTGGTGGATCTCCGTTACCCGTGTTGTGGAGCCTGATTTCGTCTGGACATGAGAGGATTTCATAGACCAATTTAACCAGTAGTACTTCTGTAAGACCCGTATCTTAGACCATACTGTTTCGTAGGCTTCCACGATATTCTCGGTCGAATTTCGGCAACCTTCGACCTTTTTTCGACGTTTGCACGCGATCCTAAGCCGAGTTCTGTCAACCTGAGTCGACTCAATCCGAGACTTGTACCCTAGCGACTGCGCCGTCGTCGTGGTTCCAATATCGCGTCTCGCGAGTCGAGGCGATACCCAGGCCAGGAGATGTGGGCCCACATTTTGTTCGAGGAAAATACCGCACGTTGTAAAACCGAAGAGAATCTCTACTGAGTGTCACATCCATCAATCAATCAATCCCATCAAGGGTCGAGTACATGCCAAGTACACGTCACCTCACACCCATCCCCAAGCAACCCCAAAAGTCAAAAAGTTCTTACACACCCCATACCTTTCTTACACCATCTACCCCTAAAGTCAAAAAGCTCTTACACACCCATCACTCACCACATCCATCACTCATCTCTCTCTCTCTCTCTCTCTCTCTCTCTCTCTCTCTTTTTACAACCCTCTCTCTCATTCTCAAACTACTTTCCTAAGCAAGAGAAAAATCACACATCCAAGCTCTTTTAACCTCCAAGAGAGCTTTTTGTGTGGCCCACTTCCTACCCTCTCATCTCTCATCTTAACCATCCAAACTCTATCTCTTCCGTTAGGATCGAAGCTAATGAGCAAAGGAAAGCCTAGGGAGCAAGAAGAAGATGGTGGGTGATCTTGGATCTCCATTTCTTTATTTTTTTTGTGATATAAGGGCCCACTTATGGTGGGACTCACCTTGGCTTTGTATCAAAGAGGGGCCCATAGTGGCGGGGCCCCTCCATCCTCGCCGATGTCTCTCTCTCCCTCTCTCTTTCCCCCCCCCCCCCCTTTTTTTAATTGTATGTGATGATGTGGCCGTGTGGTCCACCCAGATGGACCCCACCATGAAACATGTATTTTATCCAAGCCATCTGTATGTGGGGCCCACTTTATATATGTGTTGTATCCACACCATCCTGCCATTTAGTAGCCCACTTGAGCAGGGCCCACCTTAATATGTGGTATGCCCAAACCGTCCAGCATCCAGGGACGCTGGACGTTAATGAAAGAAAAAATATTAGCTTTATTTCAACAAGCTTGGGGTAGACTGCTCATGCAGGCCCCACCTTGATGTGTACATCAAATCCATGCCGTCCATCCTATTCCTCAGCTCATTTTAGGCGTTGAGCCAAAAAATGAGGCCAATCCGATAATCAAGCGGGCCATACCATAGAAAAATGTGTTTTCTACTGTTCAAGGCTATTAAGACCCACCTTGCTGTTTCTACATGCCAAAATATGCCGAATATTGGGCTTGTTTGGTGTGTTTTAAGTCCTAGAATCCAATGGGTGGAGTGGATTCTCAAGACGCGGGCCCCACATGCAAAAAACTAAAGGAAAACAAAAAAAAAGTAGGCAGCAGCAGGTGTTGCTGCCGCTGACCGTCCAGAGGACACAGCCACGTCCTACGCTGCCGTGGTGGGCAGGGACGTGGGTCCCAATCAAAGGCCCCATCGTGATGAGTGCCGTACATTAGCACCGTGCATATGGCGGGCCCTCCTGCTGGCAGTGGGCCACCCCACAAATCAGCCGTATGTGGACTCAGGTGGTCCACATCACAAAAATAGTGAGGATTGAACGTCTGCCATTAGACTCCCCTCGGAGTCCAGAAGTTTTGGATCCTTATGAAAATTGTTTTTCCTCTTCATTTCGGTCTGTGTGACCTTATCAACGGTTAGGTGGAAAATAAACATTATGGTGGGCCCCCACGTGGGACCCACTGATGTATGTTTTGTATTCACACCTTTCATGGGTGTGGACCCCCACCATGAGGTATGTGATTTATCTCTACCGTCCATCCTTATGGGATCCACCATGATGCATGTGTTACATCCAAACCGTCCACCATTTGGCAAGCTTGTCTTAAGGCTTTTGAGGCTAGAAATAAGACAGATCTAGGATCAGGTGGACCACATTACAAAATACAATGGGTTTGAATGTCCACCACTAAACCCTTGGGCTACAGGGTTCGGACCAATATGATATTTGTTTTTCCTCTAGATCCAGGTCTTTGTAACCTTATGAATAAACTGGATGGGAAATAAACACTATGATGGGGCCCACTATAATTTAAGCATGGAAATCATTATTACCACCGTTAGATATGATATGGTCCAGTTGATCTTTTGATGTGGTTCATTTTTATACTCTATATGGATTTTCTAAAAATATATGAGTTGGGCTCGACCCATTTAAATCGGCCCATTGGTTCGGCCCATTGATCGGCTCACTGATTAGCCCATTTGATTCGGCCCATTAGTTCGGCCCATTGATCGGCCCATTGGTTCGGCCCATTGATCGGCTCACTGATTAGCCCATTTGATTCGGCCCATTAGTTCGCCCCACTGATCGGCCCATTGATTCGGCCCATTGGTTCGGCCCACTGATCGGCCCATTTAAATCGGTCCATTGATATGGCCCATTTGATTCGGCCCATTTGATTAGGGATTCCACCATGATGTATGTAATGATGTTTTTGGCGGTTATGCCCTGGGAGCAATGATGGTTTGACGTCCACATTGTAGAAGCAATGATGGTTAAATGTCCGCATTGTAACTCTCCCTAGGGCCCATTGTTAGGCCCATACTTGTAGTGTGTAGGCCGTTTAGGCCCATCTTCGTTACGAACAAGAATCCATCGCCTTATAACATGTTTAGTATAGTTCCATGATTCATGATCATACGCATCATATGTATGCTTGATATGAGAAGTAGCTGATCATAGCATGTCTTTGGGCAGATTATTTATGGGTTCCCGGATAGGCGTTGTAGCCCTATATGAGCGCATGATACCCGCAGGATTGCTGCATAACTGGATAGTGTGATTTATGTATTTCGCATTGTGTGACATGATTACTGTACGCCCTAGCGACATCAGGGCCGTAGCGTCTACATGCATATCGTGGTTGGTAGGATTGAATATCGAAAATCTTATTCTACATGGGGTGCTATAAATATCCTTGGGTGAAAGTCCCTAAACCCTTATGGTACCAAGAGGTTGCTCCAATGTCTAGACTGAGTGGGTGCATGAGCACCGAGTGCCGATTACCAGAAGGCCGCGCTTTTCACTGTGTCGTGGTCGGTTGGAAGGGGGTGCGGCCTTACCCACTCGAGATGAGGGGCAAAACTAGGTTGATTTTGACCAGCTCGAGGAATGGGTCCACTATCGACGAGCCGGGCCCGATATTAGCAGGCGGATAGTGAGGTCTCTTCCACTTACCTTATTGCGCTGATGGGGTGGCAATCTGGTTTGAAGTGTACTAGACCGAAGTGGTATTCCAGAGTTGAACTGTATTGATATATTGACTTAGATGAGGATTAGTATGCTTGAGTTGCATCTTGCATCGCATGGCCTTGGTATGGCCGACATCATTCATACTTTGCATCGCATAACCTTGGTACGACTCACAATATTTCTGAATTCATCAGCATATTCTACATTACTCTGATATTGCATAATAATATTGCTACATTGCGCACACACTTCCACCGCTCTCTAAGCTTTCCATAAGCTTATGCATGACCGTTGCGTGCAAGTGACGTTGGACCGCGAGCATTAGAGTTCGAGACCTTGGTAGAGGGAGACATGTTTGTGGCGCAGTATATAGCTCTATTCATGGCGCTATCAAGGTTTGCACCGTATTTGGTTGATGATGAGGAGCGAAAGGCCCGCCGTTTTGAGAACGACTTATGTTTTGGCCTTAAGAGCCGTGTCGTTGGACACATGCTCTCGACCTTTGAGCAGGTAGTTCAGAGGGCCCAGATTTATGAGGCAGAATGGAACGATTCACAGAAGGTCCATGACCACAGAGGAGACCGGAAGAGGAAGACCCCCTCTGGTAGTTTCCAGTAGCAGCAGTGTCGACAGCCGCAAAGGCACAGGAACCATCCATCCTTTTGAGCGCCAGCAGCACCTTCAGCACCACCAAAGAGACCGTTTACGGGTGTTAGCTTCAGATGTGGTGAGACGGGGCATCGTAACCATAAGTGCCCCCATTTTCAGCAGCAACGACCTCTTTGGAGGGGACATACACCTCCCCAGCAGACCTAGGGTAGGTTTTATGCAGCTCAGCAGAACCCTTAGTCGTCAGGAGGAGTCACCGACGATTCGCGCAACTAGGCATTAAGACCATCTTGTTAGATTAGTCATTGGTGAGATGGTGCGGCTGCAAGGTATCCTAGTTTCGATCATTTCTGATCCAAGATTTGAGGTTCAGTAGGGGTCACCACATTGTTGATGAGGCGTCTTGGGAGCGCAATGTTGAGATTAGAGAGCGCTATCCCCATCCTTATGTAAACTGATTGTGCCTTGACATATATATGATGATGCTTCCTCTTCCCTTGTCTATTCTGTATATTTCGAGGATAAATTTTTTATTAGGAGGGGAGAGCTATAAGACCCGTATCCTAGCTTGTATTGTTCCGTAGGCTTCAGCAATCCTCCCGGTCGAATTCCAGCGACTTGCGATCTATAATCGGCAGTTGTGCATGACCCTGAGTCATATCTCGTATTTTAAAATTGGCTCGACCCAAGACTTGTACTCTAGCGACCGCGTCGTCACTACGATTCCGATGCTGCGTCTCGCACTCTGAGGCGATACCCGGGCCAGGAGATGTGGGCCCACTTTCAGTTAGAGGAAAACGCCGGGCATTGCAACACCCAAGAGAAACATGTCAAATCAATCACCTCACATGTCAAGTACATGTCCCATCCCCAAACAACCCAAAGTCAACTCTCTCTCTCTCTCTCTCCTCTCTCTCTCTCTCTCTTCACCCATCCCTTTTCAAGTATACACATCACTCACCCCATCCCTCTCTCTCTTACAACCTCTCTATCTCATCTCTCTCTCATTCTCCCAAGCAACCCCAAGCACCCAACGTCCATGGTTTTCTAAGGAGATGAGAAACTAGTGTGGCCCACTCCCTACCATCCAATCCGTTAGTGCTCTAGAGACTATAGGTGGAAGAAGGAAGAGGAGATCAAAGGTGGGTGATCTTAGGTTTTTTATCGATGATTTTTGTGATTTGAGGGCCCACATATTGTAACGCCCTGAAATTCGGGGGTCGAGTATGAACTCAGCTCCCGAGTTCCAACGCATCACTTATGCAACATACACAATGATGGTTAAATGTTGTCTGAGTTAGAGCAATAAACATGAATGAGATTATACCAAAACAGTAAATCATACTCCAGTTCAATTGTATAAAGGCAAGCGGAAGACTGAATTTTATACTCAAAGTATGTAAAGTAACAAAATTTTATGAACTCCAGAGTATGAGTACTAACTGAGTATCAATATACATGTATGGTTTCTAAGTCAAAAATCAAAATACAACTCCCAAGAGAAGCCCTGAAAACCCCGCGATGCAGCCGGCCTAAGCAAAGCCGTCAGAGTACTGCATAAAGGAGAACTCCTCCTGATCCTCATCGAAGTCGGGCTCCGGCTCCTGAACCGAGGCGCCATCTACACCTGCGACAGAGTCTGGTGGGTGTTGCAAACACCGTCCCATAACGTGGGAGTGAGTAGCTAACTCAGTGGAACAATAAAGCATAGGTTAACATGTTATCAATTCAATCAAGCAGTAATGATAAAGCAGTACAAATCAAACAAGTCTAACTACTCTTATTAAGTGCAAGAATGAGATGACATGATGCTGTATGCCCTTGCCAAACCACCCTCAAGCGACATCATCTTACGTTCGCGAATGCTTAACTCCCTCAGTGCGCCACATCTACAAAGCACATGCAGTGCAATGATGCTCGTGATTACCAAGTTATTATTAGTCCATTTCAAACAGTAGTATTGGGAAACTAAGGTACCTCCCTTGTATCATTCCCAAACATGATCCATTCTAGGGTCGTCAATCCTAGTTAATCTCATACGATATTATGGTTTGAGAAACGTAGTGAAGGCATCGCAAAGGGCTCGTCACCCGTCAGCGCGGATACAGATCTCACCGTATGCGGCTCAATTGCTGGCCGTCAGCTCGAGTACAGGTCTCACCGTACTCGGCTCAATCACTAGCCGTCAGCTCGAGTACAGGTCTCACCGTACTCGGCTCAACTCATACTCTAGTTGCTGTGAAAGACTCGTCGCCAATCACAGACTCTTGGAGTATACTCGATGATACTACGGAGGACTCGTCGTTCGTCAGCACGAGCACAGGTCTCACCGTACTCGGCTCTCACCGTAAGTATCGACAGCTCGAATACAGTGTCCCATACCACCGTATTCGGCTCACGAGTTTGGTTGCGCAATGGTCACTACGGGGAGGCACATGACCCCAGCGTAGGCCGACAGCTCGACCACGGTGTCCCATACCACCATGCCTGGCTCATGCGTCTTAGCGGATCGAGGTACCATGGTTAACGGGATCGCCACTGGTAAGTTTGGTACCCTAGGTTCAAGCAGTAGCGACCAAACATGGTGAACACTCATATACATTCCGGTTTACTTGACGAGCCTGACTAGCTTGAGCGCACCACAAGTTGGGCGATATGGAGCGCAAAAGCACTCCGTGTGGCCAACCACTATTGCCAACCGAAGTACGACTCGGGTTCGCCAGACACATCCTTTATGGCGACATGAATCTCAGCCACAATCTCAAGTCTGGTACCGAATGTTTGGACTATAGACATAGTCCCAAACTCAAACAGTTCTCATCAATAGCATGTGGAGTAAAGCATGATAACAAGTAATACAAGCATGTTAGCAGGCATGATATAAAGCATGAAATAAAACATGAAGTAAAGCATGTTGTAAAGCATGTTGTGAAGCATGTTGTAAAGCACTACACAGATAGGGATACAATTACATACACATCACAAGTGAGTAGTTATAGTGAACCACCACATGGAGGGGATCCTACATGTCTCTAAGGGAGTCGGGAATCCCATATCAGCGCCTATCTAAGGCACTAACACTTAAACATTTACACACACAAGCATTTACACAAGCACTTGGAATACACTATTCCAACATACATGACGTATGTTAGCAAAATACGTATAGGGCTAACCTTTTTACCAAGTGAGTATTTTATCCATGTATAGCACAATCATACATCAAATAATCACGACAATTTCATTTCCAAAAATTACACATACGGTATTTCTAGAATACACAATTTCAACATACGTACCATTTACAAGCGAACATGTATTACGGCGATTCCTTTCGCCCAACTAGTATTTTATCCATATATTGTATAATCATACATTAAATAAACATGTCAAACATTATTCCAAAAAAAAACGTATACGGTATTTCTACGTATACCTAGAGTATGTGAAATTCCATATTCTACAACGTTAATCGAAACAGGAAACGGAAAGCACTTTGTACATGTGCAATTGCATGCAGATCATGAATCTATCATTATCTAACATTGAAAGCGTTGAAAACCATAACTTATACACTTAAAGTCCTCACCTTTGCCCTTGGAATCACAACGAATCAGCAAGGGTAGTAGAGCTTCCGTATACGGGAGTTTTCTAGCCTAAAGAGCGGAATCGGTTAGCCTTTACATAACCTACAACCAACCTACATCAAATCAGACCTAGGGTTAGGGTTTCTCACCTTAAAACGGAGTGGATACCATCGGGAGAGCGCCTGGAATGAGGCGGTGTAGGCCGTGTGATGAATGAAAGCAGCAGGAGGAAGATCTCCCACAAATCCCAAGCTATTCTCTCTCTTTTCTCTCTCTCTCTAGGGTTTTATCCCAAATTCGTATGGCTGTGAGAGGGGCTGTTCTAAGCCCCTTTTATAGCAAAAAATATCCCCAAAATAGACTCAGGTTCAAGGGTTACTGCTAATATAGGATATTCGTCACTTTTCCAGCTCAAAAGAGAGGTTCTGGTGGCCCTCCTTGAGCCAAACGCCAGACTTAAGCTCACCACACATGGATCTATGTGGGATTACGTTTTTGACTCGATCGGATTCCCAGATCGCACGTGGCGGACCACTTTCAGTTCAACGGTCAGTGGGCCACGATCCGAAATTCCAAGTACATGTAAATGTTCTTGAAATTTTTCTTAATCCGAGGGTGTAATTTGGTCTGATTCTGACGGTCAGGTTGCTTAATACTGACGCGCAAGCGAATGGTGCCAGATCACTATTCCAGATATTTATTTTGGAATGGGAATAGTGTTTTTCACACTCCCTCGCTCCGGATCGAAACGAATGGCCGTGGGACATCGGCTGGATCTGACTTTTGAGATGATTGTCAAGCCCAGTGAGGCGGTCCTAGTTCCTTAACATCGTGTTAATCGGACTTCCGATGTGCGATCTAGACCTAATACGAAGTTTCGTTTCATTCCCGAGAGCAGCCTGGAGATGAGTTTGGTTATAAACTTTAGGGTAACCTAGAGTCACTTGTTTTGCAAGTTTTGGGTCTTGCAGATCGTATTTAAAGCGATCCCAACGGATTTCATGGCTAATCGAGTTTAGTACTTAGTTAACTTTGTTAAATTTCTAAAGGATTTAATCCTAATTGATTTCTGGTCGAGGTGGTACTCGAGCCAACGTACGGAAATTTACGGGTCGTTACACATATCGTGGGACCCATCTTAATGTATGCATTGTTTAAAAAGGGACCCATATTGGCGGGGTCCCTCCACTACTCACCTCTCTCTCTCTCTCTCTCTCTCTCTCTCTCTCTCCCTTTTTGTGGCCCACCTTGATGCTTGATCCACGCCGTAAATGCTGCGGGACCCACCTGCATGTGGATTTCATCCACACCTTCCATCCATCTCATGAGATCCACATGAGGTATGTTTTATCTAAACCGTCCATCAGTGGACGCTGACCATGAGGTATGTGTTATATCAACACCACCGTCCATCAGTGGGCCACGTGTGCTTGGGGTCACCTCAACGTATGTGACTGATGAGCCACGTGTACGTGGCCCCACATGGATGAATGTATTACATCCAACTGTCCTGCCTTGGGATGTCCAACAGCCTCTGTTGCTGGACTGTATAAAGGGAAAAACAAATATCAGCTTTAATTTAAAAGCGGGCGGGTCACACTCACATGGACCCTACCTTAATGTATGTATCTGATCCACACCGTCCACCCTTTTTCCAGCTCATTTTAGGCGTTGAGTCGAAAAATGAAGCCAATCCGAATATCTGGCAGGCCGCATCATAGAAAATAGTGATATTGACCGTTAGAATCTATTCGGGCCCACTTTGATGTTTCTACACACCAAAACATGCTAAATATTAGGCTCGTTTGGTCTACCATGAGCCATAAAATCCAATGGATGGAGTGGATCCTCCTGTTGCAGGCCCTACCTAGGAAAAACTGCAACAAAATTAAAATAAATAAATAAAAAAGAAAATTTATGCAGCAGGCACTGCTACTGATGTCGTCCAGAGGACGCTGCGCAGCGTCCTGCTGCACTGTGGATGAAAGGGGCAGGGACCGTGGGTCCCAGCCGCAGGCCCCACCGTGATGTGTTGGACATCAATACCGTGCATTTGATGGGGCCCCTTTAAACAGTGGGGCACCCCTAAAATCAGCTGTACATGGAAGCTCAGGTGGTCTACAAGGCAGGAAGCAGTGGTGGATTGAACGTCTGCCATTGAAACCCTTTTTGGGTCATAGAAGTTTCGGACCAATATGAAATTTGTTTCTTTCTTTCTTCTTTCAGGTCTTCATGACCTTATGAGTAGATTAAATGGAAAATAAATGTTATGGTGGGCCCCACGTGGGACCCAACTCCGTGAAGTGGATCACCTAAATCTTCTTCATTTACAATTTTCTACTATGCTGATGTCCGTTTTATTTGTAAATTGGTTTTTTAGGATTTGGCCCAGGAATCGAAGACAACATTCACTGGTGGTTTCAGAGTAAAGATTGAAGCCATGGAATAGCTGGAAAAGACAACACTCTATAACAAACAATCTCCCACCGTAAACCAGTGTTGGGGTGGGAATTCCTTTGTACATTATCTGCCAGTTTTCACTTTTTTTTTAGAAAAAAACCATGCATTGGGATTTTCCAATACCATCAATGAATTTTATTTTTTTTGAAACATTTTGGCTGAAAATGTTTATGCTTGATCTGTCACAGAGCACTTCAAATGAACTCTGTTTATTTTGTGATTTCGATGTTGCATAATGTCTGTAAATGTTGGATATATCTAGCTCAAATCCCGAACGTCCCTGGGCGTGTTTTGTATTGATCATAATCCAAAAACCACACTTAATAAGAGACCATAATGATTAGTTCGCATGAAATAAATCTAGGTGAGAAAATTTTAGGATACTGACTTGTTTTGGAGATCTTTTGGGCATGGTCCATGAAACATGGGAGATAATGACACCACCATTGAAACCTTCATGGTAGGCTCCACACAAAGGGTGGGTTACCGGAAGTGATGACGACCGGACGTGCGGCGTGCGACGTAAGGATGGGCGGTGATGGCCGGATGGCGATAACAATAAGAGAGAGAGAGAGAGAGAGAGAGAGAGAGAGAGAGAGAGAGAGAGAGAGAGGGATGGGCGGTGGAGTCGTTTCGACTTAAAACATAACATTATTACCGATAAAAATTTTCGTTGGTGATAGTTTTTACAACTCGTTGGTAAAAAGATTAAAAAATATTTGGGCCCACCCGTGCTCTATCAGCCCCATCCAC
This sequence comes from Magnolia officinalis, assembly GCA_021015155.1. Classification (NCBI taxonomy): domain Eukaryota; kingdom Viridiplantae; phylum Streptophyta; class Magnoliopsida; order Magnoliales; family Magnoliaceae; genus Magnolia; species Magnolia officinalis. The sequence continues at coordinate 34,024,941 of JAJHSJ010000005.1, read as the reverse complement.
TCTGTATATATGTTTTTAAATATACTTATTAGCTACACCAAAAATAAAAACGGTAAAAATAGACTCTTCGTCATCGCAAAGGACATCAAGGGACCTTTTACCGACAAACTATTTAGTTCGTCAGGAAAAATTAAATTTACCGATGAAATAATCGTAGGAAAATATTATGTATCGTCATTTTCACCGACGATACAGAATATCATTGGGAAAAGTTTTCAGGCTGTTGTTGTAAATGATGGTGGGAACATATTTGGTCGTCGCAGGAATCTTTTGCCGATGAAATCATATTTTGTCGAGGAAAGTCATGTTACCGACGAAATCAAATTCGTTGGAAATAAGTTCATCGGTAAAAGGCCAATTTCTTGCAGTGTGAGGTACATGGACGACTCCAATATCGCAGAGGATTCGTCTTCTATTAAGATGGCTTTAGGTGAGCCCGGTGCTGAGAAGTGAAAGGTGACTATGAGCGATGTGATTGACTCGTTGTACCAGATCGACACATGGGAGCTGGTGGAGCTTCCATTAGGCCAAAAAGCGGTTGGATGTAGGTGGATCTTCATAAGGAAACAACATAGATACAGAGCGAGGTTGGTAGCGAAGGGTTATGCTCAGAGAGAAGGGATCGACTTCTCAGAGATATTCGCTTCGATGTTATAGCAGGTGTCTATTAGATTCGTGATTGGTGCTGGTTGGCCAATGTAATCTTGAGTTGGAAAGGATAGATGTGGAGTTTGAACTTCTGCAAGGGAAATTGGAAGAGCATATCTACATGAAACAACCAAAGGGCTTTGAAGTTTAAAGGGGCTGAGAAAAAAGTTTGCAGGAGGTCGTGGTACGACAAGTTACCTAGGCAGTGGTTTGATTCCTTCATGGTGAATCAGGAATTATATGCTGATGACATGTAGATCACCAATTATGTCATGTTTGAAATTAATGTACCGAAGACTCGGTTAAGTAGGACATTCAGGATGAAGGATCGGGGGCTGCAAAGATGGTTCTCGGCATTGAGACTGAAAGAGGAGCAGATTTTGGTAATCACAGGTAGAATACCTTGTGTAGGTATTAATCAAGGATGTGATGGACCGGGTAAAGCCGGAGAGCGTTCCCTACGCGTCCCTTCTCATGTTTTCCTCAGGACATGTCCCAAAATAGATGGGAAAAACACGAGATGTCTCATAGGCCTTATTCGAATGCAGTTGGTAGTGCATGCCATGGTTTGTATTAGACTGTTATTTCACAGGCTATCAGTGTTGTGAGTAAATATCCCAGTAAGCAATATTAGATAGCGGTGAAATGGTAAGAAGACTACGTCTTTACTTTTGAGAAGACAGTGACAAAGTTGGTATGATATGTGGATTCAGATTACGCGGGTAGTGTAGATTCTAGAAAGTTGACTTCAGGTTACTCGTTTGTACTAGTGGGTGGAGTAATTAGTTGGATGTCCATGTTATCCGATAGGTGCTTGAGGAAGGAGGCGTAATACTAGAAAAAATTCATACTAACGTGAATCCGGAAGACATGATCACCAAGGTCATTCCTATAGAGGAGTTCAAGTTCTATGCAACTTCTGTGGGCTTGGCTATAGTGTAAAAGGAGGACAGAGTGTGCACGAGAAGCTATGATGTGATGCAGAAATAAGAAAAGAGGTCAAGAAGCTACACGGTTAAAGATTTAAGACATGGTAGATATTGTTGTAAAATAAATGTCTTAAATATGATTTTCACCGTGCTGCTCGAATTGTCGAGGGACTAGCTCGACTAGTTGAGGATCCCTTCGACCAATCGATGCCCGCTCGACTCGAAGTTCAGCGATGATGTATTTGAGATTTCTGGGTCCTTCGACCAGTCGAGGGATAGGCTCGACCAGTTGAAGGTTACGTAGATTGTTGAGGGTCAAATATTGCATATTAGACCCTAGTTATTACCTGATTTTATGTGCATGATAATGTTTAACGTCTTATTTTAATCATGTTTTTATTGCAAGGTGAATTTAGGAGCCTGGATTGAAAAAGGGTACTAAAAGCATGGATTTAACGCTCAAAAATCACCAAAGCAAGGGATGGATCCTAGGAGACCAAGATCGAAGAATTTACACGTCATAGATCTGAGAAAATTAAGTAATTAAAGGCCAAGAGGTCTGAAAATCATTAAGAATGCAAGATCACAGGGTTTTTCCACCGTCCATTTGGCTCGAAACTTTATATCTGGCCTGAGGACCCTAAATTAACTATACATGTTGAAATACAGCCATTGGATCCTTGTGGAAGTAGCCCAACGGATAGATCAACCACTAAATCTCTGATTTGGGGCCCACCTGACATCTGGATATGCATCAGTTTTGGTCTCAACCCCTTAAATGGGGTGGCACAACGAATGGATGAAGCAGATTTTGCATATACATCATAGTGGACCCCATATGTACATCGCGTGTACATAGGGTACACGCCCACACCGGACCAGCTGGTTCGGTCAATGTTGATTGACCCATCACCTTCTGCACTAGCGTCCAGCGGACAGATGCTGGCCGACTGGGTTTTGATAGTGGGCCCCACCCATCTTCCAAACAGATGATCCAGACCGTTAATCTGCTCTAGGGGTGGGGACAACCCTAGCCAAGATGGCCTTTTGGCCCCATACACACGTACACAGGTGGATCGCCGGAAAAGGCAAGATGAACGACAAGTTGATTTGATACAGTGGACCGCACCAAAATTCGACCAAAACTACTTCTTTCCAACTGAAATTTCGTCAGGAATCCAATGAACGTGTTGGATTTTGCCGAAAACATCACTATGGGGCCCACCAAAAACATCAGCGCAGGTCCTTTCGCAAGAAGCGCATGTCCGGTTTTTTCGGACGTTGCGGGGTGTTGTGGGCCACCGTTTATGGTCAGATGGTTGATATAAACCGTCCAGAACCTTCAGAGGGAAGTTTTACCCTAACCATGGAGCCAAAACAGGGTTCTTGACCGTGTACCATCCCAAAGTTCAATTCAAATGCAAGTTGGCTTTGTTTCGCGGCTGCGCACACACCTGCTGTGTGTAAAATGACTTCAGTAGCACCGACCTTGCCCTCCCTCCTACTCTATAAAGGAAGGCTTGGACGTGGAGATCAACCATCCAAGGACGTGAAAACGGAAGAGCAGAGAGAGAGAGAGAGAGAGAGGAGAGAGAGAGAGAGAGAGAGAGAGGAGAGAGAGAGAGAGAGAGAGAGAGAGAAGAGAGAGAGAGTCATGGGGTGGTCAGCCAAAGCTCCTTCAAAGAGTTTTCCTTCTCCTTTTTCTTACTTTTCTTTCTTGATGCCTTTTAAGAGTTTTTAGTTAATCATGATTATGGTTGGCTAAAACTCTTGGCTAGGGCTAAGAGATGAAGCTTGTAGTGAGATGGGTGACTTTTCCTTATGCCTTTGATTCATGTTTAAACTGAACTGATCTTGATTCTAGTTTGATTATAAGGAATGCCTTTAGTTTTTAATGGTTTGTTGTGACTTAAATTACAATGGATCTGCGATAGCTTTGGGTATATTCTTTTCATTATTAAGATTATGAAGTTAGGAAGCCCTGTTATTCACCATCGTCTCCTGGATATGGTTGAATGATGGAATCCTTCCTAACGTTCATAACTCTTTCAGATTGGATGTGGATTGGTTAAATTCTGTTGTTTGCTTTGTCTCATGGGCATGGTTTTGTGATGGAATCAAATCTAATTCTCATACCTCTTATCTCTTGAGAACTGGATCAAAGAAAATTCAGATTGGTTTTTAATGAAATATCTTCCAACTGGATGAAGATAGGACTTTGATTCTAGTTGTGTTCTTGAATCAAGCATAGATCTCTCTGATCTCTACAAGTGGATCCTTGGAATCCCTATTTACCACCTTTAAATTTATTAGTTTTTAAATAATCTATTCACAATTAGTCTCTTATTTTTCCTAGTTTAGATTACAACTTCTTCTAGTTCTAGTTACTTTCAGATTACATACAAGGTTCAGTCCTTGTGGATTCTACCTCGGTCTTATCGAGATTATTACTACATCGTAACCCTATACTTGGGGTGGTGAACAAGTTTTTGGCGCCGTTGCCAGGGACTGACGGTTATGTTCTTCTGAGATTAACTAGTTTTAGAATTAGGTTAAGATTAGGGTTTTTCTAGATTTAGGTTTTTCTATTTGATTTCTATAAACTAACCTAATTTTCCTGCTTTGTAGGACCCTGATATAGGATTTCTAAATTGGTAATCACTTTCTAATTTTTCTTCCATTTTAATTTTAGGATCATGTCTTATTTTCTAATCTCTAAAAACTTTCTACTTCTAGGTTTTTAGAAACTTACTAATTTTAGGTTTTTAGAAGTTTCCTAATTTAGTTTTTAGAAACTTTCTATTTTCAGTTTTTAGAAGTTAACTTTCAAACTTTAGACTTTCTATTTTTAGGATTTCTAAATTGGTAATCTCTTTCTATTTGTAGGATCCCGATATAGGATTTCTAAATTGGTAATCTCTTTTTAATTTTTCTTCCGTTTTAATTTTAGGATTAGGTCTTATTTTCTAATCTTTAAAAACTTTCTATTTCTAGGTTTTTAGAAATTAACTTACTAAATTTAGGTTTTTAGAAGTTTCCTAATTTAGTTTTTAGAAACTTTCTATTTCCAGTTTTTAGAAGTTAACTTTCTAACTTTAGACTTTCTATTTTTAGAAACTAACTTGCTTAGTTTTGTTTTGCAGTTTTTTAACTTAGGAACTTTGAATTTGGTAACTTCTTTCCAACTCTTCTCTTTATTTCTAGATTTCTATTCTTTTCTTTCCTTAGGGTTTAGGTTAGAATTTGTGATTGAGGGCTGCGAGTGTTTCATGCCCAAGTGGGTCCGTGACAACACTCGACGACTCTTGACTGAAGGAGGATTGGTTGAGGGGTTGACTATCCATCGTAGGACTAGACACCGCTCGAGATTCCCAGAGTTAATTGAAGTGATGACTGCAAATCAACCTCTTCTACCCCAACCTAGGGTGGAGGACATCCAGGATGAGAATGAGGTGCATCAAGTACCCCCACCTCGTACTTTAAGAGATTATTTACAACTGGCGGGGGTGAGCACACCCTCATGCATGGTTTTTCCTGAAAATACGAGACACGTAGATGTCAAGCCAGAGGTGATCCAATTCCTTCCTAAATTTCATGGGCTTGAGTCAGAAAATCCATATTTACACCTGAAAGAGTTTGACGAGATCATATCCACTTTATATTTTCCAAACATATCTGAAGACATAGTCAGACTGAAACTCTTTCCCTTTTCTTTGAAAGAGAAAGCTAAGACGTGGTTGCTTTCTAAAGAGAAAGTTAGACTGAAACTCACTACGTCCTAGATCTATTAGCACATGGAATGATATGTAAAGGGAGTTCATAAAGAAATTTTTTTCACATCATAAAACGAACACCCTTAGAAAATCAATCATGAACTTCACCCAAAAGGAGGATGAAACATTCTTCCAACGTTGGGAAAAGTTCAAGGATCTTGTCAGTTCATGCCCACAACACGGTTTTGAAACGTGGCGCATTACACACTTTTTCTATGATGGACTGACATCTTCCATGCGCCAATTGGTTGAGACGATGTGTAATGGAGAATTCATGAATAAAAATGTCGATGATATGTGGGACTACTTGGATAGACTTGTTGAAAATGCACAATCATGGGACACATACCGAAAATCAAGCACCATGTCTAGGCCGACTCAATCTAAGGAGAGGGGTGGAATGTATCTCCTGAAAGAGGACGATGATATCAATTCTAAAGTGACTAATCTCATAAGGAAATTCAAGGCCATGGAATTAAAGAAGGATAAGGTTAATGAAACTGTTTGCGGTATCTATGATTGCAACATTCACACAACTGAAAATTGTCCAACAATACTTGCCTTTTGAGGGGTATTGAATGAGCAATCTAATGTCATGAACAATTATCAAAGACCTTTCAATGGACTTACCTCCAATCATTTAGGAGCTCTGACGATGGTAAAAACCTCTGTTCTTTGATCGTTACCTGGAGGGGACTCTGGTTAGAGCTGGATAAAGCTGCAACTAAGCTGGATAAAGCATTTGCCCTTGCATTCTCACATCGCGGTATATGCTTAATTTCAACATTGTAAAACCCTTCTAATAACTTTTGCACTCGTCAACAATATGGTAACAGTTCTTGTTTTCTTATCTCAAATTTAGTTGTTAACTGACTTATCACCAGTTTAGAGTCCCTGAATATTTGTAAGGCTTTTATCTTCATCTCTTGTGATATTTCCATTCATATGATGAGGGCATTGTATTCAGCCTCATTGTCAGTACATGTAGTACCCAATGCGAAGGAATACGACAACAGATTGCCTTAAGGGTTAATAAATATTATCCCAGTGCCTGCTCCTGAAATTCGAAAAGTGTCGTCGAAATACATTTGCCACGAACTAGGTGATTCAATTAGTAATACTTGTTCATCGGTAATTCCTAAGAGATTATTTCATTATCTGAAACAAGATGAGCTACCAAGAAATATGCAACCAATTGTCCTTTCATTGCTTTTGCCGGTTCATAAGAGATTGTATATTCCGAGAGGAGTAACATCCACTTAGTTAGCCTTCCAGACAACATTGGCCTCGTTATTAAGAACTTTATCAAATCGACTCGTGAGATCAGAATTATGTCATGGGAAAGACAATAATGTCGTAATTCCTATATCACAAATACTAAAGCTAAACATATCTTCTCGATGGTAGAGTAATTACACTCTGCGCCTATTAAGGTTCGGCTTAGGTAATAGAGAGCAGTTTTTTTCCCTTGTTCACTTGCTTGGGTTAGTAGAGCCCCCAGAGAATTTTCAACCACAAATATATATAAAATCAGAGGTTTGCCTTTTATAAGGGTTGCTAATACCGGAGGTTGTTTCAGTAACTCTTTAATATAGTCGAATGCGTTATAACATGTCTGGTCTCATATGAATTATGTTCCTTTCTTCATCAGATGAGCGAATGTATGGTGCCTTCCAACTAAATTAGAGATAAAGCGTCAAATATACACCAATTTTCCTTACAAGGTTTTTAGTTCTTTCAATGTCTTCAATGGTGGCATATCTTGAATAACCCTAATTTTTCTTACATCGACTTCGATTCCTCTATGCTTGATGACGAAGCCAAGGAATTTACCTGATGGCACGCTGAAGGCACATTTTGCCGAATTCATTTTCAATTGTTTCTTTATGAGCCGATAAAAAAATGAAGACAAATGTTCACGTTGTTCTTCATGATTGTTTGATCTGACCACCAAATCATCGACAAAACATTCTACGTATTTATGCATCATGTCTTGAAATATATTTTGCATCTCCCTCTGATATGTAGCACCGTCGTTTTTTAGACCGAAAGGCATGACCTTATAACAATAAATTCTGAGAGAAGTTCTGAATGTTGTCGATTCTTCATCTTCAGGTGCCATTTGTATCTGATTATACCCGGTGTATCCATCCATAAAGGACATGGCAACATCTTTTGTTGTGCTGTCAATCAACAATTCTGTTATAGGTAACGAAAAGTCATATTTAAGGCATGCCTCATTTAAATATCTGAACTCAATGCTTACTCTAATTTGTCTGCTTTTCTTTTTTACCGGGACAATATTGGATATCCGCTTAGGATGCTTGACTTCCCTTATGAAACCAACTTTAATCACTTTATTCACCTCTTGTTCTATCAAAGGAATCAGATCTGGGTGGAATCACCTTTGGGCTTCTTTGATCAGTTTATTATCTTTGGAAATGTTCAATCGATGCATCGCCACTGATGGTTCTAAGTCTGGCATATCTGCATATGTCTAAGCAAACACATCCCTATTTTCTTTCAATAACTTAATATATTGATAAGCTTCTTGTTCGGGTAACTGGCGTTTATGTATGTATGTCGCAGTTCTTCTTTTGTTCTCAAGTTCACTTCTCGCAAAGTGTCGACCGTTGGTTGCCTCCTGTCTTCCATCGATTTTAAAGTTATTTCAGGATGCTTAATTATTTTAGGATCTGTCTCTTGGCTAGCTACTGGATCGGTAGCGATCATGTTTACTTGTGCATGAGAAGATGCACCCAGTCCATGAAATTTCTCTTGTTTCCTTTCATTCATACCAATCGAGATCTGTATACCTTTGCCATTATTTAACCTGGTCGGTTCTTCGCAATCAAAACCCATATTCTGCATAAGTTTCCTACTGATTGGACTGTATCTCTTCAAATCTTCTGATATCAACCTGTTACGATTCACCTTGTCATCAATCTCCTCTTCTGTTCTTTTCCTTGAAGGGGCATATAATTTAATCGGCTCAAGATTCTTTGAGTTGGGCTTGACATAAAACCGTTTTGGCATGAGGGGAAGCGGCACACTTCTTTTGGCATGCGGTATCAACACTGTATAATTTGACTGCAGAATCTCCATCTGTTCCGGCGAACAATAATGTCAGAGGGGGCTGCCCAGCCTGTCTTAAATGTTTCAGAATGAAATATAATTTCTTTTTCTTATCTGCTTTCCTAGACAATTCCATTTTTACAACTTTGTTTTTTATTGACTGCGCTCGATTGTCTTCTATTGCTATGCCTTCATCATCTCATTTCTTGTCTTCTGTCGCGAATCCATCATAATAGCTCGATTCTATGAAAAATGATTCTGCTTCTATATATGGCTTCATGTCAACCATTACTTTATACTGAATTTCATTCCTACAATAGTTGAAACATTGATGTAGATTAGATGGTGTATACTGATGCATCCATGGCCTTCCCAGGAGGAGATTATATGTTGTCATCGCGTTAATAACATGGTATACAACATTCATAGTCAAATCTCCTATTTCCAGTGTCAATGTGATTTTTCCGAATGCTCGTTACCCGTCTTGGTTGAATCCTTAAATCCTCATCCCACTAAGATGCAAATGAGAACGGCGGTATCCGACTTTGTTTAATACTTTCATGGCAATAAATTTACTGCAGAACCATTGTCTATCATTATTCTCTTAATCTGCTTGTCACGAATATGGATGATAACATCAATGGCCTATTATGTTCTTTGTCACAGGTTAGATCATCATCAAAAAATGTAACAACTGACATGCAATCATTTTCTTCCGTTGTTATGGGCATATCCTGTCTTACTAATTCTATACTTTTCGTTTTAAGAAGTAATGCCTCTCCGATGCTATTATCAGATAGAGCTTGAATCAATGTCTGTCTGAAGTCCTTTGACAGTCGTAATCCGTCGTATATACTCAGGCGAGCATGAATGCCTTTCAGATGACTTACGACGTCATAGGTTGCTTTTTCAACTTTATTCTTCCCTTCGTTTTCATTAATGGGTAACATTTCAGGCATTTCTCTTTGCATTATTTCAAACCTCAGCTTTCAAAGTGGACTTGTTATCTTCTTTCCTGAACGCAACGTGACTGCCGCTGCTTTGCACGTATTTATTAGTGGTATCCTAGTTAATTCGTTAGAAGACTTACAGTAATCATATTGCAACTTTCTCTCATCTTTCTTCTATAGTATTAATGTGGCAGATATTGTTCATTTTCGCCTTCTTCGTACTCTGTCCCTTTGTGCGCAGTGTCTCGGACATACAATGTGTTCACAACTTCTTTTTTATTTCTCTCTTTTCTTATTATAATTTTACCTCTGTTTATCATTCTCTACAATATATTTTTTAACATGAAGAAATTTTCTATCAGGTGTCTCAGCAAACGGTGATAATGGTAATTGTTATGGGAAGATCTAAGCCCCTTCAATTCCGAAGTCCGACACAACCTTAATCCGATCGGATACATAGAGCTAATCTGGAATGGTGAAGACTACTGAAGGGAAGGAGGATTCTCGACTCGACCAAAGTCGCGCTCTTGTTCCGAGGTAGTCGCTTTAGAGTGATCTAAGGCCGGGACAGTCAGTGTGAAGCTCAGACCAGAACTTACTTATAAGACCTTAGGCCGTCCCACTACCGTTCAACCAGAGGCAGATCGTTCGACCACCCACATCTGCACGTCGCCCATTACGGGGAAACTTAACGAGTTAAGCCCGCTACCCCGCCTAGAAGCTCGGAGGGGAAAGCTCAAAGTTTAGGTCCGAGGCTCGGAAGTCGAGGCTTCTTTAGTCTGAGATCTTAAGCTAAGGCTGAGGCCGGACATGGACATTTCATGCGCTAAACTTAGAAACGGCCTTAAGCAGATACTACCGAATATCTCGCCTGCAGATACACCCCTCTCAGGCACGATACACTACATAATCCTTGGATTACGGACAATATCTCCATGATCACAGTATCTGTAACATCTCGGAAAAATCCGTATAAAGACATGAGTACCATCTCAGGCAGAAATCCCTAAGGACCGTATTCTGTAGAAATTTCGGCGAAAATTAATTAAGTACTCACTGAATTAATCGGTGGGTTTAAATCCAACCACTATTTATACAAATGGCAAGATCCAAAACCATCAAAATCGATAACTCAGCACTACTTAAAAACCTAGGAAAAAATCCCAAAAGCCTGTTGTTCTTGGGAGCACATTGAAACTCCGTATCGAACCTGGACCGCACGTCGAAAGTCCGATGACCACGAAACTATAGGGTTATGACCGTCTTATTAGGCTTGACGACCATCGCAGGAATCGAGCGTAAATAATATCCAGAAATGCACAACTTGAGCCCTGAGCGAAGTGTGTGAGAAATGTGAATATCTTTAGAAAACGTAATGAAACTTAAGTAAATTGGGTCGTTCGCTTGCGGGCAAAATTGAAGATTTTAGACCATCATTTTCTGACCAAACTTCACCTATGGATCAGGGAAATTTCCTTGCACATATCTGTATAATTGTGGCTCTGATCGAGTGACAATGACCGTTGATCTGATATAGGTCCCCCACGGCTGATCGGCCTATCCAATCGTGCCAAAATCACATCCTGGCATAGATCCATTGTCAGGGAACTTACCCTACACCGCAAGTGAGTAACAGACCTCCAGATGAACCCCATTTTCCTAAAACAGGCACCCTTTGGTTATAATTTGCGTATACCATGGCCCTAGGGCCATTTACACCAGTTTTGGGCCTATATAAAGCCCTAAAACCACCCCATTCCCATTCCATACGAATTTTTCTAACCCTAGGAGAGAGAAGAGAAAAAAGTGATGAGAGAAGAGAGAAATAGAGAGATCGTTGCTGGAATTCTTTCCCACGACTCCACGTGCTGTTTCACTTCCCCACCATCGCTACACGAACCATTCCAATTATGATTTGGGTAAAAAATCCTAACCCTAATCTTGATTTAGGGATCAAAATAGAGTAATCAATGAAATAGCTAACCTATTTCATGATTTAGGTACCCGTTATTCCATTTTCAGGAACGTAGGATTCCAACCGCGTCCGAATCGAGTATTCTGACGAAAGGTGCGGACTATAAACATTTAGGTTATGGTTTTTAAGGCTTTCAATGTTAGCTAATGATTTATGTCTGACTTGATTATTGTCATATGATCTTAGTTATGATGTTTTCGACAAATTATACATGTGTGAATTATGTTGAATATATAATGTATTCCATGTATTTGTTGAAATGTTTAAATGAATATGAAGTCATGATTTGTGCTTGTCATGGCTATAGATCTAGGATTCATGTTTGTCGTGTGTATCACGATCTCCTTGTGTAATGAATTGTTATAGTTCATGTCGTAACTAATCTAATCTATGTAACTAGTTATGTGTAGTCTAAGTGTTTGATAAAATGTCTGAATGAGAAATTGTTGATGAAATGTATTAAATAAGGGTATTGAGATGGACTTCTCAATTACCTTACCCATATGTATAGTTCCCTCATGAAATCTAATTTTTGATTACACAATTTATGAATGAAATGCAATGTTTGGTAACATGTTCAATATGCTTGATGAAATGCTCAAATGAGATATTGATTTAAATTTTTTGTCAAATGCTGATATGACTTTCACATGTATTTACATACTACATTTGAGTAAGATTGGGACTGCAAAGTAGTCCAGCCAATTGGTAATGATCTTTGTTGTGTGGCCGAATTCGTCTCGCCACATTTGATATGTTCGGTGAATTCGGGTTGTACGACGATTGTTGGCAGTGGTTTGGCCACGGGGAGTGCTTACGTGCTCCATGTTGATTAATTCGGCATGCACCTTTACCAATCGAACTTGTCTAATAAACCGATGGGCTTATTATGTGTTTACCATGTATGGACATCACTGCTTGAATGTAAGGTACCACTTACCAATGTACAGACACACTTCAACCATGGTACCACGATCCGCTAAGACTCATGAGCCGGGCATGGTGGTATGGGACACCGTGGTCGAGCTGTCAGCTTACGCTGGGGTGACGAGCCTCCCCATAGTGACTAGTGAGCAACCCAAACTCGTGAATCGAATATGGTGGTATGGAACACTGTATTCGAGCTGTCGGCCTGCGCTGAGGTGACGAGCCTCCCCGTAGTGACCGCAAGTATTTGCCTCTCCACTACTTTTCATTAGGGCGATGCCCTACAACTTACGTATCATATGTGGTTAACTAGGATTGACGACCCTAGATGGATCCTTCGGTTTGGGTAATGATATAAAGAGAGGTACCTTAACTTTCCAAATCTGCAGTATGAATAAGCCTAATTAAGTACTTGGCTAACACGACCATGCACCGCATTACATGTGCTTTGGCGAGGAAGTTGCACGTTTAGGGAGTTTTCCATGCGCGAATGGTTGACGGAGTCGCTTAAGGGAGCTTCGTGCGAGGGCATGCATCATTACTACATATCGCCCCTGCATTAATAAGAGTAGTTAGGAAATGCTTGTTGTTTTGCTTTATCATTACTGCTTGATTGAATTGATAACATGCTAACCTTTGCCTTATAGTACCATTGAGTTGATCACTCACTCCCACTCTGAGACGGTGTTTTAAAACACTAACCAGACTCTGTTATAGATGCAGGTGATGAGGATGTATATGCAGCGGAGTTGGACTTCGTCGATGAGGAGGAAGAGTTCTCCTATGTTCAGCTCTCTAGCAGGTCTATGTAGACCTCGTGCTGCTTCTATGGGATTACAGGGATACATGGATTAGCTGGATACTCCACATTTTGATATTTTATTGTTGAACCAATACATGTATAAATTTTAGCCCTGTTATGACCATACTCCAGAGGTGTAGAACACTTGTTCACATATATATATTTCAGTCTTCCGCTTGCTTGAGTAAATTATATCTGGAGTATGATATGTTGTTTAGTATAATCCCACTCATGTTTAATGCATTGATATGGACAACATCTAAACATCATTATCCATATTGCATAAGTGATGCATTGGATCTCGGGAGTGGAGCTTTGCTCGACCCTCGAAATTCAAGGCTTTACAAGTTGGTATCAGAGCATGATTTGGATTAAACTAGACCTGAGTTATTGGTAACACGATGCACTCTAATGCACTCTGACTTCGGAAGGGGGTGATGAAATGTAGAAATGATCGTAGGATCCCAAGTTTCACCGACGGGCGAAATAGACCATTGTAATGTAGTCCGTATGCGTTCGAGATCATATGAAATGATCTTAATCCATTTTAGGCTGTTAATCGACGGGTTTGAACGATAATTCGACGAATCCCACACTTAAAACAAGCCAAAAGACGTGAATATGTGCCTCTTGGACCAAGAAAACACATCACATGGGCATGGGGGTCCGAATCACCATTTTCTGTCGGACCTAGGGGGTCCCTCGCACATGTACAACACCTCGGGAGGGGGTGGCCACCGCCGACGACCCCAGGGGGGCACTGCGGCACCGCGTGGGCAGTGGCCCACCACCGTCCGACCGACCGTGTGGGGCCCACCCACGTGTGGGACAACCTATTTGGCCCTCCTTTTGCTCCTCTTTCCCATTCCACCCTATTTAAAACCCTCTAAACCCTCTAAAACCCCACTTTCTCTCCCAAATCTCCATTCCATACACTCAAAACCACATTTTCTTCTACATTTCACACCCACTTTCCACCATTCTCTCAAAACTACCATTTTCATTTCTCTATCCTCCCTATTCCCACTTATTTGAGCACAAAAATCCCCTTTTTGTGTCTCATACTTCCCAAACCTTCAAATCCACTTCAATCTCTAAACTTTTCCACTTCCATGGCGCTCTTGGAGCTTGTCACCGCCATCTTCTCAATCTCAACGCTCCTTTCCCTTATGGGAAAGAGAAGGTGAGCCGTCCAAGCCACTTGAGGAAGAAGGCGAGTGCTGAGACTAGTACAAGTGCCGAGCGAGAGCGAAGATCGAAACGGGATCTCGATCTTCAAATCCCTCTCGAAAGATCTCTACTGGCGGGCATCAGACTTGGTAAGTTTCATGACCGCAAAGGCATATTTGAAGCACATGTTGATGAAAAACTATTTGGGTTGTATCCGGTTATTGACCTTCTGTTGGAGACAGGATGGGGTCCCATATTCAAAGGCAAGGCTCATGCAAGTGAAGGCACTGTTCGAGCCTTCTATGCCCACATACGGAACCCACTACCGGAGCCTCTTCAGTTTACTATTCCCTTGGGGAGGCAAGAAGCCATAGTCAACGTGGATGTCATAGCCCGCATTATGGGAATTGAGCGTGGTGTAGTACATACATGTGCGACTCATCTCACTAGTGAGCGAGAGAGAAATCGCCGCACCCGTTTCCTTTGAGGCCAACTTGAGGAGTGGAGGCAAGACAATAGCCTCGCATTGACTAAGATGACGGCAGACTTCCGCCTGCTCTACCACATTTGCACGTATAACGTGTATCCTAGGTGGAGTAACCATACAGAATGCACTCGCCTTATGGTGGACTTCCTGTACAGAGCTGGACAGGGAGACAAGCTGTCGCTGCACCTTCACCCTGTCTCAGATAATCAGAACTGCACCCTCAACTAGGGGAGACACATCACTCCCATTTGGCCAACTTATCTACAAGATTGCTTGTAACTTCAGTTTCAGACTAAACATGGATAATCTTGCGCCCATCCACTCATCAGTGAGACCACACTTAACAATATGGGGATCGGCCCTAGACAACATTAAGCCCGTCTCGATGAGTATGGGGATGAAATAGAAGAAGAAAGTGAAGAGGACGAAGGAAGTGAAGATGAAGAAGGAAATGAAATAGAAGAAGGTAGTGAGGAAGAAGACAGTGAGGAAGGAAGCAGTGGGGATAAAGAAGGAAGTGAGGAGGAAGAGAAGGAAGAGGTAGAGGAGGCCCACGACTTAGATGGGGGCCCTCCTGCTACACATGGAGACCACCATGATCGGGCCGCCTTAGAAGCCCGCATGGCCAGGATTGAAGAGAACCAGGCCGCCCTGAGACAGGAATTCAAGGAGAATCAGGCTTACTTGAAACAGAAATTTAAGAAAATGTCTCGCACCTTGAAGATCCTCCTGTGTTGTATGTAAGATAAGGGTGCTCCTCCACCTTCGTCAGAGTCAAAGGACTAGACATGTGCTGTAGTTGTGTCCTGGTTTTCTTGGTTTCTTGCTTTTCTATGTAATAGCCTTAGTTGGCTTAGGTCTATGTAATAGCCTTAGTTGGCTTAGGTCAGTGTTAGGATAGTCAGTGTGAAAGCCTTGTTTAAGTTTAGCTTACATGCATCTTCTGTCATAATTCATGTAATGTTACATCTCATGTATTGTGACAAATTTTGACTAAATGAAATGCATGAAGCTTCTTTTGATTTAGAATGTGTAGAATGATTGAAAAAGTGGGTAATATTATCTTAATCTTACACATGTTGCACCCTATGTTGTATATAGGGAATGCCTCCTAAAAACACTCAGAATATAGCACGTCTCGCACTTGACAGATTGATTGACGGGGCACCTCCCCTGAGCGATAACTAGACATACCCTAGCTTGGGCCATGATATTGAGACTATGCCGGATTCACAGCCGGCCACTGACCCTACAAATGGGCCAACACAGAATACACCACCGGTTCTGAGACAGAACCGTGCGTCTTCGTCGACACCAACACATACCTCAATCGGCTCCTCCCCCTGATAAGTTGGAGCAAATGATGCTCCTAATGCAGCAACAACAACAGTTTTTAGCCACTATTGCGGGGGCGATTGCCCAAAACATGAATATGGTCCCGCCTACACCACCAGTGCAGCCCACCGGAACTATGAATGTGAGCGGTCTATTTGAGCGCTTTCAGCGCTTCTGTCCTCCTACATTTACGGGTACTCACCGACCCGAGGAGGCAGAATATTGGTTGGATAGTATATCCAAGATGCTGAAGTCATTGCACTGTACTGAGGTAGAGCAAGTGGAGCTCGTTACGTATATGTTTGAGAAGGAGGCTAGTCTCTGGTGGGACAGCATCCTAAAAACCGTTCCCACAGGATATGTGTGGATGTGGGACGCGTTTGAAACTCACTTCCAAGGAAAGTACTTCCCCCTCACTTACCAAAATGAAAAGGAGGGCGAATTTCTTCACCTTCGACAAGGGGAATGACAGTACCTGAATACGAGAACTGCTTCTCAGAGCTGGCCAGATATGCTCCATTGATCCTAGCGAACGAGCTGATGAAAATGCGATAATTTTCAGAGGGTTTGCAGCTTGATATTCGCACTAAGATGTGTTGTGCTAGCATTCCCAATTATGCTGAGCTAGTGAACATGTCCCTGCGAGCTGAGCAGGATAGAGACAGAATGTCTCAGACATGTATACCAATGGGACCCGAGGCCTCAGACTGAATTGCCGAACCGACCATTCCTTGGTAAGAGGCTGCGTGCAGATTCGTCTCCCAGGCTAATGGCTCCAACGACCCACCGAGGTGATCAGATCTTCGGTGCATCTACTGTAAGAAGACGGGTCATACGGACACCTATTGTTTTATCAAGATGAGGGAAAACGAGTTTATGCCACCTTAGAAGATCAACCGCCATCTGCCACAGGCTATTTCAGTTCCACCTCTACGATCCGCACCACCAGCATAGCCATCCAACCGACCTCCCGTGTCTCGATATAGGCCACCTCAACGACCTATGGCAGCGCAACCCAATCGTTCTCAACAAGCGCGTGTACATGCACTTGCAGCTGAAGCATCTGAGTCAACAACTACAATGCCGTTAACCTTTGAAGTCATTGCACACATTCAAGGTACACCTGTATTTCTATTGGTATACACCGGGTCCACTATCTCGATGATATCATACTCTACAGTCAAGCGGTTAGGGTTTAATATTATTCCTATGGTTGGGGTGAGAGTCTTTGCGGCTGTTGGAACTTCACAGACGCACTAAGCTATGTAAGGGTTGCTTGATAGACTTAGGGGACAGGGTGGTGTGTGTATTGACCTAATTGTCACCATAATATATCATTATGACATCATCCTCGGCATGGATTGGCTCACTGAAATGAAGGCAGAGATCGATTATGAAACCAGATTAGTGACAACACATGGGCCCGAGGGCACAACCTTCACTTTCCTAGTTCAGGTCAGTTGCCCCTTTCACGTCCGTTGTTACGCTTCCTTATTGAAAAATGTTGGGGGTCCGACACTTGAGAACACGCCAATAGTAAAAAAATTTATGGATGTATTCAGAACGATTCCTGGGTTACCTCCTCAGTGCGAGATCAACTTTACCATCGACCTTGTGGTAGGCGCGACGCCTATCTCTTTACCGACGTACCGATGCCTCCGTGTGAAATAGAGGAGTTGAGAAAGCAGATTGATGATTTGATGGATTCAGGTTTTATACGACCAAGCGTATCTCCTTGGGGAGCACCTGTGCTGTTTGTGAAGAAGAAGGATGGATCATTGTGATTATGCATTGATTATCGTAGACTAAACCATGTTACGGTCAAGAACAAGTATCCTCTGCCCAGAATAGATGACTTGTTTGACCAGTTGAAGGGAGCGAAGTATTTCTCTAAAATCGACCTACAATCCGGGTATCACCAGTTGCGCGTCATGAATGAAGACGTGCAGAAAACAACATTTAGAACCAGTTTTGGGCACTACGAGTTTCTCGTGATGCCATTTGGGCTTACTAATGCACCGGTCATGTTCATGGACCTCATGAACCGGGTGTTTTGGCCGTATCTGTATTAATTCATTATCGTGTTTTATAGATGACATCTTAATATACTCCAAGAGTCAGAAGGATCATGAAGAACACCTGCGAGTAGTCTTCGATACTCTCAGGAAGAACCAGTTACTTGCTCAGTACCGGAAGTGCGACTTCTGGAAGGAAGAAGTCAAGTTTCTGGGACACGTGGTGTCCAAGGAAGGAATTGCCGTGGACCTTGCCAAGGTGGCTGCGGTACAGGACTAGGAACAGTCTGGTTCAGTAACAGAAGTAAGGAGTTTCCTCGGACTTGCTGGCTACTATCACCGGTTCATTAAAGACTTTTCCAAGATAGCCAGACTGTTGTCTCAACTCACTCGAGAAGATCTTAAGTTTGCCTGGAATAAGAAAGCAGAAGCAACCTTTCAGGAATTGAAGGATAAGATGACGTCCGCACCCGTGTTAGTATTGCTAGAGCAAGGGGTCAGATATACGATATACACCGACGCGTCTAGTATTGGTTTGGATGAGTACTTATGCAAAAAGATAGAGTGATTGCCTATGCATCACGACAGTTAAGGAACACGAAGAAACTACCCCAATCACGACCTGGAATTGGCGGCAATCATCTACACAAAAAAGCTCTAGACATTACCTCTACGGAGGGAGTTCAAGCTCTTTGCGCGCCACAAAACCTTAAGTACATTTTTACGCAGAGGGACCTGAACGTGAGGCAACGACATTGGATGGAACCTTGAAAGACTTCAAGTTTGAGGTCTCCTACCATCCTGGTAAGCCAATCTTGTGGTCGATGTGTTGAGCCGCAAGAAGACAATAGAATTTGTAGCTTCGCTGATGATAAAAGAGTGGAATATGGTAGAGTTTGTGTAAGACTTCGAACAAAAGCTTATACTTGAGGAGGCTTTTGAAAGCGTCGCACACATCCACATGCAGCCACTTATTGACGACCAAATCATTGTGGCTCAGAAAGAAGATGAACTGTTAGTGAGGATGAGAGAACGAGCATGTGACAGTGAAGAATCCGAATGAAGAGTCGACTCGGATGGAGGTTTTGATATCATGCCGCCTATGCGTCCTGAACCTCCATGACTTGAGAAGGGAAGTTCCAGAAGCTGCTCACAATTCAAAGATGGCGATGCATCTGGGCAGTACGAAGATGTCCGAGACATGAAGCGTTCGTACTGGTGCGACAACATAAAGGCTCAATAGCAGACTTCGTGTCCCGTTGTCTCACATGCCAGCTTTTAAGGCCGAACATCACCGACCTCCTGGTTTACTTCAGCCCATGCCCATAGCTGAATGGAAATGGGATTTCATATCTATAGATT
>JAJHSJ010000005.1:33949075-34005393 GCA_021015155.1 Magnolia officinalis | reverse complement strand
AACACCATCTTGTAGAACCAGCACAACGGAAGAATGGTAAATCCCATATAAAGGAACATATCGCTGTGCGACTTACACATCTCTGATTTAGACCATTTCGGTATACGGCAAACAGTTGATCACGTGGTAAGAATGCCTCTTTTGTTTACATAGTTGATCACCACATTCCAGAAAGTACCTCTTGCTCTGACTTTCTCTCATCCCTCCACTCCATTATTAATATCCATTGCTCTTCATTTTGTATGGATCTTTACAGATCTATCCCAGGATGAAGTGTTTTCTCTCTCGATAGTCTGTGGAAGGCTTTTACAGTACACATGATTGACCACTCTAGCAATATTCTAGATATGGTCTCTTAAACATTTTAGAAAAGCAGAAATCTCCCTCTCTGCTCTGATCAGGCAATACTAATAAAAGACTCATTTTTTCTTTACTAAAAGTGCCGAAACATTCCAATATGCTTTACAACTTCTGCCTGACCATTTAATTGCAGATATCCAATCCAGATCCTAATGCACATTATCATGGACAATCCTTCCCTTCGGCTTAAGGACTGCCTCCAATGTCTTCCAGAAAGCCATGATCTAGATCTTTCAGCCGATCTTGACGAATGCACTTGTTTACATTGATGACATTCTCCTTTTCCTCAGTCTCCGTTGATACCCACATTCAGCTACTCCATTAGTTCTATCAGCTTGTCTAGAAATATGGCATCATGCTCTCCTAGAGGAAGATTATCTGCACTGATACCATCGATTTCTTGGCAGGAAGTTCTTGCAGGGAAGTATCAGCCGCAATCCCATATTGGAGAACATCTGCATTAGTGGCGAGATAGGCTTACTAATCATAAGCAATTGAGCAATTCACAGGTCTTCTAAACTACATTTCTGACTTCATTCCCCATCTTGCTCAACCTCGCAGCCTTCTTTCCAAGTAGCTCAAGAAAGAAGCTCCCCCCATAGACACAAAGCATACAGAACAGTTAAATACATCACGACTCAAGTCACCAATTTGTCACCACTGCAGATCCCAGCGCTGCCCGCCTTCGAGTCTTATGACTGATGATAGTGATTTTTATTGGGGCTACCCTCTTTGAAGACAAATGGCCAACGTAAACTCTATGGATATAAAAGTGGATCCTTCTCCCAAGCAGAACAAAATTACTATTCCACTTAAAGAAATTACTATCTACTATCGAAAAGCCATTTCCAAATTCCAATTCCACTTGATTGGCCACCATTTCCAAGTTGAAATGGACATGTCTTCTTTCCCAAAGATGTTTGCAGTTTAAATATAAATATTGCCCCATCCTCAACTCCTTTGATGGCTAGAATGGTTTTTTCTTAGTGACCTTCACAGTCAAGCATATCAGAGGGAAAGACAACACTCTGGAGGATTTCTTATCCCGCCATCCGCCCCTTGAATAGACTTTTGTCCACATCCTTGCCCCACTCTACATCTATCCCATTAAGCACATTCCACATCTTCCACATCTTCCACAAGAAGTCATAGAAGCCATTGGTCATCTCTTGTTTGTCCGCCAAAGTTCTCACAACTTTAAGCAATTCTTGGAAGTTCATCTTTGCGGAAATAATCCTGTCTTTAATAGAATTCCTCATCCCGACTATCCTTTCCTAACCCCCATTTCCTTCTGGAGTCTCTACCGTCTCCTAAAAGAAGCCATGTGTTCTTTACTACCTCTTTGAAGCATACACCATGGTGGTCATCTTTGATGATCCCCGTCTATCTGCATATCTTTTCCAAATACAGCTGGGACATCTCCCCCTTTCAAATGACCGACTAAACAACACTTGAAAGTGGTTGCAATGGTTCAGTCCTTTGCATGAATGGGAAAATTTCCTTACCACCCCATCTAGTAGATATGTGTTGATCTCTTTTCATATTTCTAGAGATTTTGTCCCCCTCTCCTGATGGTAACTATGCACCGGCTAATGCCCAATCAGAGATTCAAGTATGATAGTCCTTCAATCTTGCCTGCCATCATCAAAATCACCGAGGCACGTTTTTTGTCATTTTGAACAACATGTTGCACCTCAACAATGTTGATTTTGCCTCTGTTCTCGGCGAAGTACTAGAGTACCCATTTGCCAGGCCCCAACAATCTCTGAATGCCCGATTTATCGAACGATTGGTCACCTTCTTAGAGCATTACGGAAGTGAAGCTGATGTAAATGAAGAACTAGATCCTCCATTTGTTGGCGTTAGGAACGACCTAGACTCCGACGACAACCTTCTCCCTTCAGAGTCTGACGACTAATCAAGCATCTTGGCACCAAGGAACCAAAAGCCCATTGGCTGCGCAACGCAGGCCCACCAAATTTGAGCAAGATTACTGTAGCAACTACTGTAGCTAAGTGTTAATTAGTGTAAATGATTACTGTTGTAATCCTAGTACTGTAGAAAAGTACTATTGTGTTGGTAGCACTGTAACAAATAGTACCACTATATGTCATATAGCAATTTGTCTTTTATCTATTACTGTAGTGTCGGTAGAACACTAACGGAATCAAAAGATTGTAAAATCTGAATCCTTCTCCACTAGCTATTGTAGCGGACCCGAAACGACGTAAAATCTGGATTCGTCTGTCTATAAAAGGGAGAATCCTCCCATTAGCCCGGAAGAGTAAGTCCTGGCCGAGAGTCTTGTAGTCCTTTGTTGAAGTAATGAAGATGTTATAACTTCAAGTCCTTGATGTTATGCGTTCAAATCCTTAATGTCCCTTGGTTTTATAATCTCTTGTTGGTCTCATGCTTCTATTCATTGTTTTCTTGATTATCATTGGTATCAGAGTGTTATGCCTTTAAATCCCTGATGTGCTAGAGTGTTTTCTTTCCCTTTAATCTTGCTCCAATTTGGTGGGTCCTTGTGCTGCGCGGCCAATGAGATTTTTGGTTCCATGGTGCTAGGATGCTTGATCAATCTTCAGACTCTTAAGGGAGAGGGTTGTCGTCGGAGTCTAGGTCTTTTCCAATGCCAACGAATGGAGGATCTAGTTCTTCATCTACCTCAGCTTCACTTCCATAATACTCTAGGAAGGTACCCGGTCGTTCGATAAATCGGGCATTTAGAGATTTTTGGGGCTTGACAAATGGGTGCTCTGGCACCTCCCGCCGGGATAGAGGCAATCAACATTGTTGAGGCGCAACATGTGAAATTGCGTTTTTTACTGCTACAAGTGAAGCTTGGATTAAACCACAATCAACCACATCCAATTACTCAATAAAACAATTAAACAGAGATGAATGGTTATATCAAATCAGCTCAAGACTAAAACAAAATAATAGTGAAACATTGTGTGCATTCTATCAAACATGTTTGCTGCAATAAAGATACCCCCCACAATCATTCAACAAATAAAATAACACAAACAAAAATCATTCAGCCCATTGCACACTATGTATAGTGGATCGGCTATGTGCCTACCCCACTCCCGGCTGACTCACTCTCCTAGAGTGTACCGGGTTTCACTATTAATGGTTTTTAAATCAGGTTTACCATAAACCTTTACAACCTACACGAGGTCTATACTATATACGTTTTGCATCCGTCGATGGTCTAACAAGGTCTTAGAGAGTTTGGATCTCAACTCAACAAGACATCCTACGCAAGGATGACAAAGGTATGCTCCTGTTGGAGGCCTACATAAGGACTTGGTGAGTTTGTTTGTCAAACTCTGAACCCACACAAGAATCGGTTTTCCAGACAAAATGGACTAAAAAAATAACCTTCTTTACGTAAAGTGGATGAGCTCCTTGAATGCGCCTTGTTGAAGAGCTTCCTCTATCACCAAAGCTTCTTCTTCAACTCCCTTTAACCACAACCTTGAAGTAGATGTGCCTATCTAGTGCCGAGGTACGGGAGAAGTGTAGGTGAACCAACTTAAGATGAGGGATCTTTTAGGGTACAAGTTAGGATCCCCAAGGATTAGCATTCAATGTCCTTTAACACAATATTTTTCATTAAAGATGAATGTTAGAGCATTAATAAATGTTGGAGTTCATATTTTAATCTGAGCTTTGAATTCTCAATAAATGTGCTTAATCACAATGATTGAACGATGAACTCCATAAAGAAAAGAGCTTGGGAGGAGGGATTTTAGTTAGGGAATAACACTCTCAAGGCTCTATGAATTTCTCACTGAAGGGCTTAGTTGCCCAAGGATCAAATTTATAGAATGATGAAAACGGTAAAAAAAACGGCTAGTTGGTCGACCTATCGACCCAATGCTTCGACCGGTCGAAAAGTTATCCGACTTATCGATCCGAGGCTTTGACCGATTGAGATAGTTAGTGGCACAAGGTATTCTTTTCTGTCCAGATTTTGCCACTTTCGAACTGTCGACCGCCATTTTCAATCGATCGAAATTGACCTACGACCTGTCGAAATAACCCTTCATGGTTAAATCTACTAGATCATGAGTTTTCTTTTTCTGTCTAGATTTTGCCACTTTCGATATGTCGACATTTGTTTTTCGACCAGTCGAACTTGACCTTCGACCTATTGAAATAACTCATCATGGGTCAAAATCTTCAGAAATATGAGTTTTCTTTTCTGTTCTGTCTTGTTTTTTGGCGTTTCGACTTGTCAACCATGGATTTCGACCTGTCGACTAGTCGAGGAGGCTGTCCATGGGTCGACAACAACTCACTTTGTGCATTTAATGGTTTTTACAAGTTTGGTTCTTTTGCACTTCATTCTACAAGGTCCATCCTGATCTAATGGACACTTGACTTTGGTTAGATGGATTGGGGAATGTCTATAAGGGAGTAGGCCACCTAACGAAGGGTTTTGGGATCTTATTAGTTTGTTTAGGTTTTGACACATGCATGAACCTTTGAATCTTCACTTCGCACGCTTTCGATCTTCAAGTCTTGATATCTTCAACTCGATTAGATTTAGGGCTCACTTGACTTGACAAAAATGACTACACGCTAATTGACAAATCAATGCATTTACAATCTCCCCCTTTCTCAATTGCAGGACAAAACACCTAACCTATACCCATCATAGTCTCCATATTATGATTATCCTAAAATTATTACATCTTTTCAATATAACTCATATACATGTCTTCACTATACAAGATATACAATTTTTATACAAAAGCGACATGAATAGAGACACGTGGCTGCATTTGCACCCCCCCAAATCCCCGTATCAAACACATCCTACACAATGATAGGTTCTCAGGTGGGACATGATCTCCCTCTCTTTGTCAGTAATTGACAAAGATTGGTTAGCACAAAGATATATCTAAGAGCGTAAGAGGGAGAAGAGAATCATTAAGCACAAGGGATCAAAAAAGCACTAACATAGATTAACAATATATGCATGTAACTAGAAAGAAATAGGGCATGTAGCCCAATATCATTTAGACAATAAAGAAGGTATATATTATATCCACATACAGACTCGAAGGCAAATGGGCAAGTGCCCCAATATGACCCATAGTTGATGTATCATGATATATACCCACATCTTGGATTGAATGATGAACTCCATAAGGAAAAGAGCTTGGGAGGAGGGATTTTAGCTGGGGAATAACACTCTTAAGGCTCTATGAATTTCTCACTAAAGGGCTTAGTTTTTTTTTTTTGAAGGTAATGGTGACTTTATTAAGAACCAGAAGAGAAAAAGAGGGAAACGACCCGCAGAGGTAGCGGGACGACTCCCCTTCCCAAAAGAGCAGATTCATCCCTTTAAGTTTTCAACATTAGAAGCCCACTCGACTAAATACTGCTTCACTCTATGGATGATGGACCCCGCTGAGTTGGAGGCACCATTGAAGCATCTCCCCATTCCTTTCTTCCCAGATCGACCACCAGACACCCAGGAGGGCCATTCTCCAAATCGCAGTTCTTTGCTTTCCTAGTCTAGCACCATGCCAGGCCTTGAGTAGCTGGCCTGTTGAATTTGGGAAGGACCAAAACATAGCGAAGAAAGATAAAATTGTTGACCAGATCTAGTTAATGAAAGGAAGGACAATGTATAAAAAGGTGATCCACCGATTCTTCGTCAGCCATACAACAAAGACAAACATTTGTAATTATCATTCCCCTTTTTCTCAGATTATCGACTGTCAGAACCTTCTTCTTGCTAACCAGCCATCCGAAGGCCGGTATCTTTGGAGGGACTTTGTATTTCCTCACTTGATCTGTCATTGTCTCTTCTATAGAAGTGGGTTTGCTGCCAATGAAATTATGTAAGGACTTAACCGAGAAAATGCCAAATCTGTCGAATCTCCACACTAACCTGTCTGTACTGAGCTGGTCCGGCTTGCAATTGTTGATGCAACAGAGGAGAGCCGCGTATTCTTCAATCTCCCAATCTTGGAGATTTCTTCTGCAAGAAGGATTCCATACAATTTCATCCCTAAGAATGGAATAGTAGTCAACAACCACAATGGACCGATTCAGGGCTAGACGAAAGATACTCAGGAAGTCCTCTTTTAGAGCTACTTCTCCCACCCAAATGTCTTCCCAGAAACGAGTGTTGTCACCTTTTCCTATGATGATTTCAATGCCTTCGAGAACCTCATTCTTTATGGATAATACACCTCTCCAAAGAGCAGATGCTCTGTAGACTGAAGGGTCCTTGGTCCACCAACCTCCCTTTGTGCGGCCATACTTGCTCTTGACTAGAGAATTCCGAAGGGTCCCGTTTTCAGTCCCTAGCCTCCAGGTCCACTTGCCTAAGAGGGCCCTTCATTTCATTCTTTTGAGATCTCTAAACCCCTGCACTACCTACCTCTTGGACATGCTTACACACCTCCTTCCAATCAACGAGATGGAATTTCTTCTTTTCCTCCTTCCCATGCCATAAAAATCTCATCTTAATCTTTCTAGAGTTGCTAGAATCGAAGCCGAACATATGAATAGGGATAGATTTGAGAGCGCCGCTTTTATCAAAGTGAGGCGACCACCTAGAGATAAGTATCTACATTTCCGTCTAGCTAGGTACCTCTCGAACCTGTCGATAACTTTGTCCCATAAGGGCTTTGGGGGCTTACCTATACATAACGGAAGACCAACAAACGTGGTCGGGAGACTTCCCATTGAACAATCAAAGTAATCGGTGAATTTCCGTATCTCTTCTTCCTCCATATTCATGCCAAACATCTTTGACTTTGCCATGTTGACTTTAAGACCCGAAATTGCCTCAAAGCACTGAATTGTAGTATGAAGATTGCTCACTTTTTCCTGATCTGCTTCACATAATAATGTGTCGTCTGCGAACTGAATGTGTGATATCGAAGTGTCCATTCCTTTCACCCTGAATCCACTGATGATACCTTCATCTTGAACTTTTCTCAACATTTTGGATAGAGCCTCCCCAATGATTAGAAAAAGAAACGGGGACAACGGATCACTTTGACGCAATCCCCTTGAGCTGCTAAAGAAACCTTTTGGAGATCCATTAAGTAATATAAAAAAGAAAGCGGAGCCCGCACATTCCCCCATCCACCTTTTCTACTTGACCTCGAAACCCATCTGCTGAAGCATGTACTGAAGGAAGTCCCAATCAACATGATCGTATGCCTTCTCTAGATCGAGCTTGCATAGTAATCCCTTAGAACCGGATTTATGGCTCGAGTCTAAACATTCATACGTTATGAGGGCGTTGTCAATTATTTGTCTTCCCAGGATAAACACACTTTGATTGTCAGAAATAATCTTTCCTATCACCCCTTTCAGACGGGATGCCAAGACTTTTGCCAAAATCTTATACAGACCACCGAGTAAACTGATCGGTCTGCAGTCCTTCAAGAAGTCCGCTCTCGGAATCTTTGGAATAAGCGCTACAAAGGAAGCCCCGAGGTTTTTAGATAACCATCCTCTATCATGGAATTCGCATATGAATGCCATAACGTCTCCCTTTAAAACTTCCCAAAAGGTTTGGAAGAAAATAATTGGAAAACCATCTGGCGCGGGGGCCTTATCTCCTCCCAAAGCTTCCACCACCCCTTTCACTTCTTCAAGCGTAAATTGGGACTCAAGAGCCCTGGCATCCTCTTCGGAGAGACGATTAAAGTGGAGGTGATCTAGCTCAGAGGCCTAAGCCAACCTTCATCACGAAGAAGATTACTGAAGTAGCAAATAGCCTCTTCAAATATACTTTGCTTGTCCTGTTTTCGGGCCCCATTCACCACTAGGCTGCTAATCCTATTGTTTCTTGCACGCGCACTGGCTATACTGTGATTTTTTATTTTTTGGTTTTTGTGTTTTTGTCTCCTATTATCCACTTGCTCCGCAATTTTTGCCTCCATGAGATTTCATCTTCGAGCACCCTAGCAGAGTAGCTTTGGATTAGCTAGATTCTTCTGGTCCAATTGTCTGTTAACATAGAGCCTTCTTCATCTTTAGAATCAATCGATTGCAACTCAGTGAGGATTGCATTCGTTTCCATCTCCCTTTTGCGAAGCTCGACCGCTTTACACCCCTTGATCTTTTCTTTCAGAAGTCTTAGCTTACTGTATAGTCTGAATCCAACATAACCATCTTCTTTGAACCCCGTCCACCATTCTTTAATTAGTTGATGAAATCCTTTTATCTTCTGCCAGGAGATATCGAATCTGAACGACTTCTGCCCCCAATTATGGTCGTCGACTGAAAGTACCAGTGGACTGTGGTCTGACGTGGGTCTCGGGAGAACTGATTGCGAAACACGAGGAAACACTTCGAGTCAATTAGTTGATACCAGAAATCTATCCAGCCTAGAGAAGATCGGATTTGCCCGTTCGTTTGACCAGGCGAATCTGGATCCAAGTAGAGGGAGATCCACCAATTCTTGATCGTCAATCCAGTGTGAGAAGGAACGCATAACAGTAGTGACCTTTCCCTCGGATTTGTTTTCCGCATATCGCGTTATGTTGAAGTCTCCCCCTAAGCACCAGGGTCTACTAAACTTCTGCTAGCTACATTCAATTCCTCCCAAAAAGCACTTCTTCTATCTTCTTTGTTAGGACCATAAACAGAAGTAATAAGACAGCGGAAGTCGGAACATACCTCTTTGAGGATGACCGAGACTGAGAAGGCTCCTTACCAGCTTTGCTCTAGAGACCAGGATGACGATTTCCACGCCACTAGGATTCCTCCCGCACTTCCCTTTGCGTCTAATGTAACCCGCTTTGCGTCTTTTGCCTTCCAGAGAGTGCACATAAGCTTATCGTTGTAATTTTGAACCTTTGTTTCCTGAATACAGATTACATTTGACTTCCTTCTTCCATAGATGTCTTTGATAAGCCATCTCTTCTGTTTGGACCCCACCACTCTAACATTCCAAGAAAAGATCTTCATCTAGGAAACTGATCTACTTCGTAGTCCTCCTTTGACGCCTCCTAAATTAGCCCCACTAGATGAATTGGGACTTGGTAGAAGGTTGTGAAGTTCCTTGTTGCTGCCTGACTTGGATGGAAGTTTTCTGGGTGATCTTGTCCCTAGCAGGCGTCGGCTGCGAGACTCGATACAATGGAATAGGGCTACATAATGGACCTACCGACATGGCCCATAGCATCCCTAATCCATCTCTTCTTTTGAATGATGTTGACTAGCTTTGCCCTTTGATCTTTAACGTCTGTTTTAACCAGTTAATCTCCCCCCATAACTTCTGTTGGTCTTCCCACCCTAATCTGTAGAGGCTTCGCTTCTATGATTCCTTCCCCGGTATCTTCCTGAAAGAGGGTAACTAGGGCTTTATCCGACATATCATCTCTGGATGAGCAGGAACGAGGCAATGAACAGTCGGGGGAGACCGCACACTCAGAAGACCAAGATTGAAGATCTCTATCGAAAGCGAAGAGGTCTTCTCCTTCCATCGAATGAGGGGATATATTAGCTTCAATCGGATGGGGGTGACACACCGATCCGCAAGAGCCAATCCCCTGATAAAACGGACCACGCGCAGGCGGGGAGATGTGCCAAATCTTTTGAGATTGAAGCGGGAGAGGGGACTCCCCGTCACATGGCTCGATCTTCGAACAGATAGCTTCTGAGGCTTCAACCATGGGCACGATACGACACTTGGCACTCGGGTTCGCACTTAACGAAAGATCCAGGTTTAAAGTAGCCTGGTTCAGTGGGTCCGAAGCACCCGTCTCGTACCCGAAGGAGGAACTGAAGCAACTGATCGGCTCCCGAACCTCTTGAAAATCGACACCGTAGCTACAAAGCCACCACGCATAGCGATATCTCTGGGATTTTGATGAAAATCTCGCTCCCTCAATACGGTGGATATGAGGTGAGAACGTGGAAACGTTTCAGCCGTCCGCGAATATGGAGGAAGGAGAGATCATCCCTCAGAGGCAGGACACGTGGATCCCTCTAAAATCGCATTATCATGCGTCTGACAATCCTAACCTATTTTGACCACCTTGACGCTCCCTCCGACTGGATCAAGACACATGTGACACTAAAGGTTCAGTGCTCCTGCAGCACACGAAAACAGTGCACCATCGTCCATCCCCCTGACTTCCCTGGCTGCAGCCGGCGATGAAATTGACCCTCTTATCCTCTAGAGGTCACCCCATCGAGGGATGGTTTCATCCTTCATCTCCAGTTGAACCGACAAAAGCAACTTCCTGCCACCAGCCTTTACCTGGATATAGGGTGGCAAAGGCTCTCCCTTCCTCCTTGCGCTGACTCTGATGACCCCCATCTCCTCTCCTAGCTTAGTTTTGGGGTCCAGTTCGATGAAGTTCCCCAGCCGAGATGCTACTATTAGGAAGAAATCTTCATTCAAAAGTTCTAATTGAACTGACCAAATCAGCATCTAGACGTCTTCAGAGCCGAATGCTGAGAACTCTTCCCACCTCTGAATTCTGATGACTGGGCCGTCTTTGTGCAATGCGCTTGCCATGGTCAGAAGGTCTGGGTTAACTCCTGGGCTCGTCCTGATCCAAAGTTCGTTGAAGCCGATGGGTTTGATGTTATAGCTCTCTGACAGAATCCTGCAGCATTCGTCTAGCCAACACTTGACTTGGGCTATCGATACTCCTCCTTTGGTGATCGCCACCACCGAATCCCGTAGAGCACTTCTTGATCGGTCAAAAGTTTCGTGGTTGATATGCACATAACTATCCTCCCCTTTATTATCCTTCTCCGCTTCTCTTCCCAGCTCCACCTTTCTACTGGTTTCATCTCTATATAACCGATCTACTTTTGGTGTAGATGTCCCTTTCGGATTGAGTAGCACCTCCTTGAAAGAGGAAGTTCCCTGCTGATAAAACCGACCTAAGTTGATATGCCTCTGCACCACTTTAATTATCTTCGGTTTAGATGGTCCTCCTCTGTTTTTACCTTTGAGTTCTGTTCCAAACCTCACCCTCTCAACCACATCTTAACACCCCCAAAACTTTCGCCATGGAGAATCTGTATTGCCTTAAATAGCTCTTTCTCTGAGCTCATTTTCACTAACGCGAAACCCCTATAGGATCCGTTAACCTTATTTCTAGGCAACACCACATCCATCACAGCTCCAGCCCTACCGAACACTCTTGAGAAATTGATGGGTAACCACCCTTCTGGGAAGCCCTTGACAAATAAGGTTGGATAGCCGACAACGTCTCTATTCTTTTTCGCATACTGTTTCCCTTTCCTATTACTCTTCAAAACGTAAGTCTAGACTCCTACTCCCTATTATTCAAATTGCGTGGTTTCTACTTCTACCACGTTTGTAGCTATTCTGCAACTTCTTCTGTCGCCTCTATTACTGCTTTGCTGTGATCAGTGTTCAAAATATTGGTATCGCGTTACGTATCGCATCCTTGGTATATAGATACATATTGGTTATCGCACGGGATATATCGTTTGTATTGGGTAATTTATCGCACTTTTTGGGAAAATGGGGAAACACTAGGAAAAGGCTTGAATTTTTCATTGAAACTTAAGGGATTGTTAAAAAAGATCTTAGTACACACTTCAAAATCATAACATCTCAAAAAAGAGGTGCATATAATAAGTTTCCTATGTATAGGGCCCTAAGTTATGCATTGTCTATTTGAACTAATGCAACTATATTCAAATTGAATGCATAACATTTAGAGTGAATGTGACGATCATTCCATCAAACACTCCTAAATACTTTGAAATCAGTCTCAATTGACAGCTGGTTGAAGGGAAATTTTGAAAAAAAAAAAAAACTTTTTTGTTAATTTTTAATTAAAAAATAATTTTTATTTTCCGAAAATTGACAAGGACTTGACAAATCAGTAGAACAGCCCTCATACATGCTTGATTGCGTGTTTGGAGTGCAACATTGCAAGCAATTTCAGAGAAATTTGGGAATTTTTGAATTTTTCCTAAGTTTTACCAAATCGGACCACCTATACTCAAATTTCGAAATTAGAGTGTATGTGATGATCATTTCATCAAATACTTGTAAATACTTTGAAATTAGTCTCAATTGATAGTTGGTTGAAGGCTTCATGATTTTTCATGCAAAACATGAAGAACCAATGCATTTATAACCATGTGACACTAACTTAACATAATTTCAACAAAAAAAAGGGATTGGAAATTGAAAATGCTCACCGGATCAAACATCTAGATATATCGGCTCTACCTGTGTTTCGTATCGCATAGGTGGGATACAAGATATATCGTAGGATATATTGGTCGATATTGTCGATATTTAAAACATTGGCTGTGATCACCTTTCGCCTCTCTGACCGCTTGGGAAAGCCTTTTGCAAGAACTTCCTCTCCGTCCGCCTCTCATGCCATTCTTCATCATTGTTGTACCCTTATGAATCGATGATTTTCCACCTTTGATCTCGTGTCAGATGATAGTATTTTAGCAATACCAAATCTAGGACATGGTTTGTAGTTATATGACAGGAAGAGATGTCCAAGGATTGGATTTATAGAATGATTGAAAATGGTTAAAAAATGGCTAGTTGTTGACCTGCCGACCTGATGCTTCGACCGGTCGAAAAGTTCTTCGACCTGTCGATCTGAGGCTTCGACCGGTCGAAATACTTAACGGCATAGGTATTCTTTCTGTCTAGATTTTCCCTTTTTTATTCTATTGACTGCCATTTTCGACTGATCGAAATTGACCTTCGACTTGTCGAAATAACCCATTTATGGGTCAAAATCTGTTGGATCATGAGTTTTTTTTTCGGTCCAAATTTTGCCACTTTCGATCTGTCGACCCTTATTTTTGACCGGTCGAACTGGACCTTCAACCTGTCGAAATAACTCATTCATGGGTCGAAATCTTTAGAAATATGAGTTCTCTTTTCTGTCTTGTTTTTGGGCATTTCGACGTATCGGCCATGGAGTTCAACTCGTCGACCAGTTGAGGAGGCTGTCCATGGGTCGACAACAACTCACTTTGTGCATGCGATGGATTTTACAAGTTTGGTTCTTTTGCACTTCCTTCCATAAGGCCCATCCTGATCTAATGGACACTTGACTTTGGTTAGATGGATTGGGGAATGTCAATAAAGGTTTAGGCCACCTAACAAAGGGTTTGGGATCTTATTAGGCTGTTTAGGTTTTGGCACATGCATGGACCTTTGAATATTCACTTCGCACACTTTCGATCTTCAAGTCTTGATATCTTCAACTCGATTGGGGCTCATCTGACTTGACGAAACTGACTTCACGCTAATTGACAAATAATTGCATTTACAATCTCCCCCTTTGTCAATTGCATGACAAAACACCTAACCTATACACATCATAGTCTTCATACTATGATTATCCCAAAACTATTACATCTTTTCAATATAACTCATATACATGTCTTCACTGTACAAGATATACAATTTTTATACAAAAGTGACATGAATAGAGACACTTGGCTTCATTTGCTCCCCCTAAATCCCTGCATCAAACACATCTTGCACAATGATAGGTTCTTTGGCGGGACATGTTCTCCCCCCTTTTGTCAGTAATCGACAAAGATTGGTAAGCCCAAAGATATATCTAGGAGCGTAAGAGGGAGAAGAGAATCATTAAGCATAGGGGATCAGAAGCACTAACACATAGTTATAGATTAACAATATATGCATGTAACCAGAAAGAAAATAGAGCATGTAGCCCAATGTCATTTAGACCATAAAGAAGGTATACATTATATCCACATACAGACTCGAAGGCAAAATGGGCAAGTGCCCCAAATATGACCCATACTTGATATATCATGACACATACACACATCTTCGGTTAGTCCAAAAAATGCCATATGACTGAGATGGTCAATACACAAACCAAACATCTGGACAACCACTATCTCTGAACATCAACACATGTGTCATCTAATACTAGACTGTCGATCCCAGGTCAGAATCTGCTACTCGTTTGCGACTAGAATCCATGGGAGCGTCAGAGTGGCGAGATGATCGCTGCAGAGAGTCAAACCGTTGTTCAATGTGAGCTAATAGCTCCATAATGGTTGTTTGGCCAACTAGAAGCTGAGCTTGTCCTGTATGGAGACTTGCCTGAACAACAAGGATCTGCTCTTGGTACTGAAGTATCCGTTGAATGAAATTAGGAGTTGTTGGAGGAGCGGTCGTAGGAGTCTCGTCAGGAACTCCAGGAGGTGCCTCTGGGACATCCTCAGGATTAGGGGTGTACATCAAGTCGAACCGAGTCGAGCTGGCATCAGCTCGACTTGGCTCAGCCACTAGCTGACCTCAGCTCGAACTCGGCTCGGCTCGGTCCTCGAGCCTGACTGGCCAGCTCAGCTCGGTTCGGTCAGCAGCTTAGGCCAGTTTGAGCCGAGTTCGAGCCGAGTTCGCCATTGCAGCATTTTCACAAACACTTAGACTGCACCTTCAAAATCTCACTGTATTTAAGACAACAACAATGATTTTATAGGTATTTTATCAAACACCTTCTAAGCAACATAAAAATCAAGAAAAAAAGGGTGTTGGTTTCATAAACATACCTTCCTTGCCACCAGCCACACTTCTTTGAGTCATTTCATCAAACACTTGGTGAGCAACATCAATATCAAAGTAACCGAGTCACCAAACTGGTTCGATCCGACTTCGATTCGAGTTGGGTTCGATCCGAGTCGAGTCGAGCTAGGGCCAGCTCGAACTTGGCTCGAACTCATTTTCGAGCTCAAAAAATCAGCTTGACTCGGCTCGAACTCAGCTTTGAACCGAGTCGAATCGAGCTTTTTCAAGTCGAGTCGAGCAAGCTAACCGAGCTAGCTCACCTATAGCAGGGGCTGCTTTGGGGTCGGCGACAGGCTGATCTACAAGAGGCTACTGCTGTGCAGGGACTCCTGACACTAGTGGCTTCATTTTCTTGAATGTGGCCCGATTGATGGGAGTAGGTTCAGTGGTAGTCTAGTCTCTTCTCTATCAGTAATGCCTATGCCACGGGCTAGCTTCGATATTAGGAATCCGAATGGAAGCGAAGCAGTGCTGCGCCCGCTGTGAGTCATCACGGAATGCAACTCGTCCATGATCCTGGTCGAAAGGCACAACTTGTGCCCTTGACTGACATGATAGAGAGTCTTGACTATATGCTGTGTGAGGTCGACTCTATTCCCCTTTTCTTGGATATACATTTGTGAGAAAAATGACATGTAAAATCCTAAAGTTATCGGCCATGAGGGAAGCCCTAAGGGCATTCCCATCTTGCCATGAGACGTTCTGACCGTTGCATAATGCATGGGTCATGACCTCCATGGCTGCTGATCCCGTGACCCCCAAAGGAGGGACTCCCTCAGTTGACCTAGGAACAGAAATAGCACAAGATATATCATCAAGAGAGATGGTCCAGACTCTCCCATTTTGATGAACTTGAAGCTTGGGGGATAATTTGTGGGATGTCTACAGTAGGAATAGAATTTACGGACGACATTTTGCTTGACGGGTCCACCCATTCTGAGGATAGGGTGTCAATCAATGGCAGTGAGGAGTTCACACACCCTATATCCTTCGAGGCATTCTACGACTGTGGGCCGTTCAAGAATAACATTGCAGAATTGTAGCCTTTCCCATTCTTTCTGTTGGGACTCATTTTCGTCCTTAGAAGAGGAGCTAGGTGGTGATGGTTCCTTAAGAGGCTGATTACGATTGACCGGAGTTTGTGAAGAGGGTGAATGTGATGATGTGGCACGCGATGAACCGCGGCCACGCCCTCTAGAAACTACTGACTTTGTTCGCGTGTTGGCCATCGGCCTTTCATCTAACGAGCTTTCGTCCGTCTTTCTTTTTGAGGTGAAGCCCGACGCAGAGAAGATCTCATAGGATGAGCAAGAAACGAAGACTCAAGGACAAGGAAGACAAAAACGAAATACAAAATGAAACCTTACCAAAAAAATAAAATAAAATCCGAATGTGGATGAGTGGACAGAGGAATCAACGACAGAATGGATGAATCAAAGCTTTTGATTGAAAGAATAGGCAATGGAAATAGATGAGAGGGCTTCTAGGTAGAGGAGAACCGAACCGGGAAAGGAAGAAGAGAAAATACTGCTAAAAGAAATCAGACGGGCACGTGGTTTTTAAAACCCCGCTGTGCATGCTCGACCAATTTCGACCGGTCAACACAACTCGTCGACAGGTCGAAAGCATTAAAAAGTGCACAGTTTGCTCGAAATGAAATTTTTATGCACAGAAGGCTATCCTAATGTACCAAAATGGGAATATTTTGATCCCAAGGACTCTAAGATAAGGAATCATATATCCCGACACTCTAAAAACTAAGAAAACCTAAGACTGACCCAATACAAAATGTGAAAAAGAAGGCTAAAACTCCTCATATATTCCAATATGCTCAATGATAAGGGTAAAAATCCTCTGATTTTCCTATATGGCACTATATGAGGCTTTAAATTCCTCAGATGTACCAATAATCACTATTAAAGCCGATGACCTAACTATAACGCGCATACCCCAATGAACTTTTGGAGGTCTTCAAATCGGTTTGTGTCGAAGGGTCCAGATATTGGCCAATTGCCTCTTAGTAGGCACATATTACAGCGAAATAATGTGCTCATCAACGAGCTCTCTAATGAAATGGTGCCGGATATCAATGTGTTTTGTCCTAGAATGTTGGACAGGATTCTTGGATATGTTGATGGCACTTGTATTATCATAAAACAAGGTCATCGTGTCTTGCTTGATTTCGTAATCCGTCAACATTTGCTTCATCCATAAGAGCTGGTGCAACAACTACCGATTGCTATGTACTTGGCTTCTGCGGTGGATAGAGAGATAGAGTTTTGCTTTATTTATTTATTTATTTTATTTTATTTTATTTTATTTTATGCCATGATATTAAGCAGTTCTCGATGTAAAAACAACCGCCGTTAGTAGATTTTTGATCATCCATGTTTCCAGCCCAATCAACATCTGAGTACCCTGCAATTGTTGTCGAAATATCGAATGAGTACCAAAGGCCAAAATCCGTAGTCCCAGCCACATAATAATTCTTTTCACATCACTCGGATGTGATTCTTTAGGGTCAGCCTGAAACCGGGCATATGCTCATACACTAAATGCTATGTCAGGCCTATTGGCTGTGAGATAAAGGAGGCTACCAATCATACTTCGGTATAGGTGTTGATTCACACTTTTCCTAGATATCTTTAGATAATTTTAGTGTAGTGCTCATCGGCATATGATGAGTTCGACCAGACTCAAGGCCTAATCATTTTACTAATTCCTTAGCATACTTGGTCTGACTCACAAAAGTGCCATTTTCGAGCTGTTTGACCTGTAGTCTTAGAAAAAAGTTCAGCTCACCCACTATGCTCATTTCAAATTCTGACTGCATCAAGTGGGCAAACTGATGAGCCGTCTCCTCACATGTGGAGCTAAAGACTAAATCATCCACTTAAATCTGGGCTATAAGAATAGAAACCTTTGTCTTCCAAATGAAGAGTGTTTTATCCACATTCCCCCTAGAAAATTTATGGTTGATAAAAAATTGAGTCAAACTTTCGTACCATGCACGAGGGGCTTGTTTAAGACCATAAAGTGCTTTCCTTAATTTATATACCTGATGAGGATATTTCGGATCGACAAGCCCTTTTGGTTGTTCTACATAGACTTCTTCCTCAAGTACACCAGAAGGCACTTTTCACATATATATGAAATAATTTAAATTTTAAAGCACGGGCTATGGACATGAGGATCCTGATAGATTCAAGTCGCGCAACCGGGGCAAATGTCTCGTCAAAATCAATACCCTCAACCTGAGAGTAGCCCCACGCAACTAACCTATACTTGTTTCTGATAACGTTTCCAGATTCATCTGATTTGTTCTTGTAAATCCATTTGGTTTCGATAATATTGGTCTTTTGTGGCCTAGGTACTAATTGCCACACCTCATTTCTTTCAAATTGTTGTAGCTCTTCTTGCATAGCCTATATCCAAAATTCATCTTATAGAACTTCTACGACATTCTTTGATTCCATTTTTGAGGTGAAGCAAAGATGACTGTTTATTGTCTCAAGTTGTCTTCTGGTTTTCACATCGGTACTGAGATCTCCAATGATTTGATTGAGGGGATGATCCTTGATAATCGGTAGGTCAACTGAAGGTTGAGATACTTTTGGAGAGGAGGGTTTTTCATTAGATTTACCTATCTCGCTTGGACCCTCATCTTCGTCTACATCAATCACAGGACCGGAGTTGTCAGTGGGTTGGTCGTCAACAACCACATTGACTGATTCTTGAATAGCCAGGGTCCTGAGATTGCAAATTCTATGTGCACTACTATTAAATATCCTGGGAAAATCCCTTCATCGCTTTTAGAGTCAAACTTTCTTAAGTTTTCAGAGTCTCTGAGAACATAACATTTACTACCAACGACCTTGAAATACTTGAAGCTTGGTGGCTTCCCATGCCACAATTTATATGCAGTTTAATCAGGCCCTGCTCTTAAATAGATTTGATTGATTGTGTAGCAAGCTGTGTTTACAGCTTTGGCCTAGAAAGTTTTTGATAAATTTTTACTATAGAGCATAATCGAGGCCATTTCCTGAAGCACTCTGTTCTTCTCTCGGTTACTCCATTTTGCTGAGGTGTTTTAGGGGCTGAGAACTTACGCCGGATTCCATGTTCATCACAGAATCTCTGGAACAGATTGTTCTCAAGTTCATTGCAATGATCCCTCTGAATTCTATCAATCATATACCATTTTTCATTCTGAACTTGCCTCACATGCTTCTTGAATTCATCAAATGTATCTAATTTCTCTCTCAAGAAGGCGACCCATGTGAACCTGGAATAATCATCCACAACTACAAAAAAAATGTCTTTTACCACCCTGGCTTTGTACTCTGGTGGGACTAACAATGTCCATGTGTAAAATCTTGAGAGACTTAGATGTTGCCACGAAAGTTGTCTTTTTGTGAGCGACCTTAATTTATTTTTGTCTTTGACAATCCCCACCGACAATCATGGGCTTTTTCCCAATCTTAGGAAGCCTTCTAACCAGATTCCTGGAGCTAAGGCTAGACAAATTCCTATAATGGACATGGCCAAGTCTTTGGTGCCATAGTGCAGTTTCATTATCTCGAGCCATGTGGCATACAATTGGAGAAGCAGGTTCTCCATTGCTTTCAATTACATTGCAATTATCATTGGTGCGTAGACCTCTCATAATCAGTTTAACTATAAAGTCCGAGATCTCTCACATCTTCTTTGAAAATTTTACAGAATGTCTGTCACAAATTTGAGATATGCTTAAGAGGTTATGCTTCAATCCCTCTACGTTGAGATCATTCTCAATCTTGGTTAAACCTGGCCTAACAATAGTTCCTCACCCAACAATCCGAGCGGTGCTTCAATCTCCAAAAGTGACTGACCCCCCTTCGAAATCAGTGTAATGGCAAAAATGGGTCCTGTCACCTATCATGTGTCTAGAGCAACCACTATCCAAATACCATCTGACATTACTACCAGCCTTAAGAGCTATATGAATTATCAGACAGTTTGTTTTGTCTTTTATGACCCCATTTCGAAACAACTTTCTTTGGGCCTGGATTGGTTTTTGGAGAGAGAGTTTCTTTCTTAGACTCATCTCTCAGGGGCGGACTTTTTCTAGGAGAATGAGTTCTTTTGGCAAACTGATCATTGCCTTGATTCACTTGAATCATTATTTTCTTTGCCTTTTTATTCAACCGGGCAACCTGCTTGACCAACTCCTTTGTTCTTCTATCCATTTTAGGAGTGGGAAACTTTTTCCTCACATTCTCCTCCTTTTGCTGTGGTTTCCTTGGAGGACTTCTCACTAACCGCAACATTCTCCCAGTTAGTAAAAATTTACCTATAATGCTTGAACCTGGGGTGGATCGTGAGTCAGACCAAGTATAAAGGAATTAGTAAAACGAATTGGCCTTGAGTCTGGTCGAACTGATCATATGCCTATGAGCATCACACTTAAATTGTCTAAAGATATATCTGGGAAAAGTGTGGATCAACAGCTGTACCGAAGTATGATTGGCCACCCTCCTTTATCTCACGTCCAACAAGCCTGACATAACATTTAGTGTAGGAGCATGTGCCCGGTTTTAAGATGACCCTAAAAAATCACATCTTGAGTGTTGTGAAAAGAATTATTTGTATGTGGCTGGGACTATGGATTTAGCCTTTGGTACCCATTCGATACTTTGATAACAATTGCAGGGTACTTAGATGCTAATTGGACTGGAAACATGGATGATCGAAAATCTACTAGCGGCGGTTGTTTTTACATTGGGAACTGCTTAGTATCATGGCATAGCAAAAAACAGAACTCTATCTCTCTATCCACCGTAGAAGCCGAGTACATTATAGCCAATAGTTGCTGCGCACAACTCTTATGGATGAAGCAAATGTTAACAGATTACAGAATCAAGCAAGACACGATGACATTGTTATGTGATAATACAATTGCCGTCAAGATGAAAGGCCACCGGCCAATACCCGGACCAAGTCGACAGTTTCTAGAGGTCGTGGTCGCAGTTCATCGCGTGCCACATCATCACATTCACCCTCTTTAGTCTTAGAATGCCTCGAAGGATATAGGGTGCGTTATGCTTGAACGGCCCATAGTCTTATAATGCCTCGAGGGATATAGGGTGCGTGAACTCCTCACTACCATTGATTGGCACCCTATCCTTAGAATGGGCGGACCCGTCAAGCCAAATGTCGTCCGTAAATTCTATTCCTATTGTAGAAATCTCACCGATGATCCCCCAAGCTTCGAAGTTCATCAAAATAGGAGAGTCTAGACCAGTGTTCGTAATATCGATAATATTGATATCGACAATCAGCAATATGAAACCCTCCATAGATATAGAAAAATACTGAAAAATTGCCAAAATCCATTTATCATCCGATATATCACTAAATATCGTGAGATATCGCCAATATATCGCACGATAATGCCTGATATTGCAGATTTTCCTTCGACATCTCATCTGCACCCCATCCAGAAATTCCAAAAATATAGAAAAAAATCTTTTAGATGTTCAATCTGCTTAAGAGAGTAGCTTTTGACTGGATTTGGGTGAATTCCCGAGAAATCCTCTCCAAAATCTAGCGAAATCATCACCGAGATCTGGAGAAATCATCAATTGGAGAGATTTTAGGGTTCCGGAGGCTGGAACCCTCTCCGCGTCGAAAAATGGCGT
The DNA here is from genome assembly GCA_021015155.1 of Magnolia officinalis. Taxonomy (NCBI): domain Eukaryota; kingdom Viridiplantae; phylum Streptophyta; class Magnoliopsida; order Magnoliales; family Magnoliaceae; genus Magnolia; species Magnolia officinalis. Next base: position 33,983,784 of record JAJHSJ010000005.1, on the reverse strand, counting down.
CCGGGCCTTTTTTAATGAAATTTGGGGAAATCGGATTGGGTACTGAGTTCCTTAGTACAACGTACTGAGTAAACTCTGTTGGGCCCACTGTGAATATATTTGGTTTATCCACACCGTCCATCTTTTTTTCCAGCTCATTTTAGGGGTTGAGCCCAAAATTGAAGCTTATACAAAGATCAAGTGGACTATAACACAGGAAACAGTGGAAATAATGATTTTCACTGTTGAAACCTTGCTAGGCCCCACAGTGATGTTTATTTGTCATCCAACCTTCTCGTACGATCACACAAACTGGATGAATGGAAAAAACAAATATAATCTTGATCCAAAACTTCCCCTAAGAAATTTTCAACGGTAGACATTCAATTCACATTGTTTCCTGGTGTGGTCCATTTTAGCTTTTTATATGCTTCAGTTTTGGGATAAGGCCCAAAAATCATCTGGTAAAATGTATGGACGGATTGGATAAAATACATAGATCATAGTGGACCCCACAGAGTTTACTCAGTACGCTTAGCGTACTGAGTTACTCAGTACACAATCCGCCTCTGAATTTGGGTTGGTCGTTGTATCGCACACCACCGAGCTGACGGGTGTGTTGACTTCATCAAGGTCTGTGGGTCCCATCATAAGGTATGCGTTATATCCAAACCGTTCGTCCATTTCTCAAGCTTGTCATAAGGCTTGAGTCGAAAAGTAAGACAAATTCAAGGATCAAGTGGACCACACTGCAAAGAAAAGTGGGATATTGAACGTATATCATTGAAACCGTTTGGAGGTTATAGAAGTTTTGGATCAATATGATATTTGTTTTTCCTCTTCATCCTGGTCTGTGTGACCTCATGAATAGATTGGATGGAAAATAAAAGTTATGGAGGGCCCTACGAATGTTGTAACGGTGAGAATCACTGTCCCATTGCTATTTGTGGCGTGGTCCACTTGAGCATTGGATATGACTCATTTTTGGGCTCATAATCTAAAATGATCTCTCCAAATGATTGAATGGTGTGGCTATAATAGATACATTATTGTGGGGCCCATATAACTTTGACTGGTTTGTACAACTCGAGTTCCCGAGAAGCGCTGGTATTGGGACACAGATTTCCTGTGAAAGCCTTTTGCTGGAACTTGCACAAGGATACTGGGCGGGGCCCACCGAGATGTTTGTGAGAAATCCACCCCGTCCATACGTTTTGCGAGCTCATTTTAGGACGTGTAACCAAAAATGAGGTGTATCCAACATTCAAGTAGGCCACACGAGAGGAAAAAATGGGCATTCAGTGAGCACCGTTGAAGCATTCTTATGGCATTTTTTTTTTTGTTTGTATCAGGCTATCTTTTGGTGTTTTCACTTCATCCCATTTGTAATGACCTTACAAACTATTTGGATAGCATATAAACATCCCATTTTGGATACGTTTCAAAATTGTGCTTAACCCCTAAAATGAGCTGAACAAATGAATGGACGGCGTGGATAAACCACATACATTTATGGTGGGCCTAGCAGAGTTTACTCAGTATGATAAGATCCAGTGTGGTGGCAGGAGTAGGTTAGGTGAGACCTAGCCTCACCCAAGAACGTAACACCCCTACCATGGGGCCCAACTTGATGTGTGTATTCTGTATCCATTTCATCCATCTGTTTTTTCATATCATCTTACAACATGATCCCAAGAATTAAGAAGATCCAATTATTAGGTGGACTTTACTCAAGGAAACAGTGGTGGTTGAACACGGTACCATTAGAAACTTCTTAGGGTGTATCTTGATTTTCCCTATATTTTATTAGGCACCTAATTTGTTGATAACTTCACAAAAGTTTGAATGAAGAGAAAAAACAATTATCGGCTTGATGTAAACTTTTGTGGCCCATTAATGGTCAATCATGATTGTTTCCTATGGTATGGTCCACCTGATTATTGGATCTGCTTCATTTTTTGGATAATGTCCTAAAATGATACGAAAAAATAGATGGACGGGGTGGATACTGAATATAGTTGTCTTAGTTCAATCGGACAACGCATAGTTGAGGACCCTATACAAAGGAAACCTATTATGTCAACTTCTTTTTTGAGATTTTATTATTTAAAAGTGTGTATTATGGTATTTTTTTAATAATCCCTTGAAGTTTCATTGAAAAATTCAACAAAATTCCCAATGTTTCCCCATGTTTTGTGAAAAGTGCGATAAATTACGCGATACAAACGATATATGCCGTGTGATAACCGATAAGTATCTGTATCTCAAGGGTGCGATACATTGCGCGATACCGATATTTCGAACACTGCACCCAAGGTATCTCAAGTGGATCAGTGCACCTATCTCACTCGGTAGACTTTTTATTGCTACATTGTGTAGATCTAACACCCTGAGTAATTTAAAGCCTTGGTAAAGAAACTTCTCTGGTTTCCTTTCATGCTTCTCATCAACTTGGGTGTAGATCAGGAAAGATCGACGGCGTGGAGTGGAAAATTTTGAAGAAGTGCACTCACTTGAGGCATTACGGTAAATTGCAAGTCGACGGGCTGTAGATGTGGACAGAGTATCCACATTCTCATGATGAACTTGGAGAAACTTATCTTCCTTTGCTTATAATATGGAAAGATCCCGCAAAAGATCATGAATACGACAACTTTTGATACCCCCACTTGAACTTCTTTTAACAAGCTGAATCAGACTTCGTTGACTCAACTCTTTCAGACAATCTTTTCCCACCTCCTCTAGTTTTTCATTCCCTCTCTGTTGCAGCAACCCTTCCACGGCCCACAATTGAATCAGTTTCTTTGCCTGGAACTCATAGTCTTCTGAGGCATTTCCTCCTTTAGGGGTCACGGGATTGGCAGCCAGGGAGGTCATGACCCGCGCATTATGCAATGGTCAGAATATCCCATGGCAAGATTGGAATGCCCTTAGGGCTTCCCTCATGGCCAATCGCTTTATGATTTTACATGTCATTTTTCTCACAAATGTATATCCGAGAAAATGGAATCAAGTCGACCTTACACAACGTATGGTCAAGACTCTCTATCATGTCAGTTAAGGGCACAAGCTGTGCCTTCCGACCAGGATCATGGACAAGCTGCATTCCGTCATGACTCACAATGAGTGCAACACTACTTTGCTTCCATTCGAATTCCTAATATCGAAGATAGCTCGTGGCATATGTATTACTAATAGAGAAGAGGCTACCACTGAACCTACTCCCATTAATCGGGCTACATACAAGAAAATGAAGTCACCAGTGCCGGGAGTCCCAACACAGCAGCAGCCTCCTGCAGATCATCTTGTTGCCGACACTGGAGCTACCCCTGCTACAGTGAGTCCTCTCAGGCCGGTCCTTCTCACGATCCTGAGGATGTCCCATAGGCACCTCCTGTAGTTCCTGACGAGACTCCTATGACCGCTCCTCCAATGACTCCTAATTTCATTCGACGGATACTTTCGTACCAAGAGCAGATCCTAGCTGGCCAAACAACTATTGTGGAGCGATTAACTCACATTGAACAACGGTTTGACTCTCTGCGGCAATCATCTTGTCGCTCCGACGCTCCCACGGATTCTGGTCACGGACGAGTTGCATATTCTTGACCCGGGGTCGACAATCTAGTTTTAGATGACACCTGTGTTGATGTTTAGAGATAGTGGTTGTCCTGGTGTTTGGTTTGTGTGTTGACCATCTCTGTCATATGGTATTTTTTGGATTGACCGAATATGTGTGTATGTATCATGATATATCAATTATGGGTCGTATTGGGGCACTTGTCTATTTTTCCTTTAAGTCTGTATGTGGATATAATGTATACCTTTTTTATGGTCTAAATGATATTGGGCTACATGCCCTATTTTCTTTCTAGTTAGATGCATATATTATTAATCTATGTTAGTGATTCTGATCCCCTATGCTTAATGATTCTCTTCTCCCTCTTGCACTTCTAGATATATCTTTGTGCTTATCAATCTTTGTCAATTACTGACAAAAGGAGGGAGAACATGTCCCACCAGAGAACCTATCATTGTGCAGGATGTGTTTGATGCAGGGATTTAGGGGGAGAAAATGAAGCCAAGTGTGTCACTATTCATGTCACTTTTGTATAAAAATTGTATAGCTTGTACAGTGAAGACATGTTTATGAGTTATTTTGAAAAGATGCAATAGTTTTGGGATAATCATAGTATGGAGACTATGATGTGTATGGGTTAGGTGTTTTGTCATGCAATTGACAAAGGGGGAGATTGTAAATGCATTGATTTGTCAATTAGCTTTCGTCAAGTTAGATGAGCCCCAATTGAGTTGAAGATATCAAGACTTGAAGATCGAAAGCATGCGAAGTGAAGATTCAAAGGTTCATGCATGTGCGAAAACCTAGACTGCCTAATAAGATCCTAAAACCCTTCGTTAGGTGGCCTAAACCTTTATTGTCATTCCCCCTATCTATCTAACCAAAGTCAAGTGTCCATTAGATCAGGATGGACCTTGTGGAAGAAAGCGCAAAAGAACCAAACTTGGAAAATCCATCAAATGCACAAAGGGAGTTGTTGTCGACCCATAGACAGCCTCATTGACTAATCGAAATATATGGCCGACAGGTCGAAACACCCAAAAACAAGACAAAATAAAACTTTTATTTCTAGAGATTTTGATCCACAGATGAGTTATTTTGACAGGTCGAAGGTCAAGTTTGATCGGTCGAAAACAAGGGTTGATAGATTGAAAGTTGCAAAATCTGGATAGAAAAGAAAACTCATGATCTGACAGATTTTGACCCATGGATGGGTTATTTTGACAGGTCGAAGGTGAATTTCGATCGGTCGAAAATGGCGGTTGACAGATTGAAAGAGGCAAAATCTGGACAGAAATGAATACCTTGTGCCACTGACTATCTCGACCGGTCGAAGCCTCGGATCGATAGGTCGAAAAACTTTTAAATCAGTCTAAGCTTCAGGTTGACAGGCCGACAACTAGCCGTTTTTTGTCCGTTTTCAATCATTTTATAAATCTGATCCTTAGGCAACTAAGCCCTTTGGTGAGAAATTCATCGAGCCTTGAGAGTGTTATTCCCTAGCTAAAATCCCTCCTCCCAAGCTGTTTTCCTTATGGAGTGCATCATTCAATCCTTGTGATTAAGAACATTTATTGAGCATTCAATGCTCGGATTGAAATATGAACTCTAGCATTCATTAATGCTTTAATAGTCATCTTTAATGACAAATCTTGTGTGTTAAAGGGCATTGAATGCTAATCCCTGGGGATCCTAACTTGTATCCTAAAAGATCCCCCTCATCCTGAGTTAGGTTCACCTACCCTTCTCCCGTACCTCGACACTAAATAGGCACATCTACTTTAAGGTTGCGGTTAAATGGAGCTGAAGAAGAAGCTTTTGTGATAGAGGAAGCTCTTCAACAAGTCGCATTCAAGGGGGCTCATCCACTTTAAGTAAGAAAGTTATTTTGAATCCATTTTGTCTGGAAACCGATTCTTGTGTAGAGTTAGGTTTCAGAGTTTGACAAACCAAACTTGCCAAGTCCTCATGTAGGCCTTCGACGGGAGCATACATGTGTCGTGCTTGTGTAGGACGTCTTGTTGAGTTTGAGATCCAAACTCTCTAAGACCTTTTGTAGGCCTTCGACAGATGCAAAACGTATAGTATAGACCTTGTGCAGGCTGTAAAGGTTTATGGTAAACCTAATTTAAAACCATTTTGATAGTGAAATCTAGTACACTCTAGGAGAGAGTCAGTCAGCCGGGAGTGCAGTGGGTACATAGCTTAACCACTATACACAGTGTGCAATGGGCTGAATGATTTTTGTTTGTAGTTATTTTATTTTGTTGAATGATTGTGGATGCTTATCTTTATTGCAAGAAACATATTTGATAGAATGCACACGATGTTTCACTATTATTCTGTTTTAGTCTTTAGCTGATTTCATACAACCATTCATCTCTATTTAATTGTTTTGTTTGAGTAATTGGAGGTGGCTGATTGCTATTTACATTGTTAAAATTTGAAAGTCCTATTCACCTCTCGTCTAGGACATTAGTCATATATCCAAGCTTCACTTGTAGCGGTAAAACAGTAATTTCACATGTTGCGCCTCAGCAATGTTGATTTTTCCTTTGTTCCCAGCGAGGTGATGGAGCACCCATTTGCCAGGCCCCAACAATCTTTGAATGCCTGATTTATCGAACGACTAGTCACTTTCCTAGAGCATCATGGAAGTGAAGCAGAGGTAGATGAAGAACCAGATCCTCCATTCGTTGGCATTGGGAAGGACCTAAACTATGACAGCAACCCTCTCCCTTCAGAGTCTAACGACTGATCAAGCATCTTGGCACCAAGGAACAAAAATCCCATAAGTCACGTAGCTCAACGGCCCGCCAAATTGGAGCAAGATTAAAGGGAAAGAAAACACTCTGGTACATTAGGATTTAAAGGCATAACACTCTGATACCAATAATAATCAAGAAAACAATAAATAGAGGTATAAGACCAACAAGAGTGATTATACAACCAGGGGACATCAAGGATTCGAACACATAACATCAGGGATTTGAACACATAACATCTTCATTGCTTCAACAAGGGACTACAAGACTCTAGGCCAGGACTCACTCTGCCGGGCTATAGAGAGGATTCTCCCTTTTATAGACGGATGAATCCGGATTTTACATCGTTTCAAGTCTGCTACAGTAGCTAGCGGATAAGGAACTGGATTTTACAATCTTTTAATTCCGTTACAGTGTTCTACCGATACTACAATAACACGTAAAAGACAAATTGCTACAGTGATATATAGTGGTACTGTCTATTACAGTGCTGCTGACACAATAGTACTTGTTTTTACAGTACTGGATTACAACAGTAATCATTTACACTAATTAACACTTAGCTACAATAATCTTGCTCCAATTTAGTGGGCCACTGTGTTGCGTGACTTATGGGATTTTTTGTTCCTTGGTGTTGGATGTTTGATCAATCATCAAACTTCGAAGGGAGAGGGTTGTCGTTAGAGTCTAGGTCGCATCGAATGCCAATGAATGGAAGATATGGTTCTTCGTCTACCTCAGCTTCACTTCCATGATGCTCTAGGAAGGTGACCAGTCATTTGATAAATCGGGCATTCAAAGATTGTTGGGGCTTGGAAAATGGGTGCTTCAATACCTTGCCAGGAACAGAGGCAAAATCAATGTTATTGAGGTGCAACATGTTGTTCAAAAAGATAGAAAACGTGCCTCAGTGGTTTTCATGATGGCGGGTGAGATTGAATGACTGCTATACTTGATTCTCTAATTAGGCATCCATTGATGCATATTTTTCGTCAGGAGTGGGGACAAAATCTCTGGAAATATGAAAGAGATCAATACATATCTTCTATAATGGGTGGTGATGAGATTTTCCCATTAATGCAAAGGACGGAACCATTGCAACCATTTTGAAGTGTTTAGTTGGTCATTTGAAAGGGGGCGATGTCCCAACTGTATTTGGAAAAGGTATGCAGATAGACAGGGAGCATCAAAGATGACCGCCATGGTATATGCTTCAAAGAGGTAGTAAAGAACACATGGCTTCTTTTGGGAGATGGTAGAGATTTCAGAAGGAAATGGGGGTTATGAAAGGATAGTCGGGATGAAGAATTCTATCAAAGACAGGATGATTTATGCAAAGATGAATTTCCAAGAACCTCTAAAAGTTGTGAGAACTTAAGTGGACAAACAAGAAATCATCAATGGTTTCTATGACTTCTTGTGGAAGATGTGGAATGTGCTCAATGGGATAGATGTAGAGTCGGATAGGGATGTGGACAAAAGTCTGTTCAGGAGGCAGATGGCGGGGTAAGAAATCCGCTAGAGTATTGTCTTTCCCTTTGATATGCTTGACTGTGAAGGTCCACTGAGAAAACCATTCTGCCCATCGGAGGAGTTGAGGATGGGGCAATATTTTCTGTTTAAACTGCAACATGTTTGGTAAAGAAGACGTGTTTATTTCAACTTGGAAATTGTGGCCAAAGTGGAATTGGAATTTGGAAATGATTTTTTTTTATTTACAACAAGTATTTCTTGAAGGGGCTGTTTGTCTACCCACTTGTATGCTCCTGAAATCTTAAAATCAGATTTCAGTCACTTAATATCCTATTTTGGTTGTTTGTTTAACACACTTAAAACAAGTCCTTAATGTAAATTAAACACTGAATTAATTCCGGGGTGGTCTATGGGCCGAAAGCTGTAAGTTAACCTCTAGAATGCGTAACTGGCTTTGCTTTAAAAAAAAATTTTGGTCTGAAAATGGCAAATTTGCCCCTTCACTTCCGAACGTGTGGACTTCATTTTTACGTGGCAAAGTCCTATGGGCGCCACTATGATGCATTTGTTATATCCACACAGTCCATCCAAATTTTTAGATCATTTTAGGACATGATATAAAAAATGAGGTAGATCCAAAACTCAATTTGAGATGAGGAAAGAGTTTAAGGGTAATGGTGCAACTGATTTGTGTGTGCGCGTGCGTGTGTGTGTTACCATGAGGGGAGCTTCTCGTGAGGTTGGGCCCCACTGTGATGTGTGATGGACATCTACACTGTGCATTTGGTAGGTCGTGCCAAAAATCAGCTGTATCCGGAACTCAAGTGGGCCACACCATCTGAAACCATGGGAAATCATGCCTAAAACATCTAAAAGCACTTGGTGGGGCCCACCTGAGTTTTGTAATGGCCTAAAATTTGGTGTGACCCTTCATCCAAGTGGGACACTGGATGGCCTGGATGTCTAAACATCATCTCACTAGGCCCTATATACAATCAGGAAGGTTTCAATGGCGGACATCCACTCAACTGTTGTCTACGGTGTGGCCCACCTAAGTCATGGATTGGCTTGATTTTTAGGCCCATGGCTCACCATGGAAGGGTGCATCTGATTAATGGGATGGATGTCTGTCACACATCATGGTGGGACCCATAGCGCTCGACCTCGTGGGTGTGTGTGTGTGTGTGTGTGTGTGTGTGTGTGTGTGTATAGCTTAAGTTCAATTGCATACTCTGTCTCTTCTAATCATTTCCTAGATCTATTTATTTCAAAGAAATATTAGCATTTTACATTCATCATGCCTTGTCAACATCCATGATAGATGTTGTTATAAAAGTTTCAAGCTGGCTGCCAAGCTAATGCAACCCTCTCGTTCATCTAGGCTTTTGACCGGCACTGAGAGCAGAGAGATTGAGAACGATGTTGAACATAGAATTCAAGCTAGGTGGAAGAAGTGGAGAGATGTGCCTTAGGAGTTTTATGTGATCATTGCTTACCCTTCAAACTAAAGGGAAATTTGTAGAGTAGCTATAAGATGAGCCATGCTTTATAGGACAAAATGATGGGAATTTAAGGAACAACATGCTCATAGGACAAATGTAGCTGAAATGAAGATGCTGAGATGGATGAGTGGCAAGATGAGGAAGGAGAGAATTAGAAATGAGTGTGTTAGAGGGAACTTAGGAGTATGACCAATAGGTAATAAGGTGTGAGAAAATAGACTTTAGATGGTTTGGCCATTTGCAATGGAGACCAGGAATTGCATTGATCATGAGTTAGTTGGTTCAAGTTGAAGACTCTAAAAGGGCAAGGAGAATGCCCAAAAGGATGTGGGAGGAGGTAGTAAGAAGAGACTTGAGGATCTATGGTTTAACTGAGGATATAGTCTGTGAATCTGTGATAGAGTGGAATGGCAAAATAGGATTTGTGCACTTGACCCCAATTAGTTGGGAAATGGCTTTGATGGTTATGATAATCATGACATCAATCATTCCTAGGCTTCAATCCACTTGGTGGGCACTTCAAATGTATACCTTTGCTGAGAAAAAATAAAATAAAAAATCACATTACAGTATCATTTGAAATGCAGTCATGCTTGAATCACTTGTAACCCTTAGCAAGTTTAGAATAATAGGGGTTCTATTATTTGACCAGCTTATTTAAATTGAGACATTGCAGGATGTGTTTGTATGTATGCGTGTATCTATGTAGCATTATTTGAAAACTTGTGAGTAGTTCAAAAACTCAATTAGTTGACTCAGGTTGATTGAGAGTATGGATAAGTTATTCATCTTGTTCTTGTTCTTCTTCTTTGATACGTAAGCATGGGCTCAAACCTGAGGCCTCAATGTTGAAATGCATTTTGTCCACCACTGAGGCACATATTCAAACACAAGTATAGCTTATTTTTAAATTGGATAAATTGATATGCTACTTGAGAATATGAAAAAATTGGACCACATCTAATGATGCAGTATCTGATGAGGAGTTGAGTAAACCGGGGTGGGCTGGTAGCTCCATTGGGTGTGTGCATGATGTTATAATGTTGAAGTTGTGTGTTCAATCGAAAGTCCCCTATAAAAAATGGTTTGTGTCAACTTTGGATTTGGTCCTTCCTGGTATCCAACTTGAGCATCAAGTTTTCAGATATAAGTGGGGTACATATGGGCTTCTTTATATTTTCCTGCGTGTGTTCTATGCATTTATGTTTGTTTGCATGCATGTATGTGTATCAAAGTTTAAAAACTTAGTTGAGAATGAGAACAATGGCAAGCCTCGGGCCTAGTTAAAAGTGTAACTCAATTTCTTTATTATGATTTTTTCCCCCAATTGACACAAGTAAAATTTCCCTTGATAGTGTGGATGGCGGAACAAGATTCATGTATCTGACCCCAAATGCAGTCGACCCCAATAAGTTTATTATTATTATTAGTTGTAGTATCAGTATTATTTTTTTAATTCACACATACTTACACCCACACACACCACAATGGGTACTCGAACCCATGACCTTTGTGTTGAAACTCTTGTGAGTCAACCCAATTAGTTGGGATAAGGCTTTAGATGATGATGATGACCGGTACAACTTGAACAAGCTCTAAAAAAACCTGAAAGTTAGAGTAGCCAAGAAGCTTTTACACACACAAACGCACACTTGGTGATGTGGGGGCATCATCTTGGTGTGATTCCAGGGATGCACCATATCTCCACGCTGGGGTGGGCTGGCCCACGAGGTGGGGCCCATTATGGGACCGTGTGATTTGGTGACCCATGCGAAGCGGGGGTTGCCCACGAGGAGGTCTCGCCTGGGTTTGCCTGGGAGGACCTGTATATAGGGATAGACCGGTCCTTCTTGATTAGTTCTGGAGCTTTTGATGCGTTGGCCGGTACTCCCTGCATCAAGTGGTATCAAAGCAGGAGACCAATGTTCGAGTCTCCTTACTGGTGTGGGTAGATGATGGATGCAGGCACATCTCTACACTGGGGTGGGGTGGCCCACGAGGTGGGGCTTGTGAGATGCAGGATGGCCATGGGATGGGTCCCACTATGGGACCTATGAGATGCGGGGTTGCCCATGGGGAGGTCTCGCTTGGGAAAGCTTGTATATAGGGATATACCAGTCCTTCCCTATCAACTCTAGAGAGCTTTTGGTGTGCTGGTCAGTTGTCCGCTATCACTTGGAAAGATTCAATTGAGTAATCCACAAGTTTTGAATCAATTCAAACCGGCCTCCTCATTGAGTCCTAGTCTATTCCACCTCTTAAACCTTATGATGCATGTGTGTATGCATGGATGTACATATGTAAATGCATATATGACTGTATATGTGTCAATGTCTAGAGCCCGATCTAGTGTTCAAAAATCTCATGGTCACAACTCAATTCTATCAATAATCTTGTTGATTTGAAGGCGTATAAACCTGTGAAACTTGATTGTGCACTTGAATACTCAATAAAATTGAACTACAAAATGAGCATCTTAAAATTGTCAATTCAATCATACTCAAAGAAGTTTTGGATCGATAGGGATTCAGGCATACATCAATTCAATAATGGGTTTTGAGTTTTTAAACTACAGTATGTGCACATGTATGTACATGCATGTGTTATGTATCAAATATCAGTGTTTGCAAATTTGATTGAACAAGCTATGTCAGTCAGCTCAATTCGGTCAAGATTCTGATCAAATGAAAGGGGCCACTTCAATGTGATGAAACTTGACAGAGTACTTAAATTGAAAAATGCAGCTACAAGATAAACATTGTAAATGCGAATGACTGGATCGAGTACTTGACAGAGTTTCAGTCCATCTGTGCTTGGGCCCTCATTGAGTATGAGTGAAATTTCCAGTTTCTAAATTTCATATTCACATACATGTATGAATGTATCGGCATTCTTGATTTGCATCATAAACCTCTTTGCAACATGCTATGCTGGTCAATTGACTGTTTGTTCCTGCAGTTTCCGTTGCTTTCCAGGAGTCGAATATTGGAAAAAATGATCAGAGATATCTGTGGTAAGGATGGAACGAGCTGTGTTTTGCAGCTTCATGACATTCCTGGCGGCGTCAGATCTTTTGAACTTGTAGTGAAATTCTGTTATGGTGTTAAATTAGAAGTCACAGCTCTGAACGTGGTCAGCCTTCGGTGCGCTGCTGAGCACCTTCAGATGACGGAAGACTATGGAGAGGGAAATCTCATCTCACAGACCGAGAATTTTCTCGTTGAAGTTCTCCAAAGCTGGAAAGACACGATAAAGGCTCTCGAAACCTGCGAGGACCTTCTTCCGCATGCAGAAGAGCTCCACATTATCTCGAGGTGCATCGAATCATTGGCAATGAAAGCGTGTGCAGACCCCTACTTGTTTGATAGGTCCACGTCTGGACTCAGTTCTATGCGAAACTCTAACAGCGGCATTTTGTGGAATGGAATAAGTACAGGAGCTAAGCCGAGATCTGTGAGTGAGGATTGGTGGTACAGGGATGTATCTTTTCTAAGTTTAAATATGTATAAGCGGCTAATTTTGGCTATGGAATCAAGATGCATGAAGCCAGAGATGATCGTGGGGTCTCTTGTCTTCAACACGAAACGCTATCTACCAGGTCTGAGTCGGCATTCAAGCTTTCGCAAAAATACCGGCCAAGGCGTGCAAGGTGCATCTGTTTCAGTGGTTTCTGTAACTGAGCAAAGAGCCCTTATCGAAGTGATTGTGGATTTGTTACCCACGAAGAAGGGTGTTGCGTCGACCAAGTTCTTGCTTGGATTGCTTCGGACTGCAATGATTTTACACATGAATCTGTCGTGTAGAGAGAACTTGGAGAAAAGGGTAGCAGAGCAGTTGGATAAAGCTGCATTGGAAGATATTCTTATACCAAATTTGGGTTACTCAGTGGAGACCCTTTATGATATAGATTGCGTCCAACGGATCCTTGACCACTTCATGTCGGCGGACCAATCTGCAGTTGGATCTTCCCCTTGCATTGTTGACGAGGGGCCGTTGATAGAATCCCCTTCGCTGACGCCAATGACATCGGTAGCTCAGCTCATGGATGGTTACCTTGCGGAAGTTGCGCCGGATATAAACTTGAAGTTTCAAAAATTTCAGTCACTGGCAGCCATGGTCCCTGATTATGCCAGACCGCTGGATGATGGCATCTACCGTGCCATTGATATATACCTGAAAGTGAGGAAGTTTCTATACACTTTTGAGTTTCACTATTTCTCACTCCTAGAATATTCCATGCACGAACATGTTCTTGGGCATCTATAAATGCATGCATATGCGTACTTTTTTACTAAGAAAAAAAATTCAGTTTTATTTGTGACTTCGTTAGGCCCCCAAGCACCTTCAAACGGGGCAATGCATGGCATGCGTGTGGAACATGCGAGCCATGCATGAGGCAGCCCTGGCTGTATAGGATGACCTGGCCCAAAAATCTGGCCAGTCACCAGGTGGGCCACACGTGACGACGAGGGAAGGTTCACAAAATTGCTAGTGATCCACATTCAAATGCACTTGTGTCTGCATTTGTTACACATTCAACTCTATTACATGCACACAACTTTGTGCAATCTCTTGACACACACACACACACACACACACACCACACCCACCCCAAAGAAAGAGGTTTGCTAAACCCAGAAATACGTCGAGCCCTGTCCAATCAACGCAATCAGATATGCCAAACATGGCACACATGTCTGAAATTCAAGCTTGTCAGCAGGTTGGACACACTGTTTACGTCTTCTGGCCTAAAAAACAGGCCTTCTCACTGCAAAAGTGGGACCACAGTGTACAAAACTGTGGGAGAGTAAAGTGTGTGTTATGCATGTGTTTGATATAAACTTCTGTGAGAACTCATCCCATGTGATATGTGCATGACATCCAACTTGTCTATCAGATGCGTCACCTCATGAAGCCCACAGGGCCCAAAAATCAGCCTCATCCAAAACTCAGGTGTGCCACAGCAAAGGGGACAAAATGGGTAGGGACGCCCACCCTTGATTTTCACCAGGGCCCACCTGAGTTGCAAAGTAGCCTGATTTTTTGCATGACCCTTCATCTGAGCCAGATGAAGGTTCTATATGGCCTGGATTGCACATACACAACAAGTGGGGTGAGTTGCTAAAGGGATCTCATGGGTTCTCACAGGAACAGGTTCCTAGGAGAAAATTGTATCATATCCATATTCTTCATTTTGTAAAGAATCAAAGTTATTTGTTAGTAAGACCCACATATATGCAAAATATATTTATGTGAAAATTTTCTCACATCCATGTTCTTCATATTGTAAAGAATCCAAGTTTATCAGTAAGACCTGCATATGTATATGCAAGATTTATGTGCGCCATTACATGTGCTAACATGCGCAAAAAAAATAAAATGCCAAACATGGATTGCCTTCACTTTCAATTCAATGACCTCCGTGTGACCATTTTAATCCATCTCCTGGAAAATATCTTCATGAACTTATTTATGTGCTTGCATGCATAGCGAGGTCCATGGCTTCAATCTACATTGGTTTACAAGGACTTTCATATAACCCAAAATTTCATATATTGCTTGCCCTCAATTTCAGATTCTTAATAGCTTGCGATACTCTTTTTCAGGCACACCCATGGCTCACAGATTCTGAGAAAGAGCAGCTCTGCCAGCTCATGAACTGCGAAAAGCTCTCGTTAGAAGCCTGCACCCATGCAGCGCAGAATGAGAGGCTACCTCTCCGTGTGATTGTTCAGGTCCTCTTCTTTGAACAGTTGCGGTTGCGGACTTCAATTGCCAGTTGGTTCTTTGTCTCTGATAACATCGACGACTCACAAGCCCCACATGGGAACCTTGTGCTCTCCAAGGATGATGATCCCGCCCCAGTGGAACCCACAAAGGAAAACCTCTCAGTTGGCATTGATAATATGAAATTGCGGGTCTCGGACCTTGAGGAGGAGTGCTTGAGCATGAGACAAGAGATTGAGAAGTTGGGGAAGAAGAATTCTTGGAACATCTTCTCTAGAAAATGTGGACTGAAACAGAAGTCCCGCTGCAATGCCAAGGCGGCTGATGACGGTCAGAATCACAAAAAGCAGTGAGTGATGTGTACTTACATTGCACGCATGCATGTGTATATGAAATCATATTAGCTGACATGGATGATGCATGCATGTGTTTCTTGGTTCATTTTTCACTCTCTTTTGAGAGCTCTGGTCATAATTCTTTCTTTGTGGATTATTTGATGATTCTGATCATTCCAACCATGCTTTGGAAACTGCTTGTAAATTGTCATACAATCATTTGCAGCTGATTTCCCTCACATGCAAAATTTGAGAGCTGTGCTTCTGCTTCTTGCCAATCTAGACTTCCAAATCTTATTTTTCACCACGTTTGTGTGAGATCCGGGCATTCCTCAGGTTGGGCTTACTGTGAATGTTCCATGGGCCGAAAATAAGGCTGCTTCTCTCATCAGGTTGGCCACGTGTATGAGAAAAACAGGTGGTTTGAAGCAAACGACCAGCAGCCCATAACCAGCATACATGCAGCCAAGCTGGTGAGTCAGCTGACTATTTTTGGGCCCAGGGTATGTTCAGGGTGGGCTCCTTCTGCTGAATGGCCTGAATCTCGTACACATGCCACATTGCCACGTGTTGTGAGGCTTCCCTGTCCATCTCAGGCACACAAGTTAAGGGGCAATAGACCCTCTTAGCAAATATCCCCTCTTAAAACACTCTCCTTTGCAAGTGACTCTGCAGCATTGTTGTAATGATTTCTAACACATGTAAATTATAAATATTTCCATTTTAGAGGGAATTATCTGCCCCCCGCAGCAACTTTATTCGCATTTCTGTTGGAAACAGCTGAACATATATCTACAGCACTCATGATCCAGTACCTATTCCTTGTACCCTGTACCTGTGCTTATGCCCAGTCGGGCCCATCTAAGGTCATGGCGGATCAATGGATAGTAGTCCACCATGGATTGCAGATATCTTAGAATCACCCTGCTTGGATTATCAAAGACGTCCTATTAAAGGCTTGCAAAATGGACAGTATGACCATTTTTGCTGTACCCATGCATTATGCATGTTCTTTGTCAGAGGGATTCAATCATCCAATCATGGTGATTTTGGGGCTGCAGGAAACACGTGGTGTGCCCCACCCTTATAACAGTCGTTAGTTATCATTGGTCGGCTCAGCTGGGCATGCACGGAGGAATAGGACACGATTTGTACCATATTGTCATTCATATTAGTTGTTATGGGTTCTGAGTTGGTTGGTTTTGAGTCTCTTCTCTTCCAAGAACATATTCCATTGAATTCTTTGAAAACGTGGATTGGAATTGCACTACTATGCTTTCATATAATTGGCTGTTGAACATGTGTAATGTTGGAAAAATGGCATTAAAAGTGTTTTAATCCGGATTAAATGATTTTTTTTGAACGATGCTGAGTTTGTTAAAAGGCCGCAGCCAAAACAGAACACAGAAACAGAAAAAGAAAATTGACAGCTCTACCCACTTATTTGGGAATTGCTCAATCATCTTTGAGGCATACACCTACTCCTTAATCATAGACTTTTTGGAAGATCACCGATACATTCCTTTGCTTATTTTTAAAACAGTGATTGTTCCTTTCTAACCAAATACACGAAAGAACTGCTAAAAGGGGCATGCACGAAACATAAGTCCCAACCTTTCCTTTTCTCCCACTGCGCCATTCCGAGAAGAAACTACCAATCGAACTCGGAATCTCCCAATCAACTCAAGCAATTTGAAGAAGCCATCCCACATGTTTCTTGCAAAGGACCAATGAAGAAAAAGATGATCCATTGATTCCGCTGCTTGATAACACATAATGCACACATTCGGAAGAATCGTCTCTCTCTTTTGAAGATTATCCTCTCTTAGAACCTTTTTTTCTTTTCTTTTTGAGAGAACGGAATTTTATTAAGAAGCTTGCAAGAAGCGAGAAAAGAATATAACCCCAAGGACGCAAAAAAGCAACTCAAAGAGGGAGGGCAACCGAAGCTGCCTTTACATAAATCACCCATTCTGACATGAGACGAATAATTTTCTGAATAATGTCGTCCGTCCCGACATTTTCATTTCGAAAACACTGACCATTCTTATCTCCCCAGATAGCCCATAAAACAACCATGATTAACAAATGCCATATTTCTTTCCAAGGCTTGTCGCCTCCATCTCCATGCCAGGCCCAAATCAATTCTTCTAGTCCTTGGCATAACCTAGTCAGTGTGAAACCTCAAAAAGAAATAATCCCAAACTTTCGTGACAAAAGGGCAATGGGTGAACAGGCGATCGATCGACTCATTGCCCATACACAATAAGCATATATTAGGGAGAACAAGCACTCTTCTCTGGAGGTTATCAATAGTGAGAATTCTTTTTCGACCCACCGTCCAAACAAAAGTTGCAAGCTGGGGGGGGGGGGGGGGGGGGGGGGGGTGGGGGTGGTGGTTGTGTGCTCCATAGAACCAATGATGGAAAGGATGAGTCGGACAATGATGGAAAGGATGAGTCGGACCCAAATTGTGAAGCAACATGGAGACAAACTTGAATAAGGATCTAATTGAAAATTTTCCGGATCTATTTCTTGACCAAATGATTCCGTCTTCTTCAAACAAATCTGTTCTCTCTGATTGAAGAACACCCAACAACGCAAGTAACTCATCAAATTCTGTCTTCTAGATTCCTGCGGCAAGGGGGAGCCCACATGATCCTCTCCCCATCCCAAGAGAAGCATTCCACCACATGAACAAATCTGTGGGGAGCGAGCCTAACAACCCTTGGGAACTAGTCTAGAAGCACCTGAGAGCTGCACCACACATTCACTTGAAACCAAATACAAGATCCTCTCCCTACCCTGAAGGAGATGCCCCTACTCACAAGATGTTGCATACTTGCAATTGCTTTCCAAGCACTGATGGCTTTATATAAAGAGGAGGTTTTTACAAACCATCCACCCTCCTGTAAACCGTACTTAGCAACAATCAAACTTCTCCAGAATTTGTCTTCTTCTACACTAAATCTCCAAATCCATTTCTGAAGGAAAGCTGTGTTCATGGTAGCTAAGGGTTTTATGTTAGCTCCCCCATCTTTAAAAGGCTTGCATACCTTGTCCCACCTTAGAAGATGAAACTTTCTCCCATCAATAGAACCGTTACATAGGGAGTCACTTCTTAGCTCCTTGAGCTTGTCCAAAATCGATTGCGAGCATTTGAATAAAGACATGAAGTACAACGGCATATTGGAGAAAGCTGCCTTAATTAGGGTTAGACGATCGCCAAAAGAGAGATATCTACATTCCCAAGAAGCAAGCTTACGCTCTATCCTTTCGATGACTTTGTCCCAAAGATACTTGGCCTTCCTTATGCATAGAGGCAAGTCAAGGTATTTCGACAGAAAAGAAAGGAGCCAGTTCGACACCCAAAAGTGGTAGCAAGACTAGATAGGACCTCATTATCTACGTGCACTCCCAATATCTTAGATTTCCCCATGTTGACCTTCAACCCTGGAGCCGCTTCGAAACACACAATAATCTTATCCAAGTTTTGAACCGACTCTGCATTTGCCTTAAAAAATGGGCATATCATCCACGTATTGGAGATGACTAATAGAGGTTTCAAGACCAACAATCCGGAAGCCGTAGAAGAACCCATTCTCCTCACCTTTTCAAAGCATCATGTTGAAGGCCTTAGTTACGACCACAAACAAGTATGGAGAAAGTGGATCTCCTCGTCTTAGACCATGGGAAGCTTTGAAATATCCTTTCGGGCGAGCCGTATACCATAATGGAAAATGAAGCAGATTGCAAGCATGGCCCGATCCACCCCCTCCACTTACTACATCATCCCACACCTGCTGAGCATGTAGTCCAAGAACACCCAATCGACATGATCATATGTCTTCTCAATGTCAAGCTTACAAACAACTCCACTTTTCTCTCTCTGTGTTTGGAATCAATGCATTCATGGGCCACAAGAGCAGTATCCAAAATTTGTCTGCCCATAATGAAGGCCCCTCTGGTTTTCCGAGATAACTTTAGAAATGAACTCCCTGAATTTGAGTGCCAGAATCTTAGCTAGGATTTTATATAAAAAAATTAGACTTATCAGTCTAAAATCTTTTAGATGTTCGGCCTTCTCTGCCTTGGGAATAAGAGCGATAATAGATGCCCCCAACTTTGACAAAAGGCGCCCAAGATCTGAAAACTCCACTAAGTCTGTAACATCGTTCCCCACAATACTCTAAAATCTCTGAAAAAAGGCGATAGGAAAACCATTCGGACCCAGATCTTTCTCCCCGCACATAGATACTAGAACTTCTTTCACTTCCTCTTCTGTAATAGGCCTTTCTAAAAAGGACACATTGTTGGGAGGGAGATAGCTAAACTGTAGGTTATCTAATTTTGGTCTGTCCCATTGTTCACCAGATAACAAATCTATATAGAACGAAACAATAGCCTCGTATACGTGGTTTTTTTTTTTGGTAATACTTGACCCCTCCACCCCCAAGCTGGATATTCCATTTCCACGGGCACTGGCACTGGATATATTGTGGAAGAATCGAGTGTTCTTGTCCCCTGTTTTTAATTAAATCGCTCTTGATCTTTAGTGTCATTTGATCTCTTCTTTCCCGGCCTTGCACACATATTTACCAAAGAGGTCAACCCATTTCACTCTGTCTTCCTCTAAAAGACCATGAGCCTCTTCTGCCAAGTCTAACTCATGGATCTCCTTTGCCAACTTGTCGAACTCTTCTTCCCTTTTGCCTAGGACCTCCTTCTTCCACGTCTTCAACTTCTCTTTCAACATTTTAATTTTTCCTACTAACCCGAAGCCGGCATAACCTTCAATTGTAAAGGAGGACCACTAGTCCGAAATAAGCTGATCAAATCCTTCAATTTCCAGCCATGCTAATTCGAATATGAAGGGTTTTAGGCCCCAATTTTCTTCATTCATTTCAAACATAATAGGTCTGTGATATGAGATAACTCTTGGAAGCTCCCGCTAATGATCCAAGGGGTATTTGTTGATCAATCAGTCGACACTAGAAATCTATCCAATTGCAACATAGAAGGGTTTTCTTAACCATTGGACCAAGTAAATTTGGATCCCCCCATAGGAAGGTCCACCAGCAAGGGGCAACCTACCTCCACCAAACCTTGTCCAACTCCTCCCAGAATTGATCTCACAAGTTATACACATAGGGGTTGTATACAACAGTGAAAACCCACTAAAACCTAACTGATATCTCACAAAACACAACAAAAACTGAGAAATTCTGGAAAAGGAATCCATACATCTCAATCTGTTAGAATTCCAAGCAACGTAGATGCCCCCTGCTGCTCCGTAAGCATTCAACGCAACCCAGTCCTTAGACTTAATGATGCGGACACAAGCGCATTCAAGGTGTACCAACGAAGAAAGCGCCAACCACAAGTGCCGTCCTCGTGGATAGGCGACTATTGAGGAGCCGAAGACCTTTCACATGTGATTAGACATATAGAAGACCCCACTCAGGGAAGACACATGTGAAGGAAGATTGGAGAAAGAAGACCGAGCGCCCGAACTTTCCCGTACTTATGTTACGTTTTTGCTTGGTTGGGGGTATTTTAATAAGTTTATGTCTTTATTTGCTTATTCTAGGGGTATTTTAGTAATTTTATGTCTTTATTTGCTTATTTAAGTGGGCTAAAGCCCTAAATCCGAATTTCAACTATTGATTAATGAAAAGCAAACCCTTTGGTTGCCTCCTTCCTCTCTTCTCTCTAATGGTGCTTCTTCTCTTCCCTTGATCTTCCTCTTCTAATTTCTTCTTGTGCCCCTCCAACTTCTTCAAGGTAATTATTTTCTTCTTTCTATTTTTCAGTTTTGGCTATTCCTTCTTCGATCAAAATCTTGAGAACCGATCTAAACCCTAAACCCCCAAATTCTCAAATCCCTAATCCGAGAAACTTCTTGGTTTTTCGGACTAGTGATCTTCATTGATCGATTGGGTGTGACCATACAAGATCGGGAGGTCTCATCCCTCGTAGGATCCAACCTAAGTAATAATTGAAAGCCATACTCCATGGTTGTGATGATGGCCCGCTCCATTGCATGTTTCCTTTATGATTTCTCAATTATGATGATTACTACTAGAATTTTAGATCATTTATTCATTTTATTTCCGCTGTTTAATTATGTTTATGAGCATGCATCATAATTAGGGCTGTCCTGCGTCAAATTTGGTATCAAAGCCTAGGCTTGCATGATTTTTTTTGTCTAGATCGAGTTATCAAATTAGGGTTTTGATTTTTAGGTTTAATTTAAAAAGTTTCCAGATTTAGAAAGTTCTCAATTTTAGAAACTTTCCATATTTCCAGATTTCCAGATTTAGAAAGTTTCCAGATTTAGAAACTTTTCAATTTTAGAAAGTTCCTAATCTGAAAATTTTCCAAATTTGAGTTGTTTCCTGTTTCAACTTAATTGTGTCAGTTCATAGTAGTTTTGCATTCATCGCATTCATCTTGAAAGTCATAACACCTAGTAGTCTAGTTGGGTAGAGTTTAGTTCAAGTCTTCATTGTATGCCCACGAGAAGAGGTAGAGGTTTCGGACTTCAACCTGCCATGAATAACGAGCAGTTATCTGAGCAACTTGCTCAATTGATACAAAAGATAAATGCCCTAGAAGCGGGTCAAAAGCGTGAGTTTGCCAGCCTCGAGAACCAAATTACCACTACCATGACTAAGGTCGAGCAACTAGAGGCGTCCCAAAAGGAAAACTCCGCTGTAAGGGATGATGCGCAGTCCCAAGTGAGAGGAATCATTGAAGAACGCGCTGCCACACGTGCTGGTAGTGAGGATAGAGATCGTGGTAATGGTTATGGTGTGGTACGAGAGGCACGAGTCACATGTGATCATCAAGACCGCTATGATCCAGATGAGCGTGCGATGAAAAGTGTGAGAGTTGAGGCCCCGAGTTTTGATGGGCGCTTGGATCCTAAGGCATTCCTTGACTGGGTTGCTGACATGGACCACTACTTTTAGTGGTATGGCATGTCGGAAAACCGTCAAATGTGGTTTGCTAAGATGAAGCTTGTGGGTCAAGCCAAGCTCTTCTGGACCAACACCGAGCGTAGGATAGAGAGAGTTGGTAGATCCCCTATCACACATTGGTATGAGATGAAAGAGAAGTTGAAGGAGAAGTACCTTCCTCTCTCATACCGTCAGAAGCTCCTTGACCAATGGCAATCCTTACGCCAAGGGTCAATGTCTGTCGCTGACTACATCGGTAAATTTGAAGAGTATATGATGCGATGTGATATCCGAGAAGACCCTCTAGTAACGCTCTCACGTTTCAAGACGGGCCTTTGTGTGGATCTTCAGCGCGAACTTATGACTCGGCCCTTAACGGACTTAGATGAAGCATATCAAGTCGTGCAGGAGTTAGAGCAATATCTGAAGGCTCCCGTAGTGCGTCGTTTTGAGTCCTGAGACTCCAGTGCTAGAACTAGTTCTCAGGGAACTAGACCTAATATTGGTAGTCAACCTAAGGCACAGGCGACCATTCCGCCTAGGCCTAGGGAGGACAAGGGCAAAGGGGTTCTTGGTGCCGGTCCTAGTAACATGAGCCAAGTGAGATGCTATGAATGTGACAATCTTGGCTACATGTCTAATCAGTGTCCTACGAAGAGCCGTAGGAGAACCTTAGTTATAGGCGAGTCCCATGAGGGTGGAGATGACTAGGGTGACTATGAAGTTGAAGAGTATCACCCTGAAAGAGGACTTACTGATGAAGAAGAAGTGGATGGAGAAGCAACGCTTTCAGTAGTCAGGCGTGTGCTAGCTCAGTCTAGAAGTAGTGCTGACTGGCGTCGAAACACTATCTTCTACATTATTGCCAAGTGTGGTGAAAAGAATTGTAAGGTGATAGTGGACAGTGGAAGTTGTCAGAATGTGATTTCCACTAGCACTTTAGATCGCTTAAAACTGAAATCCACACCTCATCCAGAGCCATATAAAGTTTCTTGGGTTGACAAGACATCCCTACCTGTCACCTAGCAATGTCTAGTCCCCATCGAGTTTGGGTCATACAAAGAGTCCCTGTGGTGTGATGTTTTACCTATGGATGTGGGATATGTTATCCTAGGTAGACCGTGGCTATTTGATAATGATGTTACGATCTTTGGCCGTTCGAATGCGTGTACTTTTATGTATAACGGTAAAAAGATCAAACTTAATCCCATGCCACCTGAGAATACACTAGGGAAGAAGAAGGATGAGAAGGCAAGTGAGCCTAGAGGAATGGGGAAATCCAAACCTAAGTCTCTACATATAATCAGCGCAAGAGAGTTTGAAAAAGAGACTAAGGAGGATTCTATGGTGTATGCCCTTATGGCTAGAGGGATTACACCTGAGGTTCCATTAGAGTTGCCCCGTGAGATGACTTCGGTCCTGAAGGAATACAGTGATGTATTTCCTGAAGACTTACCGAATGAGTTGCCACCTATGAGGGACATACAGCATGCCATTGATCTTGTCCCAGGGTCTACTTTACCGAACCTTCCTCACTACTGGATGAACCCTGCAGAGCATGCAGAGTTGAAGAAACAAGTTGATGAGCTTCTGCAAAAGGGTTTCATCCAAGAGAGTATGAGCCCGTGTGCCGTGCCTGCATTGTTGACGCCAAAGAAAGACGGCACGTGGCGCATGTGTGTGGACAGCCGTGCCATAAACAAAGTTACTGTTAAGTATAGGTTTCCTATACCTAGACTTGATGATATACTTGACATGATGGCCAGGTCCACTATATTCTCTAAGATAGATCTCAAGAGTGGATATCACTAAATCCGTATACGCCCAGGAGATGAGTGGAAGACGGCGTTTAAGACAAAAGATGGGCTGTATGAGTGGTTGGTCATGCCCTTCGGCTTGACTAACGCACCCAGTACTTTCATGCGGGTGATGACACAAACTTTGAGGCCGTTCATGGAAAAATTCCTAGTGGTGTACTTTGACAATATTCTTATTTATAGTACCACTAAGGAATCACACCTTGAACATTTAAAGAAGGTCTGTAGTGTCCTTGGGAAGGAAAAATTGTACACTAATCTTAAGAAATGTGCATTCATGTCTAGCCAAGTTGTGTTCTTAGGATTTATAGTGTCATCTGAAGGGATGCGCGCAGATCCTGAAAAAGTTAGGGCCATAGTTGAGTGGCCAGAACCAAGGAACATTCATGAGGTACGAAGCTTTCACGGCCTAGCAATTTTTTATCATCGGTTCATTAGGGGTTTTAGCACGATCATGGCTCCCATTACCGAGTGCATGAAAAAGGGAGAGTTCGTGTGGTCTAAAGCCGCAGTCAAGGCTTTTAAAGAAATTAAGGGCAAGATGGTGGAAGCTCCTGTCATGTGTCTACCTGACTTTTCTAAAGTCTTTGAAATAGCGTGTGATGTGTCTGGTGTCGGTATAGGTGGAGTGTTGAGTCAAGAAGGACACCCAGTGGCCTATTTCAGTGAGAAACTGAATGAGGCAAAACAAAAATACTCCACTTAGGATAAAGAATTTTATGCGGTAGTGCAATCCCTGAGACATTGGCGACACTATCTCCTACCACAAGAATTCGTTTTGTTTTCTGATCATGAGGCTTTGAGATATTTGCATTCTCAGAAGAAACTCAACCCAAGGCATGCCAAGTGGGTAGTGTTTCTTCAGGAATATTGTTTGTTTTGAAACACAAGGCCGGGGTTGAAAACAAACCAGCGGATACCCTCAGTAGGAGAGTGGTGTTGCTCAACTCTTTGAGTGTAGAGGCAGTCGACTTTGAGCAACTGAAAGATGAATACCCCATATGTCCTGATTTTGGAGGTACTTACACGTCGCTCTCTAGTGACCAGCATATTATGGGTGAATATGTTCTTAAAGATGACTTTCTTTTCAAGGGAGACAGATTTTGTATTCCCCGTATGTCCCTTCGTGAATTCCTCATCTGGGAGCTTCATTCAGGAGGGATAGCTGGCCATTTTGGTCGTGATAAGATCATTGCCCTCGTGGAAGATCGTTTTTATTGTCCAAGCCTCAAGCGAGACGTAGCCAAAGTTTTAGGGCAATGTCGAATATGTCAGCTGGCAAAGCAAAGAAAGCAAAATACCGGGCTGTACACGCCATTGCCAGTGCCACATGCTCCGTGGCAGGACATTAGTATGGACTTCGTGCTTGGGCTTCCCAAGACTATAAAAAAAGCATGATTCCGTTTTTGTCGTTGTGGACCGTTTTTCTAAAATGGCGCATTTCCTCCCATGTTCGAAGACGTCGGATGCGTCTCATGTTGCTCGTCTCTTTTTTGATGGTGTGGTGCGCCTCCATGGGTTACCTAAAACCATAGTGTCTGATCGTGATGTTCGATTTACTAGCTATTTTTGGAAGAGACTGTGGCACATTATGGGAACTCGTTTGCAATTTTCTACTGCTTATCACCCACAAACAGATGGTCAAACTGAAGTGGTAAACCGCAGCCTTGAAAATCTTCTACGTTGTCTAGTGGGTGAACATGTTAAGACTTGGGACCTAATTTTACCAGCTGCTGAACTTGCTTATAATGGGTCAGTTAATAGATCTACAGGGTTGAGTCCTTTTGAAATTGTAAGTGGGTATAAACCTAGAATGCCCATAGATCTCTTACCTATGTCTATTACCCAAAGGTCTTCTGAGTCAGCCGATGCATTTACACGCCATATTCATGATTTGCATACACATATTAGACAGCGGTTAAATAAGAGCAATGATGATTATAAAGTTTCAGCTGATTCTCATCCTACAGTGCAAGAATTTCAAGAAGGAGACTGTAATGGTGCGAATAAGGCCAGGGCGATTCTCTCAAGGATCTGTAAAAAAATTACAATCGCGTAGTGTTGGACATTCAAGATATTACAAAAGGTTGGGTCCAACGCGTATCGGGTTGACCTTCCACCTGAAATGAGTATTAATCCAACTTTTAATGTGGAAGATCTAGTCCGTGCCCATACTCCCATTGTTGATACATCGTCCCTTTCATGGCCTTTTTCTGAGTTTGCTACCCAACCCCTTACACCCCCTCCTCCACCCATTACCCATAAAGAAGAAATTGAGGAAATTTTGGATGACGAGATAGTATCCACAAGAGATGGAGGTTTCCAAAGGTATCTTGTCAAGTGGAAGAACAAACCATCGTCTGAATCTACGTGGCTGTCGGGCAACGCATTGCAGGGTATTGATCCAGATCTACTAGAGCACTACAAAAGTTTCAACTCGTCGGAGTCGAGTTTTTCTCACCCGAGGGGAATTGATGAGGACACAAGCGCATTCAAGATGTACCAACGAAGAAAGCGTCAACCACAAGTGCCGTCCTTGTGGATAGGCGACTATTGAGGAGCCGAAGACCTTTCACATGTGATTGGACATATAGAAGACCCCACTCAGGGAAGACACATGTGAAGGAAGATTGGAGAAAGAAGACCGAGCGCCCGAACTTTCCCGTACTTATGTTACGTTTTTGCTTGGTTGGGGGTATTTTATAAGTTTATGTCTTTATTTGCTTATTCTAGGGGTATTTTAGTAAGTTTATGTCTTTATTTGCTTATTCTAGGGGTATTTTAGTAATTTTATGTCTTTATTTGCTTATTTAAGTGGGCTAAAGCTCTAAATCCGAATTTCAACTATTGATTAATGAAAAGCAAACCCTTTGGTTGTCCTCCTCCTCTCTTCTCTCTAATGGTGCTTCTTCTCTTCCCTTGATCTTCCTCTTCTAATTTCTTCTTGTGCCCCTCCAACTTCTTCAAGGTAATTATTTTCTTCTTTCTATTTTTCAGTTTTGACTATTCCTTCTTCGATCAAAATCTTGAGAACCGATCTAAACCCTAAACTCCCAAATTCTCAAATCCCTAATCCGAGAAACTTCTTGGTTCTTCGGACTAGTGATCTTCATTGATCGATTGGGTGTGACCATGCAAGATCGGGAGGTCTCATCCCTCGCCGGATCCAACCTAAGTAATAATTGAAAGCCATACTCCATGGTTGTGATGATGGCCCGCTCCATTGCATGTTTCCTTTATGATTTTCTCAATTATGATGATTACTACTAGAATTTTAAGTCATTTATTCCTTTTATTTCCGCTGTTTAATTATGTTTATGAGCATGCATTATAATTAGGGTTGTCCTGCGTCACTTAATTTCCCAAATAGAATCTAAGATACCTCTATCATAGTTTGAAGCTTTGTTTCTTGGAATGCGATAATATCTAGTTTCACCTTTGATGTTCCACGATAGTATGATCATTTTTCAACGCCTTTTCCCGATCTTGCCCTTTTCCCTCCAGAAGGTCTAATAGCCGAGTCATAATTAATGGAGCACTCGAGGCCCATAAGCTCCCTCCAACCCTCTTGGGATTTTTAGACTTTAGATGCTGGACCTCTTGAAGATACTGAGAAGCCCTGGACTTGACAAGCTGAAAAAACGTGTGAACATCTTCGTCTCAAGTCTATAGGACATCGCCACTAACCCCCCTACCCTTTCTAGTAGCACATTTGTTCCATTGATGTTGTTCTACACCATTTTTCCCTGTTGCTTCCTGATTGACCAAAACCAAGTACGAATCGAAGTGAGCTAAATCAACTTGCATTTTCTTTGCACAGAGAGGGGTGACGTCGAGAGCTTCTCGAACAAATCTCCCTTTACCGCAGCCTCTGCCAAGGTGACTTCCCCATTTCTCAATACAATAACCCCCTCTATAGATACATACTCTGCATCTCTGCACTCTGAAAGTATCCACTAATCTCCCTTCGATGCTTCCAGGTAGTCATCAACTCTTCCCTATTCCGTCAATGAAACAAATATATGATCTTCGTGATTAACAGTGTTGGCACTTCTCTCACTTTTCCCCCTCTGGTGCTTCCTAAAGAGAAGGTCTCGACATAATATCAGGGATAGTCGGATTTATAAGCATTGACTTTGGAAGACTTCACATGTGATAACAAAGGGCGAGCGTATGGAGTTATTATAAGTTATTGCATGTGCCAAAGAGGCGAGTAAAACAATCGAACCAGGTTCTTCGTTTACACGTGTCGTACGAACCATCTATTGATCGTGTTTGCACATGACCTCTTCTATCGCTGCTTCGGTGACTGACTCTGAACTAGAACGAAGGGAGACATCTAGGGAAGTCCCCTTTTGACAGCTGCCTTGGCTCGGGGCTCTATCTTGCGGGATGTCAAGCAGCTCTCGGTTTGGAAAAGGCTTGGGAGCCGAACTTGACAGAGACTCTAGGCTTGGAAGAGAGGAAACATGTCTTTATGCTCTTGCAGACCATGGTTCACTACATGTCGTATCGTAGTTGGAGATTCCCACCTACCTCCTTTTCTCCAACCATTTCATTTCGTGTTCTTTCCTCTGCTCTCGGTGCTCCTGAGGTGCATCCAGACGGAACTAGGGTTTGTTTCCATGGCCGATGTGTTGAAGTGATAAAAGTCCCTTGATATACATTGATACACCACACTCTGAAAGCTTAAGCTTTTGGAGTAAATGGTTGTTTGACATGGTATCCATTAAAGCAACCTCCCTCAATCCCCACAGATCCCCCCACTTGGGTGATTCCTCGCCTTTCTCCTCCCTCTGGACCAACATGACCACCCTTCTGTCGCCGATGAAGGTCGAGACGAAATTTAGGGTTGCAGCGCCTTTCTTCATGTGAATGTGAACGCTGATGACCCCCACCTCCTCCCCAAGTTCCGACTTTGGGTCCATTTCGACAATCTCTCCCAAAACACAACACCAAAGAAATCTTGGAACCAAAATTCCAGTGGGACCGCCCAAATGAGAAACCATATATCTTCTTTTCCAAAGGAGGATAACTCCTCCCATAATTGTATCTGAAGAATAGGGTCGTCTCTATGAAGGGCTCCCGCCATGACAATGATATCTGTGTTCGCCCCCAGATTCAGGCAAATCCAAAGCTCGTTGAAGCAGATAGGCCTAATGCTATATATTTCTGGTTTCAACTTGCAACAATCATCCAACCATTCCCTGACTTGAGGGATCGCGGCTCCGTCTTTAGTTGTGGCCACAACTGAAAAATGGAGGGTTTCCCACGATTGGGAGATCGCCTCCTGACTCAGTCGCACCACCCTCTCCTCCATACACTTCGTCGCAACCCATTTCCTGAAGTTGTAGAGGGGAGATGCTAGATTGTTTCTTTCCTCCGCTTGCCAGGCGTCACCAATCTCCTTCTAATCACCGCTTCGTTGACGAGATTACTCCCTTTCCTTTAGAGGATTCGACGGCCCGAATCATACAAACGCTGCCACCTTTGGAGGGGCACCATATCACCAAATATAAGCTGACTGACTTTTCTCCTCTTTTTTAAGCTACCTCGACTCAAGACCTTGTAAAGAGATTTTACTAAAAATATCCCAGACTTTTCATACAAACCATTTCATGGAGTCTTTTTCTGAAAGCGACAGCTGCACTTTGGACAAGAGCTGAAGCAAACTAGAAAGCTCATTGATCTCTTCATACTCCAAATCCCTCCATGTCGGAGGAATCCAAATGACCTGCTCTCCACACACTGAAAAACATTTATGAACGCTCGATCCCCTATTCCAACACGATTCCCGCTAATCGCAGAAAGATGTCGATTAGCTTTTGTCCCCTCACCCAAATGTCTTCCCCAAACCTTACGCCTCTTCCATCTCCCTAATGGAACTCTATCCCCTCCCCACACTATCCTTTCCATTGATGCCACCATTTGCCAAAGGTATGAAGACCATTTGAAAATCCCATTATCTCAAGCCAAGCAAGTTCGAATATAAATGGACATATACATAACAAAAAGATATTTACAGCTCTTTCCGCAAACCGGAAGTTGAGCAATGACCGTTGATGCTATTGCCCATTCCATTACATGATTAGATTTTCCCTATCTAACACATCTCTATTACCTGCCCCTTTCCAATTTCTGAAACACCGCTCATTTCTTCCCTACACTTTGTTGATATGTACATGAATCTATCCTTGGACATGGGCCTCAACTATTGATTGTTTTATTATTTTTTTTGGATTGTTGTGGTGCATATGTTTTTTAATTGAATCGTAGTTGCCGGATTCTTGTAACAAAGATGCCATGGTCACTTTTCACTTGGACTGGTGCTTCCACTTTGTAGGCTTTTCCACCTGCTCACATCTTCAAACAAACATTTCTGCGCTCCTGCACCCAAATCTGTGCCTGCTTCCCTCATGCTTTCTGTAATTAATACTTGAATTTTAGATTTCCAAAACTGTGGAACCATAATAACCATTGTGGAGATGGTTATGTTGAAGGCAGTCTCTGATTATAATTGAACAAGTGCCAACTAAAAGCCATGAAAATATTTAACTTACATTAATGAGCTTACTAATATTTTGCTTTGAAAAGAAGCTTGCTAACCCTTGAATTTCACCCATGATGGGTGACTAGACTAATATGAATTCGAATAGGACCTGACGACAAGGACAATAGATTGTGGCTATACAGTAATGAATAAGAACTTGGGCCTATAAAATCTAGGACAAGAAACAAAGAAGCGGATATATGGACAGGATATATGGACATAAATAACATATTAGGGTGTTATGGGAAGTGTAAAGCTTGCTCGGGCCCACCGGAAGTTGGGAACAGGGGATTTCTGGAAATTAATCTAGAGCGGAGAAAAGGTGAGAAGCCTAGCCAGAACAGTCTGGAACGTGATGGTTCATGAAGTAGAGCTAGATTTTAATGTTCTAATGATGCGCAAAGTGATCTATTGAAGAAAAGTAATTATTAGATTGTTGAAAGCATAGTTCAACTAGATTTAATGGGCTGACGATGTGCTGAAGTGATCTATCTAATAAAGTAAATATTGGATTGATGAAAGCATGGTTCAAAAATCTGAAATCTTCACTCGACCAAGTATACTTGTTTTGACTCGATATTAAATAATTAAATAAAGACATTTTGTATTTGAAATAAGCATATAAAATAGTCATGTTTTCATATAAATATTATAAATTACCAAAAATAGATTATGTCCAGCACGTGGTGTGCTGGTAAAAGATTTCTTCCTCGTTAAGTCACAATTCAAAACTCTACATCCCACTTTCACTTTTTTTATCCTTCAAATGTTATTAACAAAATACCAGCTTATTAGGCAAATTTCGAAGTGACTTGTCTTGAAATCTAACCGAGTCGAGTTGACTCAGCCAAGTTTGAGTCGAGTCAGCGAGTTTTAACCATGGTTGAAGTAATAAAAGAATTGGAAAATCCATATAGAAGCTATTCAATGGGCCAGTCGGTTGGGTTAGTGCCTTAGTGGAGAAGTAAATGTCTGGTAGGCGGACACTGGTAGAACTTTTAGTTTAAGCAATCACAAGAATTTTTGTTATGAATATAATTGGTAATATAGGATTTGTAAAGGCATTGGGAAAACAGGAATTGTAAAGACAGACCCAAATAGCTGGGACAATGCTATGATGGTGGTGGTGTGATGATCTGGTCATTGATGTGTTAGGAAATGTAGTGTCCCAATGTTCCCAAGCCGTATAAGTAAAGCCACATTTGTGATCTGCACTTTTGATCTGATGGCCACATATAAACTGGCGATGCACCAAAAATCCCTTAGATTTTTTATGATCCTAACCTTTAATGGGTGTTCTACAAATAGACATTTAATGAGGAAAAAAGACATGAGTCTGGAAATGCTCCAGATATTAAAAGACTGGGATTTTCCATTCTGAAAGACTTTTTGTGTGTCCCATCCAATATGGGGCCCACCATATAAACGGTCTGGATCATACAACCATGGGGCCCACTCTTATGGATGGGTGTATCAGGACACTATACACGTCCCTATGCATCAGGCCCTATATAATTCTTCTCCAATTTGGTGGTTTTTGTTTTTTCTTTCTTCCATACTGGTTTTGGGATGTGTCTTGATTTGGACAGTGATTGTTTTTTATCCCTTCTAAAGGCATGGATAATGAGAATGGCCTCTTTTCTTCTCCTTTTTAATAGTAATATGTTCTTATTTCTTGCATTAGAAGTGAACAAGGATGTCGATGGCTATCATTACAGAGAGATGTTCAGTTGATTTTTCCTTCTCCTCATTTGGATCTATTAGGCAATATCACCTTCTTGATTTTGACTTGTGACGGCTGATATCACTTTGGGGGAAGTTATTTGATACTCTGGCAGTGTGATGGTTGATCCTCAGGCAGTAAAAAACTCTACGCATGGCATGGATTAACTAAACTTAAAAAATCCAAGTTGCAGGACGCATTGAAAACAGGTTTATCTTCCGACGTTCAGATTGGTTGAACTATCCTAACCTCTCATTAGTAGGCATTTGGTTTTGAATTCGGATTGTAGAATATTTTTCATTTGGACTCCAACAAAGATCAGACCAGTGTAAATTTCAGTTTAAGGGCCATCTAAATTTGGAGGGAAGATTTCAACTGGTTAATTTAAATAGATATAAGCTTGTGCAATTTCTTAGTGCCTGCATATCAACATTACACTCTGCCAGAATATCAAAGTTCTTCTTCATCAGTTTGGTATTTCAATGTTAGATAATTCTTCTCCTTGTATCTATCTAATGTCTTAAAATATGTTTTGAAGTCTTGGTGATTTTGTTATGTATTTAAGCTGTCTCTCATCTCTTTTTAAGTACACGTGAGATTTCAACTCTGACAAATAGCCCAATGGTTCTGTAATCAAGCTGAATCTCGATGCGGTTACAACCCGAACTTTGCAGAATCTCTATGACATTTCTTCCCATTTTTTTAATCACAAAGGCCCATTTTGGACGATCTACATCATTGCGGTCACAGGCAATGATCTGAACCAAAAATAATGTTGCTAACCAGGAAGGTCAAACATATATGAAAAAAAGGGAAAGTCCAACTCATGTGTGGCCCACTTGATGAGTGTACTACTATTATTTTTGGTCTACGGCATGCATACAATTCGTCCTACCTGATGAACGGTCTGGTATCTGACATGTGTTCCATACGCTCACGTCTATAACATGTACTATGCCACCTCACATGTGGGGTCACTGGCTCAATCAGGCCCCTCGGAATACAATACATTAAAGGAACTGAAATATTTTAGAGCTATTTTTCTTTGGGCCAAGTGGCATATATCTACCAATCGGGTCCATTCATTTATGGGCCTTGGAATGGATGATATATATGGAAAAAAAATTGCACTAATTAGATGTTCCTATCTACTGGATTGGTAGCTATTAAAGCAAGGGTAACGATTGGAAGAAATTGATGGGTGAGATTTTTTGTCAGGCTTCATTGTTGAAACACGAGCCATCTTTATTAGGACCCAATACGTGGATGGACTGGATGGATAATTCATTCTACTAGTTTAAGCAATGTGAATGTGAATAGTGGGAAAAACAACATTGGGACGCCGATTGCCTGCCAAAGCCTTTCACAGGATCTTCCTGTGATGGGAAGCTAGGTGGGGCCACCGTGATGCTTGCGAGATATCCCCGTCCAGCTGTTTTTTTTTTTTTTTTTTTTTTCATACGTCAGGAAAATACTGGGTAGGAAATGCCCACCGTTGAAACCTCCTTGGGTCTACTGTGATGGTTATATGCCATCCATACCCTTCGTAAGGTCATTCCTACTGAGATGCAACGAAAACCACAATATTAGCCTGACTGCGTTCATCCCATTTTCGCCCGTTTTGGTATGAGAACCAATCAGATCAAATTACGTGTGATTTATATGGATATGCATGGTATATTGCAAGATTGGAGAGATATACGATGGAAATCTTTTGATAATACAGATGGAGGCACACTAAATCATGCCACATCATCATTTGAGTGGCCAATGGGATAACAATCGTTAAGGGGTTGCAGGACAGATGATAGAAGATATCATTTAAATGGCCACGGTAAAGATTATAGATTTTGTCTGGTACCAACCCAACTAAAACCAAACATTGTCTTTCAATCATCCGTTATTTACATTCTATAGTGTAATTACTTTACTTTTCTACAAAGTTACATTCCTCAGTGTAATCCTTTACTTTTAACTTGTCATTTATATTTTGTAGTGTAATCTGTAGCAATTAATCAAGTAGATGATAATCCTAGTTGTAATTTGAGTCTACGCTCGCATGTTGGATTCATTTTTTCACTTGAAAAGGTGTTTTTACAGATGTTCCTTGTGACTAACCGTAAGAATCTCTTTCTCATTTCACTGTCTATACTGAAAAGTCTTTTCGTACAGAAGGCAAAATGTACCATCCTCAAAGGATGAACACCACCCTTTGAATATCGCATGATCCTATTTACACATTGTGTGAGTGGGTGAATAAGTGATTGATCTCATTAGATCTCGGTTATACACTACA
>JAJHSJ010000005.1:33845421-33948975 GCA_021015155.1 Magnolia officinalis | reverse complement strand
CGCCATCTGCAATCAGACAAAGTCTGGTGGGTGTTCGGAACACCGTCCCGTAATGTGGGAGTGAGTAGCTAACTTAGTGGAACAATAAAGTATAGGTTAACATGTTATTGACTCAGTCAACAGTAATGATAAAGCAATATAATCAAACACTCCTAACTACTCTTATTAATGCAAGTATGAATGCAGTCATGATGGATGCCCTCACCGACATACTTCCTCATGCGACACCATCTTACGTTCGCGGCATACTTGCTTTCCTCAGTGCTCCATATCTTCCAGGCACATGCAATGCATGATGAGCATGATTACCGAGTTGTTATTAGTCCATTTTTTAAACAGCAGGAGGATGGGAAACTAAGGTACCTCTCTTGTATCATCCCCAAACATGATCCATTCTAGGGTCGTCAGTCCTAGACAATCTCATACGATGGTGTGTTTCTAGGTCGCTGCAAGGGCTGTTACACGGAATCGTTGCACCACTCCCCCATCACCTTATCAATACAGGCCTAGTTTATACTCTGTTACTACGGGAAGGCTCATCGCCTCACCGCAGATTTAGAGTATGCTTGAGGTCACTACATCGGGTACGGTCAGGGCTGCTAGGGCTGTTACACGAAATCGTTGCACCACTCCCCCATCACCTTATCAATACAGGCCTAGTTTATACTCTGTTACTACGGGAAGACTCATCGCCTCACCGCAGATTTAGAGTATGCTCGAAGTCACTACACCGGGTACGGTCAGGGCTGATAGGGCTGTTACAGGGAATCGTTGCACCACTCCCCCATCACTCATCAAGCAGTGTAAGCCGACAGCTTGAATATAGTGTCTCATACCACCATAATCGGCTCACGAGTCTGGTTGCTCACTGGTCACTACGGGGAGGCACGTAGCCCCAGTGTAGGCCGACAGCTCGACCACGATGTCCCATACCACCATGCCCGGCTCATAAGTCTTAGCGGATCGAGGTACCATGGTTGACGGGATTCCACTGGTAAGTTTGGTACCCTAGGTTCAAGCAGTAACGACCAAACATGGTGAACATACATTAGATATATCGGGTTACTTGACGAGCCTGACTAGCTCGAGCGCACAATCAACTGAACGACATGAAGTGCATAAGCACTTCGTGTGGCCTAACCACTGTCGCCAACTGAAGTATGACTCGGGTTCGTCAAACACATCTTTCGTGGCGTCATGAATCTCAACCACGATCTCAAGTCTGGTACCGATTGTCTGGACTATAGACATAGTCCCATACTCAATCAATCCCTTCTCATAGCATGTGGTGTAAAGCATAATAAACAAAGTAATTCAAGCATGTTAACAAGCATGTCATAAAGCATGTTATAAAACATGTTACATAGCATGTTATAAAGCATATTATAAAGCACTATATAAATAGGAATACAAACACACATATTTCATAAGTAAGTGGTTAAAGTAAACAACCACATGGAGGAAATCATACATATCTCTAAGGTAGTTGAGAACCCCATCTCAACACCTACCTAAGGCACTAACATCCAAGCACTTACTCTCACAAGCATTTTCACAAACACTTAGAATACACTATTTCAACATACATGGTGTATGTTAGTAAAACATGTATTAGGGCTATCCTTTCGCCAAGCAAGTATTTTATCCATGTATAAGATATTCATACAACAAATAATCATGACAATACATCTCCAAAATTTATACGTATACGGTATTTTCTAGAATACACAATTTCAACATACATAGTGTATATAAGAAAAACATGTACTAGGGTGAGTCCTTTCGCCAAACAAGTAATTTATCCACATATAATATATTTATACAACAAATAATTATGTTAAACACATTTCCAAAATTTGTACGTATACAGTACTTTCTATAAATACTTAGAGTATGTAAAATTTCATATTTTTCATCTTTAATCGAAACGGAAAACAGACAGCACTTTGTACATGTGCAATTACATGCAGATCATGAATCTATCATTATCTGACATTGAAAGCGTTGAAAACCATAACCTATACACCTAAAGTCCGCACCTTTTGTCGTAGAATCGTAAAGAATACGATAGGTTTGCTAAGCTTCTGTCTACGGTAGTTTGGCAACATATAAATCGAAATAGGTTAGCTATTTCATAACCTACAACCTATACAACCCCAAAACAGATTAGGGTTAGAGTTTCTTACCTAGAAATGAAGTCGGAATCGCCGGGAAAGCGATGAGAATGGAGTGGTGGAGCTCGTGGAGCGGCAGGGAAGAGTGGCAGGGAGAATCTCCCACTTCTCCCACACTCTCTCTCTTTTCTCTCTTCTCTCTCTAGGGTTTCTCTCAAATTCGTATGGCTGCAATGAGAGAGGGTTTAAGGTCCTTATATAGCCTAAAAACTCACCGAAATAGACTCCAGGTCAAAGTATACTTAGGTTATAACCAAAGCGGGTCAGTTTCAGCTCAACGGAGGACTTCTGGCGGGCCTCCTTGAGCCAAAGGTCGAACTTAAGCTCACCAACCTTGGATCTAGGTGGAGTTAAGTTTTCGTTTCAGTGGGATTCCCAGATCACGCGTGGCGGACCAGTTTCAGTTCAACGGTCAGCGGATCTCGATCGGAGATTCCGAGTACATGAATATGTGTATGAAATTTTTCTTGATCCGAGGGTGTATTTGGGTCAGATTCTGATGGTCTGGTTGCTTAAAACTGATCCGCAAGCGAGAGGTGCCAGATTACTATTTGAAATATTTATTTTTAAATAAAATCAAGTGTTTTCACACTCTCTCGCTCCGGACTCAAACGAACAGCTGTGAGACACTGTCTGGATTTGATTTCCGAGATGATTGTCAAGCCCAGCGAGGCGGTCATAATTCTTAACTTCGTGTTAATCGGACTTCCGACGTGCGGTCCAGATCTGATACGGAGTTTCGAGATGCTCCCGAGACCAACCGGGTAATGAGATTGATCCTAGATTTTAGGGTAACCTAGCGTCAATGATTCTACAAGTTTTGGGTCTTGCAGATCGTATTTAAAGCGATTGGTGCTAATTTCACAGGTACTCTAGTTTAACACTAGCTAATTCTCGCCTAATTTCTAAAAGATTTAGTCCTGGGTGATTTCGGTCTGAGGTGGTACTTAGTCCTTTGTAGCAATGTTTAATTTAAGTATTGTTCTTCATCACCTAAACTTTAAGATAGTGTCTAATGTGAAAGTACTTAGAAAATTTAAAGAACAAGGTGGTGAAGGGTGAGATTTGTGAAAGAAATGGGTTAAGGAGCGATTTTAGACTGTGGGATTCAGTTCTGACAAGTTAATAAGGTGTTAGGATCGACTCATCGCCTAAGGACGTCTAATTCCAGGTTGGCAAAAATCCGGGATGTTACAAGCTACCCCCTTAAAACAAAATTTCATCCCCGAAATTGGCTAAGGGTAATAAGGAAAGATTTAATTAGTTCATTTGCTTAAGATTTAGTGCGTAGGGTATATACTAACTTTGTTCATTTTAGTCTACCTCCCCTTAAAAATTTATGTTCACCCTCAAGGCTCAAGATCTATGTCCTGATCCGATGGTACACACCAACTAGACTCTGTCTCAGGTATAGATGGTACGTCGATTCAGGAGGCGGAGCCAGACTACGATGAGGACCAGGACGAGTTCTCATACATGCAGTACTCTGACGGCTTTGCTTAGGCCGACTGGATCGCGGGGATTTCAGGATCTACCTTTTAGTTGTATTTTGACCCTTTTGATTTAGAAACAATACATGTATATGGATACTCAGTTAGTGTTCATACTCTGGAGTTCATGATAATTTTGTTTCCTTACATACCTTATATATACAATTTCAGTCTTCCGCTTGCCTTTATACAATTGATCTATGAATTACTGTTTTGGTATAATCTCACTCATGTTTATTGTACTGACAACATTCAATCTTCATGCCCAACTCCACGATGTGTCAAAAATCGCATCCTACATCGCCAAAATTTGATCGCACAAGTGGCAGGAAAAAGCCAATCGTGATCATGCATCTACTGTCCTCTACTCGTTGATGAATCACCGTTCCAAAAAAACCAATCAAAAGACAATAACCATCACTTTTACACAGTTTTTTTTCCCTCTCTAAATGTGGACCCTCAGGGATTTTTACTTTCTACGGTCGATTTGAAGCCTGAGGATCAGATATCTACCCCTTCTCCTGGTCAGCGCGGTTAAACAAAGATGCTCTATCTACAATATGTTCACAATATAAACGGTCTAGATTAACTATCTCAGTTGCTATTTGTACCTTTTCAGCTAGGGGCATACTCGCATCGGAGGTTGGCGGATAGGGAGAACATTCTAAAAATACTAGAATTTCTAAGGCAAATCGCAGGAGGATAGATTGAAGATCAGATGTGCCAACGTTGAACACTTGTGAGGGATCTGGACCAATCATTATGTGGGCCCAATCACGAGCATGCGTTGAACCATAACTCCATAAGGTAGGGCGATATG
The DNA here is from genome assembly GCA_021015155.1 of Magnolia officinalis. Classification (NCBI taxonomy): domain Eukaryota; kingdom Viridiplantae; phylum Streptophyta; class Magnoliopsida; order Magnoliales; family Magnoliaceae; genus Magnolia; species Magnolia officinalis. The sequence continues at coordinate 33,944,491 of JAJHSJ010000005.1, read as the reverse complement.
ATGAAAATTATAATATACGTCCCAACCCAACGGGTGGTAATCAGCATATGTCCGAGCTTTGTGGGGCCCACAATGTGGGAGCGACATCTAACCATGATGTATGTGTTGTATCCACACCGTTCATCCATTTGCACATATCATTTTAGGCTATAATCCAAAGAACGAGGCAGATCAAAATCTGGAGTGGAGCCCACCATAGAAAACGGTGGGAAGAGTGACGTGCACAATTGAAATCCTCCTAAGGTCAACTATGAAGTTTATTTGAGATCCAACTTGTTCACCTTTTAACGGAGACATGAATGAAGGGAAAACACAAATATCAGTTTGATAGAAAAGTTTTGTTGCCTTAAAAATTTTTTAATGGTGGACATCACTCTACCAGCTGTTTTTTGGGGTGGGTCCTACTGGAGCTTTGGATCTTACCCTAATATGTTCTCTCCAAATGGATGAACAGTATGGATACATAACATACATCATAGTGGGGCCCATAGAACTTGGTGATGTCACTTGAGTAGCGAGGCGGGGTCCCTACTGTCAGGCCGTAATTGTGGGCCACATTAATACGTGTTGTATATCGACACCGTCCATACATTTTTCAGATCATTTGAAAGATGGGCCCAAAAATGAGGCATATTTAAATCTCCGGTGGACCCCACTACAGGAAAGAGTGGTGAGAGTTCTTACCGTAAGTAGGCTCTAAGCATTATAAGTAAACTCAGTTGGCCCCACCTTAAATGTATGTGGTTTACCCACACTGTCCATCCGTTTTTTAAGCTCATTAAAGGGGTTGAGCCTAAAATTTAATCATATCCAAAATCATATCACATAAAACAGTGGCAATAATGATTTCCACAGTTGAAACCTTTCTGGGCCCACAGTGATATTTACTTGTCATCCAACTTGTTCATAAGACCACACACGTATGGATGAAGGGAAAACACAAATATAGCCTAGATCCAAAACTTCTGTGGCCCCCAAAATTTTTTCATCGGTAGATGTTCAATTCACACTGTTTACTGTGGTGTGGTCCATTTTAATCTTTGGATATGCTTCAATTTTAGATTATATAACTAAAATTATCCGGTAAAATGGATGGACGGAGGGGATCAAATACATAAATCATGGTGAACATCACAGAGTTTACTCAGCACGCAAAGCGTACCGAGTTGCTCAGTACGCGATCCGCTTCCGGTGATTATGGCCACTCTTAAAAACGGACGCGGATTTCCTGCTGATGCCTTCCACGCGAAGTTCCTGCGCAAGGATGATGGGCGGGGCCTACCACAATGTTTGTTAGAAATCCACCCCGTCCATATGTTTTGAGAGCTCATTTTAAGACGTGAGACTGAAAATTAGGTGTATACAACACTCAAGTGGGCCACAAAAGAGTAAACAGTGGGCATTCAGTAAGCACCATTGAAGCATTCTGATTGCCATCAAAGTTTTGTATCATGTTATATTTTGAGTTTTCACTTTTGGAACTTTATAAACGGTTTGAATAACCGTGAGTCGGGATCCTCTATTATCCGGTCAACAGGGATTTCCTGTTACACTGATCCTCATTGGTCCACGTCACCACTCACTTAAAAAAAAAAAAAAAACAAAATAAAGCTTCGGACTCCAAACCAATCCGGACTCAGCATATAAACATAAAGGTGGAGCCTAAGGAGGTTTTAACCGTGGAATTTCTTTCCACAATTCTCCCTCTGGTGTGATCCACTTTAGTTTTGTATCCACCACATTTTCGTTCGTACATCTTAAATTGAGCTCTCAAAATGGACGGCCAGAATGGATTTCTCACATACATTGCAATGGGCCCCACACATCATCCTTGCCCCGGAACTTCCTGCGGAAGGCTTTCGCAGGAAATCCGACCCTTAAAAGACTCCGAAAGGCTCTGTAATATTTATTTGCCATCCAACTTATTGATAAGGTCACACGTATCTAAAACAAAAATATAATTATCAGCTTCATCTGAAACTTCTTGTGGCCCATGAGAAGTTTTTAATGGTTAATCACCACGATTCCTACGGTTTGATCCACTTGCGATTTTTATCTGCATTATTTTTTTAGTCCATTCCCTAAAATTAACTGAAAAAGGGAATGGACGGCGTGGATATACAGCATATACGTCGAGGAGGGCCAACGGTCACGGCCCGACCGAGCTCAGTGTTACCCGACCTGACGGAGTCCGCTCCCCACTGGGAAAGGGACGCCCCCACAAATACAATAGAAACTTTCAGATGTAATGCGTGGTCCACCATTTCGTGTATATATCATCCAACCCATTCTTCAGTGGGCCCCACCACAAAAAAGTGAACCACCGAAATTAAAGCCTCTACAGTATAGGTGGGCCACATCAAGTAAATATACAGGTCTTAGGCGTGATTGTACATTTACCCGATATTTCGATGGGGATGATTCTTGGGATGAACGGTCCCTATAAGCAGGCGCATTACATTTACGGTTTGGATTCCAGGTACCCACCAGACGCAAGTGACCATTTCCAAGAAAGAAAATCACCATGTGTGCCGAGTTCACCTCTTCAATTCTCGCCAAAAAGCTTATGTTTTTCTTAAAAAAAGAAAAAAAGAAAAAACCCCGTTTCCCTCTCTACCCTTGTTTCTCTTTCCCTTTCCTCGGAGATTTTTTTTTTGTCTTCTTTATCTGATGGGAAGCTGAAAGATAAGACTATCCCTCTTGATTTTTTTTTTCAAATAAACAAATAAATAAATAAATTTATTATTATTATAAAAAAAGAAAAAGAGCCAAAAAAATGGCTTCCATGAAGCTGGGCTCTAAACCAGAGCTCTTCTCACGTGACGGTCAGACATGGTACGTATCTCCGTATATTTATACGCTTTATTTGGTAGTCTTTCTGTATTTACGAGTATTCTCCTTCTTCTCATTGGATTTATGTGAAACAAGAGAAAATCAGATTTCCCTCATTTTGATGTTCTCTTCTGCTACTCGTTTATTATTTCTTTGATAATAATAAAATAATAGTAAATAAATAAATATTATAGTATATGGTTTTTTTAGTTGCTGTGTATGATTGATGTGCTTTGTTACTGCAATGTCTGGAGTAATGCCTTAGTTGGTGGACGTATGTATGTACGTATTTTATGTATGGGAATGATCACATGCAGTAGCGACATGTGATGTGTACATGACATCCAATCCGTCCACCAGAGACTTCCTCTTGTGTTTGCCCAGGGGTCCAAAAATCATGCCGATCAGCGTATAAGGTCACATTGTCGATGCCTGCATATGAAAGGTTTACAAAATGAATCTAGAAAATTTCCTTCATTGGACCCTATGGGCCATCTACGTTAAATACATGTACAAGATAAGATAAACTTCAAACAGTTATACTTGATATTTGAATATCAAAATTTAATCATTCTGCGGAAGCAGAGGAGAGAAAATAGGTGGTTGAGATTGAGGTTGGAGTGGCTGTAATGTGGAGGGATTATTGTTTACACACACCCACAAGCTAAATGACCGTTTAGCAATGTGAAGCTTATCTTGCAAGAGACATAATAAGAAGTGCTCAATCCCTTAGTAAAGATGTCAGCCACTTGGTCAACTATACCAATGAACCACAGCTGGATATCACCACCAGTAACCTTTTCTCTAATGAAATGATAGTCGACTAAAACATGCTTCGTGCGTCCATGATAGACAGGATTGGAAGCGAGAGAAATGGCACTGATATTATCGCAGTGAGTGAGAAGTGGATCCTTTAAAAATAGCATTAAATATCGCAGAAGCATGCAAATCCAAAATAGTTTGGCAACGATGAGAGCAAGGGAGCGATACTCTGATTCAATGCTTGAATGGGAAATTGTGGGCTATTTCTTAGCACTCCATGAAATTAAATTGCAGCCCAGAAAAATTGCAAAGCTAGATGTATATCAGTGGTCATCAAGGTCACCAGTCCAATTAGCATCAAAGTAACAAGTGAAAGAGGACTTGGGTGAAAGTGAACTCCACAGGAAATGGTGCCTTTAAGAAAGTGAAGAATATGCTTGACGGCAAACCAATGTGCAGAACAAGGTGCATGCATAAACTGACAGACCTGGTTGACGACAAAGGCAATATCTGGTCTTGTAAAGGTGATATATTGAAGGGCACCCATAATGCTCTGATACTCGTGAGGATTAGGTAGAGGATCACCGTCATACTTAGAAAGTTTAGAGCCGAAAACTATCGGAGAGTGTATGGGCTTTGCGTCATGCATATTTGTGCGACGCAGAAGATCTAAGACATACTTGGACTGCGTTAAATACATAGCATTCCAGGGCAGAGTGGCCAACACGGTTACATATTTGACATATAGTAGCAGTATTAGATTTGGATGGTTGCTGTTGTTGACTTGATTGAGAGGAGGGGCCACTAACCACCCCCCCCCCCCCCCCCGGACCGTGAAACGAGGTTCTACCCCGAGAACCGCCATGTGAGGAAGCGGTCTTAAGGTGTATAGAGTGCGGTAGTCGGTTGCTCCACAGATGAGCTGGAAAGATGCGAGTCGAGCCGTAATTCAAAGGTCAGGAGTTGACCAAAAAACTCCTCAAAGGTGATCGGTATTGTACGATTGGCGATAGACATGTCCACCAATTCATACTCTTGACCCAAGCCATTAAGGACTTGATTGCAGAGGTTATATCCAGTGACAAGCTTACCGATTGCTTTCAAAGCATTGGTGTGATTCTTCATTTTATCAAGATATTCAGTTATAGACAAGTTGCCTTTACAAAGGTTTTGAAACTGGTGCATCAATTGCAAAACTCGGCTTCTCGATTAGATTAGATGCAACTTTTCCAACCGGAGCCAAACTTCCCATGCAGTTTGCAGGCCAACGACACGTTTGAGAACCTGTGGAGTAAGAGTAGCATTGAGTCATAACAATACAAGAGAATCTTGCTCCAGCCAAGCCTCAAAGGTGGGGTTGATAGTAGACATGGGCTCTCCTTTATCATCAAGCAGAAATTAGTCTGGACATTCGGATGAACCATCTATAAATTTAAGTAATTTGTTTGCCCAAAGAATCGAGATAAACTGGCTCTTCCATGATAGGTAATTATCACGATTCAACTTAATGGAGACTAAGCTTGTAACACTGGAAATGGAAATACCGGTTGTGGAGGTAGCATGAGTGGCCATGGGAATGGTATTCTCTGTTTTTTTTTTTTGTTTTTTTATTAAAATTTTCGCTCTCCTCTTTTTTTTTTTTTTTTTTTTTTTTTTTTTTTTTTTTGTGTGTGTGTGTGTGTGTTGTGTTTTTTTTTTTTTTTCCAAATTACATAATAAAAAATGGAAAAAGAAAATTACTTCACAACTAATACATTGATGTCGAAAATCATAAGAGGGTGAGAATCTCGAAATGCAACTGAAAATGAGTTGCTGGACCCTCGTTAACGTAGAGGAAGATTGAGTCGTGGCAACAGTGGAGGCTGTCGGAGAGCTGATTCAATCGGTACTAGAATATGATGCAATTGGAGATGTCGAGACCCGAAGTGATCAGTGGATCAAGTCTCGGTGAAGTTCGAGTTGATTGGAGTAGTGGTATTTGAAACAATCGGAGTTGCTGATCTCAGTCCAATCCGATTGGTGATGCTGAGATCCGAGTTGAGTAGCGAAGCAAAAAGAGTGCTGGAAGCCGATCGGTGATGTAAGCGGAGATGACGATCTCAGTCCAAACCTATCGGTGAGATGGTGATGTCGAAAGTCGTCTCGAGTGGCAAAGTGGAAATCTAAAGTAAATAGGGAGTCGGAAATGGATTTGGTGGAGTTGTCGGCAACGCGGGAAGCTGAGGCAAACAGGGAGTTTGAAATCCGAAACAAATAGGGATTTGATTCGGTCGTGCCGAGACAATTCTTAATTGAGTCAGAGATGCTGAGATGATCGTAATTGATTTGGTGTATGTTGCAACGATCAATCGGAATGCCAAGACACTCGAAATGAATCGAAATCTCGAGGTTGATACGAGTTGATCGGAGTAGTGGTATTCGAAACAATCGGAGTTGCTGATCTCAGTTCAATCCGATTGGTGATGCTGAGATCCAGGTTGAGTAGCGAAGCAAAAAGAGGTGCTGGAAGCCGATCGGTGATGCAAGTGGAGATGACGATCTCAGTCGAAATTGATTGGTGAGATGGTGATGTCGAAAGCCGTCTTGAGTGGCAAAGTGGAAATCTGAAGTAAATAGGGAGTCAGAAATGGATTTGGTGGAGTTGTCGATGGCGCAGGAAGCTGAGGCAAATAGGGAGTCTGAAATCCGAATCAAATAGGGATTTGATTCGGTCGTGTCGAGACAGTTCTTAATTGAGTCAGAGATGCCGAGATGATTGTAATCGACTTGGTGTATGTTGCAACGATTGATCAAAATGCCAAGACACTCGAAATGAATCGAAATCTCGAGGCTGATACGAGTCGATCGGAAGTAGGTGCTTGTTGTGAGTCCGATACGATCGGAGTGGATTGCCTAGTTGCAATGAGTAATCTGGAGCAGTCAATGATGATAAAAAAAATAGCAATGCATAGCGAAAGTTGATGCGATGCAGATGAGTCGACTAGCAACACAAATCAGTAGAGAACTAAAACGACAATCGGTTCAAACGACTAGATAGAGCGCACAATGATGGAGAGAATGGATGGCTTCGATCAAAGAATTCTAGCTGAAGAGCAAGGATATGATCCAAAAAAAAGGAATCGATTCCGATTCGAACGGAATCCTGATACCGATTTGAAAAAAAAAGGAACCGTCGATAATGTGGAGCTAGAACATAGGCAGCTTTGGAATCGTGTGATGATCGGGCCGGATCGAATGGTGAAGAACGAACTGATCAAACACGAATGGTGATTAGATTTGAAGGGTGATATACAGTCGACAGAACCGATCCAAACAGGAATGCTTATGGTGAGATGATGGGAAGGACGTATCGGTCAACACTTTCAACACCAAGAGGAACTACCAATCAAGTCAACTCAGTCGGATGCTGATAAGGTAGAGTTTCGATGGTGTTAATCTAAGCCAATTAGATGATTGAAACGAGCTGTCGATTAGGATCGAAACGCAAAGGAAGGAGTTTCCCTCTAGGCTCTGATACCATGAAAGATTTACAAAATGAATCGAGAAATTTTCCTTGATTGGACCCTATGTGCCATCTATGTTAAATACATGTACAAGATAAAATAAACTTCAAATAGTTACACTTGATATTTGAAAATCAAAATTTAATCATTCAGCGAAAGCAGAGGAAAGAAAATAGGTGGTTGAGATTGAGTTTGGAGTGGTTGTAATGTGGAGGGATTCTTGTTTAGAGCATACCCGATGCAAGGTATCCTGTATCGGTATCGGTTGGCGTAACGGTGCCCTCCGATACCGATATGGATACGGGGGCGTAACGGCGATACAGGGGCGTAACGGCCCGTAACGGTGCAAAAAATTTTTTTTGCCAAAAAAATATGAAAAAATATGGATTAAATCCGGAATATTCTAAGCATTCTAAATATGTATTCATTTATAAATTGGAACATGTTTATGGTGGTGTAATAGTCCACTCTTTGGTGAGAAGTTGTATCGGACTATCTGATGAATTTATGAACCAGACAACCTGGATTTGACTACAAAACTCATATATTTAATTTTCTAACTATCTACTATCAATGATAGATATATTAGAATGAATGTAATATGAAAATATCTTACATGCGTAGGTGTTTGCAATTATTTTTCATAATTCATAAAAAATATAAAATGATAATAACAATCTGTAAAATGAACATCAACATATTCTACTATGATTAACACATCATATTCTACCATTAAAACATCAAAACATTTAATAAAAAATAATTTTTCGAATTAAAAAAAAAAAGGCCAAAAATAGTGCGTAAATAGAAAAAAATTATAAAAAAATATAAAATGATAACAACAATCTGTAAAATGGACATTAATATCTTCTATTATGATTAACATATCATATTCTACCATTAAAACAACAAAACATTGAATAAAAAGTATAAATACCGATTTTTGAGGAATTTATGAAAAATGGCTCACAGAGCTTCGAATCAAGAAAATCCTTAATATAAGTTGTTTTTATTTGTAATATCAAGCTAAGAGTGGTCGAAAACAGCAATAGAATGATTTAGGAAGAGTTTAAAAGAAAGAAGTTTCAAAAAAAGTGAAAAAACAAACCTTAAAAAGCAAAAAAAAGAAAAGAAAAAAAAAGGCCATTTTTTGACCGTTACGCCCTGTAACGGCCATTACGGTGCCGTTACCGCTACAGAATCCGGGGGGGGGACCGTTACGGCCCCGTATAGCGTAACAGCCACGGCCGTTACCGATACGTATCGGCCAATTCGCCCGTATCGTAACGGATACGGGACACCCTCCCGATGAGAAAAATATGTCTGGTTTGCTCTGTAATGCGTCGGCACATGAGGCCCCGTATACATATGGCAAAGAGCAAATTCCTTGCTAATGTACATGTGCATGTATGTGGATGTATCTACATGATTCTATGCTACAATGAATAAACAAGCTCCTTCATGTATGGTCATAAGTTTGATCACTAGTTACCTACAAAAACTGGAAATTGTATGTAATTTTATAAGATTAACAGCGGAAACTGTTTGCATCCAATGAAGGGAATGCTGTCAGGCTATTGATCGCATGTTTTTGACAGGATGTATGCATACATCCATGTATATATTAGAAGCCATGGGCTTGGTTTTGGGGACCCACCATATAAAATGTAGGTATATGTGTCTTATGTATGGATTTATTAGGACCCGAGGTATATTGTAACCAAATTGCAAACATATGACTACCTAATCGAATTAGGGAAAATTTGAAGCACCACAAGGAGAAACTGGGGATGGGGATGCCGACCGTTGGAACCTTCTTGATGCCAGTGAAGTTTTGGACCAGGCGAATATTTGGGTTTGACTGACATTCACCAAAGCTACTTCCCAAGCAGATAGCTATGGTAGCTATAGTAATAATTCCTTGTGTGTTTATTTATATTTATAAATATGTGCAACACCCATTTTTTTTTTTTAAGACACAGGGTGTCCCCACCTCTTTTTTGAAGTGAGACTAATCCCTGCGGATACACGCAATCACCCACAACCATGTGTATCGGGTAAAGCCAATGAGGGGAATCGAACCCTCATCTATAGGGGGCAAACCTATGGTGAAGACCATTTGCCCAAACCTCGTTGTTTGATATTTTTATATCCATTTGTTTTGATATTTTTATATCTTGTCTCGTTTAGGTTGCATTTGGATGCAAAAATCAATTGAATAGCAAACATTCAGTTTCATCAAGAGGAAATGACGAAATTAATGATGCTGTAGTCTTCAGAGTGCAGAACTAAACCCCAAATTGCATTCAATTTTATTTATTTATTATTATTTTAAAAAAAATGTAGTAGCAAAAAAAAAGGAAAAAAAGAAAAGCAGTTTGGAGTCCAGATCCTCAATATGACCGCAAAGGAAGTTGCAACTTGGTCATTTCCACTTCATTAGACTAAAACTTGCAATTCAGCTCAGTTGTGTACCCAAATGCACACTTAATGAGATGAATTTGAGGCAGCAAAGTTTCATGATTCAAAACTGAGTTCAGATTCAAATATGCACACCCTGTAGTCAATTCAAAACTCGGTTGATTACTGGATCAAGTGTTTTGATACTGAAAGGTCTATGTACTAGCTATATTATTATTATTACTAGTGGGTATGTCACGTGCAGCAGATATGGAGAGAGGGGAGTGATTTGCAAGATGTGGGAGAGAGGGATGGAGGACCGATTGAAAAGGGGAGTTATTGATACTCTGGTAGAGTATGCCACCTGATACTGATATGCATGCATTTGGAACTTGTACATGTGGCATATACTAAGTTTTACCGTCCAAATTGGAAAACACGCTTTGAATCGGTCATAATCCAAAAATCATAGTCTGAGGAATCCTAAATTCTGATTTGGAGATGGATGTTTCATAAATTCAGACAAATAGGATAGTTTTCACTGAATCGTCCTCAAATGTCCACCAATCGGCCAATTGGATAATCAAGTCAGTACAATGTTCTGGTTTACAATCCGTCAAATTATGGATAGCAATTGAATGGTTTCATTTGAGTTACTTGTACAACTTCTCTATGCATGTGCATCAACTGTCATGATCTACCATAGTATCAAAGGTTTCGCCTATCTAATTCACAACCAAATTACTAAAGTACCCCTATATTTAGTTTAAAACCCATTCCATATTCTTAAATACTGCAAAGCTTAAGCAATTCGTAACTGTGTAGAAATTTTCATCCCTGTGTCTGTAATCTCCTGTCTTTATATACTAGGCCAAGTTTTAAAATACTGATGGAAATTAATAGATTTGTATCACAGTCATTCCATGCCACATCTTGATCCATTGCCATTTGTTTAATTTGGTTGATATACTTGGATGCAATACTTTATTTCTTTGCTATGTATTTATCTACTCACAGAGATTTTTTCTTTTTCATTTTTATATTTCATGCAAATGATTTATGTGTTCTTATGCAGGATTTGTACAACAGGGCTTCAAAGTGATGTTGTTGTTGAAGTTGGAGACATGTCCTTCCATCTCCACAAGGTTTTTTGTTTTCCTCTCTTTTTTTGGCTGAGTTTAACTCTCCTGCGTTTATTGGTGTGATTTCTTTTCCCGTATCTGTGGATTATGTATGTTATTGAATAATAGGTAGAGATACATGTGAAAAAGAAAAATACTAATATCCCTGTTGCCTTTTTATTTTCTTTGAACTGTCTTTTTAAATTTACTTAAGGGTATAAATGCTCCTAAAATATTGAAATCTTTTGAAATGTTGTTTCAAAATTATCAATGACATTTTTGTTTCCTCAACAAATATAAATTTCATAGCAAACATTTGTCGAAAATGTCTGTTTTATTTCAAAAGAAATGGGCATATATGAGGATGCTAATACTTTTATTTTATTTTATTTTTGTTCTTTTTTGCTTGGTAACATGCATGCTTTTACATGAAATGAGTTGTACCCCTGTTTATAGTTCAATTATATATAAAAGTGTGTGTGTGTGCGTGTGTGCGTGTGTGCGTGCGTGCATTTTTATATGCACACACACACATATGGCGATCAGCACCAGTGCATGCTAGTCGTAGCTATATAGGATCGACCTCTCTTTCGTGATTACACCATCATGCCTGTCCACCTGGAAGAAACGAAGTGGGGACCGGGGACCTCCCATATATATATTATACAACGATGAAGGGAAAAGACCCAAGGGAACCCTGTTAAATAGAGCGTGCTAGCAGAATTACACACACACACACACATACACACACACACACATATATATCTGTGTGTGTGCGTGCGTGTATTGTTTTCCTGTTTATTATTGCTAGGTGGTTATTGCATATTTGTGTGTGTGTGTGTGTGCACGCGCGCGTGCATATATTGTTTTCCTGGTTATTATTGGTATCAGAGCCATGTGCTACTTCTGCATTTCTGAGTAAGTTTCTTGTGCCATGGTTATTATTGGTAGGTGGTTATTGCTGTGGGATGATATTACTTTTACTTCTGTCTTGTTATTATGGCTCACGTTTCACCTACTGTTTCTAAGATTAGTAAGCTTTATTCAGGCACCCTAATAAGTATGCTCTACAGTTGCCCTTCGTGGGATCTTCTGCATCAGAAAACTGGGTTTGACTGACTAAGCTGAACACATAGTTTACAGTTTATTTAAATGATCAACCTACTTAATTGTATGCTTGGACTCTTGGCATGAAGCCTTTCATGGTCCATTTGGTTACAGTTTTCCAGTAACTTTGATCACTTAATCTGCTTTCTTACTTTGGAGTGACATAAGGTTGCCCTACTGGATTTGTTTCCAGCGTATGGTTGTCCTACTCCCATGAGCCAAATCACAATACAGATTTTAAAATCAATATCCTCTCAGCATCAGCTCCCTTATCTAGTTATTGGTACCTGACTCTACTCGTTGCCAACCTCATGGCTTCATCTCTTCTAGGCATTCCTGAACCATCTCGGCCTTCTTCTTCTTCTCTCCGCTCTACCTCTTCCTCTAAATTAGAATACTTGTACGAAATAGAATATTAGTCTCCTACGTCTAAAATCCATGCCACTGACTATCTAGTTGTCAATCCCTACCATGTTTATACAAACCCTAAATATTCTTTGGCCAAGCAAACCATCAAAAAACTCGTTTCTTCAAAGCCCTAAGCAGCGATATCAAGTAGGTTCAGGAATGCCTAGAAGAGATGAAGCCATGTTCTATCCCGATGCGACATTAACAACTGGGTTCTCCAATGCAAAGCCCTCCATTAAATGCAAAATCGTGAATATGGGTTGCAGATTGTTGCCGCTGATCCATACACAGACTCTAATGTCTACATAGCCCGTGAATAATTAGACTCAGATCTCAAAAGTTATTTGTTCGAAAATGGATTTTTGGGTGGTCTCCACTCTTTTTCTATCACAGATCTGCATGGCCTTTCCCATCGTATCATTGATAGTTGCACCAAGATTCGAAGAACCACAAGACTAGCTTATCTGTATCTAAAAATTACGTTAACCCCTCCTGAATGAAGCTCTGATGGCTGGGAATACTACCCTAGCTACCATCGCATTAATCTCCAATACTCAGATGCTAGGCACCGGTCTGCAAGGCACTACCCAAATTTAATATATAATGATGAACTGCTCTGTCAAACATGGATTAATGGGTTTCTAGCCATCTATGAGTCAATTAGTCTCGCCACGCGAGCTACCATCCATGAGACATCTCGAATAACAATCCAGTGTGGCACAAATTCTCTACTTGGCAATCTTCGAAGCCGCATCTCTGAAAGGTGACATTATAACCCCAGAATCCACTCGACAAAGACTCAGAGAAGCCACAGTCCACACATACTCTCAATTCTGGCAACAACCTCCAAGAAACCCGAGGCAATTACCTCATGTGTGCTCAAATTTCTACCTGCAACAATGGCTCAACCCTGCACAAGACGAAGCAGAGCCCTCCGGGAATGAAAGTGTTAACCTGCAATGAGTAAACTGATGTAAGGAAGACCACTTTGTAATAAATTTCTTTAAGAGGGTTTAAATATGTACTATTCGTAGTAATATTAGTTTTTAGGTTTGCTGATCTCATCTTACAGAGTAAGTCCAGGGCAAGTTCTCCTTCCTTCTCTCTGTGTTCTCATCCTATGCAATCAATCTTGCTTCTTCCATTTCTTGTCCTATTTGTGCAGTAGCCGTTCCATGTTCTAATTCAAGATCTGTAAGTGTGGTGGCCGTTTCCCTGTTCCCTGAACCTGTTTGCTGCACTTAGGCCGCGTGATCGAAAGTACACTCTGGCCAAATAGTGCCTTATTTGCAACATAACACCATCTTGTAGAACCAGCACAACGGAAGAATGGTAAATCCCATATAAAGGAACATATCGCTGTGCGACTTACACATCTCTGATTTAGACCATATCGGTATACGGCAAACAGTTGATCACGTGGTAAGAATGCCTCTTTTGTTTACATAGTTGATCACCACATTCCAGGAAAGTACCTCTTGCTCTGACTTTCTCTCATCCCCTCCACTCCATTATTAATATCCGTTGCTCTTCATTTTGTATGGATCTTTACAGGAACTATATTCTACATAGTTACGATTTTCCTGAAAATACCTGAGGACTATCCCAGGATGAAGTGTTTCTCCTCGATAGTCTGTGGAAGGCTTTTACAGTACACATGATGGACCACTCTAGCAATATTCTAGATATGGTCTCTTTAAACATTTTAAGAAAAGCAGAAATCTCCCTCTCTGCTCTGATCAGGCAATACTAATAAAAGACTCATTTTTCTCAACTAAAAGTGCCGAAACATTCCAATATGCTTTACAACTTCTGCCTGACCATTTAATTGCAGATATCCAATCCAGATCCTAATGCACATTATCAATGGACAATCCTTCCCTTCGGCTTAAAGACTGCCTCCAATGTCTTCCAGAAAGCCATGATCTAGATCTTTCAGCCGATCTTGACGAATGCACTTGTTTACATTGATGACATTCTCCTTTTCTCAGTCTCTGTTGATACCCACATTCAGCTACTCCATTAGTTCTATCAGCTTGTCTAGAAATATGGCATCATGCTCTCCTAGAGGAAGATTATCTGCACTGATACCATTGAGTTTCTTGGCAGGAAGCTCTTGCAGGGAAAGTATCAGTCGCAATCCCATATTGGAGAACATCTGCATTAGTGGCGAGATAGGCTTACTAATCGTAAGCAAATTGAGCAATTCACAGGTCTTCTAAACTACATTTCTGACTTCATTCCCCATCTTGCTCAACCTCGCAGCCTTCTTTCCAAGTAGCTCAAGAAAGAAGCTCCCCCCATAGACACAAAAGCATACAGAACAGTTAAATACATCACGACTCAAGTCACCAATTTGTCACCACTGCAGATCCCAAGCGCTGCCCGCCTTCGAGTCTTATAGACTGATGATAGTGATTTTTATTGGGGAGCTACCCTCTTTGAAGACAAATGGCCAACGTAAACTCTGTGGATATAAAAGTGGATCCTTCTCCCAAGCAGAACAAAATTACCATTCCACTTTTAAAGAAATACTTACTATCGAAAAAGCCATTTCCAAATTCCAATTCCACTTGATTGGCCACCATTTCCAAGTTGAAATGGACATGTCTTCTTTCCCAAAGATGTTGCAGTTTAAATATAAAATATTGCCCCATCCTCAACTCCTTTGATGGCTAGAATGGTTTTCTCAGTGGACCTTCACAGTCAAGCATATCAGAGGGAAAGACAACACTCTGGAGGATTTCTTATCCCGCCATCCGCCTCCTGAATAGACTTTTGTCCACATCCTTGCCCCACTCTACATCTATCCCATTAAGCACATTCCACATCTTCCACAAGAAGTCATAGAAGCCATTGGTCATCTCTTGTTTGTCCGCCAAAGTTCTCACAACTTTAAGCAATTCTTGGAAGTTCATCTTTGTGGAAATAATCCTGTCTTTAATAGAATTCCTCATCCCGACTATCCTTTCCTAACCCCCATTTCCTTCTGGAGTCTCTACATTCTCCTAAAAGAAGCCATGTGTTCTTTACTACCTCTTTGAAGCATACACCATGGTGGTCATCTTTGATGATCCCCGTCTATCTGCATATCTTTTCCAAATACAGCTGGGACATCTCCCCCTTTCAAATGACCGACTAAACACACTTGAAAGTGGTTGCAATGGTTCTGTCCTTTGCATGAATGGGAAAATTTCCTTACCACCCATCATAGTAGATATGTGTTAATCTCTTTTCATATTTCTAGAGATTTTGTCCCCTCTCCTGACGGTAACTATGCACCGGCTAATGCCCAATCAGAGATTCAAGTATGATAGTCCTTCAATCTTGCCTGCCATCATCAAAATCACCGATGCACGTTTTTATGTCATTTTGAACATGTTGCAACTCAACAATGTTGATTTTGCCTCTGTTCTCGGCAAAGTACTGGAGTACCCATTTGCCAGGCCCCAACAATCTCTGAATGCCCAATTTATCGAACGATTGGTCACCTTCTTAGAGCATTACGGAAGTGAAGCTGATGTAGATGAAGAACTGGATCCTCCATTTGTTGGCGTTGGGAACGACCTAGACTCCGACGACAGCCTTCTCCCTTCAGAGTCTGACGACTAATCAAGCATCTTGGCACCAAGGAACAAAAAGCCCATTGGCTGCGCAACGCAGCGGCCCACCAAATTGGAGCAAGATTACTGTAGCAACTACTGTAGCTAAGTGTTAATTAGTGTAAATGATTACTGTTGTAATCCAGTACTGTAGAAAAGTACTATTGTGTTGGTAGCACTGTAACAAATAGTACCACTATATGTCACTATAGCAATTTGTCTTTTATCTATTACTGTAGTGTCGGTAGAACACTAGCGGAATCAAAAGATTGTAAAATCTGAATCCTTCTCCACTAGCTACTGTAGCGGACCCGAAACGACGTAAAATCCGGATTCGTCTGTCTATAAAAGGGAGAATCCTCCCATTAGCCCGGAAGAGCAAGTCTTGGCCGAGAGTCTTGTGGTCCTTTGTTGAAGTAATGAAGATGTTATAACTTCAAGTCCTTGATGTTATGCGTTCAAATCCTTAATGTCCCTTGGTTGTATAATCGCTCTTGTTGGTCTCATGCTTCTATTCATTGTTTTCTTGATTATTATTGGTATCAGAGTGTTATGCCTTTAAATCCCTGATGTGCTAGAGTGTTTTCTTTCCCTTTAATCTTGCTCCAATTTGGTGGGTCGCTGTGCTGCGCGGCCAATGAGATTTTTGTTCCATGGTGCTAGGATGCTTGATCAGTCTTCAGACTCTTAAGGGAGAGGGTTGTCGTCGGAGTCTAGGTCTTTCCCAATGCCAACGAATGGAGGATCTGGTTCTTCATCTACCTCAGCTTCACTTCCATAATACTCTAGGAAGGTAACCGGTCGTTCGATAAATCGGGCATTTAGAGATTGTTGGGGCTTGACAAATGGGTGCTCTAGCACCTCACCGGGAATAGAGGCAAAATCAACATTGTTGAGGCGCAACATGTGAAATTGCGTTTTTACTGCTACAAGTGAAGCTTGGATTAAACCACAATCAACCACATCCAATTACTCAAATAAAACAATTAAACAGAGATGAATGGTTATATCAAATCAGCTCAAGACTAAAACAAAATAATAGTGAAACATCGTGTGCATTCTATCAAACATGTTTGCTGCAATAAAGATAAGCCCCCCACAATCATTCAACAAAATAAAATAACACAAACAAAAATCATTCAGCCCATTGCACACTATGTATAGTGGATCGGCTATGTGCCTACCCCACTCCCGGCTGACTCACTCTCCTAGAGTGTACCGGGTTTCACTATTAAAATGGTTTTAAATCAGGCTTACCATAAACCTTTATAACCTACACGAGGTCTATACTATACGTTTTGCATCTGTCGATGGTCTACAAAAGGTCTTAGAGAGTTTGGATCTCAAACTCAACAAGACGTCCTACGCAAGGATGACAAAGGTATGCTCCTGTTGGAGGCCTACACAAGGACTTGGCGAGTTTGGTTTGTCAAACTCTGAAACCCACACAAGAATCGGTTTCCAGACAAAATGGACTAAAAAAATAACCTTCTTACGTAAAGTGGATGAGCTCCCTTGAATGCGCCTTGTTGAAGAGCTTCCTCTATCACGAAAGCTTCTTCTTCAACTCCCTTTAACCACAACCTTGAAGTAGATGTGCCTATCTAGTGCTGAGGTACGGGAGAAGTGTAGGTGAACCAAACTTAAGATGATGGATCTTTTAGGGTACAAGTTAGGATCCCCAAGGATTAGCATTCAATGTCCTTTAACACAATATTTTTCATTAAAGATGAATGTTAGAGCATTAATTAATGTTGGAGTTCATATTTTAATCTAAGCTTTGAATTCTCAATAAATGTGCTTAATCACAATGATTGAACGATGAACTCCATAAAGAAAAGAGCTTGGGAGGAGGGATTTTAGCTAGGTAATAACACTCTCAAGGCTCTATGAATTTCTCACTGAAGGGCTTAGTTGCCCGAGGATCAAATTTATAGAATGATTGAAAACGGTAAAAAAACGGCTAGTTGTCGACCTATCGACCCAATGCTTCGACCGGTCGAAAAGTTATCCGACTTATCGATCCGAGGCTTCGACTGATTGAGATAGTTAGTGGCACAAGGTATTCTTTTCTGTCCAGATTTTGCCACTTTCGAACTGTCGACCGCCATTTTCAATTGATCGAAATTGACCTACGACCTGTCGAAATAACCCATTCATGGGTTAAAATCTACTAGATCATGAGTTTTCTTTTCTGTCTAGATTTTGCCACTTTCGATATGTCGACATTTGTTTTCGACCAGTCGAACTTGACCTTCGACCTATTGAAATAACTCATCCATGGGTCAAAATCTTCAGAAATATGAGTTTTCTTTTCTGTCTTGTTTTTTGGCGTTTCGACTTGTCGGCCATGGATTTCGACCTGTCGACTAGTCGAGGAGGCTGTCCATGGGTCGACAACAACTCGCTTTGTGCATTTAATGGTTTTTACAAGTTTGGTTCTTTTGCACTTCGTTCCACAAGGTCCATCCTGATCTAATGGACACTTGACTTTGGTTAGATGGATTGGGGAATGTCTATAAGGGAGTAGGCCACCTAACGAAGGGTTTTGGGATCTTATTAGTTTGTTTAGGTTTTGGCACATGCATGAACCTTTGAATCTTCACTTCGCACGCTTTCGATCTTCAAGTCTTGATATCTTCAACTCGATTAGATTTAGTGCTCACTTGACTTGACAAAACTGATTACACGCTAATTGACAAATCAATGCATTTACAATCTCCCCCTTTCTCAATTGCAGGACAAAACACCTAACCTATACCCATCATAGTCTCCATATTATGATTGTCCTAAAATTATTACATCTTTTCAATATAACTCATATACATGTCTTCACTATACGAGATATACAATTTTTATACAAAAGCGACATGAATAGAGACACTTGGCTTCATTTGCACCCCCCCCCCCCCCCCCCCCCCCCCCCCCCCCCCCAAAAAAAAAAAAAAAATCCCTGCATCAAACACATCCTACACAATGATAGGTTCTCAGGTGGGACATGATCTCCCTCTCTTTGTCAGTAATTGACAAAGATTGGTTAGCACAAAGATATATCTAAGAGCGTAAGAGGGAGAAGAGAATCATTAAGCACAAGGGATCAAAAAAGCACTAACATAGATTAACAATATATGCATGTAACTAGAAAGAAAATAGGGCATGTAGCCCAATATCATTTAGACCATAAAGAAGGTATATATTATATCCACATACAGACTCGAAGGCAAAATGGGCAAGTGCCCCAATATGACCCATAGTTGATGTATCATGATATATAAACACATCTTGGATTGAATGATGAACTCCATAAGGAAAAGAGCTTGGGAGGAGGGATTTTAGCTGGGGAATAACACTCTTAAGGCTTTATGAATTTCTCACTAAAGGGCTTAGTTTTTTTTTGAAAGGTAATGGTGACTTTATTAAGAACCAGAAAGAGAACAAAGAGGGAAATGACCCGCAGAGGTAGTGGGACGACTACCCTCCCAAAAAGAGCAGATTACATCCCTTTAAGTTTTCAACATTAGAAGCCCACTCGACTAAATACTGCTTCACTCTATGGATTGATGGACCCCGCTGAGTTGGAGGCACCATTGAAGCATCTCCCATTCCTTTTTTCCCACATCGACCACCAGACAGCCAGGAGGGCCATTCTCCAAATCGTAGTTCTTTGCTTTCCTAGTCTAGCACCATGCCAGGCCTTGAGTAGCCAGCCTGTTGAATCTGGGAAGGACCAAAACATAGCGAAGAGAGATAAAATTGCTGACCAGATCTAGTTAATGAAAGGAAGGACAATGTATAAAAAGGTGATCCACCGATTCTTCGTCAGCCATACAATAAAGACAAACATTTGTAATTATCATTCCCCTTTTTCTTAGATTATCAACTGTCAGAACCTTCTTCTTGCTAACCAGCCATCCGAAGGCCGCTATCTTTGGAGGGACTTTGTATTTCCACACTTGATCTGTCATTGTCTCTTCTATAGAAGTGGGTTTGCTGCCAATGAAATTATGTAAGGACTTAACCGAGAAAATGCCAGATCTGTCGAATCTCCACACTAACCTGTCTGTACTGAGCTGGTCCGACTTGCAATTGTTGATGCAACAGAGGAGAGCCGCGTATTCTTCAATCTCCCAATCCTGGAGATTTCTTCTGCAAGAAGGATTCCATACTATTTCATCCCCAAGAACGGAATAGTAGTCAACAACCACAATGGACCGATTCAGGGCTAGACGAAAGATACTCAGGAAGTCCTCTTTTAGAGCTACTTCTCCCACCCAAATGTCTTCCCAGAAACGAGTGTTGTCACCTTATGATGATTTCAATGCCTTCGAGAACCTCATTCTTTATGGATAATACACCTCTCCAAAGAGCAGATGCTTTGTAGACTGAAGGGTCCTTGGTCCACCAACCTCCCTTTGAGCGGCCATACTTGCTCTTGACTAGAGAATTCCGAAGGGTCGCGTTTTCAGTCCCGAGCCTCCAGGTCCACTTGCCTAAGAGGGCCCAGTTCATTCTTTTGAGATCTCTAACCCCTGCACCACCTTCTTGGACATGCTTACACACCTCCTTCCAATCAACGAGATGGAATTTCTTCTTTTCCTCCTTCCCATGCCATAGAAAATCTCATCTTAATCTTTCTAGAGTTGCTAGAATCGAAGCCGGACATATGAATAGGGACAGATTTGAGAGCGCCGCTTTTATCAAAGTGAGGCGACCACCTAGAGATAAGTATCTACATTTCCATCTAGCTAGGTACCTCTCGAACCTGTCGATAACTTTGTCCCATAAGGGCTTTGGGGGCTTACCTATACATAACGGAAGACCAACAAACGTGGTCGGGAGACTTCCCATTGAACAATCAAAGTAATCGGTGAATTTCCGTATCTCTTCTTCCTCCATATTCATGCCAAACATCTTTGACTTTGCCATGTTGACTTTAAGACCCTAAATTGCCTCAAAGCACTGAATTGTAGTATGAAGATTGCTCACTTTTTCCTGATCTGCTTCACATAATAATGTGTCGTCTGCGAACTGAATGTGTGATATCGAAGTGTCCATTCCTTTCACCTTGAATCCGCTGATGATACCTTCATCTTGAACTTTTCTCAACATTCTGGATAGAGCCTCCCCAACGATTAGAAAAAGAAACGGGGACAACGGATCACCTTGATGCAATCCCCTTGAGCTGCTAAAGAAACCTTTTGGAGAGCCATTAAGTAATATAAAAAAGAAAGCGGAGCCCGCACATTCCCCCATCCACCTTTTCTACTTGACCTCGAAACCCATCTGCTGAAGCATGTACTGAAGGAAGTCTCAATCAACATGATCGTATGCCTTCTCTAGATCGAGCTTGCATAGTAATCCCTTAGAATCGGATTTATGGCTCGAGTCTAAACATTCATACGCTATGAGGGCGCTGTCAATTATTTGTCTTCCCAGGATAAACACACTTTGATTGTCAGAAATATTCTTTCCTATCACCCCTTTCAGACGGGATGCCAAGACTTTTGCCAAAATCTTATACAGACCACCGAGTAAACTGATCGGCCTGCAGTCCTTCAAGGAGTCCGCTCTCGGAATCTTTGGAATAAGCGGTACAAAGGAAGCCCCGAGGTTTTTAGATAACCGTCCTCTATCGTGGAATTCGCATATGAATGCCATAACGTCTCCCTTTAAAACTTCCCAAAAGGTTTGGAAGAAAATAATTGGAAAACCATCTGGCCCGGGGGCCTTATCTCCTCCCAAAGCTTCCACCACCCCTTTCACTTCTTCAAGCGTAAATTGGGACTCAAGAGCCCTGGCATCCTCTTCGGAGAGACGATTAAAGTGGAGGTGATCTAGCTTAGAGGCCTAAGCCAACCTTCATCACGAAGAAGATTACTGAAGTAGCAAATAGCCTCTTCAAATGTACTTTGCTTGTCCTGTATTCGGGCCCCATTCACCACTAGGCTGCTGATCCTATTGTTTCTTGCACGCGCACTGGCTATACTTTGATTTTTTATTTTTTTGTTTTTGTGTTTTTGTCTCCTATTATCCACTTACTCCGCAATTTTTGCCTCCATGAGATTTCATCTTCGAGCACCCGAGCAAAGTAGCTTTGGATTAGTTGGACTCTTCTGGTCCAATTGTCTGTTAACATAGAGCCTTCTTCATCTTTAGAATCGATCGATTGCAACTCAGTGAGGATTGCATTCGTTTCCATCTCCCTTTTGCAAAGTTCGACCGCTTTACACCCCTTAATCTTTTCTTTCAGAAGTCTTAGCTTACTGTATAGTCTGAATCCAGCATAACCATCTTCTTTGAACCCTGTCCACCATTCTTTAATTAGTTGATGAAATCCTTTTATCTTCAGCCAGGAGATATCGAATCTGAACGACTTCTGCCCCCCAATTATGGTCGTCGACTGAAAGTAGCAGTGGACTGTGGTCTGACGTGGGTCTCGGGAGAACTGATTGCGAAACACGAGGAAACACTTTGAGTCAATTAGTTGATACCAGAAATCTATCCAGCCTAGAGAAGATCGGATTTGCCTGTTCGTTTGACCAGGCGAATCTGGATCCAAGCAGAGGGAGATCCACCAATTCTTGATCGTCAATCCAGTGTGAGAAGGAACGCATAGCAGTAGTGACCTTTCCCTTGGATTTGTCTTCCGCATATCGCGTTATGTTGAAGTCTCCCCCTAAGCACCAGGGTCTGCTAAACTTCTGCTAGCTACATTCAATTCCTCCCAAAAAGCACTTCTTCTATCTTCTTTGTTAGGACCATAAACAGAAGTAATAAGACAGCGGAAGTCAGAACATACCTCTTTGAGGATGACCTAGACTGAGAAGGCTCCTTACCAGCTTTGCTCTAGAGACCAGGATGACGACTTCCACGCCACTAGGATTCCTCCCGCACTTCCCTTTACGTCTAATGTAACCCGCTTTGCGTCTTTTGCCTTCCAGAGAGTGCACATAAGCTTATCGTTGTAATTCTGGACCTTTGTTTCCTGAATACAGATTACATCTGACTTGCTTCTTCCATAGATGTCTTTGATAAGCCATCTCTTCTGTTTGGACCCCACCACTCTAACATTCCAAGAAAAGATCATCATCTAGGAAATTGATCTACCTCGTAGTCCTCCTTTGACGCTTCCTAAATTAGCCCCACTGGATGAATTGGGACTTGGTAAAAGGTTGTGAAGTTCCTTGTTGCTGCCTAACTTGGATGGAAGTTTTCTGGGTGATCTTGTCCCTAGCAGGCGTCGGCCGCGAGACTCGATACAATGGAATAGGGCTACATAATCCTCTTGGTGATCACCAAACGATAGTCCTATGGATCTACCGACATGGCCCATAGCATCCCTAATCCATCTCTTCTTTTGAATGATGTTGACTAGCTTTGCCCTTTGATCTTTAACATCTGTTTTAACCAGTTAATCTCCCCCCATAACTTCTGTTGGTCTTCCCACCCTAATCTGTAGAGGCTTCGCTTCTATGATTCCTTCCTCGGTATCTTCCTGAAAGAGGGTAACTAGGGCTTTATCTGACATATCATCTCTGGATGAACAGGAACAAGGCAATGAACAGTCAGGGGAGGCCGCACACTCAGAAGACCAAGATTGAAGATCTCTATTGAAAGCGAAGAGGTCTTCTCCTTCCATCGAATGAGGGGATATATTAGCTTCAATCAGATGGGGGCGACACACCGATCCGCGAGAGCCAATCCCCTAATAAAACGGACCACGCACAGGCGGGGAGATGTGCCAAATCTTTTGAGATTGAAGTGGGAGAGGGGACTCCCCGTCACGTGGCTCGATCTTCGAACGGATAGCTTCTAAGGCTTCAACCATGGGCACGATACGACACTTGGCACTCGGGTTCGCACTTAACGAAAGATCCAGGTTTAAAGTAGCCTGGTTCGGTGGGTCTGAAGCACCCGTCTCGTACCCGAAGGAGGAACTGAAGCAACTAATCGGCTCCCGAACCTCTCGAAAATCGACACTTGTAGCTACAAAGCTACCACGCATAGCGATATCCCCGGGATTTTGATGAAAATCTCGCTCCCTCAATACAATGGATATGAGGTGAGAACGTGGAAACGTTTCAGCTGTCCGCGAATATGGAGGAAGGAGAGATCATCCCTCAGAGGCAGGACACGTGGATCCCTCTAAAATCGCATTATCATGCGTCTGACAATCCTGACCTATTTTGACCACCTTGACGCTCCCTCCGACTGGATCAAGACACATGTGGCACTAAAGGTTCAGTGCTCCTGCAGCACACGAAAACAGTGCACCATCGTCCATCCCCCTGACTCCCCTGGCTGCAGCCGGCGATGAAATTGACCCTCTTATCCTCTAGAGGTCACCCCATCGAGGGATGGGTTCATCCTTCATCTCCAGTTGAACCAACAAAAGCAACTTCCTGCCACCAGCCTTTACCTGGATATAGGGTGGCAAAGGCTCTCCCTTCCTCCTCGCGCTGACTCTAATGACCCCCATCTCCTCTCCTAGCTTAGTTTTGGGGTCCAGTTCGATGAAGTTCCCCAGCCGAGATGCTACTATTAGGAAGAAATCTTCATTCAAAAGTTCTAACTGAACTGACCAAATCAGCATCCAGATGTCTTCAGAGCCGAACGCTGAGAACTCTTCCCACCTTTAAATTCTGATGACTGGGCCGTCTTTGTGCAATGCGCTTGCCATGGTCAGAAGGTCCGGGTTAACTCCTGGGCTCGTCTTGATCCAAAGTTCGTTGAAGCCGATGGGTTTGATGTTATAGCTCTCTGACAGAATCCGGCAGCATTCGTCTAGCCAACACCTGACTTGGGCTATCGATACTCCTCCTTTGGTGATCACCACCACCGAATCCCGTAGAGCACTTCTTGATCGGTCAAAAGTTTCATGGTTGATATGCACATAACTATCCTCCCCTTTATTATCCTTCTCCGCTTCTCTTCCCAGCTCCACCTTTCTACTGGTTTCATCTCTATATAACCGATCTACTTTTGGTGTAGATGTCCCTTTCGGATTGAGTAGCATCTCCTTGAAAGAGGAAGTTCCCTGCTGATAAAACCGACCTAAGTTGATATGCCTCTGCACCACTTTAATTATCTTCGGTTTAGATGGTCTTCCTCCGTTTTTACCTTTGAGTTCTGTTCCAAACCTCACCCTCTCAACCAACATCTTAACACCCCCAAAACTTTCGCCATGGAGAATCTGTATTGCCCTAAATAGCTCTTTCTCTGAGCTCATTTTCACCAACGCGAAACCCCTATAGGATCCGTTAACCTTATTTCTAGGCAACACCACATCCATCACAACTCCAGCCCTGCCGAACACTCCTGAGAAATTGATGGGTAACCACCCTTCTGGGAAGCCCTTGACAAATAAGGTTGGATAGCCGGCAATGTCTCTATTCTTTTTCGCATACTGTTTCCCTTTCCTATTACTCTTCAAAACGTAAGTCCAGACTCCTCCTACTCCCTACTATTCAGATTGCGTGGTTTCTACTTCTACCACGTTTGTAGCTATTCTGCAACTTCTTCCGTCGCCTCTATTACTGCTTTGCTGTGATCAGTGTTCAAAATATTGGTATCGCGTTACGTATCGCATCCTTGGTATACAGATACATATTGGTTATCGCACAGGATATATCGTTTGTATTGGGTAATTTATCGCACTTTTTGGGAAAATGGGGAAACACTAGGAAAATGCTTGAATTTTTCATTGAAACTTCAGGGATTGTTAAAAAAGATCTTAGTACACACTTCAAAATCATAACATCTCAAAAAAGAGGTGCATATAATAAGTTTCCTATGTATAGGGCCCTAAGTTATGCATTGTCTATCTGAACTAATGCAACTATATTCAAATTGAATGCATAACATTTAGAGTGAATGTGACGATCATTCCATCAAACACTCCTAAATACTTTGAAATCAGTCTCAATTGACAGCTGGTTGAAGGGAAATTTTGAAAAAAAAAAAACTTTTTTGTTAATTTTTAATTAAAAAATAATTTTTATTTTCCGAAAATTGACAAGGACTTGACAAATCAGTAGAACAGCCCTCATACATGCTTGATTGGGTGTTTGGAGTGCAACATTGCAAGCAATTTCAGAGAAATTTGGGAATTTTTGAATTTTTCCTAAGTTTTACCAAATCGGACCACCTATACTCAAATTTCGAAATTAGAGTGTATGTGATGATCATTTCATCAAATACTTGTAAATACTTTGAAATTAGTCTCAATTGATAGTTGGTTGAAGGCTCCATTATTTTTCATGCAAAACATGAAGAACCAATGCATTTATAACCATGTGACACTAACTTAACATAATTTCAACAAAAAAAAGGGATTGGAAATTGAAAATGCTCACCGGATCAAACATCTAGATATATCGGCTCTACCTGTGTTTTGTATCGCATAGGTGGGATACAAGATATATCGTGGGATATATCGGTCGATATCGTCGATATTTAAAACATTGGTTGTGATCACCTTCCGCCTTTCTGACCGCTTGGGAAAGCCTTTTGCAAGAACTTCCTCTCCGTCCGCCTCTCATGCCATTCTTCATCATTGTTGTACCCTTATGAATCGATGATTTTCCACCTTTGATCTTGTGTCAGACGATAGTATTTTAGCAATACCAAATCTAGGACATGGTTTGTAGTTATATGACAGGAAGAGATGTCCAAGGATTGGATTTATAGAATGATTGAAAATGGTCAAAAAATGGCTAGTTGTTGACCTGCCGACCTGATGCTTCGACCTGTCGAAAAGTTCTTCGACCCTGTCGATCTGAGGCTTCGACCGGTCGAAATACTTAGCGGCATAAGTATTCTTTCTGTCTAGATTTTCCCATTTTCAATCTATCGACTGCCATTTTCAACTGATCGAAATTGACCTTCGACTTGTCGAAATAACCCATTTATGGGTCAAAATCTGTTGGATCATGAGTTTTCTTTTCGGTCCAAATTTTGCCACTTTCGATCTGTCGACCCTTATTTTCGACCGGTCGAACTGGACCTTCAACCTGTCCAAATAACTCATTCATGGGTCGGAATCTTTAGAAATATGAGTTCTCTTTTCTGTCTTATTTTTGGGCGTTTCGACCTATCGGCCATGAAGTTCAACTCGTCGACCAGTCGAGGAGGCTGTCCATGGGTCGACAACAACTCACTTTGTGCATGTGATGGATTTTACAAGTTTGGTTCTTTTGCACTTCCTTCCATAAGGCCCATCCTGATTTAATGGACACTTGACTTTGGTTAGATGGATTGGGGAATGTCAATAAAGGTTTTGGCCACCTAACAAAGGGTTTTGGGATCTTATTAGGCTGTTTAGGTTTTGGCACATGCATGAACCTTTGAATATTCACTTCGCACACTTTCGATCTTCAATTCTTGATATCTTCAACTCGATTGGGGCTCATCTAACTTGACGAAACTGACTTCACGCTAATTGACAAATCATTGCATTTACAATCTCCCCCTTTGTCAATTGCATGACAAAACACCTAACCTATACACATCATAGTCTCCATACTATGACTATCCCAAAACTATTACATCTTTTCAATATAACTCATATACATGTCTTCACTGTACAAGATATACAATTTTTATACAAAAGTGACATGAATAGAGACACACTTGGCTTCATTTGCTCCCCCTAAATCCCTGCATCAAATACATCTTGCACAATGATAGGTTCTCTGGCGGGACATGTTCTCCCCCCTTTTGTCAGTAATCGACAAAGATTAGTAAGCACAAAGATATATCTAGGAGCGCAAGAGGGAGAAGAGAATCATTAAGCACAGGGGATCAGAAGCACTAACACATAGTTATAGATTAACAATATATGCATGTAACCAGAAAGAAAATAGAGCATGTAGCCCAATATCATTTAGACCATAAAGAAGGTATACATTATATCCACATACAGACTCGAAGGCAAAATGGGCAAGTGCCCCAAATATGACCCATACTTGATATATCATGGCACATACACACATCTTCAGTTAGTTCAAAAAATGCCATATGACCATGGTATTCCAAATCGGTTACGTAACGGTCGTAACGGCCGTTACGTAACGGTAATGGTCATAACCGTTACGCGTTACGGGGTCGAAACGGCCGTAATGGCCGTTACAGAAAAATGTGCCGTAACGGCCCCGTAACGGTCCCGTAACGGTGCGTAACGGCCCCGTAACGGTCCAGAAAGTGCATTTTTCAAAAAATAAAAAATGGCCGTAACGGCCGATACGGGGGCTGTAACGGCCGTTACAGCCCGTATCATAACGGTAACGGTGGTGGCCGTTACGGCCACCATTACCGTTACGGAACACCTTGCATATGACTGAGATGGTCAACACACAAACCAAACATCTGGACAACCACCATCTCTGAACATTAACATATGTGTCATCTAATACTAGACTGTCGATCCCAGGTCAGAATCTGCAACTCGTTTGTGACTAGAATCCGTGGGAGCGTCAGAGTGGCGAGATGATCGTTGCAGAGAGTCAAACCGTTGTTCAATGTGAGCTAATCGCTCCACAATGGTTGTTTGGCCAACTAGAAGCTGAGCTTGTCCTGTATGGAGACGCGCCTGAACAACAAGGATCTGCTCTTGGTACTGAAGTATCCGTTGAATGAAATTAGGAGTTGTTGGAGGAGCGGTCGTAGGAGTCTCGTCAGGAACTCCAGGAGGTGCCTCTGGGACATCCTCAGGATTAGGGGTGTACATCGAGTCGATCCGAGTCGAGCTGGCATTAGCTCGACTTGGCTCAGCCACTAGCTGACCTCAGCTCGAACTCAGCTCGGCTCGGTCCTCGAGCCTGACTGGCCAGCTCGGCTCGGTTCGGTCAGCAGCTTAGGCCAGTTTGAGCCGAGTTCGAGCCGAGATCGAGCCGAGTTCGCCATTGCAGCATTTTCACAAACACCTGGACTGCACCTTCAAAATCTCACTGTATTTAAGACAACAACAATGATTTTATAGGTATTTTATCAAACACCTACTAAGCAACATAAAAATCAAGAAAAAAAGGGTGTTGGTTTCATAAACATACCTTCCTTGCCACCAGCCACACTTCTTTGAGTCATTTCATCAAACTCTTGGTGAGCAACATCAATATCAAAGTAACCGAGTCACCAAACTGGTTCAATCCGAGTTCGATTCGAGTTGGGTTCGATCCGAGTCAAGTCGAGCTAGGGCCAACTCGAACTCATTTTCGAGCTCAAAAAATCAGCTCGACTCGGCTCGAACTCAGCTTTGAACCGAGTCGAATCGAGCTTTTTGAAGTCGAGTCGAGCAAGCTAACCGAGCTAGCTCACCTATAGCAGGGGCTGCTTTGGGGTCGGCGACAGGCTGATCTACAAGAGGCTACTGCTGTGCAGGGACTCTTGACACTGGTGGCTTCATTTTCTTGAATGTGGCCCGATTGATGGGAGTAGGTTCAGTGGTAGTCTAGTCTCTTCTCTATCAGTAATACCTATGCCACGGGCTAGCTTCGATATTAGGAATCCGAATGGAAGCAAAGCAGTGCTGCGCCCGCTGTGAGTCATCACGGAATGCAACTCGTCCATGATCCTGGTCGAAAGGCACAACTTGTGCCCTTGACTGACATGATAGAGAGTCTTGACTATATGCTGTGTGAGGTCGACTCTATTCCCCTTTTCTTGGATATACATTTGTGAGAAAAATGACATGTAAAATCCTAAAGTTATCGGCCATGAGGGAAGCCCTAAGGGCATTCCCATCTTGCCATGAGACGTTCTGACCGTTGCATAATGCATGGGTCATGACCTCCATGGCTGCTGATCCTGTGACCCCCAAAGGAGGGACTCCCTCAGTTTACCTAGGAACAGAAATAGCGCAAGATATGTCATCAAGAGAGATGGTCCAGACTCTCCCATTTTGATGAACTTGAAGCTTGGGGGATAATTTGTGGGATTTCTACAATAGGAATAGAATTTACGGACGACATTTTGCTTGACGGGTCCACCCATTCTGAGGATAGGGTGCCAATCAATGGCAGTGAGGAGTTCACACACCCTATATCCTTTGAGGCATTCTACGACTGTGGGCCGTTCAAGAATAACATTGCGGAATTGTAGCCTTTCCCATTCTTTCTGTTGGGACTCATTTTCGTCCTCAGAAGAGGAGTTAGGTGGCGATGGTTCCTTAAGAGGCTGATTACGATTAACCGAAGTTTGTGAAGAGGGTGAATGTGATGATGTGGCACGCGATGAACCGCGGCCATGCCCTCTAGAAACTACTGACTTCGTTCGCGTGTTGGCCGTCGGCCTTTCATCTTGACGAGCTTTCATCCGTCTTTCTTTTTGAGGTGAAGCCCGACGCAGAGAAGATCTCATAGGATGAGCAAGAAACGAAGACTCAAGGACAAGGAAGACAAAAACGAAATACAAAATGAAACCTTACCAAAAAAAGAAAATAAAATCCAAATGTGGATGAGTGGACAGAGGAATCAACGACAGAATGGATGAATCGAAGCTTTTGATTGAAAGAATAGGCGATGGAAATAGATGAGAGGGCTTCTAGGTAGAGGAGAACCGAACCGGGAAAGGAAGAAGAGGAAAGACTGCTAAAAGAAATCAGACGGGCGCGCGGTTTTTAAAACCCCGCTGTGCATGCTCGACCAATTTCGACCGGTCAACACAACTCGTCGACAGGTCGAAAGCATTAAAAAGTGCACAGTTTGCTCGAAATGAAATTTTTTTGCACAGAAGGCTATCCTAATGTACCAAAATGGGAATATTTTGATCCCAAGGACTCTAAGATAAGGAATCATATATCCCGACACTCTAAAAACTAAGAAACCTAAGACTGACCCAATACAAAATGTGAAAAAGAAGGCTAAAACTCCTCATATATTCCAATATGCTCAATGATAAGGGTAAAAATCCTCTGATTTTCCTATATGGCACTATATGAGGCTTTAAATTCCTCATATGTACCAATAATCACTATTAAAGCCGATGACCTAACTATAACGCGCATACCCCAATGAACTTTTGGAGGTCTTCAAATCGGTTTGTGTCGAAGGGTCCAGATATTGGCCAATTGCCTCTTAGTAGGCACATATTCCAGCGAAATAATGTGCTCATCAACGAGCTCTCTAATGAAATGGTGCCGGATATCAATGTGTTTTGTCCTAGAATGTTGGACAGGATTCTTGGATATGTTGATGGCACTTGTATTATCATAGAACAAGGTCATCGTGTCTTGCTTGATTCCGTAATCCGTCAACATTTGCTTCATCCATAAGAGCTGGTGCAACAACTACCGATTGCTATGTACTTGGCTTCTGCGGTGGATAGAGAGATAGAGTTTTGCTTCTTTTTTTTTTATGCAATGATACTAAGCAGTTCTCGATGTAAAAACAACCGTCGTTAGTAGATTTTCGATCATCCATGTTTCCAGCCCAATCAACATCTGAGTACCTTGCAATTGTTGTCGAAATATCGAATGAGTACCAAAGGCCAAAATCCGTAGTCCCAGCCACATAATAATTCTTTTCAGATCACTCGGATGTGATTCTTTAGGGTCAGCCTGAAACCGGGCATATGCTCATACACTAAATGCTATGTCAGGCCTATTAGCTGTGAGATAAAGGAGGCTACCAATCATACTTCGGTATAGGTGTTGATTCACACTTTTCCCAGATATCTTTAGACAATTTTAGTGTAGTGGTCATCGGCATATGATGAGTTCGACCAGACTCAAGGCCTAATCATTTTACTAATTCCTTAGCATACTTGGTCTGACTCACAAAAGTGCCATTTTCGAGCTGTTTGACCTGTAGTCTTAGAAAAAAGTTCAGCTCACCCACTATGCTCATTTCAAATTCTGACTGCATCAAGTGGGCAAACTGATGAGCCATCTCCTCACATGTGGAGCTAAAGACTAAATCATCCACGTAAATCTAGGCTATAAGAATAGAAACCTTGGTCTTCCGAATAAAGAGTGTTTTATCCACACTCCCCCTAGAAAATTCATGGTTGATAAAAAATTGAGTCAAACTTTCGTACCATGCACGAGGGGCTTGTTTAAGACCATAAAGTGCTTTCCTTAATTTATATACCTGATGAGGATATTTCAGATCGACAAGCCCTTTTGGTTGTTCTACATAGACTTCTTCCTCAAGTACACCAGAAGGCACTTTTCACATATATATGAAATAATTTAAATTTTAAAGCACGGGCTATGGACATGAGGATCCTGATAGATTCAAGTCGCGCAACCGGGGCAAATGTCTCGTCAAAATCAATACCCTCAACCTGAGAGTAGCCCCGCGCAACTAACCTATCCTTGTTTCTGATGACGTTTCCAGATTCATCTGATTTGTTCTTGTAAATCCATTTGGTTCCGATAATATTGGTATTTTGTGGCCTAGGTACTAATTGCCACACCTCATTTCTTTCAAATTGTTGTAGCTCTTCTTGCATAGCCTATATCCAAAATTCATCTTATAGTACTTCTACGACATTCTTTGATTCCATTTTTGAGGTGAAGCAAAGATGACTGTTTATTGTCTCAAGTTGTCTTCTGGTTTTCACATCGGTACTGAGATCTCCAATGATTTGATTGAGGGGATGATCCTTGATAATCGCTAGGTCAACTGAAGGTTGAGATACTTTTGTAGAGGAGGGTTTTTCATTAGATTTACCTATCTCGCTTGGACCCTCATCTTCGTCTACATCAATCACAGGACCGGAGTTGTCAGTGGGTTGGTCGTCAACAACCACATTGACTGATTCTTGAATAGCCAGGGTCCTGAGATTGTAAACTCTATGTGCACAACTATTCAATATCCTGGGAAAATCCCTTCATCGCTTTTAGAGTCAAACTTTCTTAAGTTTTCACAGTCTCTGAGAACATAACATTTACTACCAACAACCTTGAAATACTTGACGCTTGGTGGCTTCCCATGCCACAATTTATATGTTGTTTAATCAAGCCCTGCTCTTAAATAGATTTGATTGATTGTGTAGCAAGCTGTGTTTACAACTTTGGCCTAGAAAGTTTTTGATAAATTTTTACTATAGAGCATAACCGAGGCCATTTCCTGAAGCACTCTGTTTTTCTCTCGGTTACTCCGTTTTGCTGAGGTGTTTTAGGGGCTGAGAACTTACGCTGGATTCCATGTTCATCACAGAATCTCTGTAACAGATCGTTCTCAAGTTCATTGCAATGATCCCTCTGAATTCTATCAATCATATACCATTTTTCATTCTGAACTTGCCTCACATGCTTCTTGAATTCATCAAAGGTATCTAATTTCTCTCTCAAGAAGGCGACCCATGTGAACCTGGAGTAATCATCCACAACTACAAAAAAAATGTCTTTTACCACCCTGGCTTTGTACTCTGGTGGGACTAACAATGTCTATGTGTAAAATCTTGAGAGGCTTAGATGTTGCCACGAAAGTTGTCTTTTTGTGAGCGACCTTAATTTAATTTTGTTTTTGACAATCCCCACCGACAATCATGGGCTTTTTCCCAATCTTAGGAAGCCTTCTAACCAGATTCTTGGAGCTAAGGCTAGACAAATTCCTATAATGGACATGGCCAAGTCTTTGGTGCCATAGTTCAGTTTCATTATCTCGAGCCATGTGGCATACAATTGGAGAAGCAGGCTCTCCATTGCTTTCAATTACATTGCAATTATCATTGGTGCGTAGACCTCTCATAATCAGTTTAACTATAAAGTCCGAGATCTCTCACATCTTCTTTGAAAATTTTACAGAATGTTCTGTAACAAATTTGAGATATGCTTAAGAGGTTATGCTTCAATCCCTCTACGTTGAGATCATTCTCAATCTTGGTTAAACCTGGCCTAACAATAGTTCCTCACCTAACAATCCGAGCGGTGCTTCAATCTCCAAAAGTGACTGACCCACCATCGAAATCAGTGTAATGGCAAAAATGGGTCCTGTCACCAGTCATGTGTCTAGAGCAACCACTATCCAAATACCATCTGACATTACTACCAGCCTTAACAGCTATATGAATTATCAGACAGTTTGTTTTTTCTTTTATGACCCCATTTCGAAACAACTTTCTTTGGGTCTGGATTGGTTTTTGGACAGAGAGTTTCTTTCTTAGACTCATCTCTCAGGGGCGGACTTTTTCTAGGAGAATGAGTTCTTTTGGCAAACTGATCATTGCCCTGATTCACTTGAATCATTATTTTCTTTGCCTTTTTATTCAACCAGGCAACCTGCTTGACCAACTCCTTTGTTCTTCTATCCATTTTAGGAGTGGGAAACTTTTTCCTCACATTCTCCTCCGTTTGCTGTGGTTTCCTTGGAGGACTTCTCACTAACCGCAACATTCTCCCAGTTAGTAAAAATTTACCTATAATGCTTGAACCTAGGGTGGATCGTGAGTCAGACCAAGTATGCAAAGGAATTAGTAAAACGATTTGGCCTTGAGTCTGGTCGAACTGATCATATGCCTATGAGCATCACACTAAAATTGTCTAAAGATATATCTGGGAAAAGTGTGGATCAACAGCTGTACCGAAGTATGATTGGCAACCTCCTTTATCTCACGGCCAACAAGCCTGACATAACATTTAGTGTAGGAGCATGTGCCCGGTTTTAAGATGACCCTAAAAAATCACATCCTGAGTGTTGTGAAAAGAATTATTTGTATGTGGCTGGGACTATGGATTTAGCCTTTGGTACCCATTCGATACTTTGATAACAATTGCAGGGTACTTAGATGCTGATTGGGCTGGAAACATGGATGATCGAAAATCTACTAGCAGCGGTTGTTTTTACATTGGGAACTGCTTAGTATCATGGCATAGCAAAAAACAGATCTCTTATCTCTCTATCCACCATAGAAGCCAAGTACATTACAGCCAATAGTTGTTGCGCACAACTCTTATGGATGAAGCAAATGTTAACAGATTACAAAATCAAGCAAGACACGATGACATTGTTATGTGATAATACAATTGTCGTCAAGATGAAAGGCCACCGGCCAACACCCGGACCAAGTCGACAGTTTCTAGAGGTCATGGTCGCGGTTCATCGCGTGCCACATCATCACATTCACCCTCTTTAGTCTTAGAATGCCTCGAAGGATATAGGGTGCGTTATGCTTGAACGGCCCATAGTCTTATAATGCCTCGAGGGATATAGGGTGCGTGAACTCCTCACTACCATTGATTGGCACCCTATCCTTAGAATGGGCGGACCTGTCAAGCCAAATGTCGTCCGTAAATTCTATTCCTATTGTAGAAATCCCACCGATGATCCCCCAAGCTTCGAAGTTCATCAAAACAGGAGAGTTTAGACCAGTGTTCGTAATATCTATAATATTGATATCGACAGTCAGCAATATGAAACCCTCCATAGATATAGAAAAATACTGAAAAATTGCCAAAATCCATTTATCATCCGATATATCACTAAATATCGTGAGATATCGCCAATATATCGCA
This sequence comes from Magnolia officinalis, assembly GCA_021015155.1. Taxonomy (NCBI): domain Eukaryota; kingdom Viridiplantae; phylum Streptophyta; class Magnoliopsida; order Magnoliales; family Magnoliaceae; genus Magnolia; species Magnolia officinalis. The sequence goes on along the minus strand of JAJHSJ010000005.1, from coordinate 33,909,300 downwards.
CGATAATGCCTGATATTGCAGATTTTCCTTCGACATCTCATCTGCACCCCATCCAGAAATTCCAAAAATATAGAAAAAAAATCTCTTACATGTTCAATCTGCCTAAGAGAGTAGCTTTTAACTGGATTTGGGTGAATTCCGGAGAAATCCTCTCCAAAATCCGGCGAAATCATCACCGAGATCTGGAGAAATCATCAATTGGAGAGATTTTAGGGTTCCGGAGGCTGGAACCCTCTCCACGTCGAAAAAAGGCGTCCGGGCCTTTTTTAATGAAATTTGGGGAAATCGGATTGGGTACTGAGTTACTCAGTACAACGTACTGAGTAAACTCTGTTGGGCCCACTATGAATATATTTGGTTTATCCACACCGTCCATCCTTTTTTCCAGCTCATTTTAGGGGTTGAGCCCAAAATTGAAGCTTATACAAAGATCAAGTGGACCATAACACAGGAAACAGTGGAAATAATGATTTTCACTGTTGAAACCTTGTTAGGCCCCACAGTGATGTTTATTTGTCATCCAACCTTCTCGTACGATCACACAAACTAGATGAATGGAAAAAACAAATATAATCTTGATCCAAAATTTCCACTAAGAAATTTTCAACGATAGACATTCAATTCACATTGTTTCCTGTGGTGTGGTCCATTTTAGCTTTTTATATGCTTCATTTTTGGGATAAGGCCCAAAAATCATCTGGTAAAATGTATGGACGGATTGGATAAAATACATAGATCATAGTGGACCCCACAGAGTTTACTCAGTACACAATCCGCCTCCGAATTTGGGTTGGTCGTTGTATCGCACACCACCGAGCTGACGGGTGTGTTGACGTCACCAAGGTCTGTGGGTCCCATCATAAGGTATGCGTTATATCCAAACCGTTCGTCCATTTCTCAAGCTCGTCGTAAGGCTTGAGTCGAAAAGTAAGACAAATTCAAGGATCAAGTGGACCACACTGCAAAGAAAAGTGGGATATTGAACGTATATCATTGAAACCCTTTGGAGGTTATAGAAGTTTTGGATCAATATGATATTTGTTTTTCCTCTTCATCCTGGTCTGTGTGACCTCATGAACAGATTGGATGGAAAATAAAAGTTATGGAGGGCCCTACGAATGTTGTAACGGTGAGAATCACTGTCCCTTTGCTATTTGTGGCGTGGTCCACTTGAGCTTTGGATATGACTCATTTTTGGGCTCATAATCTAAAATGATCTCTCCAAATGATTGAATGGTGTGGCTATAATAGATACATTATTGTGGGGCCCATATAACTTTGAATGGTTCGTACAACTTGAGTTCCCGAGAAGCGCTGGTATTGGGACGCAGATTTCCATTGAAAGCCTTTTGCTAGAACTTGCACAAGGATACTGGGTGGGGCCCACCGAGATGTTTGTGAGAAATCTACCCCGTCCATACGTTTTGCGAGCTCATTTTAGGATGTGCAACCAAAAATGAGGTGTATCCAACATTCAAGTGGGCCACACGAGAGGAAAAAGTGGGCATTCAGTGAGCACCGTAGAAGCATTCTTATGGCAATTTTTTTTTTTTTTTTTTTTTTTTTTTTTTTTTTTTTTTTTTTTTTTTGTTTTTGTTTTTTTTTTTGTATCAGGCTATCTTTTCGGTGTTTTCACTTCATCCCATTTGTAATGACCTTACAAATTGTTTGGATAGCATATAAACATCCCATTTTGGATACGTTTCAAAATTGTGCTTAACCCCTAAAATGAGCTGAACAAATGAATGGACGGCATGGATAAACCACATACATTTATGGTGGGCCTAGCAGAGTTTACTCAGTATGATAAGATCCAGTGTAGTGGCAGGAGTAGGTTAGGTGAGACCTAGCCTCACCCAAGAACGTAAAACCCCTACCATGGGGCCCAACTTGATGTGTGTATTCTGTATCCATTTCATCCATCTGTTTTTTCATATCATCTTACAACATGATCCCAAGAATTAAGAAGATCCAATTATTAGGTGGACTTTACTCAAGGAAACAGTGGTGGTTGAACACGGTACCATTAGAAACTTCTTAGGGTGTATCTTGATTTTCCCTTTATTTTATTAGGCACCTAATTTGTTGATAACTTCACATAAGTTTGAATGAAGAGAAAAAACAATTATCGGCTTGATCTAAACTTTTGTGGCCCATTAATGGTCAATAATGATTGTTTCGTATGGTATGGTCCACCTGATTATTGGATCTGCTTCATTTTTTGGATAATGTCCTAAAATGATACGAAAAATAGATGGACGGGGTGGATACTCAATATAGTTGTCTTAGTTCAATCGGACAACGCATAGTTGAGGACCCTATACAAAGGAAACCTATTATGTCAACTTCTTTTTTGAGATTTTATTATTTAAAAGTGTGTATTATGGTCTTTTTTAATAATCCCTGAAGTTTCATTGAAAAATTCAACAAAATTCCCAATGTTTCCCCATGTTTCGTGAAAAGTGCGATAAATTACGCGATACAAACGATATATCCCGTGCGATAACCGATAAGTATCTGTATCTCAAGGGTGCGATACATTGCGCGATACCGATATTTCGAACACTGCACCCAAGGTATCTCAAGTGGATCAGTGCACCTATCTCACTCGGTAGACTTTTTATTGCTACATTGTGTAGATCTAACACCCTGAGTAATTTAAAGCCTTGGTAAAGAACTTCTCTGGTTTCCTTTCATGCTTCTCATCAACTTGTGTGTAGATCAGGAAAGATCGACGGCGTGGAGTGGAAAATTTTGAAGAAGTGCACTCACTTGAGGGATTACGGTAAATTGCAAGTCGACGAGCTGTAGATGTGGACAGAGTATCCACATTCTCACGATGAACTTGGAGAAACTTATCTTCCTTTGCTTATAATATGGAAAGATCCCGCAAAAGATCATGAATACGGCAACTTTTGATACCCCCACTTGAACTTCTTTTAGCAAGCTAAATCAGACTTCGTTGAATCAACTCTTTCAGACAATCTTTTCCCACCTCTAGTTTTTCATTCCCTCTCTGTTGTAGCAACCCTTCCGCGACCCACAATTGAATCAATTTCTTTGCCTGGAACTCATAGTCTTCTGAGGGATTTCCTCCTTTAGGGGTCACGGGATTGGCAGCCAGGGAGGTCATGACCCGTGCATTATGCAATGGTCAGAATGTCCCATGGCAAGATGGGAATGCCCTTAGGGCTTCCCTCATGGCCAATCGCTTTATGATTTTACATGTCATTTTTCTCACAAATGTATATCCGAGAAAATGGAATCAAGTCGACCTCACACAACGTATGGTCAAGACTCTCTATCATGTCAGTTAAGGGCACAAGCTGTGCCTTCCGACCAGGATCATGGACAAGCTGCATTCCGTGATGACTCACAATGAGTGCAACACTACTCTGCTTCCATTCGAATTCCTAATATCGAAGATAGCTCGTGGCATATGTATTACTAATAGAGAAGAGGCTACCACTGAACCTACTCCCATTAATCGGGCTACATACAAGAAAATGAAGCCACCAGTGTCGGGAGTCCCAACGCAGCAGCAACCTCCTGCAGATCATCTTGTTGCCGACACTGGAGCTACCCCTGCTACAGTGAGTCCTCTCAGGCCGGTCCTTCTCACGATCCTGAGGATGTCCCATAGGCTCCTCCTGCAGTTCCTGACGAGACTCCTATGACCGCTCCTCCAACGACTCCTAATTTCATTCGACGGATACTTCCGTACCAAGAGCAGATCCTAGCTGGCCAAACAGCTATTGTGGAGCGATTAACTCGCATTGAACAACGGTTTGACTCTCTGCGGCAATCATCTTGTTGCTCTGACGCTCCCACGGATTCTGGTCACGGACGAGTTGCAGATTCTTGACCCGGGGTCGACAATCTAGTTTTAGATGACACCTGTGTTGATGTTTAGAGACAGTGGTTGTCCTGGTGTTTGGTTTGTGTGTTGACCATCTCTGTCATATGGTATTTTTTGGATTGACCGAATATGTGTGTATGTATCATGATATATCAATTATGGGTCGTATTGGGGCACTTGTCTATTTTTCCTTTGAGTCTATATGTGGATATAATGTATACCTTTTTTATGGTCTAAATGATATTGGGCTACATGCCCTATTTTCTTTCTAGTTAGATGCATATATTATTAATCTATGTTAGTGATTCTGATCCCCTATGCTTAATGATTCTCTTCTCCCTCTTGCACTTCTAGATATATCTTTGTGCTTATCAATCTTTGTCAATTACTGACAAAAGGAGGGAGAACATGTCCCACCAGAGAACCTATCGTTGTGTAGGATGTGTTTGATGCAGGGATTTAGGGGGATAAAATGAAGCCAAGTGTGTCACTATTCATGTCACTTTTGTATAAAAATTGTATATCTTGTACAGTGAAGACATGTTTATGAGTTATTTTGAAAAGATGCAATAGTTTTGGGATAATCATAGTATGGAGACTATGATGTGTATGGGTTAGGTGTTTTGTCATGCAATTGACAAAGAGGGAGATTGTAAATGCATTGATTTGTCAATTAGCTTTCGTCAAGTTAGATGAGCCCCAATCGAGTTGAAGATATCAAGACTTTAAGATCGAAAGCATGCGAAGTGAAGATTCAAAGGTTCATGCATGTGCGAAAACCTAAACTGCCTAATAAGATCCTAAAACCCTTCGTTAGGTGGCCTAAACCTTTATAGTCATTCCCCCTATCTATCTAACCAAAGTCAAGTGTCCATTAGATCAGGATGGACCTTGTGGAAGAAATCGCAAAAGAACCAAACTTGGAAAATCCATCAAATGCACAAAGTGAGTTGTTGTCGACCCATAGACAGCCTCATTGACTAGTCGAAATCTATGGCCGACAGGTCGAAACACCCAAAAACAAGACAAAATAAAACTTTTATTTCTAGAGATTTTGATCCACAGATGAGTTATTTTGACAGGTCGAAAGTCAAGTTTGATCAGTCGAAAACAAGGGTCGATAGATTGAAAGTTGCAAAATCTGGACAGAAAAGAAAACTCATGATCTGACAGATTTTGAACCATGGATGGGTTATTTTGATAGGTCGAAGGTGAATTTCGATCGGTCGAAAATGGCGGTCGACAGATTGAAAGAGGCAAAATCTGGATAGAAATGAATACCTTGTGCCACTGACTATCTCGACCGGTCGAAGCCTCGGATCGACAGGTCGAAGAACTTTTAAATCAGTCTAAGCTTCAGGTCGACAGGCGGACAACTAGCCGTTTTTTGTCCGTTTTCAATCATTTTATAAATCTGATCCTTAGGCAACTAAGCCTTTTGGTGAGAAATTCATCGAGCCTTGAGAGTGTTATTCCCTAACTAAAATCCCTCCTCCCAAGTTGTTTTCCTTATGGAGTGCATCATTCAATCCTTGTGATTAAGAACATTTATTGGGCATTCAAAGCTCGGATTGAAATATGAACTCTAGCATTCATTAATGCTTTAATAGTCATCTTTAATGACAAATCTTATGTGTTAAAGGGCATTGAATGCTAATCCCTGGGGATCCTAACTTGTATCCTAAAAGATCCCCCTCATCCTGAGTTAGGTTCACCTACCCTTCTCTCGTACCTCGACACTAAATAGGCACATCTACTTTAAGGTTGCGGTTAAATGGAGCTGAAGAAGAAGCTTTTGTGATAGAGGAAGCTCTTCAACAAGACGCATTCAAGGGGGCTCATCCACTTTAAGTAAGAAAGTTATTTTGAGTCCATTTTGTCTGGAAACCGATTCTTGTGTAGAGTTAGGTTTCAGAGTTTGACAAACCAAACTTGCCAAGTCCACGTGTAGGCCTCCGACGGGAGCATACATGTGTCGTGCTTGTGTAGGACGTCTTGTTGAGTTTGAGATCCAAACTCTCTAAGACCTTTTGTAGGACATCGACGGATGCAAAACGTATAGTATAGACCTTGTGCAGGCTGTAAAGGTTTATGGTAAACCTAATTTAAAACCATTTTGATAGTGAAATCTGGTACACTCTAGGAGAGAGTCAGTCAGCCGGGAGTGCAGTGGGTACATAGCTTAACCACTATACATAGTGTGCATTGGGCTGAATGATTTTTGTTTGTAGTTATTTTATTTTGTTGAATGATTGTGGATGCTTATCTTTATTGTAAGAAACATATTTGATAGAATGCACACGATGTTTCACTATTATTCTGTTTTAGTCTTTAGCTGATTTCATACAACCATTCATCTCTATTTAATTGTTTTGTTTGAGTAATTGGAGGTGGCTGATTGCTATTTACATTGTTAAAATTTGAAAGTCCTATTCACCTCTCGTTTAGGACATTAGTCATATATCCAAGCTTCACTTGTAGCGGTAAAACAGTAATTTCACATGTTGCGTCTCAACAATGTTGATTTTTCCTTTGTTCCCGGCGAGGTGATGGAGCACCCATTTGCCAGGCCCCAACAATCTTTGAATGCCCGATTTATCGAACGACTAGTCACTTTCCTAGAGCATCATGGAAGTGAAGCAGAGGTAGATGAAGAACCAGATCCTCCATTCGTTGGCATTGGGAAGGACCTAAACTATGACAGCAACCCTCTCCCTTCAGAGTCTAACGACTAATCAAGCATCTTGGCGTCAAGGAACAAAAATCCCATAAGTCACGTAGCTCAACGGCCCGCCAAATTGGAGCAAGATTAAAGGGAAAAAAAAACACTCTGGTACATTAGGGATTTAAAGGCATAACACTCTGATACCAATAATAATCAAGAAAACAATAAATAGAGGTAAAAGACCAACAAGAGTGATTATACAACCAGGGGACATCAAGGATTCGAACGCATAACATCAGGGATTTGAACGCATAACATCTTCATTGCTTCAATAAGGGACTACAAGACTCTAGGCCAGGACTCACTCTGTCGGGCTATAGAGGGGATTCTCCCTTTTATAGACGGACGAATCCGGATTTTACATCGTTTCAAGTCTGCTACAGTAGCTAGCGGATAAGGAACTGGATTTTACAATCTTTTAATTCCGTTACAGTGTTCTACCGATACTACAATAACACGTAAAAGACAAATTGCTACAGTGACATATAGTGGTACTGTCTATTACAGTGTTGCTGACACAATAGTACTTTTTTTTACAGTACTGGATTACAACAGTAATCATTTACACTAATTAACACTTAGCTACAATAATCTTGCTCCAATTTAGTGGGCCGCTGTGTTGCGTGACTTATGGGATTTTTTGTTCCTTGGTGCCGGATGTTTGATCAATCGTCAAACTTCGAAGGGAGAGGGTTGCCGTTAGAGTCTAGGTCGCATCCAATGCCAATGGATGGAAGATATGGTTCTTCGTCTACCTCGGCTTCACTTCCATGATGCTCTAGGAAGGTGACCAGTCATTTGATATGGCATTCAAAGATTGTTGGGGCCTGGAAAATGGGTGCTTCAATACCTTGCCGGGAACAGAGGCAAAATCAACGTTATTGAGGTGCAACATGTTGTTCAAAAAGATAGAAAACGTGCCTCAGTGGTTTTCATGATGGCGGGCGAGATTGAATGACTGCTATACTTGATTCTCTAATTAGGCATCCATTGATGCATATTTTCCGTCAGGAGTGGGGACAAAATCTCTGGAAATATGAAAGAGATCAATACATATCTTCTATGATGGGTGGTGATGAGATTTTCCCATTAATGCAAAGGACGGAACCGTTGCAACCATTTTGAAGTGTTTAGTTGGTCATTTGAAAGGGGGCGATGTCCCAACTGTATTTGGAAAAGGTATGCAGATAGACAGGGAGCATCAAAGATGACCGCCATGGTGTATGCTTCAAAGAGGTAGTAAAGAACACATGGCTTCTTTTAGGAGATGGTAGAGATTTCAGAAGGAAATGGGGGTTATGAAAGGATAGTTGGGATGAAGAATTCTATCAAAGACAGGATGATTTATGCAAAGATGAATTTCCAAGAACCTCTGAAAGTTGTGAGAACTTATGTGGACAAACAAGAGATCATCAATGGTTTCTATGACTTCTTGTGGAAGATGTGGAATGTGCTCAATGGGATAGATGTAGAGTGGGATAGGGATGTGGACAAAAGTCTGTTCAGGTGGCGGATGGCGGGGTAAGAAATCCGCTAGAGTATTGTCTTTCCCTTTGATATGCTTGACTGTGAAGGTCCACTGAGAAAACCATTCTGCCCATCGGAGGAGTTGAGGATGGGGCAATATTTTCTGTTTAAACTGCAACATGTTTGGGAAAGAAGACGTGTTTATTTCAACTTGGAAATTATGGCCAAAGTGGAATTGGAATTTGGAAATGACTTTTTTTTTACAACAAGTATTTCTTTAAGGGGCTGTTTGTCTACCCACTTGTATGCTCCTGAAATCTTAAAATCAGATTTCAGTCACTTAATATCCTATTTTGGTTGTTTGTTTAACACACTTAAAACAAGTCCTTAATGTAAATTAAACACTGAATTAATTCCGGGGTGGTCTATGGGCTGAAAGCTGTAAGTTATACCTCTAGAATGCGTAACTGGCTTTGCTTAAAATTTTTTTTGGTCTGAAAATGGCAAATTTGCCCCTTCACTTCCTGTACGTGTGGACTTCATTTTTACGTGGCAAAGTCCTATGGGCCCCACTATGATGCATTTGTTATATCCACACAGTCCATCCAAATTTTTAGATCATTTTAGGACATGATATAAAAAATGAGGTAGATCCAAAACTCAATTTGAGATGAGGAACGAGTTTAAGGGTAATGGTGCAGCTGATTTGTGTGTGTGCGCGCGCGTGCGTGTTACCATGAGGGGAGCTTCTCGTGAGGTTGGGCCCCACTGTGATGTGTGATGGACATCCACACTGTGCATTTGGTAGGTTGTGCCATAAATCAGCTGTATCCGGAACTCAAGTGGGCCACACCATCTGAAACCATGGGAAATCATGCCTAAAACATCTAAAAGCACTTGGTGGGGCCCACCTGAGTTTTGGAATGGCCTAAAATTTGGTGTGACCCTTCATCCAAGTGGGACACTGGATGGGCTGGATGTCTAAACCACATCTCACTAGGCCCTATATACAATCAGGAAGGTTTCAATGGGCGGACATCCACTCAACTGTTGTCTATGGTGTGGCCCACCTAAGTCATGGATTGGCTTGATTTTTAGGCCCATGGCTCACCATGGAAGGGTGCATCTGATTAATGGGATGGATGTCTGTCACACATCATGGTGGGGCCCATAGAGCTCGACCTCATGGGTGTGTGTGTGTGTGTGTGTGTGTGTGTGTGTGTGTGTGTGTGTGTGTGTGTGTGTGTATAGCTTAAGTTCAATTGCATACTCTGTCTCTTCTAATCATTTCCTAGATCTATTTATTTCAAAGAAATATTAGCATTTTACATTCATCATGCCTTGTCAACATCCATGATAGACATTGTTATAAAAGTTTCAAGCTGGCTGCCAAGCTAATGCAACCCTCTCGTTCATCTAGGCTTTTGACTGGCAATGAGAGCAGAGAGATTGAGAATGATGTTGAACATAGAATTCAAGCTAGGTGGAAGAAGTGGAGAGATGCGCCTTAGGAGTTTTATGTGATCATTGCTTACCCTTCAAACTGAAGGGAAATTTGTAGAGTAGCTATAAGATGAGCCATGCTTTATAGGACAAAATGGTGGGAATTTAAGGAACAACATGCTCATAGGACAAATGTAGCTGAAATGAAGATGCTGAGATGGATGAGTGGCAAGATGAGGAAGGATAGAATTAGAAATGAGTGTGTTAGAGGGAACTTAGGAGTATGATCAATAGGTAATAAGGTGTGAGAAAATAGACTTTAGATGGTTTGGCCATTTGCAATGGAGACCAGGAATTGCATTGATCATGAGTTAGTTGGATCAAGTTGAAGACTCTAAAAGGGCAAGGAGAATGCCCAAAAGGATGTGGGAGGAGGTAGTAAGAAGAGACTTGAGGACCTATGGTTTAACTGAGGATATAGTCTGTGATAGAGTGGAATGGCAAAATAGGATTTGTGCACTTGACCCCAATTAGTTGGGAAAAGGCTTTGATGGTTATGATAATCATGACATCAATCATTCCTAGGCTTCAATCCACTTGGTGGGCACTTCAAATGTATACCTTTGCTGAGAAAAAATAAAAATAAAATCACATTACAGTATCATTTGAAATGCAGTCATGCTTGAATCACTTGTAACCCTTAGCAAGTTTAGAATAATAGGGGTTCTATTATTTGACTAGCTTATTTAAATTGAGACATTGCAGGATGTGTTTGTATGTATGCGTGTATCTATGTAGCATTATTTGAAAACTTGTGAGTAGTTCAAAAACTCAATTAGTTGACTCAGGTTGATTGAGAGTATGGATAAGTTATTCTTCTTGTTCTTGTTCTTCTTCTTTGATACGTAAGCATGGGCTCAAACCCGAGGCCTCAATGTTGAAATGCATTTTGTCCACCACTGAGGCACATATTCAAACACAAGTATAGCTTATTTTTAAATTGGATAAATTGATATGCTACTTGAGAATATGAAAAAATTGGACCACATCTAATGATGCAGTATCTGATGAGGAGTTGAGTAAACCGGGGTGGGCTGGTAGCTCCATTGGGTGTGTGCATGATGTTATAATGTTGAAATTGTGTGTTCAATCGAAAGTCCCCTATAAAAAATGGTCTGTGTCAATTTGGATTTGGTCCTTCCTAGTATCCAACTTGAGCATCAAGTTTTCAGATATAAGTGGGGTACATATGGGCTTCTTTATATTTTCCTGCGTGTGTTCTATGCATTTATGTTTGTTTGCATGCATGCGTGTGTATCAAAGTTTAAAAACTTAGTTGAGAATGAGAACAATGGCAAGCCTCGGGCCTAGTTAAAAGTGTAACTCAATTTCTTTATTATGATTTTTTTTCCCCAATTGACACAAGTAAAATTTCCCTTGATAGTGTGGATGGCGGAACAAGATTCATGTATCTGACCCCAAATGCAGTCGACCCCAATAAGTTTATTATTATTAGTAGTAGTAGTATCAGTATTATTTTGTTAATTCACACACACTTGCACCCACACACACCACAATGGGTACTCAGAACCCATGACCTTTGTGTTGAAACTCTTGTGAGTCAACCCAATTAGTTGGGATAAGGCTTTAGATGATGATGATGACCGGTACAACTTGATCAAGCTCTAAAAAAACTTGAAAGTTAGAGTAGCCAAGAAGCTTTTACACACACAAATGCACACTTGGTGATGTGGGGGCATCATCTTGGTGTGATTCCAAGGATGCACCATATCTCCACGCTGGGGTGGGCTGGCCCACGAGGTGGGGTCTGTGTGATGCAGAATGGCCACGAGGTGGGGCCCGTTATGGGACCGTGTGATTTGGTGACCCATGCGAAGCGGGGGTTGCCCACGAGGAGGTCTCGCCTGGGTTTGCCTGGGAGGACCTGCATATAGGGATAGACCGGTCCTTCTTGATTAGTTCTGGAGCTTTTGGTGCGTTGGCCGGTACTCCCTGCATCAAGTGGTATCAAAGCAGGAGACCAATGTTCGAGTCTGCTTACTGGTGTGGGTAGATGATGGATGCAGGCACATCTCTACACTGGGGTGGGGTGGCCCACGAGGTGGGGCTTGTGAGATGCAGGATGGCCATGGGATGGGTCCCACTATGGGACCTATGAGATGCGGGGTTGCCCATGGGGAGGTCTCGCCTGGGAAAGCCTGTATATAGGGATATACCAGTCCTTCCCCATCAACTCTAGAGAGCTTTTGGTGTGCTGGTCAGTTGTCCGCTATCACTTGGAAAGATTCAATTGAGTAATCCACAAGTTTTGAATCGATTCAAACTGGCCCCCTCATTGAGTCCTAGTCTATTCCACCTCTTAAACCTTATGATGCATGTGTGTATGCATGGATGTACATATGTAAATGCATATATGACTGTATATGTGTCAATGTCTAGAGCCCGATCTAGTGTTCAAAAATCTCATGGTCACAACTCAATTCTATCAATAATCTTGTTGATTTGAAGGCGTATAAACCTGTGAAACTTGATAGTGTACTTGAATACTCAATAAAATTGAACTACAAAATGAGCATCTTAAAATTGTCAATTCAATCATACTCAAAGAAGTTTTGGATCGATAGGGATTCAGGCATACATCAATTCAATAATGGGTTTTGAGTTTTAAACTACAGTATGTGCACATGTATGTACATGCATGTGTTATGTATCAAATATCAGTGTTTGCAAATTTGATTGAACAAGCTATGTCAGTCAGCTCAATTCGGTCAAGATTCTGATCAAATGAAAGGGGCCACTTCAATGTGATGAAACTTGACAGAGTACTTAAATTGAAAAATGCAGCTACAAGATAAACATTGTAAATGCAAATGACTGGATCGAGTACTCGACAGAGTTTCAGTCCATATGTGCTTGGGCCCTCATTGAGTATGAGTGAAATTTCCAGTTTCTAAATTCCATATTCACATACATGTATGAATGTATCGGCATTCTTGATTTGCATCATAAACCTCTTTGCAGCATGCTATGCTGGTCAATTGACTGTTTGTTCCTGCAGTTTCCGTTGCTTTCCAGGAGTCGAATATTGGAAAAAATGATCAGAGATATCTGTGGTAAGGATGGAACGAGCTGTGTTTTGCAGCTTCATGACATTCCTGGCGGCGTCAGATCTTTCGAACTTGTAGTGAAATTCTGTTATGGTGTTAAATTAGAAGTCACAGCTCTGAACGTGGTCAGCCTTCGGTGCGCTGCTGAGCACCTTCAGATGACGGAAGACTATGGAGAGGGAAATCTCATCTCACAGACCGAGAATTTTCTCGTTGAAGTTCTCCAAAGCTGGAAAGACACGATAAAGGCTCTCGAAACCTGCGAGGACCTTCTTCCGCATGCAGAAGAGCTCCACATTGTCTCGAGGTGCATCGAATCATTGGCAATGAAAGCGTGTGCAGACCCCTACTTGTTTGATAGGTCCACGTCTGGACTCAGTTCTATGCGAAACTCTAACAGCGGCATTTTGTGGAATGGAATAAGTACAGGAGCTAAGCCAAGATCTGTGAGTGAGGATTGGTGGTACAAGGATGTGTCTTTTCTAAGTTTAAATATGTATAAGCGGCTAATTTTGGCTATGGAATCAAGATGCATGAAGCCAGAGATGATCGTGGGGTCTCTTGTCTTCAACACGAAACGCTATCTACCAGGTCTGAGTCGGCATTCAAGCTTTCGCAAAAATACCGGCCAAGGTGTGCATGGTGCATCTGTTTCAGTGGCTTCTGTAACTGAGCAAAGAGCCCTTATCGAAGTGATTGTGGATTTGTTACCCACGAAGAAGGGTGTTGCGTCGACCAAGTTCTTGCTTGGATTGCTTCGGACTGCAATGATTTTACACATGAATCCGTCGTGTAGAGAGAACTTGGAGAAAAGGGTAGCAGAGCAGTTGGATAAAGCTGCATTGGAAGATATTCTTATACCAAATTTGGGTTACTCAGTGGAGACCCTTTATGATATAGATTGCTTCCAACGGATCCTTGACCACTTCATGTCGGCGGACCAATCTGCAGTTGAATCTTCCCCTTGCATTGTTGACGAGGGGCCGTTGATAGAATCCCCTTCGCTGACGCCAATGACATCCGTAGCTCAGCTCATGGATGGTTACCTTGCGGAAGTTGCGCCGGATATAAACTTGAAGTTTCAAAAATTTCAGTCACTGGCAGCCATGGTCCCTGATTATGCCAGACCGCTGGATGATGGCATCTACCGTGCCATTGATATATACCTGAAAGTGAGGAAGTTTCTATACACTTTTGAGTTTCACTATTTCTCACTCCTAGAATATTCCATGCACGAACATGTTCTTGGGCATCTACAAATGCATGCATATGCGTACTTTTTTACTAAGAAAAAAAATTTCAGTTTTATTTGTGACTTCGTTAGGCCCCCAAGCACCTTCAAACGGGGCAATGCATGGCATGCGTGTGGAACATGCGAGCCATGCATGAGGTAGCCCTGGCTGTATAGGATGACCTGGCCCAAAAATCTGGCCAGTCACCAGGTGGGCCACACGTGATGACGAGGGAAGGTTCACAAAATTGCTAGCGATCCACATTCAAATGCACTTGTGTCTGCACTTGTTACACATTCAACTCTATTACATGCACACAACTTTGTGCAATCTCTTGATACACACACACACACACACACACACACACACACACACACCAAAGAAAGAGGTTTGCTAAACCCAGAAATACGTCGAGCCCTGTCCAATCAACACAATCAGATATGCCAAACATGGCACACATGTCTGAAATTCAAGCTTGTCAGCAGGTTGGACACACTGTTTACGTCTTCTGGCCTAAAAATCAGGCCTTCTCACTGCAAAAGTGGGACCACAGTGTACAAAACTGTGGGAGAGTAAAGTGTGTGTTATGCATGTGTTTGATATAAACTTCTGTGAGAACTCATCCCATGTGATATGTGCATGACATCCAACTTGTCTATCAGATGCGTCACCTCATGAAGCCCACAGGGCCCAAAAATCAGCCTGATCCAAAACTCAGGTGTGCCACAGCAAAGGGGACAAAATGGGTAGGGACGCCCACCCTTGATTTTCACCAGGGCCCACCTGAGTTGCAAAGTAGCCTGATTTTTTGCATGACCCTTCATCTGAGCCAGATGAAGGTTCTATATGTCCTGGATTGCACATACACAATAAGTGGGGTGAGTTGCTAAAGGGATCTCATGGGTTCTCACAGGAACAGGTTCTTAGGAGAAAATTGTATCATATCCATATTCTTCATTTTGTAAAGAATCAAAGTTATTTGTTAGTAAGACCCACATATATGCAAAATATATTTATGTGAAAATTTTCTCACATCCATGTTCTTCATATTGTAAAGAATCCAAGTTTATCAGTAAGACCTGCATATGTATATGCAAGATTTATGTGCGCCATTACATGTGCTAACATGCGCAAAAAAAATAAAATGCCACACATGGATTGCCTTCATTTTCAATTCAATGACCTCCGTGTGACCATTTTAATCCATCGCCTGGAAAATATCTTCATGAACTTATTTATGTGCTTGCATGCATAGCAAGGTCCATGGCTTCAATCTACATTGGTTTACAAGGACATTCATATAACCCAAAATTTCATATATTGCTTGCCCTCAATTTCAGATTCTTAATAGCTTGCGATACTCTTTTTCAGGCACACCCATGGCTCACAGATTCTGAGAAAGAGCAGCTCTGCCAGCTCATGAACTGCGAAAAGCTCTCGTTAGAAGCCTGCACACATGCAGCGCAGAATGAGAGGCTACCTCTCCGTGTGATTGTTCAGGTCCTCTTCTTTGAACAATTGCGGTTGCGGACTTCAATTGCCAGTTGGTTCTTTGTCTCTGATAACATCGACGACTCACAAGCCCCACATGGGAACCTTGTGCTCTCCAAGGATGATGATCCCGCCCCAGTGGAACCCACAAAGGAAAACCTCTCAGTTGGCATTGATAATATGAAATTGCGGGTCTCGGACCTTGAGGAGGAGTGCTTGAGCATGAGACAAGAGATTGAGAAGTTGGGGAAGAAGAATTCTTGGAACATCTTCTCTAGAAAATGTGGACTGAAACAGAAGTCCCGCTGCAATGCCAAGGCGGCTGATGACGGTCAGAATCACAAAAAGCAGTGAGTGATGTGTACTTACATTGCACGCATGCATGTGTATATGAAATCATATTAGCTGACATGGATGATGCATGCATGTGTTTCTTGGTTCATTTTTCACTCTCTTTTGAGAGCTCTGGTCATAATTCTTTCTTTGTGGATTATTTGATGATTCTGATCATTCCAACCATGCTTTGGAAACTGCTTGTAAATTGTCATACAATCATTTGCAGCTGATTTCCCTCACATGCAAAATTTGAGAGCTGTGCTTCTGCTTCTTGCCAATCTAGACTTCCAAATCTTATTTTTCACCACGTTTGTGTGAGATCCGGGCATTCCTCAGGTTGGGCTTACTGTGAATGTTCCATGGGCTGAAAATAAGACTGCTTCTCTCATCAGGTTGGCCACGTGTATGAGAAAAACAGGTGGTTTGAAGCAAACAACCAGCAGCCCATAACCAGCATACATGCAGCCAAGCTGGTGAGTCAGCTGACTATTTTTGGGCCCAGGGTATGTTTAGGGTGGGCTCCTTCTGCTGAATGGCCTGAATCTCGTACACATGCCACATTGCCACGTGTTGTGAGGTTCCCTGTCCATCTCAGGCACACAAGTTAAGGGGCAATAGACCCTCATAGCAAATATCCCCTCTTAAGACGCTCTCCTTTGCAAGTGACTCTGCAGCATTGTTGTAATGATTTCTAATGCATGTAAATTATAAATATTTCCGTTATAGAGGGAATTATCTGCCCCCCGCAGCAACTTTATTCGCATTTATGTTGGAAACAGCTGAACATATATCTACAGCGCTCATGATCCAGTACCTATTCATTGTACCCTGTACCTGTGCTTATGCCCAGTCGGGCCCATCTAAGGTCATGGCGGATCAATGGATAGTAGTCCACCATGGATTGCAGATATCTTAGAATCACCCTGCTTGGATTATCAAAGACGTCCTATTAAAGGCTTGCAAAATGGACGGTATGACCATGTTTGCTGTACCCATGCATTATGCATGTTCTTTGTCAGAGGGATTCAATCATCCAATCATGGTGATTTTGGGGCTGCAGGAAACACGTGGTGTGCCCCACCCTTATAACAGTCGTTAGTTATCATTGGTCGGCTCAGCTGGGCATGCACGGAGGAATAGGACACGATTTGTACTATATTGTCATTCATATTAGTTGTTATGGGTTCTGAGTTGGTTGGTTTTGGGTCTCTTCTCTTCCAAGAACATATTCCATTGAATTCTTTGAAAACATGGATTGGAATTGCACTACTATGCTTTCATATAATTGGCTGTTGAACATGTGTAATGTTGGAAAAATGGCATTAAAAGTGTTTTAATCCGGATTAAATGATTTTTTTTGAACGATGATGAGTTTGTTAAAAGGCCGCAGCCAAAACAGAACACAGAAACAGAAAAAGAAAATTGACAGCTCTACCCATTTATTTGGGAATTGCTCAATCATCTTTGAGGCATACACCTACTCCTTAATCATAGACTTTTTGGAAGATCACCGATACATTCCTTTGCTTATTTTTAAGGGGCATGCACGAAACATAAGTCCCAACCTTTCCTTTTCTCCCACTGCGCCATTCCGAGAAGAAACTACCAATCGAACTCGGAATCTCCCAATCAACTCAAGCAATTTGAAGAAGCCATCCCACATGTTTCTTGCAAAGGACCAATGAAGAAAAAGATGATCCATTGATTCTGCTGCTTGATAACACATAATGCACACATTCGGAAGAATCGTCTCTCTCTTTTGAAGATTATCCACTCTTAGAACCTTTTTTTTTTTTTTTTTTCTTTTTGAGATAACGGAATTTATTAAGAAGCTTGCAAGAAGCGAGAAAAGAATACAACCCCAAGGACGCAAAAAAGCAACTCAAAGAGGGAGGGCAACCGAAGCTGCCCTTACATAAATCACCCATTCTGACACGAGACGAATAATTTTCTGAATAATGTCGTCCGTCCCGACATTTTCATTTCGAAAACACTGACCATTCTTATCTCCCCAGATAGCCCATAAAACAACCATGATTAACAAATGCCATATTTCTTTCCAAGGCTTGTCGCCTCCATCTCCATGCCAGGCCCAAACATGGCCCAAATCAATTCTTCTAGTCCTTGGCATAACCTAGTCAGTGTGAAACCTCAAAAAGAAATAATCCCAAACTTTCGCGACAAAAGGGCAATGGGTGAACAGGCGATCGATCGACTCCTCATTGCCCATACACAATAAGCATATATTAGGGAGAACAAGCACTCTTCTATGGAGGTTATCAATAGTGAGAATTCTTTTTCGACCCACCGTCCAAACAAAAGTTGCAACCTAGGGGGGGGGGGGGGGGGGGGGGGGGGGGGGGGGGGGGTGCTCCATAGAACCAACGATGGAAAGGATGAGTCGGACCCAAATTGTGACGCAACATGGAGACAAACTTGAATAAGGATCTAATTGAAAATTTTCCGGATCTATTTCTTGACCAAATGATTCTGTCTTCTTCAAACAAATCTGGTCTCTCTGATTGAAGAACACCCAACAACGCAAGTAACTCATCAAATTCTGTCTTCTAGATTCCTGCGGCAAGGGGGAGCCCACATGACCCTCTCCCCATCCCAAGAGAAGCATTCCACCACATGAACAAATCTGTGGGGAGCGAGCCTAACAACCCTTGGGAACTAGTCTAGAAGCACCTGAGAGCTGCACCACACATTCACTTGAAACCAAATACGAGATCCTCTCCCTACCCTGAAGGAGATGCCCCTACTCACAAGATGTTGCATAGTTGCAATTGCTTTCCAAGCACTGATGGCTTTATATAAAGAGGAGGTTTTTACAAACCATCCACCCTCCTGTAAACCGTACTTAGCAACAATCAAACTTCTCCAGAATTTGTGTTCTTCTACACTAAATCTCCAAATCCATTTCCGAAGGAAAGCTGTGTTCATGGTAGCTAAGGGTTTTATGTCAGCTCCCCCATCTTGAAAAGGCTTGCATACCTCATCCCACCTTAGAAGATGAAACTTTCTCCCATCAATAGAACCGTTACATAGGGAGTCACTTCTTAGCTCCTTCAGCTTGTCCAAAATCGATTGCGAGCATTTGAATAAAGACATGAAATACAACGGCATATTGGAGAAAGCTGCCTTAATTAGGGTTAGACGATCGCCAAAAGAGAGATATCTACATTCCCAAGAAGCAAGCTTACGCTCTATCCTTTCGATGACTTTGTCCCAAAGATACTTGGCCTTCCTTATGCATAGAGGCAAGTCAAGGTATTTCGACAGAAAAGAAAGGAGCCAGTTCGACACCCAAAAGTGGTAGCAAGACTAGATAGGACCTCATTATCTACGTGCACTCCCAATATCTTAGATTTCCCCATGTTGACCTTCAACCCTGGAGCCGCTTCGAAACACATAATAATCTTATCCAAGTTTTGAACCGACTCTGCATTTGCCTTAAAAAATGAGCATATCATCCACGTATTGGAGATGACTAATAGAGGTATCAAGACCAACAATCCAGAAGCCGTAGAAGAACCCATTCTCCTCACCTTTTCGAAGCATCATGTTGAAGGCCTTAGTAACGACCACAAACAAGTATGGAGAAAGTGGATCTCCTCGTCTTAGACCATGGGAAGCTTTGAAATATCCTTTCGGGCGAGCCGTATACCATAATGGAAAATGAAGCAGATTGCAAGCATGGCCCGATCCACCCCCTCCACTTACTACATCATCCCACACCTGCTGAGCATGTAGTCCAAGAACACCCAATCGACATGATCATATGTCTTCTCAATGTCAAGCTTACAGACAACTCCACTTTTCTCTCTCTGTGTTTGGAATCAATGCATTCATGGGCCACAAGAGCAGTATCCAAAATTTGTCTGCCCATAATGAAGGCCCCTCTGGTTTTCCGAGATAACTTTAGAAATGAACTCCCTGAATTTGAGTGCCAGAATCTTAAGCTAGGATTTTATATAAAAAAAAATTAGACTTATCAGTCTAAAATCTTTTAGATGTTCGGCCTTCTCTGCCTTGGGAATAAGAGCGATAATAGATGCCCCCAACTTCGACAAAAGGCGCCCAAGATCTGAAAACTCCACTAAGTCTGTAACATCGTTCCCCACAATACTCTAAAATCTCTGAAAAAAGGCGATAGGAAAACCATTCGGACCCAGATCTTTCTCCCCACACATAGATACAAGAACTTCTTTCACTTCCTCTTCTGTAATAGGCCTTTCTAAAAAGGACACATTGTTGGGAGGGAGATAGCTAAACTGTAGGTTATCTAATTTTGGTCTGTCCCATTGTTCACTAGATTACAAATCTATATAGAACGAAACAATAGCCTCGTATATGTGGTTTTTTTTTTTGGTAATACTTGACCCCTCCACCCCCAAGCTGGATATTCCATTTCCACGGGCACTGGCATTGGATATATTGTGGAAGAATCGGGTGTTCTTGTCCCCTGTTTTTAATTAAATCGCTCTTGATCTTTAGTGTCATTTGATATCTTCTTTCCCGGCCTTGCACACATATTTACTGTCTTCCTCTAAAAGACCATGAGCCTCTTCTGCCAAGTCTAACTCATGGATCTCCTTTGCCAACTTGTCGAACTCTTCTTCCCTTTTGCCTAGGACCTCCTTCTTCCACGTCTTCAACTTCTCTTTCAACATTTTAATTTTTCCTACTAACCCGAAGCCGGCATAACCTTCAATTGTAAAGGAGGACCACCAGTCCGAAATAAGCTGATCAAATCCTTCAATTTGCAGCCATGCTAATTCGAATATGAAGGGTTTTAGGCCCCAATTTTCTTCATTCATTTCAAACATAATAGGTCTGTGATATGAGATAACTCTTGGCAGCTCCCGCTAATGATCCAAGGGGTATTTGTTGATCAATCAGTCGACACTAGAAATCTATCCAATTGCGACATAGAAGGGTTTTCTTAACCATTGGACCAAGTAAATTTGGATCCCCCCATAGGAAGGTCCACCAGCAAGGGGCAACCTACCTCCGCCAAACCTTGTCCAACTCCTCCCATAATTGATCTCACAAGTTATACACATAGGGGTTGTATACAACAGTGAAAACCCACTAAAACCTAACTGATATCTCACAAAACACAACAAAAACTGAGAAATCCTGGAAAAGGAATCCATACATCTCAATCTGTTAGAATTCCAAGCAACGTAGATGCCCCCTGCTGCTCTGTAAGCATTCAACACAACCCAGTCCTTAGACTTAATTTCCCAAATAGAATCTAAGATACCTCTATCATAGTTTGAAGCTTTGTTTCTTGGAATGCGATAATATCTAGTTTCACCTTTGATGTTCCACGATAGTATGATCATTTTTCAACGCCTTTTCCCGATCTTGCCCTTTTCCCTCCAGAAGGTCTAATAGTCGAGTCATAATTAATGGAGCACTCGAGGCCCATAAGCTCCCTCCAACCCTCTTGGGATTTTTTGGACTTTAGATGCTGGACCTCTTGAAGATACTGAGAAGCCCTGGACTTGACAAGCTGAAAAAACGTGTGAACATCTTCGTCTCAAGTCTATAGGACATCGCCACTAACCCCCCTACCCTTTCTAGTAGCACATTTTGTTCCATTGATGTTGTTCTACACCATTTTTCCCTGTTGCTTCCTGATTGACCAAAACCAAGTACGAATCGAAGTGAGCTAAATCAACTTGCATTTTCTTTGCACAGAGAGGGGTGACGTTGAGAGCTTCTTCGAACAAATCTCCCTTTACCGCAGCCTCTGCCAAGGTGACTTCCCCATTTCTCAATACAATAACCCCCTCTATAGATACATACTCTGCATCTCTGCACTCTGAAAGTATCCATTGATCTCCCTTCGATGCTTCCAGGTAGTCATCAACTCTTCCCTATTCCGTTAATGAAACCAATATATGATCTTCGTGATTAACAGTGTTGGCACTTCTCTCACTTTTCCCCCTCTGGTGCTTCCTAAAGAGAAGGTCTCGACATAATATCAGGGATAGTCGGATTTATAAGCATTGACTTTGGAAGACTTCACATGTGATAACAAAGGGCGAGCGTATGGAGTTATTATAAGTTATTGCATGTGCCAAAGAGGCGAGTAAAAACAATCGAACCAGGTTCTTCGTTTACACGTGTCGTACGAACCATCTATTGATCGTGTTTGCACATGACCTCTTCTATCGTTGCTTCGGTGACTGACTCTGAACTAGAACGAAGGGAGACATCAAGGGAAGTCCCCTTTTGATAGCTGCCTTGGCTCGGGGCTCTATCTTGCGGGATGTCAAGCAGCTCCCGGTTTGGAAAAGGCTTGGGAGCCAAACTTGACAGAGACTCTAGGCTTGGAAGAGAGGAAACATGTCTTTATGCTCTTGCAGACCATGGTTCACTACGTGTCGTATCGTAGTTGGAGATTCCCACCTACCTCCTTTTCTCCAACCATTTCATTTCGTGTTCCTTCCTCTGCTCTCGGTGCTCCTGAGGTGCATCCAGACGGAACTAGGGTTTGTTTCCATGGCCGATGTGTTGAAGTGATAAAAGTCCCTTGATATACATTGATACACCACACTCTGAAAGCTTAAGCTTTTGGAGTAAATGGTTGTTTGACATGGTATCCATTGAAGCAACCTCCCTGAATCCCCACAGATCCCCCCACTTGGGTGATTCCTCGCCTTTCTCCTCCCTCTGGACCAGCATGACCACCCTTCTGTCGCCGATGAAGGTCGAGACGAAATTTAGGGTTGCAGCGCCTCTCTTCATGTGAATGTGAACGCTGATGACCCCCACCTCCTCCCCAAGTTCTGACTTTGGGTCCATTTCGACAATCTCTCCCAAAACACAACACCAAGAAATCTTGGAACCAAAATTCCAGTGGGACCGCCCAAATGAGAAACCATATATCTTCTTTTCCAAAGGAGGAAAACTCCTCCCATAATTGTATCTGAAGAATAGGGTCGTCTCTATGAAGGGCTCCCGCCATGACAACAATATCTGTGTTCGCCCCCGGATTCAGGCGAATCCAAAGCTCGTTGAAGCAGATAGGCCTAATGCTATATATTTCCGGTTTCAACTTGCAACAATCATCCAACCATTCCCTGACTTGAGGGATCGCGGCTCCTTCTTTAGTCGTGGCCACAACTGAAAAATGGAGGGTTTCCCACGATTGGGAGATCGCCTCCTGACTCAGTCGCACCACTCTCTCCTCCATACACTTCGTCGCAACCCATTTTCCTGAAGTTGTAGAGGGAGATGCTAGATTGTTTTCTTCCTCCGCTTGCCAGTCGTCACCAATCTCCTTTCTAATCACCGCTTCCTTGACGGAGATTACTCCCTTTCCTTTAGAGGATTCGACGGCCCGAATCATACAAACGCTGCCACCTTTGGAGGGGCACCATATCACCAAATATAAGCTGACTGACTTTCTCCTCTTTTTAAGCTACCTCGACTCAAGACCTTGTAAAGAGATTTTACTAAAAATATTCCAGACTTTTCATACAACCATTTCATGGAGTCTTTTTCTGAAAGCGACAGCTGCACTTTGGACAAGAGCTGAAGCAAACTAGAAAGCTCATTGATCTCTTCATACTCCAAATCCCTCCATGTCGGAGGAATCCAAATGACCTGCTCTCCACACACTGAAAAACATTTATGAACGCTCGATCCCCTCTCCAACACGATTCCCGCTAATCGCTGAAAGATGTCGATTAGCTTTTGGTCCCTCACCCAAATGTCTTCCCAAAACCTTACGCCTCTTCCATCTCCCTAATGGAACTCTATCCCTTCCCACACTATCCTTTCCATTGATGCCACCATTTGCCAAAGGTATGAAGACCATTTGAAAATCCCTCTATCTCAAGCCAAGCAAGTTCGAATATAAATGGACATATACATAACAAAAAGATATTTACAGCTCTTTCCGCAAACCGGAAGTTGAGCAATGACCGTTGATGCTATTGCCCATTCCATTACATGTGATTTAGCCCTTCTAAACATCTCTATTACCTGCCCCTTTCAATTTCTGAAACAACGCTCATTTCTTCCCTGCACTTTGTTGATATGTACATGAATCTATCCTTGGACATGGGCCTCAACTATTGATTTTTTTTTTTGGATTGTTGTGGTGCATATGTTTTAATTGAATCGTAGTTGCCGGATTCTTGTAACGAAGATGCCATGGTCACTTTGGACTGGTGCTTCCACTTTGTAGGCTTTTACACCTGCTCACATCTTCAAACAAACATTTCTGCGCTCCTGCACCCAAATCTGTGCCTGCTTCCCCTCATGCTTTCTGTAATTAATACTTGAATTTTAGATTTCCAAAACTGTGGAACCATAATAACCATTGTGGAGATGGTTATGTTGAAGGCAGTCTCTGATTATAATTGAACAAGTGCCAACTAAAGCCATGAAATATTTAACTTACATTAATGAGCTTACTAATCATTTTGCTTTGAAAAGAAGCTTGCTAACCCTTGAATTTCACCCATGATGGGTGACTAGACTAATATGAATTCGAATAGGACCTGTTGACAAGGACAATAGATTGTGGCTATACAGTAATGAATAAGAACTTGGGCCTATAAACTCTAGGACAAGAAACAAAGAAGCGGATATATGGACATAAATAACATATTATGGGTGTTATGGGAAGTGTAATAGCTTGATCGAGGCCCACCGGAAGTTGGGAACAGGGGATTTCTGGAAATTAAATCTAGAGCGAGAAAAGGTGAGAAGCCTAGCCAGAACAGTCTGGAACCGTGATGGTTCATGAAGTAGAGCTAGATTTTAATGTTCTAATGATGCGCAGAAGTGATCTATTGAAGAAAGTAATTATTAGATTGTTGAAAGCATAGTTCAACTAGATTTTAATGGGCTGACGATGTGCTGAAGTGATCTATCTAATAAAGTAATTATTGGATTGATGAAAGCATGGTTCAAAAATCTGAAATCTTCACTCGACTCGAGGTCCAGCCAGTTCAGGTTGACTGGAAGACTCGACCAAGTATACTTGTTTTGACTCGATATTAAATAATTAAATAAAGACATTTTGTATTTGAAATAAGCATATAAAATAGTCATGTTTTCATATAAATATTATAAATTACCAAAAAAAGATTATTTCCAGCATGTGGTGTGCTGGTAAAAGATTTCTTCCTCGTTAGGTCACAATTCAAAACTCTACATCCCACTTTCACTTTTTTTTATCCTTCAAATGTTATTAACAAAATACCAGCTTATTAGGCAAATTTCGAAGTGACTTGTCTTGAAATCTAACCGAGTCGAGTTGACTCAGCCAAGTTTGAGTCGAGTCAGCGACTTTTAAACCATGGTTGAACGTAATAAAAGAATTGGAAAATCCATATAGAAGCTATTCAATGGGCTAAGTCGGTTGGGTTAGTGCCTTAGTGGAGAAGTAAATGTCTGGTAGGCGGACACTGGTAGAACTTTTAGTTTAAGCAATCACAAGAATTTTTGTTATGAATATAATTGGTAATATAGGATTTGTAAAGGCATTGGGAAAACAGGAATTGTAAAGACAGACCCAAATAGCTGGGACAATGCTATGATGGTGGTGGTGTGATGATCTGGTCATTGATGTGTTAGGAAATGTATAGTGTCCCAATGTTCCCAAGCCGTATAAGTAAAGCCACATTTGTGATCTGCACTTTTGATCTGATGGCCACATATAAACCGGCAATGCGCCAAAAATCCCTTAGATTTTTTATGATCCTAACCTTTAATGGGTGTTCTACAAATAGACATTTAATGAGGAAAAAAGACATGAGTCTGGAAATGCTCCAGATATTAAAAGACTGGGATTTCCCATTCTGAAAGACTTTTTGGGTGTCCCATCCAATATGGGGCCCACCATATAAACGGTCTGGATCATACAACCATGGGGCCCACTCTTATGGATGGGTGTATCAGGACACTATACACGTCCCTATGCATCAGGCCCTATATAATTCTTCTCCAATTTGGTGGTTTTTTGTTTTTTCTTTCTTCCATACTGGTTTTGGGATGTGTCTTGATTTGGACAGTGATTGTTTTTTATCCCTTCTAAAGGCATGGATAATGAGAATGGCCTCTTTTTCTTCTCCTTTTTAATAGTAATATGTTCTTATTTCTTGCATTAGAAGTGAACAAGGATGTCGATGGCTATCATTACAGAGAGATGTTCAGTTGATTTTTCCTTCTCCACTTTTGGATCTATTAGGCAATATCACCTTCTTGATTTTGACTTGTGATGGCTGATATCACTTTGGGGGAAGTTATTTGATACTCTGGCAGTGTGATGGTTGATCCTCAGGCAGGAAAAAACTCTACGCATGGCATGGATTAACTAAACTTAAAAAATCCAAGTTGCAGGACGCATTGAAAACAGGTTTATCTTCCAACGTTCAGATTGGTTGAACTATCCTAACCTCTCATTAGTAGGCATTTGGTTTTGAATTCGGATTGTAGAATATTTTTCATTTGGACTCCAACAAAGATCAGACCAGTGTAAATTTCAGTTTAAGGGCCATCTAAATTTGGAGGGAAGATTTCAACTGGTTAATTTAAATAGATATAAGCTTGTGCAATTTCTTAGTGCCTGCATATCAACCATTACACTCTGCCAGAATATCAAAGTTCTTCTTCATCAGTTTGGTATTTCAATGTTAGATAAATCTTCTCCATGTATCTATCTAATGTCTTCAAAAATATGTTTTGAAGTCTTTGGTGATTTTGTTATGTATTTAAGCTGTCTCTCATCTCTTTTTAAGTACACGTGAGATTTCAACTCTGACAAATAGGCCCAATGGTTCTGTAATCAAGCTGAATCTCGATGCGGTTACAACCTGAACTTTGCAGAATCTCTATGACATTTCTTCCCATTTTTTTAATCACAAAGGCCCATTTTGGACGATCTACATCATTGCGGTCACAGGCAATGTCATGAACCAAAAATAATGTTGCTAACCAGGAAGGTCAAACATATATGAAAAAAAGGGAAATTCCAACTCATGTGTGGCCCACTTGATGAGTGTACTACTATTATTTTTGGTGTACGGCATGCATACAATTCGTCCTACCTGATGAACGGTCTGGTGTCTGACATGTGTTCCATACGCTCACGTCTATAACATGTACTATGCCACTTCACATGTGGGGTCACTGGCTCAATCAGGCCCCTCGGAATACAATACATTGAAGGAACTGAAATATTTTAGAGCTATTTTTCTTTGGGCCAAGTGTCATATATCTACCAAGCGGGTCCATTCATTTATGGGCCTTGGAATGGATGATATATATGGAAAAAAAATTGCACTAATTAGATGTTCCTATCTACTGGATTGGTAGCTATTAAAGCAAGGGTAACGATTGGAAGAAAATTGATGGGTGAGATTTTTTGTCAGGCTTCATTGTTGAAACACGAGCCATCTTTATGAGGACCCAATACGTGGATGGACTGGATGGATAATTCATTCTACTAGTTTAAGCAATGTGAATGTGAATAGTGGGAAAACAACATTGGGACGCCGATTGCCTGCTAAAGCCTTTCACAGGATCTTCCTGTGATGGGAAGCTAGGTGGGGCCCACCGTGATGCTTGCGAGATATCCACCGTCCAGCTGTTTTTTTTTTTTTTTTTTTTTTTCATACGTCAGGAAAATACTGGGTAGGAAAATGCCCACCGTTGAAACCTCCTTGGGTCTACTGTGATGGTTATATGCCATCCATACCCTTCATAAGGTCATTCCTACTGAGATGAACCCAAACCACAAATATTAGCCTGACTGCGTTCATCCCATTTTCCCCGTTTTGGTATGAGAACCAATCAGATCAAATTACGTGTGATTTATATGGATATGCATGGTATATTGCAAGATCTGCAGAGATATACGATGGAAATCTTTTGATAATACGGATGGAGGCACACTAAATCATGCCACATCATCATTTGAGTGGCCAATGGGATAACAATCGTTAAGAAGCGGTTGCAGGACAGATGATAGAAGATATCATTTAAATGGCCACGGTAAAGATTATAGATTTTGTCTCGTACCAACCCAACTAAAACCAAACATTGTCTTTCAATCATCCGTTATTTACATTCCATAGTGTAATTACTTTACTTTTCTACAAAGTTACATTCCTCAGTATAATCCTTTACTTGTAACTTGTCATTTATATTTCGTAGTGTAATCTGTAACAATTAATCAAGTAGATGATAATCCTAGTTGTAATTTGAGTCTACGCTCGCATGTTGGATTCATTTCTTCACTTGAAAAGGTGTTTTACAGATGTTCCTTGTGACTAACCGTAAGAATCTCTTTCTCATTTCACTGTCTATACTGAAAAGTCTTTTCGTACAGAAGGCAAAACCTATCCTCAAAGGATGAACACCACCCTTTGAATATCGCATGATCCTATTTACACATTGTGTGAGTGGGTGAATAAGTGATCGATCTCATTAGATCTCGGTTATATACTACATGTCTGTCTATATCACTGCTTTGGGTCATAGCTGTTCGGTTTGAATTGAGCTACAATTTCAATTCTGGCACACCCGCATCCAAGAGCCGAAAACAAGCGGCAACAAGTTTTTAGCACACCAAGTGGGACCCCGTATCTAATTTACCGGCATGATATTGCCAATCGGAATTATGAATAGAAGAAGTACTCGAATCGCCGGGGTTGAGTCCTCCACACCACCTCCAGTCAAGGATATGCCGGTTCAAGCAACACCCGAAGCGTTGAATCTGGATAACAATCCAATGCTTAGTACTGCAAATCAAGGCGCATCAACCTCTCGGACCATTCCTCTGAATGAGATTGCGGTCATGCTTGGATATGTACAACTGAGCATTCAATATATATAGGAAAATGGAAGAGCTCAAGTCGAGCAATTCCATATCCAAACTGAGAATACTAACCGGTACATGGCCAACCAGGCTAAGGCGATGCATCGGTTAATGAATATGATAGTCAAGCGAACGCCATCGACAATGCAGTATAATGCAGAAGGAAGTTATATCAGCAATATGGCCCAACCGCCACCTATGCCTCATCCACAAAGGAATCCACCACTAGTCCCAGTTCAGGAGACACGAACTACTCCGCCTCCCGTCGAACTTAGACGACTAAAGAGGGAGGCTAGAAATGTTGTACCTGAAACTCGGAATCAAGGTGTACCGGGAGGGTATAATCCCCAACAGTTCCCTAGGAATCCTTTGTTCCAAGAGGGACTAAATCATGTCAGGCCTGATCCACCTTCGATCATCAAACCTTAGCGAGTGGATCATAACCAAATTACGCAGATCATTCAGGAGGTTGTAGGCCAAGTACTCGACCGCAATACCATCCTTGTGTATCACAAATCATATCTTGAATGGATAGATCGGCAACATCCGTTACTGCGAAACTATCAGCCGAATTTTGCCCTGTTTTTAAGCGATCCTAGCCAGTCGACTATCGAACATATTGGCTAATTCACCATGCAATGTGGAGAGTTGATGAATAATGATTATCACAAGTTACAATTGTTTAGTCATTTGTTAATAGCAACAACTTTCACATGGTATTCGAATTTATTGCCAGATTCAGTCCTCGCTTGGCAAGAAATGGAGGAGAAATTTAATGCACAATTCTTCTTCAAAAATAGGGAAATCACCATGACCAATCTCGCCCATTTTCGGCAATTACCAGGGGAAACTTGTGAGAGCTGCATCACTTGGTTTAGAAGGACAAAAATTCAATGTAAGATCTTTATGACCGAAGTCGAGTTTGTGCAGCTTGCACAAGACAAACTTAAGTACAAGCTTTGCAAGAAATTTATTGGGACAAAGTTCATCGACATGTATGACCTGACTAGGAAGGTCTCTAGGTATGAGGAACTTTTGTCTGCTAATGGTAGCTGTTTGAGCCCTAGCGGACATCACCAAATCCTCGATTGTTTTCTTTCGGCAGTCGTACTTAGCATGTTCCTCCACATAACTCTTCTTCAGAGTTGTCAGTTCTGCTTCCAGAGATATGATTCTGACTTCCATTTCTTCCAACTTTGCCCCAGATGTCTTCAACTCAATGGTACCGGTTGAAAGTTGGTTGGCGATATTTCTAACAGAAGCCATTTGAGATCCTGTTGTTGTGTGCTCTGCTTCAATGTGGCTGACAATAGCATATATTTAGTTTTTTTTTTTTTGACAAATCCTAAGAATTCTTGGAGAGCCAGTAATTTGTCTTACAAGTTCGGGGTCCATCCAAGAGAAAACACGATATAATTTGATCAATCATTCGAGCTTGTCGACCATCTTGACTGTTAAGGTTCCAGATAGCTTAGCTTGCATGAGCCGGAGTTCTGCCTTGGTGTTTTGCATATTGAGAGAGAGAGAGAGAGAGAGAGAGAGAGAGAGAGAGAGAGAGAGAGAGAGAGAGGGCGACTCGGCCACAACAATATCTTCAATCAGAGCTTGTTCGAGAGAGGAAAGGTTGTCGTCGAGATAGAAGTAGGGAGAATAGAAGCTTTGCCCATGATTATTGGCACAGATGTGGGTAGTGGGTGTGAATCAAGCATAAGAGCATCGGTCATTGGAGTCTCTTTTGTCAGTGGCTCGAGCACAGTTGCCTCATGAGATGAAGACTCTTCACCGTTGAAGGAAGCTACTAGATCGATGAAGAAATCGGCTGAGGAGATGATATCTTGTCGAAATTGTAAGGGGTAGCATTCAGTGGCTGTTCTTCTTCTTCTTCCTCATGTTCTTGGTCGACAGCAACAGGTGGTGTTTGGGGAAGATCGACCATGTATTTGGACTCAACATCGAGAATCGCAACTTCGAGAGAGTTATGGGGAGGAAGAACTTTAGCGCTAAGTATGTCCTCAGAGTCGACAAGTTGTACATCAGTAACTTCAGGAGTATCGATCACTGGTTGATGTTGTTATAGTGGCTGCGCCACTATGACTTGCTTTTCTTTGGCCGTTAACTCCCGGGTGACTGCAAACGAAGGATATGGTTAATCGACGAGAGATGGGAAAAAGGACTCAGAGTAAATGTACAAGTAACTTCCACCTAAATCAGAATGAACAACATAGGTGATAAATCGACTATCCACAAATTTGGATTTTTTTTAAAAATTATTATAATCAATGCCATTGCTCGTGTTAAAGTGGGGAATGGTGGCGAATTAGGATGATAGAGAGTAAGATATTTTTCATCAAACGGAAGATCTGGATTATTTAATATTTCCTTTTCCTACCACCATTTGTTCTAACATTTGTTACAATGCGCCTGTTGGTGATGTTTCAGGTCTTCTTCGATTTCGTTAGAGTAATCTTCGATGGACAGTCTTGGCCAGTATTTGGTTTTGAAGTATTTTTCAAATAAAGAGATGGCCTTGGCTGAAGAAGTACCTGATTGCCGTCGTCCTTTCGATGAAGTTGGCAGTGGTCGATCTGCAGCAATTGGCTAGGAAGATGGATCGACACACTTAAAACTAAAGTAGGTGGTTGAGGAGGTGGACAGGGAGGGGCTCCCAGGTCAAGAATTCGCTTTGGACCTACTAAAGGCTAAAGATATGGTGGAGATGCAGGAACAACATGTACTTTCACCATAACTTTTTTGCGCTTAAGTGGAATAACTATTATCTCGGTCGATGAGGATTGCAGAGTGGATGCAGTGGCCGATTTGGTCTTTAGCTTATTGATTTATTAGTTGGGTGTAGTGGTCGATGGGGGTGATGCCCTTTTCTTTCCTCTAGGCTCTAGGGTGAGTTGGACGACGATGTCTTAAGGAGACTTATTAATTAGCTTTTGATAATGATTTTCCCACCAAATAGTGGTATCCATTATCTGAGGTTGATTTGGATAACAGGTAAGGGTAAGAAGTAGTCTGAACTCTTGAAAAGAAGAGAGGAGAGAATGATAGAGCTCGACTTTATCGACGATCGGCTGACTGTAAGGAAACTGATTGCAAGTCATTTGAGTAAATGGATAAGGGATGCACTGGACCAAGCCAAATCAACGGGCAAGCAAGTTAGGGCAATATTGTTTGATTCTGGCTTTAACATTTTTTTCCAGAATCAATCGTACCACCGTAAGGGAAGGTCCCTGCAGATAAGATAACTTTCCTAGGCTCAGTATATTTGGGGCACATCTTGATCATCATCTCCTTGCTTGAATTAGCTGGTGAACCAAGCAAGGCCATATTCTCCACCATGAAACAGAATGAACAACCGACTTTGCCTACCTTTATCTAGATAATAAGGAATTCATATATACAAAAAATGATTGGACTTTTTGAAGAGACTGGATGATGTGTTAGCAGTAAGAAGAGTAGGTGACTCTAGAATAAATGGAATTATGTACAAGCGAAGGACGAAAGTACTCATAAATCTACATTTGAAGAAGCCACAACGGTCCTCCTCCATGACATAGACCCTTGGTGGTGACTTCGTAAATGCCTCTGTACAAGTGGCCGAGTACGAAAGACGCTAGAGCAAGTTTCCGACCTTGAGCGAGGGCATCATTTAGTGAAACATACTCATTTGTAATTTACAGAGCATTTACGCAAAGCAAATGTCGGCAAATCCAGAGCAGTAGGAAGGTCATATGTCTTTCGTAATCGACTGGTCCACTGCACTTACAGTGTTCTTGAATGAAATGAGAATAGGCTTTACCGGCCTTATGCGTGAAGCGCTTGGATGTCTTCTGTACAAAACTTGAAAATACTGCTTCACCAAAAGGAAGGAGTTGAGTTAGGGATGCAATGTTCAGGATAGTTGGACTCATAAGGCCACAATTGAAGAAAAATGTGTTCGTAGAGGAACTTCAGAATGTTGAAGCAACAGTAAAAAGAGAAGGATACGATGGATAGTGGTGGATGAAAACTTTAATACATTTGTAGATGCCTAAATTTCTCCGTGTTGTCTTATATTGTGAGGAAACAGGGTGAACTAAGCATCCCATTCTGGTAGTGGCTTTGGCCACGATCGGGGATTTTTCAGAGCATTAGTAGAATCGGGGATGGATTCAGATTGAATTAGTAGAGTTTCACCAGGATAGATGGGAAACAAAGTATCCATCATGTTAACTTCATTAACATTTGTCGCTGGAGAAAATTCCAGACCCATGCATTGAAAATCTCCAATGGGTAATTGAAATATTATTTTATTGAGATATTTCTCAAAAAGGGCATCCATCGTAGTAACGAGGTCATCTTGGTGGAATGAAGGAGCAGAAGTGATGAGGCAACCATTGATCGAGAATGAAATCAAAATTTTTAGTTTGAATATTCGGAATGAAGAAGAAAGTGTAAGAGTGAAAGAAAGTCGAAGCGGCGCTTATATCGGCCAAGTGATAGAGCATTTATTAGGGCATCATTACATTTTGAAGAAAATGACATAATGACACATGTCAAAATAGGGTTTGGCTCTAGTATCGGTAAAGGGTGGTAACCGCTTACGTGTTACGACGAGTTGGCCGAAGACAGTTATTAGGGTGTCGACATGGGTAGATAATTGATACTACATTAATGAGGGGCCGCAAGTTGCTCTCACCTTTTTCAAAAGGTGAAGCGACGTGGGGGGCAATTTTCATCCCCATTGTCGCCATTTCGTTATGAGAACCAATCAAAGCAAGTTATGTGTGATACGTATGGATCCGCGTGGTGTATTAGAAGATATGTAGAGATGTACTATGGAGATTTTTTGACAATACAAATGGAGCGTGGTAAATCATGCCGTGTCATTGTTTAAGCAGCCGATGGGATAACAATCATGAATAAGTGGTTAATGACAGATGACAGAAGGAGAAGTAGAAGATCATGTAATGCCGAACGGTTATAGTAACGGTCAAACTGTGGGAAGAATCTAGATGGGCAGGGTAAAGATTATAAATAGAAGAGGAATGCAATATGAAAATTTCGCCTCGTACCAACCTAATCAAAACCAAACATTGTTTTTCAATTATCCTGTTATTTACATTCTATAGTATAATCACTTTACTTTTATGCAAAGTTACATTTCATAGTGTAATTCTTTACTTTCAGCTTACTGTTTACATTTCATAGTGTACTCTGTAGCGATTAATCAATTAACTGATAATCTTAGTTGTAATTTGAGTTTACGCTCGTACGTTGGATTCAGTTCTTCACGTAGAAAGGTGTTTTAAAGATGTTCTTTGCAACTGGTTGTAAGAATCCATTTCTCATATCTTTGTCTGTATTGAAAAGTTCTTTTATATGGAAGACAAAAGTATAATCCATCATCATATGATGAATCCTACCTTCTGAATATCACTTGATCTTATTTACATGTTAAGCGAATGACTGAATAGGCGGCCGATGTAATTAGATATCGGTCATACAATATGTGTCTACCTATGCTCGGGGTCATAGTTGTTCGGTTTGAATTGAGCCGCAATTTCAATTCTGGTACACACGCATCCAAGAGCTAAGAACAAGTCGCAACAGCCCAAAACTTATGTGGCCCCATTAGTGGATGTTCAATCCTCACTGTTTACTGTTCTCTCTCGTGCAGCCCACTTGAGTTTTGTATCTGACTCATTTTTGGGCCTATGCCCTAACATGACACGGAAAAACGGATGGATGGGTGGATATCTCGGAAACATCACGGTGGGTCCTCACTAGCTCTCCGTCGCAGGAAGTGGATGCGGGTGCGAAAGCCTTTGCAGGGAATATGCGTCCGTTTCGCTGTGTCCGTTTCCTTACAGACCATTCAGTGGCTTTGAAAAAGTGAAGCAGAGAAATTTGCTTTTTCATTGATTCTTTGTTTACAAGGAAAAAGGTGGCCCCCAATTTTCATAATGGATGCTAAATAGACTAATGTCCTATTTGCAAGGAAATCGGATTGCACATCCAGTTACTCAGTACGATATAAACTCTGTTGGGACCACTATGAATGTATGTCAATTATCCACGCTATCCATCTGTTTTTCCAGCTCATTTTAGGGGTTGAGCCTAAAATTGAAGCCTATTCAAAACTCAAGTGGACCACACCACAAGAAACAGTGGAAATAATGATTTCCACGGTTGAAACCTTCCTTGGGCCCACAGCTATGTTTATTAGTCATCCAACCTGTTCATAAGATGACGCAGATATGGATGCAGGGAAAAATAAATATCAGCTTAATCCAAAACTTTTTGTGGCCCCAAAGAATATTTCAACGGTAGACATTCAATTCACACTGTTTTCTGTGATGTATTCCACATTGTAGCCCACTTGAGCTTCCGAAATGCTTCATTTTTTAGGCTCACGCTCTAAAATGATCTGATAAAATGGATGGAGCGGAGTGGATGGAACAGAGAAATCACGGTGGATCCCACAGAGCGGTAGGCAATCCGCTTCCATTTGCAAGATGATAGCTTGGGAAACTTCTTCACGGGACTAACTACATAACATGAATAATATGACCCATGGGCGGCATCTTTACAAGGGCTATCAATTCTGATAACTGGGGCCATGGTTCAGCGCCACTGGTCTCTAGTCCCAGGAGATGGAGACTACCCAATAAAATCTCTCAGGTTGGAAGATCTCAAGGACAATTATAAGACTTTTTTTTTTTTTTTCGCACTTGAATGTGGATGGTTCTTGCATTCTTTTCTATACCGGTTATTTGTAGGCCGAAATCAAATGGTTAACATTCTTCTTGAGAGTCCATCCAAAGTGGGAAACTCCAAACTAATAGTACAAATTATTGAAATATGGGCACTACTTATTAGATCTAAAAATCCATGTATACTGTATTGTGAAAAAGCACCCGCACATGATTAATGTAGATCTAACAAAATTTTAAAAAACTAAAAAAATAAAAAAAAAATCCAAACAAAGAACCCTAAGTCTAAAGTGAAAACAAGAGAATGAATACAAAATTTATACGAGTGGAAACTTTCCTTCTTGCTAAAATAAAAAATAAAAAATAAAAGATTAACCTCTCTCTCTTCAATCTCTCACGTAAAAATTCTCATAAGATCTACTTTTTCTCTTTTTTTTTTTTAAAAAAAAAATATTAATTTTTCTTTTACCCACGCACACACACCCTAGTGGAATTTCACCACCTATGGGTACTCGAACCCTTGCTAGGGTGTTGAAACTCCCGATAGTATACCACCCGGGCAAGAATAAGGACCCATCTACTTTTTCTCTTGAAAGCTATTGAGCTTTACTTGTACGTATGTCATACACCACGCAAGAGGGAGGACGTCCTGCCTAGAAATTTGCATAAAAGCATTAAAGGGCCGCCGCCTTAACAGTGTGCAAAGATGTGGGCCACCTATGATGATTCCTGGGTACATAACACCCGGTTGCCTGCTTGCCATGGGGAGCCCACCCTGGCTTTGAAATAGACTCAGACCTGCTAAGCTTGGCCCATGGTCCACTACTCGGCCTGGCATGTGTGTGGCTAGTCAATTTTCGGGTTTCACTTGAGTTTAGGTCACTTTAGTCTGTACTTCCTGTATACATGTGTTCTATTCTAGATATATGCCATTCTAGTAGTTATTAGGCACCACATGCATCTTACATGTAGATCTTGTTATTATTATTATTATTATTATTATTATATGTCTAATATATATTTGTGCATGTGTGAGTCACTTTCTCAAGGGATGGTTAGGAACATTCATCATGGGAAATAGGGATCAAATCATATTTTGTCACAATTAGGTTTGTTCATACCCTATTATTTTGTTTCACGCATGGGCTTGTTCTTGCTATGCTCCACCCATGCTAGGTTTGATGAGGTGTCTTAACGTTGGCTACATGGGCCGCCCAAAACCGGTCCATTGCTATCCCTACTAAACTCCAAGGGGGTGTTTGATTTTCCATTTACTGTGGGAAATGATGGGAAATAAATAATTATGACATTTTATCAGCATTCGGTGGAGGGTGAAATACTCGTGTAATTATGCCTAGGAGACAGTGATTGCATGCAAGATATGGAATTGAAATTGCATACCCATCATCTTTATGGGATTTACTATGATGTATGTGTCTGATCCACACCATTCATCCATTTAACCAGCTTATTTTAATACATGAGCCAAAAATGAGGCAAATTCTAAGCTCAAGCGTACCACACAAAAGGAAACAAGGAAAATGACGTCCACCATTAAAAGCTAAAACTTTACAATGGCCCACAAAGATGTGTATCCACCCAACCTGTTCACAAGGTCATGTGGACATGGATGAAGAGAATAAACAAATATCAGCTTGATCCAAAACTTCTGTGGTCCTTGAGAATTTTTTTAAGGGTAAACGTTCAATTCCCGGTGTTTTCTACTATTAATCCACTTGGGCTTTTGGATCCATCTCACTTTAGGCTCATTCCTAATATAAGCAGGTAAATTGAATGAATGACATGAATCATACACGTACATAATGGTGGGCCCCATAGTTTTTGTGCACAATCCATTCCGTCTCCATTTCAACGTTGGTTTCACTACCTGTCAACATCCATCTTTGTATTGCTGTCGGAATTACCAAGGTAAGCAGTGATAACCTATTCCCAGATGGTAAGAGAAGGAAATGGAAAAAATCAAACACCTCCTTAAGCCATCCTTATCTTAGTTTAACATTAAAAAAAGATGAAAGAACAAATGAGAGGTGAGAATTAAGAAACCCTAATTAAGCTCTAGCCATTGAAATAATAAGAAATCGACACTTCTCACCATTTAATTAATTAATTAATTAATTTTGTTTTGTTGTTAGCTTGTTAGTACACAACACTGTCAGTTCACACTTCACTTTTGGTTACCCCAGATTAGGAATCAATACCAAGACCTCAGTGTTAAAACGCCGTTTCCTTCACTACCATTTAAATTGACCCATGATAAGCTTCTTTTATTAATAAAAAATAGATACTGATTAATCATTATTTTTTCTGTAACTTCAATGTGGAAATTTATGCGTTCTGACTTTGGTTGCATAGTTGTTGAAATAAGAAAATGAGAAAGGATCACATACAATGTTGTGTGTTAGCTTACCATAAAAAAAGTTCTTATTTTCTGCCAATATTTCAGTTCAATGGAAGATCCGAGCCATGTAAAGGGTAGACCATTCGTTCAATGTCACCTAAAACGAAAATTGGAACCATCAACTCATCAGATGGGCCACATTCATATGTTGAGTCAGAACCATCGACTTTACATAGACTTCAACGGTTTCGTAGCAAACTGATAAATAGATCATCCTGGTTTTTGTTCTGGGTGATCTTTAAATTGTGGCCCATTTTTGTGCGGATCGGATGTTATACCGAAAGTGAGAAGTTAGTGGAAAATGAAAACGTTGTACGGTAAGTTAACATGCAATGTTTTGCATGATCATTCCTCGTTGAAATTAGGGTCGACTATTTACAACTCCCCCAAATTGATATATACACCCATCATTTCTACTTATGGTAATGGAATAGTACAAAATTATATATTACGTTGGAGAAGTCTCTGATCGGTGGAGTTTTTCAGAATGGCACTTGAAAAAGTGGGTATTACTGAATGGACCGTCCAGATGGATGATTTCAGTGTTCGATCGTCTAACAGAACCAGGTGCACGGGAGCTCGGCCTTTTGGCTAAGATCTAAGTATAGTATCTCATATCTGCTCTTATCAATTTAATATCTGATACGTGGCACATTGGGTTACATGATATTAAATTAATTTCCTGGAGGGCCCACACAGTACCTTGCTGCTAGGGTCTCAAGCTGGCCAATGCGTTGAAATAGCGCGGATTGCCTGTGCCCCGGCCACATGAAGTTGTCGTGGTACAAAGCTATGTGTGGCCCATAGAGATTACCGTGACAAATCCACTCTGTCTATCAGTTTTTCAAGACCACAATACTACATGAATATAAAAATAAAGTATATTCCAAGACTCATGTGGACCACACAAAATGAAACAGTGGGAACGGAAACGTCCACCTTTGAAACCTTCCTGGAGCTGACCATGATGTTTATATGCCATCCAAACCGTTCATAGGGTTATTACCACTCAGATAAACTGTAGGAACAAATATCATCATGGTAAAAATCTTCTGTGACCTCCGCGAAGTTTCCAAGGGTGGTCGTTTAATCTCCACTATTTCGTGCGGTATGGCCCACATTAGTCTTTGATCTGCATGATTTATAAAACCCGGTACTATTATGATATTGCAAAACTGATGGACGGAGTGGATTTGTCACGGACATCTCTGTGGGCCCTACGCAGATTCCGACAACAGGGGCCACAGCAATATCCCTGCCGCTTCCGCTGCTAGGGCCTCAAGCGTCGCCCATGCGCACTACTGCACGTGCCTGACGCACTCCTACCGAAAAAAGAAAGATTTTTTTTAATTATTTTTTTAAAAGCTCTCCCACCGTAACAAATTGCCGAAATTATCCAAAATCTAATGATATTTTTTGCAAAATATCAACTGAATGATTTTATGGATATGTTTTTTTTTTTTTTCTTCAAAATCTCGGTAGATTTTAATTTCTCGCGATAAAATTCTAAAATTATTTCGATATTAATGGGATGTTCTAGTTAAGCGCTTTTGTTGTTTCGTCATGAGAAGTGCCCCTTTGCTCTCATAGCTCTACAAGTTATGGTGCTCCTAGTTGCATAGGTTCAGTTGGATAGTCCAATCTGAACCGTCCATATAGCCGTTCTTTTTCCAAGCCATGGATAGGATGGCTACGATTGCCTATCAAAAGTGATTCTTTAGAAAAATAAGCAATCCATGATGTCCCTAACAAATAGATGGATAAAATTGTTGATTGGAACTATTTTGTGTAAATGATCTTGACCGTCCATGTTTAAGGTCATTGATCATATGATTAATTTTCATAAGATCAGTGTGATATTTTTCATGGTAGCCCATAAAATATGCATTGGATCTTTGATGAACAGTCTAGATCAATGGATTGGGCTGTCTAAATGTCCTAATGCAACTACCAACACTATAACTCATGGTAGAGATGACCATTGTCGGTGCCAACATGATGTTTGCATGACATCCATTCTGTCCATCTTGTTTGCCGCCTCAAGTTGATCGTCGAGACAAAAAATCAAATTGATTGGACACTCAGATCTCCTTCTTAGTCGCCTCTCAAGTACCTTCCCCCCGCTGCAGAGTGCAGGGGCCATTTTCCAGCTGAGATGGGTAGTTGTATAGTTGTAAAGATTGGTGGGGTGTTACGATAGGAGTGGTCCGTTTTGATTTTTGTTCGGACCCTCCCGAAGTTTTCGTAAATCGGGATTAAGCTGGTTGGAATTGAAAAAAAAAAGAAGATATATCTTTATATTTTTTTAAAAAATAAATGATAATCAGGGTGTATGGATTCCATTTACCATCGAGTCATCTATTTTTTAATTATTAGGAGAACTTAAAATTCATTTTGAAATTAATGGGCGATCTCAACACCCGTTATCACATTTTCGCATAAAAATCATCCAAAGTCCACTTTCAGAATTAGTCGGCCATATCGAGATTTATAAGTAAAATACACCCTAGTAACTAAGTGGGTCGCCCCATTTAAAAATCAGCCTGTCCATCCTTCAAGTGAAGGAGAGGGAAGTCTTCCCTTTATTTTTTCAAAGTTTATGGTGACCATGGTTATATGAAATTCACTCCAACTGCTAGATGCAAAGGTAAATTTTAAGCACTGGACAAAAAGTCATGCCTAATTATGACTTAGGTAGGCCACACTAAAGGGAAATAGTTTAGATAATGCGCATTACCCCATATATTATTTCCAATTGTATGGTATACCTAAATCATGGACCAGGTTCGTTTTTGGGCTTTATAATTAAAATTAGGCGATGCGCCCAGTGATTGAGGTAGATTTTATATAAACATCATAATGGGCTACATGTGAGATAATTTTCAGGGTGCATGTAGGTTACGATTAGTCACTTCTACATGAAAATCATATGAAATCCACTTCAAGAATTATTACTCCCACCGTGATCTTTAAGTGAAATCAATTCCGATAACCAAATGTTTCATCTTATTTTAGTCTTAAGGCCCAAAAATCAGCCGGGTCCATTATTCAGGTGTGCCACATAAAGGAAAATAGTTGGGAGAAGGATGCGAACCTTTGATTTTTTACGGTCCACTTTGATGATTATATGAGGCCAACTTCAGCCACTAGATGCTAACTTAAAAATTAGGTACGGGGACAAAAAAACAGACCCATTCTTGATTCAAGTGGGCACACGAAGGGAAATAGTTTGGAGGGTGAGCATTACCCTGTATAATTTTTCTAATTGTGTGGTCCACTTGAATCAAAGACTAAGCTGTTTTTTGCACCCTAGGACTAAGATGGGGGTGACTCATCTGGTGATCAGGGTGAATTTCACATTAACATTGCAGTAGGCCACATGTGAGAATTTTGTAGTTGTGCATGGGTTTACGTTAGTCACTTCTGCATGAAAACTGTTCATAATACACTTTACGAATTAGTGTGCCTTATCATGATATCCAAATGAAATCGGCCTCGATCACCAGATGCATCACCATATTTTAGCTGCAGTCTCACAAAATCAGCCCAAATCGTGATTCAGGTGGGCCAGAAACAGTTGGTATAGGGACGCCTACCCTTGATTATTTTTTTTTCACGGCCCACCGTGATGATAATATGAAACCACTCAAACCGTTTAGTTCTTGGGACAAAATACAAGTCCATACGTGATTTAGGTGGGTCACCCAAAGGAAAATAGTTTGGAGGATGAGCATGCCCCATATATTGTTTATAACCAGGTGGTCCACCTGAATGATGGACCGAGCTGATTTTTTGGTCATATGGATAAAATCAGTTAACACAATTGGTGATCGGTGTGGATTTCATATAAACATCATGATGGACTACATATAATTTTTTTTAATTATTACTGTAGTTTCACGTAAGTAGCTTCTGCATGAATATCACCGAAAATCCACTTCAAGATTTAGTGGACGTCACCGTCATGTTAAAGTGAAATCTACTCCGATATTAAGTGTGTCACATACTATTTTAATCATAAGGCTAAAAAATCATACCGGTCCCTGATTTAAGTGGGCCATATCAAGGGAAATAGTTGAGAGAGGGATGCACACCATCGGATTTTCAAAGCACATCGTGATGATTATATGAAATCTACTCCAACTGTTAGATGCCAAGTTAAAATTTAGGCATTGGGATGAAAAATCAAGCCTATCCGTGATTCAGGTGGGCCACACGAAGGGAAACACTTTGTATAGTGAGTGTTGCCCCATATATTATTTTTAATTATGTGGTCCATATTAATCATAGATTGGGTTGACTTTTAGGCCCTACAGTTAAAATGAGATGACACACCTACTGATTGGGTGGATTTCACATAAGTATCAAGGTAAGCTACGTATGAGAATTTTTTTAGCTGTACATGTGGTTCACGTCCCTCACTTCTGCATGAAAATCATCTAAAATTCACTTAATGAGCTAGTGGCCCCAACGTGATGTTTAAATGAAATTAACTTCAATACTAGGTGTGTCACACCGTTTTAGCCGTAGGGCCCAAAAATCAATGTGATTCATAATTTTGGTGAGCCATATTAAGGGAAACAATTGGGAGAAGTACAGCTACCCTTAATTTTTTGAAAGCCCAGTGTGATGATTATATCAAAACCCACTCTAAAAGTCAGATGCTGAACTAAAATTTACGTCATGGGACAACAAATTAGGTCTATTTGTGATTCAAGTAAGCCATACCAAGGAAAACAGTTTGGAAGGTAAGTGTTGCACATGGATTTACAACCATGTCGTCCACCTGAATCGCATGCCTAGTGCTGGACCATCAAGAAAACACAGATTGGGTTGATTTTTGAGCTCTATAGCTATGATTGGGTGACACACCTGGAAATTGAGGCGGATTAAACATCACGGTGGGCCACGTGTGAGATTTATTTATTTATTTATGTGGTTCACACCGGTCACTTCTACATGAAAATGGACCCAAATCCACTTTAAGAACTTTTTACTATTCATGTAGCTCATGTCGGTCACTTTTGCATAAAAATTACCCGAAATCCACTTTAAGAACTTTTAACTATTCATGTAGTTCATTTCCGTCACTTCTGCACGAAAATTAACTGAAATTCACTTTAAAAGCTTTTAATTATTCATGTAGTTCACGTCAATTATTTCTGCATAAAAATGGCCACACATCCACTTCAATAACTTTTAGCTGTTTATACGTTCACGTCAGACGCTTCTGCATAGAAATGGTTAAAAGTCCACTTTAAGAATCAGTAGTCACCATCGTGATGCTGAAGTGAAATCCACTTGATACCTGGTGTGTCACATCATTTTAGCCATAGGGCCCACAAATCTCCCCTATCCATGATTCAGGTGGGCCCATGTGAAGGAAAATAGTTAGGAGAGGGATGCTAACGTTGATTTTTTCGGGCCCACCAAGATGATTATATGGAATCCACTCCTACCATTAGATGCCAGGCCAAAATTGAGGTATTGGGGCAGAAAATCAAGTTGATTCATGATTTATGTGGGACACACAAAGGGATATACTTTGTATGAACGTTGTGGTCCACTCAAATTATGGATCAAGTTGATTTTTGAGTCATATGGGTAAAATGGAATAACACACCTAGTGATCGGGTAAATTTTACATAAACATCACGGCGGGCCATATATAAGTTTTTTTAATAATTCACGTGTTCACGTTAGTCACTTCTGCATGCATGTCACTTCTGCATGAACTGTTCTGCATGAACTTTTTATCACGTCAGTCTCTTCCATATAAAAATGGCCTTCAATTAGTCACTCCTACCATGATGTTTATTAAGTGAAATCTACCTCGTTACCTACTGCGTAACACCATTATATTTGTAGGGCCTAAAACTCACCCAGGTTGTGATTCCGGTGGGGTGTCCGAAGGGAATAGCTGGGAGAGGGATGCCCAGCAATGATTTTTCAAAATATATTATGATGACTGTAAGGAATCCACTCCAACCATTAGATGCCAAGCTAAAATTTAGGCATAAAGATAGAAAATTAGACCCATTTGCGATTCAGGTGGGCCACACGAAAGGAAACACTTTAGATGGTGAGCGCTTCATCATATACTGTTTCCAATCGTGTGGTCCACTTAAATCACGGATTGGTTGATTTTCTGACCCTACAGTTAAAATGGGGTGACATAACCGATGATCGGGTAGATTTCGCATAAACATCATGGTGGATCATGTGTGAGAATTTTTTAACAATGCTTGTGATTCACGCACGTCATTTTTGCATGAAAATTGATTAAAAACTATTTTAAGAAAGAGTAGCCCCACCACTAATATTTAAGTGAAATTTACCCCGATACTAAGTGCGTCACCCCATTTTAGTCACAGG
The DNA here is from genome assembly GCA_021015155.1 of Magnolia officinalis. Classification (NCBI taxonomy): domain Eukaryota; kingdom Viridiplantae; phylum Streptophyta; class Magnoliopsida; order Magnoliales; family Magnoliaceae; genus Magnolia; species Magnolia officinalis. The sequence continues at coordinate 33,865,268 of JAJHSJ010000005.1, read as the reverse complement.
GCCAAAAATCACATTCGTTCTTAATTTAGGTCGGTTATATGAAGGGAAACAATTGAGAGATGAGTGCCCACACTTATTTTTTAAGGCCCATCGTGATGGTTATTTGAAATCTACTCCAACTGATATGCCAAGCTAAAATTTAAGATGTTAGACAAAAAATCAGGTTCATCAGAAACACTTTAGATGGTGACCGTTCTCCTGTGTACTATTTTCAACGTGTGGTCCACTTGAATCATACGTGGAATTGATTTTTGGGCCCTATTCTTAAATGGGGTGATGCACTTGGTGATTGATAAATTTCACATAAATATCATAGTGGGTGATCATATTAGAATATTTTGCTGTTCATGTGGTTCATGACAGTTATTTACTCCCGCATCCACTTTCGGAATTAGTGGCCCCACCGTGATATTTAAGTAAGATCCACCTCAATCACAGGTGCATCATACCAAAATGTGTAGCCCAAAAATTGTAGGAAAAGGAAAAGCACACCCACCTTTAATTTTTCAGGCCCACCGTGGTGAGTATATAAATTTTATCCCAGCTGTTACAGGCTTAGATAAAATTTAAGCCAATGGACAAAAAATCAGACCCATCTATGATTCAAATGGGCCATAACAAGGAAAATATTTTAATGTGTGAGTGTTACCCTCTATATTGTTTTCAATTGTACGGTCCACCGGAATCATGGACCAGGGTTGATTTTTGGTCCCTACTTACTAAAATGGGGTGATGCATATACTGATTGAAGTGGATTTCACATAAATATCATGATAACCCTGTGTGAAATCTTTTTAATTATGCATATGGTTCACGTAGTCACTTCTGCATGAAAATAGTCCCAAATATACCTCTAGAGTCAGTTACCCAGATTCTACCGAAGTAATAACAGACAACTGAAGATTCTAATTCATATGAATTCTGTGTGATTGTGAATTGGGTTTTAATTCATACCAGATGCAAACTGGCCAGTGACCCTTAATGTGCTGCCCTAATCTGAGTAGTAATCAACGGAATCACTCCAAGGATGTTTGCTAAGTTCACATGCAAGTACAAGATTCACCAACTAGACGCACCACATGTATCATCATGGCTGGCCAGTGCACAAGCCGTCCAACAGTCGGTTCCACCTTGAGAATCATGAGATTAAAAAACAAAAAAACAAAGGCTGGTAATCGTCATGTGGGCCTCGATGCTGGAAACCAATGGGTATCTCAGAAAATTTCAGCCATACATTTGTTTCATTAACCGTGGACCAATATGATTATTGGGAAAGGTCATGTGTCTAGAGGGATACCTCATGTATGGATTAGATCACGTACGTACACGTCATACAGGCATACAGAGTACGTGAGCTGCTTTGTACATGCATGTGGGCTGGGCTACACAGCTCCTTTACTTGTTTTCACACGTCGGGGCCCAACATGGCTCAAAAATTACGCTGAGAAGATTATAATATTATTCATCTGATTCATTCTTAGAAAATGGACCACCCATTAATTTATTTTAAAAAAGCCATTTGATGGCCATCGATTGGATGGTCAGGATTGCTTATCAATGCGGTCTTACAAATATGTTCCATACACACTGTGCCCACATTTAGGATGGTATTGACAATTGTACATTACATTAGTGCCAAACGTGAGGATGACGAGTTACTTATCGTTTATTAAATGATCAAAATCTATCACGAATGTCTAGCACGGTTTTGATACCATCTAGTGACTGGTTTACATGTTGACTGTTACACGTGTTAGAGATCCGGGCCATTCATCAGGCAGTAGCCATTGTCAACATCGTATGTACTAAAAAGGAAGCTTGTACAGACATGTACATTGAAATTGGAGTGTCACTACTCCTTTTGCGACGATCGGTTTGGGATATTTTTGCGCATCTTCAATCTACGGTGGATATCATCAGATGGACAGTTTCGTTTCACCTAACCATAGGCCCCGCATTTACAAACAAAACTATATATATATAATTCGCTCGCTCTCTTTAATTAGTGGATATTTTTTTAACGAGGGTTTCGTGTCCAACCGGTTGGACCACAAGTTATGGTCCACCCAATGGATAACTCTCAACCTATGAAGTGAATGCAAAATCCAAGGTTGGGCCCACCATGAGGATTGCCTGTTGCAAAAAGCAGTCCTATCCACTCATCGTGTCGATCGCTCAATTAGTGGATGTAACTGAATTTTCATAGGAAAATCCTTACGATGAGGCTAACCTATTGGACGGATTGGATTTTTTTGAGCACATGAAAGTTTGGAAGTTATGCAGTGGGTGGACTGTAACTTGTGGTCTAAGGCGGTTAGACTTTGATATCTTTTCTTATTCTATTAACTTTGCCACCCATGTTCTCCTGCTAAAAGCTCGATGGAATCTGCTCCAAACTAACTGCTCCACCAAGTGATAATCCAGACCGTTTATTTAAGTTACTTTTTTTTCTGGTTGATGATTGAGTGATGAATGGTCACGATCATCAGATGGCAGGGCAGAAGAGGCGAGAGCCTTGTTAACAAGCATCTTAAGAGAAGTACTCAAGTGCAAGCACATGAATGATTTTAGATTTATGAGCAGTAGAAAACAGATGTGGACCGTCCATTGGATCATGCCAACTTGAGGGCACTTAATTTACTAAAGGGTCACATTGATCGGATGATCCTTACCATACAATATTTTTGGCCTCATTTTTTTAAAAACCATCTGAACCACAGATTGCATGGCCATGATCATACGTTCGAAATGCTTATAGAGGCATTGACCATCCAAAGTGGGTCCTAACAAATGGATGGTCCAATCGATCACGACTATTCATTTTGTTAGAGGCATTGATATGATGGAAAAGATCCCCTGATCAATATATATTTTTTTTAATCATAGTGGACCATAAGGAATATTATGTTGGACCATATAAATTGATTGTTCTAAAAATAGTCGGGTGGACCCTACCCACCCAATGAGAGAGTTACATAACTTATCAAATAGAGAAACATAACTTATCAAATAGAAGTTTCAGCTATATACGATTGCGGCAAATCACAAGGTCGCCGTACCAACTATACGCAAAACATATGAAAAAGACAAACATAAACCATTTCCATCGGTGGCCAAGATTCTGCCACGTGGAATAACCTCACCGATTACGAAATCTTGCCCTACTCTCAACACCTGTTATTCTAACCATCTGTACATTTAAGACTGAGGTTAGAGTCCTTATATGTAGTTGTGCACGATCGAAGAAATGGTGGTCACTCTTCAACCGTACACGAATCCAACAACCAAAATCGATGGTCCAAATACGGATGGAGCATGGCCAAAAAACTGCACTGAGAGGATAATATTAACCGTCTGATTTTTTTCCTTCGAATTTAAACCACGCATTGGTTACTCTTAAGCATCCATTTGATGGCCATTGATCGAATGGCTATGATTCCTTGATCAGTATGATGTTAGAGATATGCTCCATCCGCAATGGGGCCCAGAGTTTGGATGGTGTGGATATATAGCTGCAGTACCATGTGAAGAGGATGATTCACCGCCATTTTTAAATGGGGCTAAACCTAGTACTCAGACGCATACAGCGTGGAAGACGACAACCCACCAGACTTCTTAGATGGTGGGCCCCACAATCCTCGGCTCTCCCTATTCAATCAACCCCAACTTTCTTACTTGACCAAAATACCCCCCTTTTTAACCCCTATAAACAGAGAAATTAAGATCCATACCAGGAGAATTTTGGTCAATTTTGTATATTGATCCATATTAAGAGATCTTTCCCCTAATTTCCCATTGTTGACTTTTCTCCTACACAGCCAACCGGTTCAACCTTCACAGCCAACCGGCTCGGCTCTAAACCACCATGGCAACTGGCTGGACCCCCGGCCGATTTATCACCACCGTCGATTCGAACCTTCGGTGGCCAAACACTCTCCCCACTAACGGTGATCGCGAAATTCAGAAGTGCGCGCGCTCCCCTCATCTTGTAAGCCGCTCGATCATAGGCCATCGCGGCTTCCTCCGCCGTATCAAAAGTTCCGAGCCATACTCTCGCCCCGTGCCGAGCCGAGTCACGAATCTCAGCCGCGAATTTCCCCCACGGCCGCTCCCTTACCCCTCGATAATGCGGGCCATTACCGCGCTTCTTCTTAGGCGCTGCCACCGCACGATCACTCGCCTTCTTCTGAGCCGGCATCGACTTCGGCTCCTCAGGAACCGGCTGAGCCGTCGGCGTGGCTGGCTCCCACCCTTTCAACGTCGCTTCTTTCAGGACTCCGTACAATACCATCTCCTCCGAATCGTTCTCGTTTAACGGCAGATTCTCCCAGAATCCCGAAAAGCACGGGCTCGAACTGCCGTTAAACTTAACGCCCGATCCCCCGGTTAAATCTAACCCCGGTAAATCGTCGTTGCTGTAATTGAAGCGGCGGACAGATGGAACCGGCAGGTCCGGCGCGGGAGTGAGGACGTTATCCGCCACCTCGTCCTCCACGTCAGCATCCCCCTCGTTCCAGTCGAGCGTCAGTGCGCTCCGGACGAATTTCTCCTCCTCGTTGGCTTCGGTCTCCTCATTGATGGAGTAATCGGAGCCGTCAGTTCTGCGGCACTTTTTCGCTGGCAGGTCGGAGGTTTCCGGCAAGCCGCAGTCAGCCATAGAGGAATCGGACGGTGAGTAGGGGATGAGATCGGGGGGATGATTGTGGTGGGTATCTCCGAGGAGAAAGGAGCGTATGCGGTTTAGGGCAGCTTCCATGACTGACGGAAAATGTAACGGAAGTGACGGAGAGGAAAGGGCAGGATGATGGTGTTCCAAGCTTTCCTTTTTTTTTTTTTCAGAGTGGGAAGTTAAGGAAGAAGGTCTTTATAGGCGGAAAACTCCGTTTGATTTCTCGGCTCTACTTTCCGTCAAATTTAACGGCGTTAGTCTGTCTGTCAAACGTCTGCATCTGTTTTTATCCATCTTTCTTCGTCCCACGTGACCCTTTAATCAAGAAAGAACTACGGTTGTGTCCCTAAAATGAGCTTAGGGCGAATGTGATCGGAATGAAAATGACGTACATGCCCCTCACTTAACGAACACTTGCGTATGCCACCTGCGACAATACCCATAGCCCATAGGCTGTCGTTTGGCCGCGTGGACTTAATATGTTATTACATGAAATCCATGTAAATAGGAATCCTTGCTAGCTGTTTCTGCATGAATTTCACGTGAATCTAAAATTTAATTTTTTCTATACATGCATGATAAAAATTTTACAAACTTTCACATGTGACTCAGTGTGATGTTTATGTGAAATCTACCCGGATCACTAGGCGTATAATTCTATTTTATCCGTTAGGATCAAAAATCAGCTGGATCATATGCTTTCAAATAATATACAAGGTGTACCTCTCCTAAATGTTTCATTTATGGCCCACTTAAATTATGGATTATGTAAATTTTTACATCCTACATTTAAAATGAAGTGACACACTTAATGATCGGAATTGATTTTCACTTAAACATCATAATGAATTCTACCAATTGTTGAAATAAAATTCTAGTCATTTTGCATGAGTCACTGGCGTAAATACATGCAGGCATACTACGTGGCCCACTGTGATGCATAATATTTATGTTAAATTTATCCGACCACTGGGTGTGTTATTCTATTTTAATCGCTGAGCCTAAAAATAAGCTCAGTTTGTAATTCAAGTGGACCGTATAATTAGAACCACGAGCATACCTCTCTCAATCGTTTTCCCTGGGGAAGCCCACCTAAATCATGAAATGGTCTGATTTTTACAACCTATAACTAAAATGGGGTTATATTAATGGTGATCGGTGTGAATTTTTACTTAAATAACACGGTGGTTCACTATTTTTTGAAGTAAAAGTTAAGAAGTTTCATATTTTCATGCAGAAGTCATCTACGTGAACAGTACATGGGTGGCTTAAAAAATTCTTACAAGTGACCCATAGTGATTTTTATGTAAAATTCACCGATCACCAAGTGCATCCCACCATTTTAACCGTAGGGCCCGAAAATCAACGAGCATCCCCCTTTCAATTGGTTCCCTTCGTATGGCCCAACTAAATCACATACTGGGATACTTTTTGGGCTTATAGATAAAATGAGGTGATGCACCTGGTTATCAAGGTTGATTTCAATTAAACATCACGGTGGAGCTCACTAATTATTAAAGTCAAATTAATACTTTTCGTGCAAAAGTCACTCACGTGAATGCTAAAAATATCTCACACATGGCCAATGGTAATATTTATACAAAATCCACCTTGATCATTAGGTGCTTCACTCCATTTTAGCTATACGATCCAAAAATTACTCCTATCAGTGATTTAGGTGGATCAAAAGATTGGAAACAGTAGACATGGTATCATCTCCTAACTATTTCCTTTTGTATGGCTCACTTGAATCACAGACCAAAATTGTTTTTGGGCCTTACGGTTAAAATGGAGTAACATACTTAGTGATCGGGTTGGATTTTTGCTTAAAAATCACCGTAGGATCAACTAATTATTAAAGTAAAATTCCGAACATTTTCATGCAGAAGGCTCTTACGTGATAAAATTATCACACATGTCCCACCTTTGATGCCTGATTTTATGTAAAATTCACCGGATCACCATGTGTGTCACTCCATTTTAACCGTTGGGCTCAAATATCAATGCGATTAATGATTCAGGTGGACCATGTGATTGAAATAATATAATGAGCATCCATTTCTCAACTGTTTCCTTAGCATGGCCCACATAAATTACAAACTAGGTTGATTTTTGGGCCTTGTGGATAAAATGGGGTGACACGTTTGGTGATATAGGTAGATTTAAATTAAACATCACCGGTGGTGCCTACTAATTCTGGAAGTCAAATTAGTGACATTTCCATGCAAAAGCCATTGAGTTGAACATAACTTTTTTTTTTTTTTCCAAACATGACTCATCATAATGTTCTTTTAAAATCCACTTTGATCACTAGGTTCTTCACTTCATTTTTACCATAGGACCAAAAAATTAGTCTTGTTTGTGATTCAGGTGGGCCATACAATAGGAAACGGTATCATTCCCCAATTGTTTCCTTTCTATGGTTCACTTGAATACAGTACTAAATTGTTTTTTGAACCTACGGTTAAAATGGGGTGACACATTTGGTGATCGGGGTGGATTTTCACTTAAGCATCACAGTGGGGGTTTATTAATTTATAAAATATAATTCAAAGCCATTTCGATGCAGAAGTCATTTACGTGAACACAGTCCAGCAGCCTTTTGCATGAGATTCACGTAAAATTCAACTATTTTATAATCGGTGTTTTCATATCATGTCGGCTCACTAATTCTTATAATCAAATTAACGTCATTTTCATGCAAAAGTAGCTGACGTGAATACAAGCTTGCCTACTATATACTGTTTATATAAAATTCACTTTAATCGGCACGTGCTCGTGCTTTATTTCATTTTAACAATAGCATTTGAAAATAGCTTTGCCTTTTATTGACATTTTCCTGCAGAAGTCAACGACGTGAATACATGACAGTCACATTACAGTTAGTATAAAGAATTATTATATTATTATATTATTTATATAAAATATACTTTAACCATTAAGTGCTTTATTCGATTTTAGCCCTGGTATATCCAAAAATAGCCTTGTCAAATAGCCTTGTATGTGATTGACGTGGAACATATGCTTGGAAATAGTAAGTGGGGGCATCCCTCTCCCAACTCTTTCCCTCGGTATGGCTCACATGAATCATGGATTGGAATATATTTTTAGCCTTACGGCTAAAATTAGGTGACTCACTTGCTGATCAGGTGGATTTTTACTTAAACATCAGGGTGGGGCACATTAATTCAGGCCTCAGGCCATTTGAGGCAGAAGTCACTTACGTGAACACATGCACACCTAAAAAATGCGTGGTGATGTTTTTGTAAAATTCACCTGATCAATAGGTGCATCATTCCATTCTAGCCACATGTCAAAAAAATATTAGAATTCAGTGCGATTGGAAATAATATAACGGGCATCCCTTTCTCAACCGTTTCCCATCGTATGGCCCACCTAAATCACATCCTAGGTTGATGTGTGGTCCCATTTTACACTTCGTGATTGAGGTGGATTTCAATTAAACATCATGGTCGGGCTCACTAATTCTTGAAGTTAAATTAGTGATATTTTCGTGCAAAAGTCGATGACGTGAAAACATGCTGGTCTAAAAAATTCTCACAAATGGGCTATCATAATGTTTACGTACAATCCATCCTATTCACTTGGTGCTTCACTACATTTTAACCATTGGACCAAAAAATCAGCCCTGTCAATAATTTAGGTGAACCATACGATTGGAAACAATATAAGGGGGCATCCCTCTCCCATATTTTCCCTTTGTATGGCTCACCTGAATTAGGGACAATCAGACTGTTTTGGGCCCTATGGGTAAAATAGGGTGACACACTTGGTGGTCGGGGTGGATTTTCACTTAACAATCATGGTAGGGTCTACTAATTCTTGAAATAAAATTTAGGCCATTTTAACGTAGAAGTCACTTAATTAATTTTGTTTGCCTAAAAAATTCTCACACGTGGCCCACCGTGATGCATGATATTTATGTAAAATTCACTTGATCACCAGGTGTGTCATTACATTTCAGCCATAGGGCCTAAAAATCAGCAAAGTCCGTGATTCAGGTGAACCATGTGATGGAAATAGGATATAAGGGCGTCCCTCTCCCAACTATTTCCCTTCATATGACCCACATAAATCACAAACCAGGATGATTTTGGGGCCCTATGGCTAAAATGGGGTGATGCACCTGGTGATCAATCGGGGTGGATTTAACTTAACATCATGGCGTCCCTCTCTTAACTCTTTCCCTTCATATGGCCCACCTGAATCACAAACCTGGTTGACTTTTAGGCCCTATGGCTAAAATGGGGTGTTGCACCCGGTGATCGGGTAGATTTCACTTAAACATCATGGTAGGGTACACTAATTCTTGAAGTCAAAATCGTGCCATTTTTATGTAAAGCCACTAATGTGAACAATTGTATGCGTTAAGAAAATTCTCACACTTGGCACATTATAATGTTTACGTAAAATCCACTCCAATCAATAGGTGTGTCACTCTATTTTAGTTATAGGACCATAAAGACAACCTTGTCTATGATTCAGGTGGACCATACGATGGGATACAGTGTATAATTCTTTCCTCTCCCAATTGTTTCCCTGTGTATGGCCCATTGAATCATGGACCAGGCTTCTCTCTCCCAATTGAAAAGAGAATTGATCGATTTTTTTTGGCAAGGGTCTGGAGCTCATCCCGATGTGCTGCTTTGATAGGCTTTTGAGAGGCGGTGGCTGTGTGTAAGGTTTCGTTACTGTGCATGAGTCTTCCGATTACATAAGAGCCATATCTTACTTGGATATAAAGTCCTTGTTGTGTTATGCATAGTAGATGATCTACTTCTATTTCCTAATGCCTTTCCATTGTTCACTCTGATTTTCTTGTGATTTTCGAGAAGACCTCGTACGTTCTCTAGGAAGTTTCCTTTTAAGTTAATTTGGGATGGCCATGTTGTGCATATGCTAGTTATGAAGAATCCGACAATGACAAGTCTTTGGAGAAGCTTCTTATATATACATGCTATGGATTATGCGTGCCTTGCGTCTGTTGGTCACGTGTCATGCCAGAGTTGATCACTTTTTTAGGTTCTAGCCGTATGTACGATTGTGAACATTTGACTCTTTTGGCAGGATACATGTCTTCGAAAGATGGGTGCTTGTGGCCTTTTTTGTTGTATGTTTCTCTCGTCTTTCATGTAAGTGTGCCAACACGTGGCAACTTCTCGCCGATTTGGACTGTATCAGGCTAGCTGTAAACATGGTCCACATTGAATTGGAAAAGGTTTTAAGCTTTTCATTAAGGTTGGAAATAGTGTTGAGCTTTCCTTAAGGTTGGGAAGAGAGATTAAATCTTCTGTAAGACAATTTCATATAGAAAATAATGTAACTAAGGCTAGGGAATAGATCTTCGATTTTCTACCTAAAAAATGAGATAATTTTATGATTTTCTTTTGATCATCATTGGTTTAGGAGTCATGAAGAGCTTACAATTAGGAAGAAAGCACAGATGGTCAATGCTGCCACCGTGGATATGATTGGACAAGGAAAAGTTGAAGTTGTGTTCATTTTCGAGAAGACCATAACTCTGGTTAATATTCTTCATGTTTTAGACAAGGGAAAAAAAATCTAGTTTCAGGCCTTCTTTTGAATAAGGCAGGTTTGAGACAGGTTATTGAGTCTGACTAGATTATAATAACTAAAACTAGTTCTTTTGTTGTCAAAGGTTAAGTTGATAAAAATCAAGCCATGTTTAAATTCCATATTGAGTCAAGTAAAGTTTCTTCTTCTACTTACACAATGTGTATTGTTTCCTTATAAGGCATAGTAGATTAAGACATGTGAATGTTATATTCATTAAACATATGTTAGCATGTGATATAATTTTCAATTTAGAAAATAATGAATTAAAAAAAGTGTGAATCTTATGAGTAGTTTAAAGTAACCAGAAAGCTACTTTTATTTATTTATTTAGAGTATTGAAATGAATTCTGAGTTGCTTGGATTGATCCACTCGGACATATGTGATCTTAAGAAGACTCTTACAAGAGGAGGTAGTAAATACTTTTTTACCTTCAATGAAGATTATTTTAGCTTGATACACATGCACATCTACTGAAATCTAAGAATGAAACACTTTCCAGGTTCATAATTTTTTAAATCTAAAGCTGAAAATCAATTAAATAAAGAAAATAAAATCTCTCAAAAGTGATAAAAATAGAGACTATACTTTTATGGACTTCGACTATTTCTACTAATATAATGAGATAATTCATAAAGTCATTGCTCCTTATACTCCAGAAAAAAAGGGGCAACGGAATGGAATAAATAGAACATTAATCAATATGGTAGATGTTATACTACTTAGTTCTGGCTAGGGCTGAAAGTTGGCCGGGTTCAACCCGACCGACCCGTGACCGACCCGACATTAGGTTGGGCTCGAGCAAGATATATCGGGTCTGATCTCAAGCTTGGGCTATACAAACACCAACCCGATAAAACTTGGGTTGGGCTTGGGTTGAGGTCTCAGGTTGCCCGAACCAACCCGAACCCAATCAATATATAAGTTACTTATAAATTATAATTGAGTGTGGATCGTTTGTGTCGAAGGCACACTAGTGATGTCAGGTCTCATTTGTCCACGTCATTTCGATGGACTCAAGCTAACAAGATATGCTGGATTTCTCTCTCCCAAATAGATTGCGTGCTATGTTACATGACTTTTAAATGAGTAGTTGTCCTATATTTTAGTTTTTTTTTTAAAAGAAAAAAAATGAAGTTCTTTATGATGAATAATCACATATATAATTAATAAAATCATAGATACAATAAATAAGTCCTATATTGAAATATAATAAACTAATGTAATAATGAAAATATTGGCACATATACACCCGACCAACCCGATCAACCCGACTGAGCCCGCTTGGGTTGGGCTTGGGTTGAGAATTCCCCACCCGAGATTGGGTTGGGTTGGGTTAGGGTTGAGGTATAGGAACCTTGGGTTGGGTTAGGGTTGAGCACCAACCCGACCCAACCTGCCCGACTTTCAGCCCTAGTTTTGGCTTCCCTTTAGCTTTTAGAGAAAAGATCTTTATTATGTATGTTACATTCTTAATAGAGTGCATACTATTAAATTTAAGATAATTTTGTATGAATTTTGGAAAGGAAGAAAACCAAACATTAATTATCCTTGAGTTTGGGACTATCTAGCTTATGTTAGGCTAACAAATCCTAAAATACCCAAATTAGGAGGAAAACTTTAAGTGAGTACTTATAGGTTATGCCTCTCCTAATAATGCGTACGGATTCCTAAACATTGGACAAATTATCATAATTGAGTTTAGAGATGTAGAATTTTTTAAAGATGGATTTTCCTATACATTGAGGAACAATGGGGTCATTCCATTGAGGGTTCATCTTCATTGAGAATTAATAAGGCTTTTAGCTCAAATTCTTTAGACTTAGATGAATTTGAGTTTAATTATGAACTTAGGAGAAGCAAATGACTTAGGATTGTCAAGAACTATGTATTAATTTTCATGTGTTCTAAGCTCAAATAAATGATGAACTTGTGATATTCGAGGAGGCTATGTCCTCTCATGATATTATCTTTTGAAAAGTAGTCACTGATGAAATAAAGTCTCTCATATCTAACACATGAAAATTAGTCGACCTACCTCATAAGGCAAAACCTTTAAGTTGTCAATGAATATTTAAGAAGAAATACAGGGCTGATGATTCATTTAAGAAATATAAGGCTGGGTTAATAGCCGAGGGGTTCAAGTAGAAAAAATGCATCAATTACTTTGATACTTATTTCCCTATGTAAAAATGACATCAATTTGCATTTTAATTATCATTGTTTTTACAAATAATCTTCTAATTCACCAAATAGATATTAAAACTATTTTTTGTAAAGTAGAGAAAGAAATATATATGGTACAATCTGAATGGTTCATGGAATTAGGTCAAGAACATATGGTGTGTATGCTGTTAAGATTTTTGTACATACTTAAACAAGCTCCTAGGTAGTGGCACGAAATGAAATTGAAATATGCCTTTATTCTAATGTGTTTGAAAATTTTAGAGTTTTTATTTGTCTATACATAGATAATCTACTATTATTTTGTATAAACATTAACATCATTAAGGAGACTTTTTTTTTTTTTTTTTTTTTTTTTTAATCTTCTTGATTTAACATGAAAGACCTTAAAAATGCCAATGTCATCTTCGAAATTAAATCATTTGGAGTGTAACTACCAAAACATTAACTCAATCCCGTTACATAGAAAAGATATTGAGAAATATAATCGCTTTGAATTTAAACATACATGTACACCTTATGACCTTATTAATAAGATAGAACGAAATATCGGTGACAATGTATTTCAGTTAGAATCTGTGAGTGTTATTGACAGCTTATGCTATAAATTGCACCTGACTTGATATTGATTAGTAAACAAAGTAGATATTAACAATTTGAGTAATGAACATTAGAATGATATTTAGGGTCTTAACGTATCTTAAAAAGACTTGGGACTTTGGTCTCCATTATCAGAAGTCTCCTACCTTAAGGTTACAGTTATTCTGGTTAGAATTCAGGTAATGATGATTCCAACTCTACAGCGGTTCTATTTTTACCATGATAGGTGGAGCCACTTATGAAAATTTGAAAAGGAGATCTAGCGATATCTTGGGGGGGGGGGGGGGGGGGGGGAGCCATCTTATGAAAATTTGAAATGAAAAGGAGATCTAGCGATTCCAACTCTCCATTATCAGAAGTCTCCTACCACATTTATTAAACTTAGGTTTCAATAAGGTTATCTAGCGGTATCCTGCCAAATAATCGAAATAAATGTGGAATATATAAAGAATATAAAAATCTCAATCGCCTGAGTATTGAAACCTTGATTCTAAATGATTCGTAGGACAACCTTCACCTAAAATATTAGGCAGGATAACCTTATTTCACGAATGTCTTTAAAATCAATCTTTCAAACTAATAAGAGAATATAAAATGATTACAACATTTCCCATAAGAATGAAAATAAATAACATCCACCACCAAAAGAATAAAGTATTCACCACAAGGTACAATGAGTTATAGTGGTTTAGTGCTTAAAACAATCACACCTACTCTACTCCCAAAATTACTACCCTCGTAATTTTGGCTTTCACTAAAATAAGGTTTTCACAGGTTCACCTTAACAATCTAATACAATTCATTGTAATTTTCATAGGCTATCACAATAAAAACCCCTTTTGTGATTTTGACGGGCTATCATAAATAAAAATCCTTTTTGTGATTTTGACGGACTATCACAAACAAAAACCCCTAAGATTTTCACAAGCTAATTTTAATTCTAAAATTTTAGATTAATTAATAAATTATTGAAAGTAAAATTTGATAAAAAAAAATCTAATTTTAATTCTAAACTTTTAGAAATTAATAATTTAAATAAATTTTGTTATTAAAATAATCAAATTCATCAACTTTGGAATTTATTTAATAAATTAGATTATAATTTGATTGATTTAAATCAATTTTATCTAAAGTTAAATTTAAATATAAATTAATTCTTAAATTGTAAAAATACTTTATTTATATAAATTTATTAAAATTTAATTTAATATCAGAACAATAAAAAAATATATTTGTTAATTTTATGTGATAATTAAAATAAAATTTTAATTTTAGAATTTAATAAATAAAATAATAAATATTTTTATGCTAATATTTAATATTATTTAAGTAAAAATTTTGATCTAAATAAAGTTAGAATTTAAATAAAATTTCTTATAGATTATTAAATCACAGTAATTCCTAAATTTAATAATAGTAAAAATAATATTTATTTAAATATTTTAATTATTAAAGTTTTAACCGAATTATATCTAGAATTATTAATTAGAAATAAAAATTCATATTGTTGATATTTTCGATTGCGAAACAATGATTCGTCTTATAGGCATGTTTAACATTCATTGAGCATCGATTTTAATATGTTGGATGTAACGTGATCAAATAGGGCGATCGTGTCCCTTGGGTGTAGGACCTTAAAGCTAGTTAGTAGGGCGATTGTGTCCCTTTGGTGAAAGACCCTAAAACCAACTGGATCCTTTGGAGTCTCCTTTGTGTACGGCGTATGAGTACAATTGTGTGCGCGGACATACGTCAGAGGTACAACTGGAGTAGTAGTCTGACCAGCTAATGTATAAATGGGTCCATCACCAAGAGGTACCGATGCGTGGGCGTTATTGCAACGTGGCCATCCATTGGGTACGATGTTGTAAGAAATGATATATATTGTTTATGAGAATTCATGGAAAGTATCACATGCATCACGGTTTTACAATTCTATTGCTTAAATTCATTTTATTTTATTCTCTATATTATATTTTTCTCCATTGTTTATAAAAATCGGATATAATCTGAACATGTTAAATTTTGGGTAAGAAATGACCCTACTGGGCTGTTATGCTCACCCTACTACAAAAATGCACAGGTCCAGTGCTGGAATACTACGAGCAGGCGGGCCTCTACAATTAGTTTTATTTTTCTGGAAAATTAGGTTTAGTTTAAATTTCAATTCAGTTTTTGTTATTTAGGTTTAGTTTAAATTCCAAATTTTGATGTAGAAAAAAAAAGAAGAAAATTATCAACAGAGTTGAATTTAATAAACATTTTAGCAGTATTTTCCTTTTAGATGACTTTGAATATCTATTAAATTTGATTAAATCATGTGGAATGTAATAAATATCGATATATTAAAACTCACGAACGTAGGATTCGGGTCCCGAATACTCTATTCGGGTACCCGAATGCTGGGGCATGACAAGTTGGTATCAGAGCCAGGTTTAGATTAAAAACTGTGGACTTAGGGTTGTCTTTCGAATTAGTGACCCAAACATAAATTCATTTGCTTTTATGATAGGAAAACTAGAAATATAAACTTAGGAATCATTTCGCATCTATATTGACATCAAATATGATCTTATTTAGACTTTAGATTGAACTAACAACCAAAATCTGGACCCTAATGAATTTAAAATTTTTTTTTTTTTAGCATACTATGGTAAATTGGACAACAATTGTAAGTAGAAAACACTTAACTTACAAAAATCATAACTAATTAATTACAACTCCGTTTAAGTCGATTCAAAATCTCAGTTGTAGATTAACAAGTGCAGTTTTAGTAAAAAATAATTCAAAAATGTAAATTTAGGTTTCTTCTATACTAATGTTAGGTTATGTGTATACTATTTAGAAATCATTTGTTTCTAGGTAGACCTAATTATCCGAATTTTAGAATTTTCTGTAGACTTATATAAAGCTAAATTTTTATAGAATTATTGTAGACTCATAGAAGTATCCTCATAAAAATTTTTAGATCAATCCAACACCTGTAAACACCATAAACATTAACGGGAATAATGTCTTAAGAATCTGAATTTTCTGCACTACAACCTTGATACATATCACTTCTTGAATTTTCTTAACCTTCATGTGTAAGTCTTTTAGATCATATAATCTTTCTTACAATCCAATAAATTTTTCATTCTCCTAGAGACCTTAAATAGTATGCACTCACTTAATGACACTTAAAATTCAATTCTAGTTACTATAATCTACTTGGGTCGTCATACACTAAAGCTTACATGTTTAATCAATCGTAGATTATGACGGACCACAACACTGATGTCAGAGCCTCATCAGGAGCTCCTGGTTCAGATGTCACTGAAAATGGGTCACTTATTGGTGAAATTATTAGAGCCATAGGAGATCTTACAGCTCTTGTGGGCTATCAGATAAGACAAACTCAAGCGCAAGGTCAAACTTAAACCGTTCATGTAGCTAATGAAAGGATACAAACTTTATTGGAAAGGTTCAAAAGATAAAGATTGCCTGTATTTAAGGGTGGGCTTGACTTATCTAAGGCTGAAATATGGAAGAAATAGATTGATAAGATTTTCACGGTTATGAGGTGCGATGATTACCAAAAAGTAGAATTGGCTATTTACATGCTAGAAGGGGAGGCAGATCATTGGTGGGACTCAGTCATTAGGATGAACCCAAGGGTTGAAGCCTGGACCTGGGACCAATTTTGCGAGAAGTTTGACGATAAATATTTTCCTTCTTATGTGAAAAATCGAAAGGCGGGAGAATTTATGAAATTAGAGCAGGGTGACATGATAGTGCGCAAGTATGATGCTAAGTTTACGGAGCTATCATGATTTGTAAATTTTTTGGTGTCTGATGAAACCCGTAAGGCACAAAAATTTGAGGAAGGTTTGACAGCCTATATTCATAGCCGATTAGCCCCTTTCGTACAGAAGACCTATGCCGATGTGTTGGAACATGCCTTAGGAGTGGAGAAGGACATCAACGAATATTGGAAGAATTGTGATCAAAAGAAGGATGTAAAGAGTGGTGCTAGAACTGTTACCTACATATCGCCAGCCCAATAAGATGCAGCTAAGAGGCAGAGAACATCGACATCGATGGCCAGACCGACAACATCACTTCCTGCCCCACAATTTTCAGGATTCTGCTATAATTATGGACTTGAGGGCCACACCACTCGTTTCTATTCCAAACCACAGCGCACTCAGTATCCACAAAGGTCGGGACCGTCACATCAGTCTTTTAGGCCTCCCCAGTAACATGCGTCGCCACTTATGTCCCAGCGACCTCCATTACATCCTTCCGCATCACAGCCTTCCTAGAGACCACCTCAGCCATATCCACAAAGACCACTACAATCGTACTCAAGGTCACCGTAACAAGGACCTTCGTCTGTATATCAGAGACCACCTCAGCAACAACAGCCACAGGTTAGACCTCAACAGTACCAACAGTCAAGACAGGGAGGTTAGGCTCCACAACCACAAGCCTATGGCCGAGTCTACGCCCTACTACAGTCAGGAGACAACACAGTGCAGTCGTACGAGAACTTGACACAAAAATATAAAGGCCCAATTCAGAGTTATGATGTTCAGTACAGTTTGAGGATGAAGTGACCCAGACTTATGATGATGCCGCACCCCTATATGAGGATCCAGCACTGCCAACAGATGACATTATTCAGCCTGACATCGAGGCTACCAATGATGTAATCAAAGGTACCATCGTTATTTATTCATCCTTAGCTAGAGCGTTATTTGACTCTAGAGCATCGCATTCATTTATTTCTTACTGCCTTTTATTCTCGCTTAGGTTGTCACGTACTCCATTAGATAAAAAGTTAAGGGTAGCAAACCCCTTTGGTAATTCAGTAGACCTAAGTTAGATTTGTAAATCTAGTCCAATCATGATCGAGAATGTAAATTTACCAGCTAATCTTATAGTTTTGTCGATGCAAGAATACAACATTATGTTAGGTATGGATTGGTTATCTCTATATCGAGCTAAAATCGATTGTTTTATGAAGATAGTCATATTGAATATCGATGGGCGACCACCGTTACAATTCCATGAGATGCAAAAGCAGGGAGTACTAGTTAGTTTGTCAGCCATCTCGAAAGTTAAACCCCAAGGAGTAGAACAAATTCCAATTGTTAATGAATTTTCAGAAGTATTTCAAGATATCCCTATATTACCTACAAAGAAAGATGTTGATTTCACAATTAATCTTGTACTTGAGACTGCACCAATCTCTAGAGCACCATATCATATGACTCCTGTTGAATTGAGAGAATTAAGGGAGTAACTTCAACAGCTCAAAGACCAAGGCTTCATTAGGGTTAGTATGTCATCGTGGGGTGCACCAGTATTATTTGTAAGAAAGAAGGATGAATCTTTGAGGCTATGCATCAATTACTGTCAACTTAATAAGGCGATTATAAAACACGAGTACCCGTTGTCAAGGATAAATGATTTATTCGATCAGTTGAAGGGAGCTAAATACTTTTCAAAGATATACCTACGGTCTGGATATCATCAGTTGAGGATTAGAGATGAAGATGTACCCAAGACTGCCTTTAGGACTCGGTACGACAATTATGAATTTCTAGTGATGCCCTTCGGACTAACGAACACTCTAGCAGTATTTATGGACCTCATGAACATGGTCTTCAAACCGTATTTGGATCGATTTGTGATAGTGTTCATAGATGATATTTTAATTTACTCCAAGACGCAAGAAGATCACGCAGAGCACCTTTGAATAGCTCTACATACTTTAAAGGACAATCAGTTGTATGCCAAAGCTTCAAAATGTGACTTTTGAAAGAATGAAGTAAAGTTTTTTGGGCATGTGGTATAAGAAAAAGGAGTGTCGGTAGACCCATCGAAAGTCGAAGCAGTGTTAAATTGGGAGTAGCCCACCAATGTGACAGAAGTGCGCAGTTTTCTCGAATTAACTGGTTATTATAGAAGGTTCATTGAGGGATTCTCTAAGATAGTAAGGCCATTGACTGACTTGACTAAGAAGGACACTTCTTTTAAATGTAATGAAAATTGTGAGCAAGCTTTCTCTCAGTTGAAGAAGCGATTAACGGAAGCCCCAGTACTTTCCTTACTAGCTGAAGGTGAAAGATTTGTGGTATATACTGATGCATCTTATCAAGGGTTGGGATGCGTGCTGTTGCAAGGTGGTAAAGCAATAACATTCACGTTAAGGCAGTTAAAACCTCATGATCAAAATTATCCCACTCACAACTTAGAGCTTCCACTTGTAGTGTTTGCCTTAAAAATTTGGAAGCATTATCTTTATGGTGAGCAGTTTGAACTGTGCTCGGATCATAAGAGTTTAAAGTATCTTTTTGACCAAAAGGACCTAAATATGCGGCAGAAGAGATGGATGAAATTCTTAAAGGATTATCATTTCGACATCTGCTATCATCCAGACAAGGTGAATGTCGTAGCCAAAATGTTAAGTAGGAAGACACGTAAGCTGGTGGCAAGTTTAATGATTAAAGAATGGGAGATGCTTGATATAGTTAAAGATTTTGATGTCAGACTTCGTATTGATGAACCTTGGGCTTATATCAGTAATTTAGTGATGCAACCTACTTTGGTAAGTAATCTATTAATTATCCATTTAAATTAGCCATTTAATTCTTATATTAGGATGTAATTATTCAGAATTTTTTTTTCTAGGTGCGATGAATAATAGAAGCGCAGAAGAATGATGCATGGCTACAAGAGAAAATAATAAAAGAAGTGGGAAAGGACAACTCGGAGTGACGAGTAGGCTCTGATGGTAGGATCAGATTGTGA
>JAJHSJ010000005.1:33765487-33845321 GCA_021015155.1 Magnolia officinalis | reverse complement strand
CTTGTAAGTGCTATATTTTATATCCCTGTTTGTTGTCAAATTTGTGGTGCCAAAATCACTGTTATATATCTTGCATAAGTGAAGCTCTCTCAAAGATCAACATTCATGAACAAGCTAAGCTCACAAGTACAAAGATCAAACTTGAATGCAAGAAACTACTCACAAGACATGACTCAAGCTTCAAGACTTCAAGAAGAGTATAAGGCAGTTCATAAAGAACTCAAGACATGTACAAGGCAGTTCATAAAGAATTCAAGACACTTTCAAGATTGAGCTACATCAAGACTTCAAGGCTCATACTTCAAGGTCACTAGTTCCTAATATTTCAATGTCCTTACTTCATGGTTGAGGTTTGACTGACCTTAGGTTGACCTTAGAAGTAGGTCACTTTGGATACCTAAATCAAATGTTTATTTTACATAAGTTTGGTCAGTTCTTCGACTAGTCCTAGGCCTTCTTCGACTAGTCCTAGAGTTGCTTCGACCAGTCTAAGAAAATCCTCATCAGTCGTAAGTTTGTTACAAAAATCGGATAAATTCTGTTAGTCTTCGACTAGTCCAGGGATCTGTTCGACCAGTCGAAGGAACAGTGTCGACTGGTTCTTCGACCAGTCGTAAATCTTCGACACAAAGTCCAGCGATAAATTCACAAGGTCTTCGACCAGTCGAAGGAGACCTTCGACCAGTCGAAGGAGGTCTTCGACCAGTCGTAGAACGGTCAAAGCTTATCGCGCCCGATTTTTTTCAAATTTGTTATTTCTTCGACTAGTCGAAGGGTTCCTTAGACCAGTCGAAGATGCGATCTGCTCACCTATAAATAGAGCACGAATCTCAGAAGAAATCATCGAATTAATTAATCCATTCAAGCCAATCTTCGTCGAACTTCTGAGAGATATTTCTGTGCTCCATCTAAGCTAAGTGTGCTTATTTAATATTCTCTTTCCTTAGCTTTATTTAATTGATTTTGTTTCTGCTATTCCAATCTAATTTGATAAGAGGAATCGTTATTCCCTTTCTTTGGAATCAAAATCAATTAAGGCAAGCCCTACTTGGTTAAATTTAAAATCTATTAGAATTAGAACCATTGTAATTGAGTACTGGACATTGAACTTGGACATTCAATCATCTACTCTGACTTGGTTCTACCGGGCTGCTACATCGAAGGAGATATTCAGGTATTTTACATTTAATTGTAAATTCCTTTCTGTTTTGGTTTCTTTCAAGATTTGCCAGAAAAATCTTGTTGTATTGGTTATCTGAGGAGAGCCAGGAAAACTCAGAAGTGGGTTTTTTTTTTATTGTGTAAGCCCACAGACAAAGACACAATTGTAAAGGTTTTTGGTGAACCTGGGAAAACCTATTTTGTTAGTGAACGCTAATATCCCCTGTGTGAGGATATTAGGAGTGGAGTAGCATTTTGTGTGGCTGTTGTTTAACAGTTGGTGAACACACAGGCGAACCACTATAATCCCTAGTGTTATGGTTGAATGATTTACATTTCTAATCTTTAATTATTCTTTTGTGGGATGTATGAATGTGGTGAATGTTGTAATCATTTAATTCAAGCTTTGTGAGAATTTTGTAATAGTTTAGAATTTACTTTCTGCTATTATTTATTAGCTTGATATTCAATTTCTTTTAAAGTTGTTCCAGCAAGGTTGCCCTGCCATTTTTATGGTGTATGGCTGTCCCTAGAACAATACATTTGTGATTACATTCAATTTGTATTTATTTCTTATTCTTCTTTGGTTTGAGATTTGATACAAAGATCTTTCTAGAAATAAGGTTGTCCTACCATAAACTCTGGTTTTTGGTGAAAGGTTGTCCTTAGAACAACATTTGTATCAACCTCTCAAGATCTAATTTTGAGGTTGTTTCACTTTCCTGCATTGTGATTTAATTTGGCTATCATATTTCTTTTAATTCCGCTGTTATAAGTTTTATTTGGCATTGTCCTATTCACCCCCCCCCCCCCTCTAGGACATATAGCTAGGCCTTTTCAAGTGGTATCAGAGCCTAATAGCTCGTTCTTATTGCTATTTATTTGGATTTATTTCCTGAGCTAACGATCTAAGCTATTTAAAAAGATGTCAAATTTTGATAGCCTTTCAGTCACGAGGCCTCCACCATTTGATGGCTCCAACTATGCCTATTGGAAAGCCAGAATGAGGATCTTCCTCAAGTCAATGGATGAAAATGTGTGGCAAGCCACAGTGACTGAATGGAAACCTCCTGTCATGGAAGTTACTGGGGTTGATGGTTCAAAATCTATGAAAGTCACACCATATTACCAATGGACCACTCTTCAGAAAAGTGAGAGTAATGCTAATGCTAAAGCACTAAATGCAATTACTTGCGCACTATCACCGGATGAGTTCAAAAGAATCATTTCCTGTGATACTGCAAAGCAAGCTTGGGATATATTAGAAATGACACACGAGGGTACTACAATTGTCAAAAAATCTAAAGTCCAACTCCTCACAACCAGATTTGAAGAAATTCATATGGAGGAAAATGAAATGTTTATGGACTTTTATACTAGATTGAATGACATTGTAAACTCAATGTGGGGTCTTGGCGATAAAATCCCAGAAAGTAAAGTGTGTGCAAAGATATTACGCTCACTTCCTGAACGGTTCAATTCTAAAGTAACCGCAATCCAGGAACTTCGTGATACGGATAATATGAAGGTTGAAGAACTAGTTGGTTCTCTACAAACCTACGAGTTAAACTTTAAAGCTCCTAAAGGTAAATCTATCGCACTTAAATCTTCTAAATATAATACAGAAGAAAATTCTGATTCAGAAGATGATATGGCTCTTTTAGCTAAAAAATTTTACAAGATTTTCAAAAGCAAGAAAAGGGTTGATTTTCAAAAATCAAATGATAAAAAGAAGTTTAGACCTAAATTTCAAAAATCTTTGAAAGATAGTCAATGTTACAACTGTCAAGAATATGGGCACTTAGCAAATAGATGTCCTAAAAAGGACAAACCCAAGAAGAAGGGTATGTTGGCTACATGGGATGAATCATCTGATTCTGAAGCTTCTTCTGAATCAGAAGATTCTGAAACTGAGTTGAGCAATGAGGTTAAAGCTCTTATGACTCTAGCCAAATTCACATTTTCAGATAATGACTCAACAAGTGAAGAAAATCTGAGTAGTGAATGTGAAAATGAAGATGATCTTCAAGATGCTTACAATGCCCTATATAGGAAAGTTGTAAAATTGCTGTCAAACTTAAACTTCAAAAAGAAAAGTTTTCTAAACTCAAAGAATGTTTTGAATCGCTTGTCTTAGAAAAATCTCAAATTTCAGATTGTTTTGAAAATCAAAATGCGATTTGGAATTCAAGAACTCCTAATTATTGATTTGAAATCTGAAATTGAGAAACTCAAAACTGAAGTATCTTCTCTTCTGAGTCTAAAGGACACATGGAAATATGCCCAAGGAGATCCAAAGTTAGAAAAACTTTTATCCGAATCAAGAAAATGTGGCGATCTATCCGGGTTGGGATACGATAAAAATCTCCTCCTAAACAAAAGTATATTCCTCCTATGTTTGTTAAAGGAGAGTCCTCAAACTCAAAAGGGAAAAGTACTTATCAAGATTTTCTAGAAATTCAAAAACTTTTCTAAAACCTAGAAGCAGCCATGTCAACTTTAATCAGAAACGAAATCCACTAGCTGAAAAGATAGTTGATTTACTCAAGGAGCTCTTAAAATCTAACTCTATAGGTCATTCTTACAACTATAAACAAAAGAAGACCAACTATGTTCCTAAACCTAAAACAGTTATGAAATGGGTTCCAAAAGTCACCTGCTTGGTTGCTCACATTGCTTTCAAAGCAACAAGTCATTCAAAATGGTACCTAGACAGTGGATGCTCCAGGCATATGACAGGGGACAAAGCTTTATTCACGGATCTGAAAGATATGACTGATGGTTCAGTCACATTTGGTGATGGTAGCAACTGCAAGATTATAGGCCAAGGTACGGTTCAACTTTTTAATCTTCCTGTGTTTAAAAATGTTTTATATGTTGAAGGCTTAAAACATAACTTGCTTAGTATATCTCAAATATGTGATAATAACCATAGTGTTCGGTTTTCTAATCAAAGCTGTGAGATACTAAACAATAAGGGTTCTGTAATATTAACTGGACGTAGAACATCTGAAAATTGCTATATTATTAGCGAATCCAGCTCATCTAATCAAACATGTCACATAGTCCATACAGACGAGACTGATTTATGGCACAAACGTCTTGGACATGTACATTATCGAAATTTATATAGATTGAGCAAACGAGAACTTATAAGAGGTTTACCCAAACTTCAGAAATTAGATAAAATATGTGGTGAGTGCCAGATAGGCAAACAAACAAGGAACTCACAAAAAAAGGTGAATTCAAATACCACATCAAGACCACTCGAACTCTTCCACATGGATCTGATAGGACCTACCAGAACGGAAAGTCGTGGTGGGAAAAAGTATATCTTGGTAATAGTTGATGACTTTACCAGATTTACATGGGTAGTCTTCTTAAGGGATAAATCTGAAACCCTTGAAGAAGTAAGTAAAGTTCTCAGAAGGATTCAAACTGAAAAATGTTCTCAAATCAGTAAGATTCGTAGTGATCATGGATCTGAATTTGAGAATAGCAATTTTGAGAAGTTCTGTACCGACCAAGGAATATTACATGAATTCTCTGCTCCCAAAACTCCACAACAAAATGGAATTGTTGAAAGAAAGAATAGAGTACTTCAAGAAATGGCTAATGTCATGTTGAATAGCATGAAGCTCTCTAAAAATCTTTGGGCTGAAGCAGTCAACACAGCTTGCTATATTATTAACCGAGTCTACACTAGCAAAGATAATAATAAAACGGCTTACGAATTGTGGTTCAATAAAAAGCCTACTATTAAATACTTTCGAGTTTTTGGCAGCAAATGCTATATTTTACGTGATCGTGAAAATTTGGAAAATTTTGATACAAAAAGTGATGAAGGGATTTTTCTAGGATATTCCTTAAACAGTCGTGCTTATAGGGTTCTGAACAAAAGGACTGGTGTGATTCAAGAATCCATCAATGTTGTCATTGATGATCACTTAAATAAGCCTATCTTTAATTCAGATAATGATGAAGTTCTAATCATTGATAAACCCGATACTTCATCAAATCAGACTGAATCTGAATTGAGGACTGTTAAAGATCATCCAACCACTCAAATTCTTGGAAACCCTCTCACTGGTGTTCGCACCCGTAGACAACTTGAGGATTTATGTAATTATGTATGTTTTACATCCCAAATAGAACCATCCAATGTAAAAGAAGCTCTTGCTGATGAGAACTGGATTGTTGCGATGCAAGAAGAACTTAACCAATTCGTAAGAAATGATGTTTGGTATCTCGTACCAAGACCTAAAGATAAACACATCATTGGAACAAAATGGATTTTCAAAAATAATCTGACGAATGTGGAAATATAATTAGAAACAAGGCTAGACTAGTGGTACAAGGTTATACTCAAATTGAAGGAATTGATTTCGATGAAACCTTTGCACCAGTAGCACGTCTTGAATCTATCAGACTATTTATATCCATTGCATGTTTTAGAAAGATAAAGATCTATCAGATGGATGTGAAAAGTGCTTTTCTAAATGGCGATTTACATGAAGAAGTCTATGTTGAACAGCCAATGGGTTTTGAAGATCCCAAAAATACTGATCATGTGTATCGGCTTAAAAAGGCACTTTATGGATTAAAACAAGCACCTAGGGCATGGTATGAGAAACTAACAAAATTTCTTTTAAGTCACAATTTTCAAATGGGATCTGTTGATAAAACTCTATTTGTTAAAAAACATAATGATCATATCTTAATGGTACAATTTATGTTGATGATATCATTTATGGATCAACTTGTACTAACTTAACTACTGAGTTTGCAGACTTGATGAAATCACAGTTTGAAATGAGCATGGTTGGGGAATTGAATTATTTCCTTGGTTTGCAAGTTAAGCAGCAACCTGAAGGAATATTCATTTCTCAATCTAAGTATGCCTTGAATCTAATCAAGAGATTTGGATTTGAGAATGGTAAGAATTTCGATACTCCTATGAGTACTACCCTGAAACTCTCAAAAGACTATAATGGTAAAAATGTTGATTCAAAACTTTATCGGAGTATGATTGGTAGTTTGTTATATTTAACTGCTAGTAGACCTGATATTTCTCTAAGTGTTGGTATTTGCGCAAGATATCAATCTGATCCAAAGAATCACACTTGATTGCTGTCAAGCGAATTATTAGATATGTCGCAAGTACTGTAAATCTCGGTCTCTGGTATCCTCATGAGACTAGTGTCCAATTAGCTGGGTACTCGGATGCTGACTGGGCTGGTAATCTAGATGATAGAAAATCAACCAGTGGTGGTTGTTTTTACATTGGAAATTGTCTAGTTTCCTAGTTTAGTAAGAAGCAAAATTCTATATCACTTTCAACAGCTGAAGCTGAGTATATCGCAGCTGGTAATGCATGTACACAGCTTGTTTGGATGCAACGAATGCTGAGTGATTATGGAATTAAACAGGATTCTATGTTATTGCATTGTGATAATTTCAGTGCAATTAATATTTCAAAAAATCCTATTCAGCATTCTCGTACCAAGCACATTGACATTAGATTTCATTATATTAGGGAATTGGTAGAAGAAAAAGTTATATCTCTGGAATATATTCCTACTGAAGATCAGAGAGCTGATATTTTCACAAAACCTCTTGATAAAATTAGGTTTAATAAGATGAAATTTGATCTTGGCATGTGTATTTCAAAATGATTATTTATGCCTACATGTATCATAGTATATATATTTGCTAGTTTAATTTCATTTCTTTAAAAATTGCAAGAAATATGTTTTTCTTGACTTCCTTCGACCTGTCGTGAGTGTACTCGACCAGTCGACCTACGACCGGTCGTAGATATACTACGACCAGTCGTAGATCTCGGAAATCACTTAAATTTGGGATTTTTGCTTTCTTCCTCATTTCCTTTTTTCTCTCTAAGGAGCCGAGCTTCGACTTGTCGAACCCACCATTTTTGTTCTTCAAGGTTAGTGTTCATTTACGTTTTATTATAAATCAGTGTCTAGATTACTCTCTTGTCTATCTTGAAGCTTTCTATTTTGGATTTCATTGAGATTTGGGTTTGATTTTTGAAAAATCTGTTTTGAAGAAACCCACTTCTCAATCCTTTGCAACTTCTTAATTTCTTGATATCCTTGTTGCAAATGGCTTCTAGAGGTAAAAAATCTACTTCCCGTGGTCCTTCTACTTCCTCAGATTGACCAAACGTCATCTTCTTGAGCCTACTAATGATCCTTCTTATGTTATAGATCTTAGAGCTCGTAATGTGATTGTTGAACATCCTATTGATATTAATCATATTGCTCCTTTTGGTATCCTACCTTTGCTTAAAGCTGTAGGTTGGGCTAACTTATTGCATTGGGGTGGGCCTGCATACCGGTCCATTGCTCAATCCATGTTTACATGCATAAGTGACTTCTCTCTGGATAGTTTAACTTTTAAAATATCTACTAGTGAAGGGCCATTTGAAATTGATCGACATTTAATTTCAGCCCTTATGGAGATTCCTGTAAATGATGAGGGTATTCCTATCCATAACCTAACTGATAAACCCTCAATTTTTGAAAAATGTATGCTCACTAGAGATTTGTGTAACATGGATGTTCAATGGACACGAAAAGGGAATGTGCTTCCCGCAAGGTTTTTGTTACCCAAATACAGAGTGCTCCATAGAATCTTTGTGTCTAATCTGTGTCCTCGGTCAGGTAATAAAACTGACTTAACCTCTTTTATGGTACGTATTATTCATGCTATTTCCAGTGGTACTCAGATTTATCTCCCATCCTTAATCCGTCATTTCCTTCTTCAGTTTAGACTCCATCCTGGTCATAGTGACATCCCTTTTAGTTATTTAATGACTGTATTAGCCACACATATGTTGGTCGATATGCCAGTTAATGAAGCTCCTATTCATCATCTGATTTTCAACAACACTAATCTCAATAAGATGAAGCTGGAATTACTTCCTAAACAAGGTGGTAATGGTGGTGGTGCTGGTCATGAAGAAGCAGGGGATGACATTAATATGGATGATATCTTTGAGGAACTGGATTCTGATTCGACTAATGATCCAGATTTTGTACCATTTGATTTTGATGCACGTCTGAGTGCATTGGAGGGTAAAGTTGAGAATTTGAATGAAAAGTTAGAAAACATGTCTGTTACTCGTGATTCTCAATTCAAGTACATACGGAAATATCTTCGGCGATTAAACAAAGGCATGCACCAACTTGATCCTTCTATTCCTGCTACGTCTTCTAGTTCTAATTTTGACTAGTCTTTATGGGATTTTCTGGTCTGTAATAACCTTATAATTTATCACTTGGTTGACTGAATTTTAGTTGGATACTATCACTGTTTTATGCTGGATATTTATGAATCTATGCAGAGTATCTCTATATCTGTTTTACTATATTCTTATAACTCCTCATGTTTACTCTCATATATTCCTTTATTTAGTTCTCCTTTATTGTTGTTTCCTTTGTCATATTGTGACAAAAAGGGGGAGAATGGTTTGTTCTTAACTTAACGATGTGATTGTGAGTGGTGAAAGGAGTAGCATTGGTTATTTTACTCAGGGGAGTTTGAATGTTGAATATTGAATAATGAAGCAACTAGTGTTTTATTGGTGTTTTACTTTATGTTTATGTTTTTCATGGTAATGTGTTTTGTCACTAATTTGACAAAGGGGGAGATTGTAAGTGCTATATCTTATATCCCTGTTTGTTGTCAAATTTGTGGTGCCAAAATCACTGTTATATATCTTGCATAAGTGAAGCTCTCTCAAAGATCAACATTCATGAACAAGCTAAGCTCACAAGTACAAAGATCAAACTTGAATGCAAGAACTACTCACAAGACATGACTCAAGCGTCAAGACTTCAAGAAGAGTGTAAGGCAGTTCATAAAGAACTCAAGACATGTACAAGGCAGTTCATAAAGAATTCAAGACACTTTCAAGATTGAGCTACATCAAGACTTCAAGGCTCATACTTCAAGGTCACTAGTTCCTAATATTTCAATGTCCTTACTTCATGGTTGAGGTTTGACTGACCTTAGGTTGACCTTAGAAGTAGGTCACTTTGGATACATAAATCAAATGTTTATTTTACATAAGTTTGGTCAGTTCTTCGACTAATCCTAGGCCTTCTTCGACTAGTCCTAAAGTTGCTTCGACCAGTCTAAGAAAATCCTCAATCAGTCGTAAGTTTGTTACAAAAATTGGATAAATTCTGTTAGTCTTCGACTAGTCCAGGGATCTGTTCGACCGGTCGAAGGAACAGTGTCGACTGGTTGTTCGACCAGTCGTAAATCTTCGACACAAAGTCCAGCGATAAATTCACAAGGTCTTCGACCAGTCGAAGGAGACCTTCGACCAGTCGAAGGTGACCTACGACCAGTCGAAGGAGGTCTTCGACCAGTCGTAGAACGGTCAAAGCTTATCGCGCCCGATTTTTTTCAAATTTGTTATTTCTTCGACTAGTCAAAAGGTTCCTTAGACCAGTCGAAGATGCGATCTGCTCACCTATAAATAGAGCACGAATCTCAGAAGAAATCATCGAATTAATTAATTCATTCAAGCCAATCTTAGTCGAACTTCTGAGAGATATTTCTGTGCTCCATCTAAGCTAAGTGTGCTTATTTAATATTCTCTTTCCTTAGCTTTATTTAATTGATTTTGTTTCTGATATTCCAATCTAATTTGATAAGAGGAATCGTTATTCCCTTTCTTTGGAATCAAAATCAATTAAGGCAAGCCCTACTTGGTTAAATTTAAAATCTATTAGAATTAGAACCATTGTAATTGAGTATTGGACATTGAACTTGGACATTCAATCACCTACTCTGACTTGGTTCTACCGGGCTGCTACATCGAAGGAGATATTCAGGTATTTTACATTTAATTGTAAATTCCTTTCTGTTTTGGTTTCTTTCAAGATTTGCCAGAAAAATCTTGTTGTATTGGTTATCTGAGGAGAGCCAGGAAAACTCAGAAGTGGGGTTTTTTTTATTGTGTAAGCCCACAGACAAAGACACAATTGTAAAGGTTTTTGGTGAACCTGGGAAAACCTATTTTGTTAGTGAACGCTAATATGCCCTGTGTGAGGATATTAGGAGTGGAGTAGCATTTTGTGTGGCTGTTGTTTAACAGTTGGTGAACACACAGGCGAACCACTATAATCCCTAGTGTTATGGTTGAATGATTTACATTTCTAATATTTAATTATTCTTTTGTGGGGTGTATGAATGTGGTGAATGTTGTAATCATTTAATTCAAACTTTGTGAGAATTTTGTAATAGTTTAGAATTTACTTTCTGCTATTAATTTATTAGCTTGATATTCAATTTCTTTTTAAAGTTGTTCCAGCAAGGTTGCCCTGCCATTTTTATGGTGTATGGCTGTCCCTAGAACAATACATTTGTGATTACAATTTATTTCAATTCAATTTGTATTTATTTCTTTATTCCTCTTTGGTTTGAGATTTGTTACAAAGATCTTTCTAGAAATAAGGTTGTCCTACCATAAACTCAGGTTTTTGGTGAAAGGTTGTCCTCAGAACAACATTTGTATCAACCTCTCAAGATCTAAATTTTGAGGTTGTTTCACTTACCTGCATTGTGATTTAATTTGGCTATCATATTTCTTTTAATTCCGCTGTTATAAGTTTTATTTGGCATTGTCCTATTCACCCCCCCCCCCCTCTAGGACATATAGCTAGGCCTTTTCAAGTGGTATCAGAGCCTAATAGCTCGTTCTTATTGCTATTTATTTGGATTTATTTCCTGAGCTAACAATCTAAGCTATTTAAAAATATGTCAAATTTTGATAGCCTAAAGTCCGCACCTTTTGTCGTAGAATCGTAACGAAGTCGATAGGTTTGCTAAGCTTTCGTATTCGGCAATTCGGTAACCTATAGAATGAAATAGGTTAGATATTTCAAAACCTACAACCCTTACAACCCCAAAACAGATTACGGTTAGGGTTTCTTACCTAGAAATGATGCCGGAATCGCCGGGAAAGCGATGAGAACGGAGCGGTTAAGCATAGATAGCAGCAGGGAAGAGTGGCAGGGAGATTCTCCACTTCTCTCTCACTTTCTCTATCTTTTCTCTCTTCTCTCTCTACGGTTTCTCTCAAATTCGTATGGCTGCAATGAGAGAGGGTTTAAGGTCCTTATATAGCCTAAAAACTCACCAAAATAGACTCCAGGTCAAAGTATACTTAGGTTATAACCAAAGCGGGTCAGTTTCAGCTCAATGGAGGACTTCTGGAGGGCCTCCTTGAGCCAAAGGTCGGACTTAAGCTCACTAACACTGGATTTACATTTACTTAAGTTTTCGTTTCAGTCGGATTCCCAGATCACGCGTGGCGGACCAGTTTCAATTCAACGGTCAGCGGATCTCGATCGGAGATTCCGAGTACATGGATATGTGTATGAAATTTCTCCTAATCCGAGAGTGTAATTTGGTCTGATTCTGATGGTCTGGTTGCTTAATACTGATCCGCAAGTGAGAGGTGCCAGATTACTATTTGAGATATTTTATTTTGAGTTAATTTTACATTTCTCACACTCTTCACTCCGAGCTCAAGCGAATAGCGCTGGGACACTATCTGGATTTGATTTCCGAGATGGTTGTCAAGCCCAGCATGGCGGTCCTAATTCCTTAACTTCGTGTTAATCGGACTTCCGACGTGCTGTCCAGATCTGATACAGAGTTTCGAGATGCTCCCGAGAGCAGCCGGGTAATGAGATTGATCCTAGATTTTAGGGTAACCTAGCGTCAATGATTTTACAAGTTTTGGGTCTTGCAAATCATATTTAAAGTGATTGGTGCTAATTTCATAGGCACTCTAGTTTAACACTAGCTAATTCTCGCCTAATTTCTAAAGGATTTAGTCCTGGGCGATTTCGGTCTGAGGTAGTACTTAGTCCTTTGTAGCAATGTTTAGTTTAAGTATTGTTCTTCATCACCTAAACTTTAAGATATTGTCTGATGTGAAAGTACTTAGAAAATTTAAAGAACAAGGTGGTGAAGGGTGGGATTTGTGAAGGACATGGGTTAAGGAGCGATTTTAGACTATGGGATTCAGTTCTGACAAGTTAATAAGGTGTTAGGATCGACCCATTGCCTAAGGACGTCTAATCCTAGGTTGGTAAAAATCCGGGAAGTTACAATGCCAATGAACAGGATTCGATGACATCGAAATAAGACTTTTGTGTCCAGCAACCACAAAGTATTTGGACAGAATATTCGATGAATCGAACATATCTTAGATGACATCGAACATTGGTAATCGATGACATCAAAGGCGAGTCGATGACATCGAAGAACTTAGAGCATTGTCCAACAAATCTTCTTAGAAAATATTCTGACATTGCTCGATTAATCGAACGAGCTTCAATGACATCAAAATTCGAACTTCGATGTCATCGAGTAAGGTTCGATGACATCGAATATGGACAAATCTGTGTCCAGCAAACTTCAAAGGAAAATCAACTGAAATATTCGAGGAATAGAGATAGACTAGATATCATCGCAATTCAAACTTCGATGACATTGAGAATGATTCGATGAAATCGAAAATGGAGAAGTCTATGTCCAACAAGCTTGAAAGGAAAATCAAACTAAATGTTCGAGGTATCAAGAATCACTCGATGATATTGATATTCAAAGATCGATCATATCGAGACCAGGTCAATGTCATCGAAATGGGACAAAACTGTCCAGCGAGTTTATAGGAAAATTCCTTGAAAAGATCGATGAATCGAAACTGGTATCGATATCATCGATATTCAAAACCAGATGATATCGAGGGATGCTCGATCATATTAATACTTGTTCAGTTCTAAAGGCAAGTCTGCTCTCAGGTTTTCAAATGTCGAGGAATCGAACCATGGGTCGATGAAATCGGAGTTCGAATCTGATGACATCGAAGCATGTTTGATATCCTTGATCAGTTGGCAAAAAGCTTTAAAAGCGTTTGACAGATTGAGTTTGTGGTATCGAGCGGCCATTCGACGTTATCAAGAGTATACACTCGATGATATCAAAGTCTGTTCGATGATATCGAACTCTGTCAAAAATATGACTGTTTTATTTTCGTTGAAACTTTTTGCCTATTTAATGAGAGCTTGCCTTTGGTTGAAAAAGTGAGAAAAATAGAGAGAGCCTTAAGAGAGTGTTGCATACTAGTTACCCTAAGCTCTTTTTCTCCGGGAAGTTCATCCCTCAACCCACTCTCATCATTGATATTTAATAGAGTGGATTGAGGAATGAACTTCCCCATTCAAGGATCAACCAGCTACTACCTTAATGGAAAATCATTAATTGGGATACCTTGAATGCTTGGAATCACTCCTCTAAAATAGAAAAATATTTATTAGAGTAGGATTCCAACATTGTAAGTGCTATATTTTATATCCCTGTTTGTTGTCAAATTTGTGGTGCCAAAATCACTGTTATATATCTTGCATAAGTGAAGCTCTCTCAAAGATCAACATTCATGAACAAGCTAAGCTCACAAGTACAAAGATCAAACTTGAATGCAAGAACTACTCACAAGACATGACTCAAGCTTCAAGACTTCAAGAAGAGTATAGGGCAGTTCATAAAGAACTCAAGACATGTACAAAGCAGTTCATAAAGACTTCAAGACACTTTCAAGATTGAGCTACATCAAGACTTCAAGGCTCATACTTCAAGGTCACTAGTTCCTAATATTTCAATGTCCTTACTTCATGGTTGAGGTTTGACTGACCTTAGGTTGACCTTAGAAGTAGGTCACTTTGGATACATAAATCAAATGTTTATTTTACATAAGTTTGGTCAGTTCTTCGACTAGTCCTAGGCCTTCTTCGACTAGTCCTAGAGTTGCTTCGACCAGTCTAAGAAATTCCTTGATAAGTCGTAAGTTTGTTACAAAAATCGGATATTTTCTGTTAGGCTTCGACTAGTCCAGGGATTTCTTCGACCAGTCGAAGGAACAGTGTCGACTGGTTCTTCGACCAGTCGTAAATCTTCGACACAAAGTCCAGCGATAAATTCACAAGGTCTTCGACCAGTCGAAGGAGACCTTCGACCAGTCGAAGGTGACCTACGACCAGTCGAAGGAGGCCTTCGACCAGTCATAGAATGGTCAAAGCTTATCGCGCCCGATTTTTTTCAAATTTGTTATTTCTTCGACTGGTCGAAGGGCACCTTAGACCAGTTGAAGGTACGATCTGCTCACCTATAAATAGAGCACGAATCTCAGAAGAAATCATCGAATTAATTAATTCATTCAAGCCAATCTTCATCGAACTTCTGAGAGATATTTTTGTGCTCCATCTAAGCTAAGTGTGCTTATTTAATATTCTCTTTCCTTAACTTTATTTAATTGATTTTGTTTCTGCTATTCCAATCTAATTTGATAAGAGGAATCGTTATTCCCTTTCTTTGGAATCAAAATCAATTAAGGCAAGCCCTACTTGGTTAAATTTAAAATCTATTAGAATTAGAACCATTGTAATTGAGTACTGGACATTGAACTTGGACATTCAATCATCTACTCTGACTTGGTTCTACCGGGCTGCTACATCGAAGGAGATATTCAGGTATTTTACATTTAATTATAAATTCCTTTCTGTTTTGGTTTCTTTCAAGATTTGCCAGAAAAATCTTGTTGTATTGGTTATCTGAGGAGAGCCAGGAAAACTCAGAAGTGGGGTTTTTTTATTGTGTAAGCCCACAGACAAAGACACAGTTGTAAAGGTTTTTGGTGAACCTGGGAAAACCTATTTTGTTAGTGAACGCTAATATCCCCTTTGTGAGGATATTAGGAGTGGAGTAGCATTTTGTGTGGCTGTTGTTTAACAGTTGGTGAACACACAGGCGAACCACTATAATCCCTTGTGTTGTGGTTGAATGATTTAAACTTCTAATCTTTAATTATTCTTTTGTGGGATGTATGTATGGTGGTGAATGTTGTAATCATTTAATTCAAGCTTTGTGAGAATTTTGTAATAGTTTAGAATTTATTTTCTGCTATTCATTTATTAGCTTGATATTTAATTTCTTTTTAAAGTTGTTCCAGCAAGGTTGCCCTGCCATTTTTATGGTGTATGGCTGTCCCTAGAACAATACATTTGTGATTACATTCAATTTGTATTTATTTCTTTATTCCTCTTTGGTTTGAGATTTGATACAAAGATCTTTCTAGAAATAAGGTTGTCCTACCATAAACCTAGGTTTTTGGTGAAAGGTTGTCCTGAGAACAACATTTGTATCAACCTCTCAAGATCTAAATTTTGAGGTTGTTTCACTTTCCTGCTTTGTAATTTACTTTGGCTATCATATTTCTTTTAATTCCGCTGTTATAAGTTTTATTTGGCATTGTCCTATTCACCCCCCCTCTAGGACATATAGCTAGGCCTTTTCAAACATACCCTTGACCCAACCCGTCACTTTATTGGTACATCTTCAAGTGTTACGGATCAAGGGAGCTGAAGAATCTTCATCAACAAGGAGGAGATCTTCATCAACATGCTTAACGGGGCTCATCTACTTATCTGTAAGTCATTAGAGTCCAGAGACCTTGCTGATCATTCCTTTATGTAGGATTAGGTCAAAGGTAATTCTCACCCCTTTCAAGTCCTTATAGGAGAGCTCCGACGGGAAAGTATGTGGGGGTGCTGTGTGTTAACCCTTGCTTTGTGGAGAGCATAAACTTTATGTCCTTAGTGTAGGTCCTTCGCATGTGTGGCCTAAAACCCTGGGTGTTGTTTATTGACCCTTGCTCATGGGAGCATAAACTCTAGGTTCCTTGTGTGGATCCTTGGCCTGTATGGCCTAAAACCTAGGTGTTTTGTGTTGACCTTTTCTTTTATGTAGGGCATAAACTCTAGGTTCCTTGTGTGGATCCTTGGCCTGTGTGGCCTAAAATTTAGGTGTTGTGTGTTGACGCTTGCTCCTGTGTAGGGCATAAACTTATGTCTCGTGAAGACATGTTAGGTACCTTGTGTAAGTCATAGAGTCAGCCTTGTGTAGGTTATACTGGTTTGAGGTGAACATGATTTGAAACCTCCATTAGTGAGATCCTGTACACTCAAAGGGTTGAGTACGTCCGCCGAAAGTGGAGCAGACACGTAGTCGAACCACTATAAAAAGGACTGTGTTTGGGATTGTTATTTACTTTTACTGCTTGTGTGATTTCTCTGAATGTTCTCATAATGCATGTTTACATGATTACCTAGAACTAATCAGAATCACATCTCACACACAGTCACATCCATCATGAACTATGTTATACATCTTGTTTATGTTTTAAATAGTCTTATGATTGGATCCTCTATTTGGCTTGGAAGACATTAGAGTTATATTGAAGAAATCTTGTTATTTGCATTTTAGTTCAAGATAGGGTTGATAGGCTTTAAATCATCATAAAATTCTAAAAAGTCCTATTTACCCCCTGTAGGACAACTTGGCATATTCTCACTTCTATTAAAGCGGTCATTACCGCAATTTCAACACCAAAATCCAAACTCCCCTTCAATAACTCAAATTTGAATACGATGAACCTTACTCCACTACCGGTAAGCCGTAAGAGGCAGACACTGTTCACAACCCCAAGTGTAGGGTCGGGATGTAGTAATAATCTCGGTGAGACCAAGGTCGAATCCACAGGGACTAAACTTGTACGTTTCTAAATGTAATTAGGATTAGAAGAAGAAGAAGATCTAAAACTAAATCCAAATAATTTTTAAAGATTAATTGTGAAGGAAGTAATTGAAACATGTAAATTCAAAGGTGAGAACTAGGGTGTCAAGGATCCACTTGTAGCAATTAAGATGCTACCTTACTTGATTCAAGTAACACAATTGGAATTGGAGTCCTATCCTATTCAATTGGAAAATATAGCAATTAAATCAAATATGAACTTTCATTGACCTAATTCTCAATGGATGAGGATTGTGACAATTGTAAGGGATTCCATCACCCTACCGTGCCCAGGAGATGATGGTGAACAAAAAGATTTACCTATCCCAGAATCTCAAATATGAAAAGAACATATTCAAAACTATCATACCGTCTATTGTAATTTGAGTCACAACAAACCATAGAAAACTGAAAATATTCCTTAAAATCAAATTAGAATTCAAAGAAGTTTAACATAAAAAGAATCAAAACAAAGTAAACATCACAATCATGTTACAATCTTCGCCTCTTAGCCCTAGCTAAGAGGTTTAGTTAACCATAGACATGAAAACTCTTGGCAGCGGCTCTCCACCCTTTTGCTCCACTCCTTAAACCCTAAAAATGCTTTGGAGCATCATAAGAACTCCTATTTATATTTGGGGAACTCTAACTTTCGTACCGAGTTGGAAAAGTCCAGAAACTCCCTCAAATTTACGCAGTCTGAGCAAAATCTGCGCAACCTTCAACTAGTTAGAGCAATCTTTGACTGGTTAAGAGTCATCTTCGACTAGTCAAGTGAAATCTTTGACCAGTCAAAGTTCACATGGATTTGAAAGATACGTTGCTGGAGTTCAAGCCGAAGTTTCCTGGGCTAGTCAAACTAGAACTTGGGCTAGTCGAACCAAAGCTTGGGCTAGTCGAATTTCACGCAAATTCCTTTTCTTCAAATCTTCGATTCTCTTCATTCTTCACTTGGTTTCCTTGGATCTTTGGCATGTGAATTCTTTAATCTTGGTATTGTAAGATCCATCCCTTGCCTTGGTGATTCTTGAGCATCAAATCCATGTTTTCAACATTCTTTTCAATCCAAACTCTCATATTCATCTTGGAACACAAACATGTATAAAAATACCATAAACATTATCATGTTCATAAAACCAAGATATAAATGGGGGAAAATATGCAATATTTGACACTCAACACACTCCCCAACCAGCGTGTTGCTAGTCCTGAGAAAAATATGCGTGAAGTGAACCTGTAGCGCCATGGATTTCGAGGGTCGAGTAAAGCCCAACTCCCGAGATCCAACGCATCACTTGCGCAACATGGATAATGATGTTTAAATGTTGTCTATATTAATGTATTAAACATGAGTGGTTATACCAAAACATCATATTATACTCTGGATGTGATTAGTTTAAGTGAGAGGAAGACTGAAACGTGCATGATTGAACGAGTAAGTGATTTACAAACTCCAGAGTGTAAGTATGTAACTGGGCTGAATATTTACATGTATTATTCTAAAATTTATAAATTATCAAAATATAAAGTGTTCATCTATTATATAACCATGTAATCCCGGCGGCGCAGCTCTAGGTTTACATAAACCCGCCTGAGAGCTGTACGTAGGAGAATTCCTCATCCTCGTCTATGAAATCATGCTCTGCCGCATAGGCCTCATCATCATCTGCATTTAAACCAGTGTCTGGTTGGTGTTTTAAAACACTGTCCCAGAGTGAGAGTGAGTTATCAACTCAGTGGTACTATAAGGCAAAGGTTAACATGTTATCATTTCAATCAAGCAGTAATGATAAAGCAACATTACAATCACTACTTAACTACTCTTGTTAATGCAGGAATGGAAGCAAGTAATGTTCCATGCCCTCACATCCAAAGCTCCCTCAACAAGCGAAGCCAACACCGTATCGCATATGACAATCACCCTCAAGTGCACCTTCCACACCAAAAGCATAATCCTAACTAATGCAATGTGATGCATGACTATGTTAGCCAAGTATTTAATT
Source organism: Magnolia officinalis (assembly GCA_021015155.1). Lineage (NCBI taxonomy): Eukaryota > Viridiplantae > Streptophyta > Magnoliopsida > Magnoliales > Magnoliaceae > Magnolia > Magnolia officinalis. Next base: position 33,826,479 of record JAJHSJ010000005.1, on the reverse strand, counting down.
AAGCTTATTCATACAACAGGTTGGGGAAGCCAGGGTACCTCCCTTTATATCACTGACCCTAATGAAAGATCCATCTAGGGTCGTCAATCCTAATTAAACACATACGATAAGCAAGTTATAGGGTCATCACTCCCCATGAAAATCAGAGGCTAGGCAAATTCAAAGTTTATACTCGCGGTCACTACGGGGTGGCTAATCACTTCGGCGTAGGGCCGACAGCTCGAACACGGTGTCCCATACCACCATGCTCGGCTCACGAGTCTGTGTTGCTCACTAGTCACTTCGGGGGGGCTGACCACCTCGGCGTAGGCTGACAGCTCGAACACGGTGTCCCATAACACCATGCCCCGCTCATGAGTCTTAACGGATCGAAGTACCATGGTTGAAATGGGTATTTATATTGGTAAGTGGTACCATAGATTCAAGCAGGGATGTCCATATATGATAAACACACAATAGACCAATCGGTTTTGTAAAATAAGTTCGATTGGTATGAGCACACGCTGAATTAATGACATGGAGCGCATAAGCATTCCACATGGCCTAACCACTGTCGACAATCGTCGTACGACCCGGATTCACAAAATGTATCAAATGTGGTGAGACTAATTCCGTCACTCAAACGGGAATTGCTACCGATTGCCTGGGCCAGGTGATGGCACCAAACTCACTCAAGTGCAATAGGCAGACACATGTGATAATCATAACAACATTTAACAAGCAATTCAAATATAATTCTCATTTTGAGCATTTTGTCAAACACATTGAACATGTTACCAAGTATTTGCATTTCATCCATAAATTACGTAATCGGAATTATGATTACATGAAGGAAGCTATACATATAGATAAGGTAATTGAGAATCCTATCTCAATGCCCTTGTTAAATACAAATCATCAACAATTTCTTATTTAGACATTTAATCAAACACTTAGCCTACACAATACCAAATACATAGACTAGATTAGTTACGGCATATATTATGGTAAATCCTTACACAAAGTTATCGTAATTCCAATGACATACATGAATCCTTAGTTTATAGTCATGACAAGCACAAATCATAATTTCATGTTCATTCAATCATTTCAACAAACACTTGGAATGCATCATATACTCAACATAGTTCACACATGTATAATATATCAAAAATGTCATAACTAAGACAAATGGCAGCAATCAAGTCAGACATAAATCATTAGCTGACATTGAAAGCCTCGAAAACCATAACCTAAATGTTTATAGTCCGCACCTTCCATCGGAATACTCGTTTCGAACTCGGTTTGAATCCTACGTTCCCGAATATAGAACAATGGGTACCTAAACATTAAAATAGGTCAGCTATTTCATCAATTTCTCTATGTGGATTCTAAACCAAGATTAGGGTTAGGATTTCTCACCCAAATCATAGTTGAAATGGGTCGTGTAGCGAAGTGGAAAGGCGATCTAGTGCGTGTAGTCGTGGGAGAGAAACACTGCCACGATCTCCCAAACTTTCTCTTCTCTCCTCACTCTTTTCTCTTCTTTTTTCTCTTCTCTCTCCAAGGGTTTGGACTGAATTCGTATGAGAGAAGAGTGGGGTGGTTTAAGAGCATTATATAGGCCCAGAACTGATGTCAATGGCCCTAGGGCCATGGTATACTTAGGTCATAGCCAAAGGGCGTCTGTTTCAGGCAAACGGGGCTCATCTAGAGGTCCGTTACTCACCTATGCCATGGAGCAAGTCCCCTAACCATGGATCTATGCCAGGTTATGATTTCGGTACGATCGGAATAGCGAATCCACCGTGGAGGACCTGTATCAGATCAACGGTCGTTGTCACTCGATCAGGGCCACAAGTTTACAGATATGTGTAGGGAAATTTCCCTGATCCATGATGAAGTTCGGTCAGAAACTGATGGTCCAAAATCTTTAATTTCACCTGCAAGCGAACGGCCCAATTTACTTAAGTTTCACTTCATTTTCTAAGAATATTCCCGTTTCTCACACACTTCGCTCAGGGCTTAAGTTGTGCGTTTATGGGTACTATTTGGGCTCGATTCCTGCGATGGTTGTCAAGCCCAATAAAACGGTCATAACCTTATAGTTTCGCGGCCATCGGACTTTCGACGTGTGATCTAGGTCTGATACGGAGTTTCAATGTGCTCCCGAGAGCAACTGGCTTTTGAGATTTCTCCTAGGTTTTTAAGTAGTGTTGAGTCAGCGATGTTGATGGTTTTGGGTCTTGCCATTTGTATAGATAATGGTTCGAGCCAAATCCATCGACTATTTAGTTTACTACTTCACTAAATTTTCGTCTAATTTCTACATAACACGGTCCTTAGGTATTCCTGCTTGAGGTGGTACTCGGGTCTTTATACAGATTTTTCAGAGATGTTACAGAACCTTAATTCTCAATGTTCGCACCCTTTTTCAGAAAACAATCTTCTGTATAATTGAGTATGAATGAGTAGAATTGAGATGAGAAAGTAGGACTTTGAAAACCTGGAGCCGAATCATATAAGCAGTTAATCAAATCAGTTCTTTATCAATTTCTTCAGAGTATAATGTGCTCAGTGAAAATCAAATTACTTCCCATGAGAATACTATCATTTCATAATGTTAGCCATGTTCATTATATCAAAAGTAGTTAAAAACTCAAGTGCTTATTCCGAACTTATCCCCTTCTCCTTTTTTTCCAGTTTTTTATTCTATATCGACGGTCCTTTTTTTATTATTCATTCTTTTCAGATTCTTTTCAGAATTTTTCATTCTTTTTCAAACATTTTCCAGTCTTTTCCTCAAACATGACTTTTTGTCAATCTCACTATTTTTTAACTGGTTCTTTTCATCTTTTAAGGTGGATAAAATTCTCCAGACTGAATTCTTAACATCTATTAATGATTTACATACTAACTATTAGAAATTCTAGCGTAGTCACAGGAAGCAAATTGAATGTGTCTTGTGATATAGATCAGTCATGATATTTAAAACTTCCTCTTAATCAATTGAGTGCAAGAACTTAGGTGATAGATTACTTAGTTGATCAAACTCCAACAATTCAAAGTTGAATCTCAATCTTATGATACTCAAAACATTCTTAAGTGCACAAACTATCGCGTTCCAAATAGGTTTTTGGTTTGAGAAATTGAAAATTTTTAAAAATTTTACTCATAACTATGAAAATACTAATTAGTTTTCCTAATCCACACCCCCAACCTAAAATCTACATTGTCCTCAACATAAAATAAATAATCATGTAATGCAAAAGAGGCAACAAAAAGAAAGGAGAAGTAATGGGAAGGTAGTACCTGAAGAAGGAATTTTGAAGCTTTTTCAAAGGATCTCGATATGAAGATGGGTTAGCACAGACTAAACAAATGGAAAGCAAACTATCCAAATCCTAAATTCAATGAAAGCAATAAACATAACTACACCTCCATCAGACTAGAAGGTCAATCTTGGTAAACAGGATCAATTAGAGGTATGGACATGCCCTCGGAATCAAATTTCTCAACAAATGGCTTTAAACAATGTCCATTCACTTTAAAAGCATTGCCATTATTCGGATTCTTTATCTCAACGGCCCCATGAGGGTAGACATTAGTAACTGTGAAAGGGTCGGTCCAACGAGATCGGCGTTTACCTAGAAAAAGATGTAACCGAGAATTGTACAAAAGGACTTTTTAACCAGTCAAGATTAATTTTTGAAGAATGTTCCTGTCATGGAACACCTCCATCCTGTCCTTGTAAATTCTCGAGTTCTCATTTGTGTCATTCCAGATTTCCTCGAGTTCATTTAACTAAAGTTTGCATAGCGAGCCAGGGTTGTCCAGGTTAAAATTCAGGTTTTTGATAGCCCAGTAGGCTCTATGTTCCAATTCCATAGGTAAGTGGCAGGCTTTCCCATAGACGAGTCTAAAGAGAGACATTCTAATTGGGTCTTGAAGGCAGTACAGTAGGCCCATAAAGCATCGATCAAGCGAATTGACCAATCCTTGCGATCAAGGTTAACCGTTTTCTCCAAAATGTGTTTAATTTTCCTGTTGTAAATCTCAGATTGCCCACTTGTATGCGAGTGGTATGGAGTGCTCACCTTATGAGAGATGTCATATTTCTTCATTAAGCTTTCAAATGGCCTATTACAGAAGTGTGAATCTCCATCACTAATGATGGCTCGAGGCGTTACGAACTAGGAAAGGATGTTTTCTTTTAAGAATCTAATGACCGTTCGATGGTCATTGTTCCGACACAGGATCACTTCAACCCATATAGTGACATAGTCTACTACTAGTAAAATGTATAAATTTCCAAAGGATTGGGGGAATGGTCCCATGAAATCGATGCCCCAACAATCAAATGCTTTAATCATCAAAATGAGATTCAGAGGCATCATATTTCGATGAGACAACACTTCCAATTTCTAACAATGCTCACAAGCTTTGCAGAATTCATGAGTGCCCTTGAACATAGTGGGCCAATAGAAGTCGTACTGCAGAATTTTGATTGTGGTCTTTTTAGAAGAAAGATTACCACCATAAGCCTAAGAGTGACAGAAGGAGATGACACTCTAGTGTTCATTGTTTAGCACACATCTCCTTAGAATTTGGTCTGTACAATATTTAAATAAATATGGGTCATCCCAGAAGAACTTACGAACCTCAGTGAAGAATTTTTTCTTATCTTATGCAGTCCAATCTGTTGGTGTGAAACTTATGCCAAGATAATTAGCAATATCAGTAAACCAAGGTAAGTGGGAGAGTTTAAACAATTGTTCATCAGGGAACATGTCGTTTATAGGTTTCGTCTCAAGGGAATCAGGGAAGTCAAGTCTTGAAAGATGGTCAGTCACTACAGTCTCTACTCCATTTTTATCTTTTATTTCTAAATCAAATTCCTGGAGTAAAAGGATCCATCTTATTAAGCAGGGTTTAGCATCATTCTTAGAAAGAATGTACTTGAGTGCCGCATGATTAGTGCAGATGATGATCTTAGATCCAATCAAGTAGGACATAAATTTGTCCAAAGCGAATACTAATGGCTAAGAGTTCTTTCTCCGTAGTAGAGTAATTCACTTAGGTAGGATTTAAAGTTCTACTTGCATAATGAATAACATATGGCTTATTTTGTTTTCTTTGGCCTAACACTGCCCCATTAGCATAGTCAGACACGTCACACATAATTTCAAAAGGAATGCTCCAGTCAGGTGCTGCATGATAGGTGTGGTGGTCAACATGCCTTTGAGCTTAGAAAAAACTTCTTGGCATTGCTCAGTCCACTCATATGGTACATCCTTTTGAAGCAGATTGCATAAAGGACGAGAGAGGTGACTAAAGTCATTTATGAATCGTCTGTAAAATCCGTTGTGTCCTAAGAATGGCATGACTCATATGCTCTTAGGTGGAGGTAGGTTAGAGATAAGGTCAATTTTAGCCTTGTCCACCTCAATTTCCTTGCACGAGATTATATGTCCAAGAACTATTCCCTTAGAAACAATGAAATGGCACTTCTCCCAATTTAGTACACTTCTCCCAATTTAGTACCAAATTTTGTTCCTCACATTGATTCATCACATTTATCAGATTTTTCAAACACTTGCTGAAGGATGGACCAAAGACAGAGAAGTCATCTATGAAGACCACTAAATATTGCCCTACCATGTCAGAAAATATACTCAACATGCATCGCTGAAAAGTGGCAGGAGCATTACACAGTCTGAATGGCATCCTTCGGTAAGCAAAGGTATCATAAGGACAAGTGAACGTTGTCTTCTCTTGATCTTCAAGGGCTATCTCTATCTAATTGTAGCCCGAATATCCATGAAGGAAGTAATAGTAAGAGTGACCAGCAAGCCTTTCCAAGATTTGATCAATGAAGGGCAAAGGAAAGTGGTCCTTCCTCGTGACGGTATTCAACTTCCTGTAGTCAATGCACATTCTCTAACTAGTAGTAACTCCAGTTGGCACGAGTTCATTATTGACATTGGCTACAATGGTAATTCCAAACTTCTTAGGAACCACTTGAGTTGGACTCACCCATTGGCTATCGGATATGGGGTATATAATACCCACATCCAATAACTTAAGTACCTCGGCTTTAACCACTTCCATCATTTTTGGATTTAATTTATGTTGTGGTTGCCAGGAGGTCTTCGCATTATCCTCAAGATCAATGTTGTGAGTACAAATCAAAGGGTCAATTCCCTTAAGGTTCGCAATCGACCATCCAAGGGCTCCCTTATGCTCGATGAGAGTAGAGATAAGATTACTCCCCTATTCTTGCTCAAGGTGGGAAGAAATCACCACCGGTATGCCTCATCTTGACCTAAATAGACATATTTCAGATCAGAGGGCAAAGGTTTTAGGTCAAGCTTCGTTGTTTTAAGGCTAGACAGTAGATGACATCGAAGACACATTCGATGACATCGAACACGGGTCGATGACATCGAATTTATGAAAGAAAATCGATTTGGTTTCGCTAGACAAATTGAAGACATTTTTCGATGACTCATGGACTTGTTCGATGACTGGAAGCTCTGCCCGATGACATCGAAGCCAATTCGATGACATCGAATTTTCTATCTATTTTTGGCAAAACTCACTGGACACATTGGGCACCATGTTCGATTACTCGAAGGCCCCCTTGATGATATCGAAGACCTTCTCGTTGACATCAAAGGCCTCTTAAATGACATCGAATTTATTAAAGAAATTGAATTAACTCTCTGGACTGTTTTGGATGCATTATCGATTCCTCGAACAACGCTCGATGACATCGAAGGCCTCTTTAATGACATTGAAGGTAGATTCGATAACATAGAAGGTTACAGAGTCTGGATGAGGTTACAAAAGTGCAGAAAAGCACGTATAAAAAGCATCTTCAATGACATCGAAGCCAGTTCGATGTCATCGAACAAATCGCGCAAAGTCACGCAGAGTTACGCTAAGTGCGTAAATCTGAGGCAATTTCTGGATTTTTCTAAGTCAGTGTAAAAGGAGGTGTTGCTCAACAACAAATAGGAGTCCCCACGACATCTCTGAGGATCAATCTAGGGTTTGGAGGAGCGAAGCACAAGGGTGGAGAGCCGTCACTAAGCATTTTCCTTCTTTCTTCCTTAGTTTTCCATGCTTTCTACTAAGGTTTTAGATCCAATTATGTTTATGGTTGGCTAAACCTCTTAGCTAGGGTTAAGAGGTGAAGCTTGTAGCATGATGGGATGTTTCTATTGCTTTGATTCATGTTTATGTTAAATTCTCTTTGATTCTAATTGATCAAGGTCAAATATTGCAGATCAGACCCCAGTAATTGCCTAAATTTACGTACATGATAAGGCTTAACGGGGTGTATTAATTGTGTTTCTGTCACAGGATGAAATCAAGAGTGATAATTGAAAATTGATGTTAACGGCATGGACTTCATGATCCAAAGTCTCTAGAACACGGGATGGACGCCAGAGAGCCAATAATGAAGATTGTACACGCCTGGGATATGAGGAAAGCAAGCAAAAGGGGCCTGAAATTGGTACAAAATGCAAGATCACATGTTTCCCGCCATCCGATCAACTCGAAACTTCATACATGTGATGGGGGCCGTAAATCAACCGTACATATTAAATTTCAGCCCTTGAAGATCTCGGGAAGTGGTCCAACAGACAAATCAGCCCATTAATCTCCGATTCTGGGCCCACCTGATATCTGGAACTGTCTCAATTTTAGTCCCAATGGTTTCAATGATATGGGAAAAAGGATGGACGGTGTAGATTTTTCCTAAACGTTATAGTGGACCCCACCCCATGGTGGGTGTACACCATGCACAGGTAGCCGACCGGTGCACCGGACGACCGAGGCGGTCAGCGCAATCGCTGACCCGACCTTCCTCTCGCAGCAAGGAAACCACGTTTCCTGTTGCGTCACAAACGGACAGCGTCCGTGTTGCGGAAGGTAGTGGGCCCCACCCATTACTCGTACAGATAATCCAAACCGTCCATTCTCTGTCTAAGATCAATCTTACCAACGCCTAGCTGACGGAACTTCAAAACATCCAGTGTTTGTTTTTTCTAGCCGTTCAAAGCGGAATGGACGGTAGATTAAAATATTATGCGGGCCTCATCAAAAGAAGATAAAAACTATGCATTCTTAACCAAAATTTGGTTCTGAATCCATTGGACGGTGTAGATTCCGCACCTGACATCACGAATGGGCCCCACCAGAATGGACAGCGGACCGCGTCCGCGTTTTACGCGGCAGCGGCGAACGGACGCTGGTCCATTTTGCGGACGTCAATGGGCCCCACACGTCGCCCGTACGATCGATCTGATCCGTCCATCTTGTAGAGGGCCATGAATACTACAAAACCATGCTGATAGTTCACTCCCATGCGTACACACGTGCGTGATACAGAGGCCATAAAAGGGCTACCCGGTGACGTTCAAAACTGATCTTTTTGTATTTTCTTCTCTGGGCCGCGTTAATGGACATTCAAAACCACCCATTTCTGACTGAAATTTCGTCCTGAATCCAATGGAAGGGGTGGATTTTCCAGAAAATGCCTCTGTGGGGCCCACCGATCACGGCTGCGAAAATTTGTACTCCGAGTCCTTCTACGACTCTGCCACCGATTCCAGCCATCCAGCAGCTATAAAAGGGGAGTTTTGGACGTGGGAAAGGCATTCAGAACCAGGGAGGAGCTCCAGATCTATAGCAAGGGAGAGAAGAAAAAGAAGAAAGAGAAGAAAGAAGAGAGAGAAAAATTGGTTTGAAATTCCTTTTATGAATTCTTATTTTTATTTATCCATCTGTTTAATGGAATTTATGGGTCACTAATCTCTCAGCTAGGGCTGAGATGAAACCCCTAATTTGAACACCCTTTGTTCTATGTTGATTTTACTTGAATTAAATTGATTTGTTTCTTTCCTTAGTGTGCTTGATTGTTTTAAATTCTATACTTCTCCATCTATGAACTTTTGAGTCTATGGATGGATGTGGTTTGGATGCTTATTCTAGGTGCTTGTATCTGATCATGAACAGTTCCTGTAGAGGAAGAAACAGGGTGCTTTACTGAACTGCATATTCCATATGCCCAATTTGGACATGGGATATGTTCTTCATGGCATTGCTTAAAGGAATTAGACAATCTGTATGCCCGATTAAGGACACAGATTGTGCTTTCTCAGATAATTGGATCAATCTAATTTAAAGTGAATTAACAGATAAAACAAAGGTTAGGATAATTAGGGGTGGATTCGAAAGTCCTAGTGCTCTCTCTGATTGAATTTTCTTCCTTATTCTCAATAGTTATTTTCCATAGATTTGTGTTAGCCATTTGATCTTTTATTTTTTGAATTAGTTAAGGAGAATCGTGAATTTGAATTGTGACGACCAGTCCCTGTGGATTCGACCTCGGTCTTACCGAGTTTATTACTACATCACAACCCTATACTTGGGGAGTGAACAAGTTTTTGGCGCCGTTGCCGGGGACTGTTTCGGTCCAAATTAAATTTAGGATTCTCTCTTATCATAATTCATAACTTAGGATTTTACTAACTTAGAGTTTTTTTCTTTATTTTAGAAATTAACCTATTTCCTGTTTTGTAGGGTCCTGAGATAAACTTCTAATTTGGTAATCCCTTTCTAAATTCTTTACTTTTTCTAATTTTTTATTCTTTACTTTTAGAATTAGGTTTTTACTTTTTATTTTCTAATTCTAGAATTTCTTTTGAATTTTTTATTTTTTAGATTTAGATTTTTCTCTTAAGTAACTTCTTACTTTCTAGTTTTAGAAATTTTAATTTCTTTCCTCTTTAGAAACTAACTCTTCTTTTTATTTTTATTTTATTTTATTTTTTTTAGAAACTTTCTTTCTTAGAAATTAACCGTTGCTTAGGATTTTTTATCATTATTTTAGGAAACCTGATTTGTTTTGTTTCTATTTTCAGGAATTGAGGAAGAAAGCTAGGAGGAGCTTCTTAACATCAATCATCTCTTTTTCCGGGTTCTTTCTTCCCATTCTCACTTACATAGTTTTAACTTGTTTTTGAATAGATTCTAGTTCTAGTTTTCTTTCTCTTAGGTTGTTACTTAGTTTATGCTAGGACGTAGATCTCTAGATAAAGAACTAGCACCTTTTGATCCTAAAATAGAAAGAACATTCCATAGAATATTGAAAGACATCCCAGTTAAAATGGCAGAAGAGAATGGAACTAAAACTCTTAGAGATTATTCAGCTCCTGTCCAACTCAATGCGCCTTCATGCATAGTGTTGCCCACCACCACGGCAGCACACTTTGAACTCAAGACTGGGGTCATACAGTTGTTGCCTTCCTTTTATGGGTTAGACAAGGAGGACCCATATCATCATGTGAAAGAATTCCTAGACATTTGCTCCACCTTTAAATTCCAAAACTTCTCAGACGATTCGATCCGCCTACGCCTGTTTCCTTTTTCTTTAAAGGATAAGGCGAAAGCATGGTTAAATTCTCTAGAAGTTGGGTCTATCACTACATGGGACCAATTGTCTAGGAAGTTCTTAAACAAGTTCTTCCCTGTTCACAAAACTAATGCTCTCCGTAGAGAAATCACTAATTTCACACAAAAGAGGGAGAGCACTTTCATGAATGTTGGGAAAGATGGAAGGACTTGCTTCTTAAATGTCCACACCACGGTTTTGAGAAGTGGCAACAAGTACAATACTTTTATGACGGTCTGACACCCCAGAACCGTCGCATGGTTGATGCCACCAGTGGAGGGTCCTTCATGACCAAGAGCGATACCGAAGCATGGAAATTCTTTGAAACTTTGTGTGAAAACTCCCAGCAATGGGACTATTCAGATAGAGGTGAAAGAAGTTCCCAACCACAAAAGAGAGGTGGCATATATGAGATAGGAGTCACATCAGATCTCCATGCCAAGATTGATGGCCTGACAAAGAAGGTTGATGCTCTGATGTTACATAATGGACCTCCACAAACAACTCAAGCCGAGGCTTGTGTCATATGTTCTAGTCCTTCCCATCCTATGCAATCCTGCCCATCTGGTACAGCATTTCCAGAATTCCTCTCTGAACAAGTTCATGCTTTGAACACCTTTCAAAAACCTGGGAATGATCCTTACTCGAACACGTACAACCCAGGGTGGGCTAGGCATCCAAATTTTTCTTGGGCAAAAGGACCGCAACAAGGAGGACCATCTGGAAATCCTCCTATGCAACCTCAGCAGTTTCCGCAATATCAACAAATGCCTGCACAATCAAGGAAACCATCTCTTGAGGATACCCTCCATCTTTTTATGCAGAGTTCTCTCCAATTCCAAAAAGACACCCAACAAACCTTACTAGCTAACCAGCAAAGCTTACATGCAAATGCACAATCCATTGCCAAGCTGGAAGTACAAATGGGTCAACTGGCTACCACATTGAGTGAGAGAGAGAAGGGTAAGTTCCCTGGCCAACCTGTGGCTAATCCAAAGGGACAGTATGAGATTGGCTCTAATTCCAACCAAGGGCAATACCATGAGCAAGCAAAATCGATCATTACCCTTAAGACAGGCAAACAGATTGACAACAAAATAGAGATACCTAGGGATGAATCAAATCAAGGTGAAGCAGAGAGACACACCAATGCATCCAAAGTCCAAAAACTCTCTGACTCTCCTAGAGCCGCTGACGTGCCACCTTACGTGCCCAAAGCACCTTTTCCTCAACGTCTGGCACCAATGAAGAAAAGAAACAACTTTGATGAAATCCTGGACGTGTTTAAAAAGGTGCAAGTCAACATCCCGTTGCTTGACGCTATCAAGCAAGTCCCTGCTTATGCTAAGTTTCTTAAAGATTTATGCACTCAAAAGCGTAAGCAGAATATTCATAAGAAAGTCTTCCTTGCAGAGCAGCTCAGCTCCATGATTCAACATAACACCCCTCCTAAATTTAGGGATCCAGGAGCTCCCACCATCTCTTGCTGCATAGGAGATCATAAAATCGGGAAGGCATTACTTGATTTAGGGGCGAGCGTCAATTTGTTACCATATTCGGTTTATGAGCAGCTAGGACTTGGTGAGTTGAAACCGACTAAGATAACATTACAACTAGCTGATAGATCTGTCAAGGTGCCCCGGGGTGTTATTGAAGATGTACTAATCCAGGTTGATAAATTTTATTTTCCAGTGGATTTCATAGTTATAGATACTCAGCCTGTCCAGAATCCTCATAGTCAGATCCCAGTCATTTTGGGTCGTCCATTTTTTGCCACATCTAATGCTATTATAAATTGCAGGAATGGAGTTATGAAGTTGTCATTTGCTAACATGAATATTAAACTCAATGTTTTTAATGCAGGACAACAACCCGCGGATTTGGACGACATATTTGAAGTGGACATGATCGAGAGTCTAGTGCAGGACTCCTTCCGTAAATCTTTTGAAGATCCACTTGAGACCTGCCTAGCACAACATGGCACGGATTTTGACATAGATAGTCCCATCCACGAAGTCAATGCACTGCTCGACTCTACTCCGATATTGGAGACTGAAAAATGGAGAGCGAAAGTGGAACCTCTTCATCCCTCTGAGACTCCTCCTGACAGCACAGTTCCTAACTCTGCGAAGGCAAAAGAGAACAGGTTGCTTAATGTTCTTCGAACATATAAGGCAGCAATTGAACGGAAGATAGCAGAAATACAAGGAGTGTGCCCCACTGTATGTAAGGATCATGCTGTGAAAATGTCACGTAAAATGCAAAGGAAGCATGATCCTAACATGGAAGAAGTCGTTCGAGCAGAAGTCCTTAAATTATTTGACGACGGTGTCAGTTACCTCATTGCGGATAGCACAGCTCATGGGAACTCACATCACTTGTCTGGGATTGGTTAACCACGTGTTGAGGTAAGTTCTTTGGCGGACCCTGGTCTTAAAGATTAATAAATTCATAGTCCGTTTTTGTCTGGCTGAAGACGTTAAACTTAGCGCTCCTGGGAGGCAACCCAACATTTCATTTGATTTCTTTTTCCTTGTTAGTTAGTTCAATGTTTGTGGGTAACATTACTGCAAACCCTCACGAGACTACAACTCGTCAACCTAGGGGTTTAAAGGCTTGTTGCATATGCTAAATGCAATCGAGAGCACCTGCGAAAGTGGTATAGGTAGGATCTTTTATTTTATTGATTTCTCTCTTGTGCTGACTCGCCTTTACGCTGATATTTTTGAGAGCTTCTTGATTCTCCATCCAAGTACTATCTTTCCCTACTCCTCTTTCCTTTTCGTTGTCTCATGTACATTGCATGCTTATTTCTTTTACATTGAGGACAATGTAGATTTTAGGTTGGGGGTGGGAGATTAGGTTACCTAATCAGTATTTTCTTGGTCTTGAGCAAAAATTGTGAAAATTTTTGAAATTTTTCCGGAATTTCTATTTAATTCAAAGAGATTTTGAAGGATAGTTGTGATTTTGAAATTACAAGATTCAGAATGTGAGAAATTTATGACTCTTGGATTCGGTTCTCTAGTAGATTTCACACTTAAGTTTGAATTGTTAATCCACGATTAGAAGTTGTAAACATTGATTGAGCCATGATTTCACATATCAGATCTCGTTTACACATTAAGTTTTCAGTTCGATATTAATTGATAACATGGTAATCACTAAGCATGAAAGGAACCAGCCTGAAAAACAAAATTTTTAGCATCAGTCTATAAAGAAGAATTGAAAGAATAAGTCGCATAATCGTCATCATAGGTTTGCTCCCTATAGATGAAGATTCGATTCCTCATAGTTGACATGAGAAAAGATTTAGGCGACAAGTTTTCACCATAGGTTTGCTCCCTATAGGTGCAGATTTGATTCTCCTCCTTGGCGTACTATTCATAAAGAAAATCAAAAAAATGGTAGAATAAAAGGTTAATCTGTAAGGCAAGTGTTGGTTTCAGTTTTGGGTGACATGAGCTCTGTTTTTAATTACCAATGATATCATGAAATTGACAATTGAATCTCTTAATGGTTGAAAGCTGAGATCACACTATACACTCATGAAACTCAATGTTTAAATTTGTTCTAATTAACGGATTAATATTTTGAACTTGATTATGAAATTTACAATGAACTTGATTTCGGGAGAAAATCCTTTTCACCATTCACGAATTTTTAGAATTTTCACATCTCAACTATCTGTTCACAAGTCACTTGAGTTTACAGGAATTGTCTTTTATTTCTGAAATTATTTTTCGCATGTTTTGCTCGGGACTAGCAAAATGCTGGTTGGGGGTTGTGATCAGGGTCAAATATTACAAATCAGACCCCAGTAATTGCCTAAATTTACGTACATGATAAGGCTTAACGGGGTGTATTAATTGTGTTTCTGTCACAGGATGAAATTAGGAGTGATAATTGAAAATTGATGTTAACGGCATGGACTTCATGATCCAAAGTCTCCAGAACACGGGATGGACGCCAGAGAGCCAATAATGAAGATTGTACACGCCTGGGATATGAGGAAAGCAAGCAAAAGGGGCCTGAAATTGGTACAAAATGCAAGATCACATGTTTCCCGCCATCCGATCAACTCGAAACTTCATACATGTGATGGGGGCCGTAAATCAACCGTACATATTAAATTTCAGCCCTTGAAGATTTCGGGAAGTGGTCCAACAGACAAATCAGCCCATTAATCTCCGATTCTGGGCCCACCTGATATCTGGAACTGCCTCAATTTTAGTCCCAATGGTTTCAATGATATGGGAAAAAGGATGGATGGTGCAGATTTTTCCTAAACGTTATAGTGGACCCCACACCATGGTGGGTGTACACCATGCACAGGTAGCCGACCGGTGCACCGGACGACCGAGGCGGTCAGCGCAATCGCTGACCCGACCTTCCTCTCGCAGCAAGGAAACCACGTTTCCTGTTGCGTCACGAACGGACAGCGTCCGTGTTGCGGAGGGTAGTGGGCCCCACCCATTACTCGTACAGATAATCCAAACCGTCCATTCTCTGTCTAAGATCAATCTTACCAACGCCTAGCTGACGGAACTTCAAAACATCCAGTGTTTGTTTTTTCTAGCCGTTCAAAGCGGAATGGACGGTAGATTAAAATATTATGCGGGCCTCATCAAAAGAAGATAAAAACTATGCATTCTTAACCAAAATTTGGTTCTGAATCCATTGGACGGTGTAGATTCCACACCTGACATCATGAATGGGCCCCACCAGAACGGACAGCGGACCGCGTCCGCGTTTTACGCGGCAGCGGCGAACGGACGCTGGTCCATTTTGCGGACGTCAATGGGCCCCACACGTCGCCCGTACGATCGATCTGATCCGTCCATCTTGTAGAGGGCCATGAATACTACAAAACCATGCTGATAGTTCACTCCCATGCGTACACACGTGCGTGATACAGAGGCCACAAAAGGGCTACCCGGTGACGTTCAAAACTGATCTTTTTGTATTTTCTTCTCTGGGCCGCGTTAATGGACATTCAAAACCACCCATTTCTGACTGAAATTTCGTCCTGAATCCAATGGAAGGGGTGGATTTTCCAGAAAATGCCTCTGTGGGGCCCACCGATCATGGCTGCGAAAATTTGTACTCCGAGTCCTTCTACGACTCTGCCACCGATTCCAGCCATCCAGCAGCTATAAAAGGGGAGTTTTGGACGTGGGAAAGGCATTCAGAACCAGGGAGGAGCTCCAGATCTATAGCAAGGGAGAGAAGAAAAGAAGAAAGAGAAGAAAGAAGAGAGAGAAAAATTGGTTTGAAATTCCTTTTATGAATTCTTATTTTTATTTATCCATCTGTTTAATGGAATTTATGGGTCACTAATCTCTCAGCTAGGGCTGAGATGAAACCCCTAATTTGAACACCCTTTGTTCTATGTTGATTTTACTTGAATTAACTTGATTTGTTTCTTTCCTTAGTGTGCTTGATTGTTTTAAATTCTATACTTCTCCATCTATGAAATTTTGAGTCTATGGATGGATGTGGTTTGGATGCTTATTCTAGGTGCTTGTATCTGATCATGAACAGGTTCCTGTAGAGGAAGAAACAGGGTGCTTTACTGAACTGCATATTCCATATGCCCAATTTGGACATGGGATATGTTCTTCATGGCATTGCTTAAAGGAATTAGACAATCTGTATGCCCGATTAAGGACACAGATTGTGCTTTCTCCAGACAAATTGGATCAATCTAATTTAAAGTGAATTAACAGACAAAACAAAGGTTAGGATAATTAGGGGTGGATTCGAAAGTCCTAGTGCTCTCTCTGATTGAATTTTCTTCCTTATTCTCAATAGTTATTTTCCATAGATTTGCGTTAGCCATTTGATCTTTTATTTGTTGAATTAGTTAAGGAGAATCGTGAATTTGAATTGTGACGACCAGTCCCTGTGGATTCGACCTCGGTCTTACCGAGTTTATTACTACATCACAACCCTATACTTGGGGAGTGAACACTAATTTGATATTTAAGGAATACTTTTAGTTCTTAATGGTTTGTTGTGACTCAAATTATAGTAGATCTATAATAGCTTTAAGTATTTTCTTTTCATGCTTTAACATTGTGAAATTAGGAAATCTTTTTGTTCACCATTGTTCCTTAGGCATGGTTGGATGACGGAATCCCTTCTAACCTTCACAATTCTCCTATATTTGATTGTGAAATTAGAATATCATGTTATTTGTCATTATCTACTAGGCATGTTAGGTGATGGAATCACTTCCAGTTTTCACAACTCTCATCCATTGAGAATTAGGTCAATGAAAGTTCAGATTTGGTTTTATTGAGATATCTTCCAACTGGATAAGATAGGACTCCAATTCCAATTGTGTCCTTGAATCAAGCATAGATCTCCCTGATTACTATAAGTGGATCCTTAGAAACCCTAGTTCCCACCTTTAAATTTACTAGTTTCTAAATAAATTCCTCATAATTACTTCCTTTAATTCTTATTTAGATTCACATCTTCTTATAGTTCTACTTCTAGTTTCTTTCAGAATACACACGAGATTAGTCCCTGTGGATTCGGCCTCGATCTCA
This sequence comes from Magnolia officinalis, assembly GCA_021015155.1. NCBI lineage: Eukaryota > Viridiplantae > Streptophyta > Magnoliopsida > Magnoliales > Magnoliaceae > Magnolia > Magnolia officinalis. The sequence goes on along the minus strand of JAJHSJ010000005.1, from coordinate 33,809,478 downwards.
CCGAGATTATTACTGCATCGCGACCCTACAGTTGGGGTTGTGAACAAGTTTTTGGCGCGGTTGTTGGGGACTAACGGTTGTGATTTTCTGAGATTAACTAGTTTTGGAATTAGTTTAAGATTAGGATTTTTCTACTTTCTATTTTTAGAAATAAACTTAACTTTTTATTTCTAGGTTTAGAAACTTTCCTTTTTCTGTATTTAGAAACTTTTCTAATTTGTTTTTAGAAACTAACTCATCTTTCTATTTCTATTTTTAGAAACTTTCTTATTTCTTTTTAGAAACTAATTCACTTTCCTTTTTTTTTTACAAGATTCCAATGTAGAAACTTCTAATTTGGTAACTTCTTTCTAAATCTCTGTTTCTATTTTCCTCTTTCCCTTTTAGGTTTAGGTTAGATTTTGAAATAGATGGCTAAGAGTGTTTCATGCTGAAGTGGGTCCGTGATAACACTCGACGTCTCTTGAGTGAAGGAGGATTGGTTGAGGGGTTATCTCTCTATCACAGGATTAGACACCACTTGAGATCCACAGAGTTAAATGAAGTTATGGCCACTAATCAACCGGTCAATCAACCTATAAATCCCCCTCAACCTAGGGTAGAGGAAATCGAAGATGAGAATGAGGTGCATCAAGAACCCCCACCTCGTACTTTGCGAGATTTTTTACAACAGGCAAGGGTGAGCATGCCATCATGCATGGTTTTTCCAGAAAATACGAGACATATGGATATCAAGCCAGCGTGATCCAACTCCTTCCAAAATTTCATGGACTTGAATATGAAAATCCATATTTACACTTAAAAGAGTTTGATGAGATCATAGCCACTTTATACTTTTCCTAACATGTCCGATGACACGGTTAGGTTGAAACACTTTCCCTTCTCCTTAAAAGATGAAGCTAAGACGTGGTTGCATTCATTATGTCCACGATCTATTGGTAGATGGAATGACATGACAAGGGAGTTCATTAATAAAATTTTCCCATATCATAAAATGAACACCCTTAGAAAATCAATCATGAACCTTGCCCAAAAGGAAGATGAAACATTCTTCCAATGTTGGGAGCGGTTCAAGGATCTTGTTAATTCATGCCCACAACATAGTTTTGAAACTTGGCAAATATAGGTTTCTTTTACGATGGGCTGACTTCTTCCATGCGCCAAATGGTCGAGACAATGTGCAATAGGGAATTCATTAATAAAGAGGTCGATGATGTGTGGGATTATTTTGACAAGCTTGCTGAAAATACACAATCATGGGACATCTCCCTAAAATCTAGCACCACTTCTAAGCCTACTCAATCAAAGGAGATGGGTGGAATTTATCTTCTGAAAGAGGATAGTGATATAAATGCTAAAGTGGCTAATCTCACAAGAAAACTCGAGGTCATGGAACTACATAAGGATAAGGATACGAAAACTGTTTGCGGTTTTGTGCTTGCAACATTCACACAACTGAAATTTGTCCAACAATACCTGCTTTCCAAGAGGTACTGAATGATCAATCTAATGCCATGAACAATTAACAAAGACCTTTCAGTGGATCCACTTCAAATACATACAATCCTAGTTGGAGAAATCATCCAAATTTCAGTTGGAGGAATGGACAAACTGCTTCTCTTCAAGGATTGCCTAATCAAATTCTAAATCAAGGGAAACCTCGAGAGGATCCAGTTCTAAAGCATCTTCAAAATCAAGAGCGTTTCAATCAGGGTATGCTACAAGCCTTTCAAGACCTTACAAAGGCCATTCAAGGGCTTGAGACAAAAAATGTGATTGGGGAAAAAGGAAGCCTTCTAGCTCAACCTCTTCCTAATCCAAAACAACAATATGAAGTTAGCAACCTGAGCTCTTAAAATTAAATGGAGCAGGCTAAGTCTGTCACCACTCTTAGGAGTGGAAAAATAATTAACAAATCTATTCCGGTAAGGGTTGAAAAGTCTAAGGACTCGAAAATAGATGAAACTAATAGACCTAGCAACACTCCACATGAGTTAGAACCTGAACCTCAAAGCAAGCCGATTGCTTCATTTCCCCAACGGTTAATTGCACCAAAACCTCTCTCTAACTCTCAAGACATTTTACAGGTGTTGAAATAAGTGAAGGTTAACATTCCCCTATTGGATGTTGTTAAACAAATACCTTCATATGCCAAATTTCTTAAAGACTTGTGTACGACCAAAAGACGGCAAAATATTCAAAAGAAAATTATTTTAACTGAAAAAGTGAGTGTCATCCTAAAGCAAGATGTGCCACAAAAATACAAAGCTCTCGGTAGCCCAACCATTGCTTGTGTAATTGGGAACTACTGAGTTGAGCACACACTTCTTGACTTAGGAACGAGCGTAAATCTGATTCCTTACTCGGTTTACGAACAACAAGGTTTGTGTGAATTAAAACCCACCCGAACCACATTACGACTTGTTGATCGCTTAGTTCATGTACCGAGAGGGATAATTGAGGATGTGTTGGTCCAGGTTGATAAATTCTACTACCCAGTAGATTTTATCGTCCTGGATACTCAAACCATCGTGGACATGAGCACTCAAATTCCTGTCATTCTTGGTTGCCTGTTCCTTGCCACATCATATACAATTATCAATTATAGGAATGGAGTCATGAATTTGTCTTTTGGGAATATGACATTGGAGTTCAATATCTTTTTCAATATGAGTAAACAGGCAGAGGATGATGACGATGCCCACGACGTTAACTTGATTGATTCTTTCGTGGAAGATAGAACACTTTTGACCTTATCCTCTGACTCTCTAGAGATGTGCCTGGCCCACTCTGAAGATTTAGATGATGATATGATTAAGGAGATGGGTACCATACTAGATACTGTGTTAGTACTTGAAGTTAACCAGTAGAGGCCACAATTTGAAGAATCGCCCCAAACTGATGTAGTGCCTCCACCGTCTAACCTCATGGCACGAAAGCTTGACCTAAAACCTTTGCCCTTTGATTTCTTCCTACCTTGAACAAGAACTGGAGAGTATGCTTATCTCTACTCTCATTGAGCACAAAGGAGCCCTTGGATGGTCGATTGCTGACCTCAGGCGAATAGATCATTTGATTTGTACTCACCGCATTTATCTAGAGGATAATGCGAAGACCTCCTGACAACCACAACGTAGATTAAATCCAAACATGAAGGAAGTGGTTAAGGCCGAGGTTCTTAAGTTATTGGATGTGGGTATCATATACCCTATATCCGATAGCCAATAGGTGAGTCCAACTCAGGTGGTTCCTACGAAGTCCAAAATCACCATCGTAGCCAATGCCGACAATGAACTCGTGCCAACTAGAGTCACTACTGATTGGAGAATGTGCATTGACTAAAAGAAAGTTGAATACCGTTACGAGGAAGGACCACTTTCCTTTGTCATTCATTGATCAAATCTTGGAAAGGCTAGCTGGTCATTCCTATTACTGTTTCCTTGACGGATATTCAGGCTATGACCAGATAGAGATAGCCCCTGAAGATCAGGAAAAGACCACATTCACATGTCCCTTTGGCACCTTTGCTTACGGAAGGATGTCATTCGGACTGTGTAATGCCCACGCCACTTTTCAGCGATGCATGATGAGTATTTTTCTGACATGGTAGGGCAATATTTAGAGGTCATCATGGATGACTTCTCTATCTTTGGTCCATCCTTCAGTGATTGTTTGGAGAATCTTAAAAGTGTGTTGAAGCGATGTGAGGAAAAGAATTTGGTATTAAATTGGGAGAAGTGTCACTTTATGGTTCGTAAGGGAATTGTCCTTGGACATATCATCTCATCCAAGGGAATTAAGGTAGATAAGGCTAAGATTGATCTTATCTCTAACTTACCTCCACCCAAGAACATACTGACATGCGATCCTTCTTAGGACATGTCGGATTTTTCTGAAGATTCATCGAATTTATTGAAGAAATTGGAATAACTCTCTGGATTGTTTTGGACACATTATTAATTCTTCAAACAATGTTCGATGACATCGAAGGCCTCTTTGATGACATCAAAGGTAGGTTCGATGACATGGAAGGTCACAGAGTCCGGATGAGGCTACAAAAGCACGAAAAAAGCACGTATAAAAGATACCTTTGATGACATCGAAGCCTGTTCGATGTCAACAAACGAATCGTGCGAAGTTACTCAAAGTTATGCGGAGTGCGTAAAATTGAGGCAGTTTCAGAATTTTTTCTAAAGATGTGTGAAAGGAGGTGTTGCACAACTATAAATAGGATTCCCCAGGGGCATCCCTGAGAATTTATCTAATCACTCTAGGGTTTAGAAGAGAGAAGCAGAAGTGCGGAGAGCCGTCGCCAAGCATTTTTCTTCTTTCTTCCTTAGTTTTTCATGCTTTCTTCTAGGCTTTTAGTTCCAATCATGACTATGGTTGGTTAAACCTCTTAGATAGGGCTAAGAGGTGAAGCTTGTAGCATGATGGGATGTTTTCTATTGCTTTGATTCATGTTTATGTTGAACTCTCTTTGATTCTAATTTGATATTTAAGAAATACTTTCAATTTTTAATGGTTTGTTGTGACTCAAATTACAATAGATCTGCGATAGCTTTGAGTATGTTCTTTCCATGTATTGAGATTATGAAATTAGGAAATCCTGTTGTTCACCATCGTCTCATGGGCATGGTTGGATGATGGAATCCCTTCTAATCTTCATGATTCTCTTATGTTTGGTTATGAGATTGGTATATCCTATTGTGAGAAATTCTCTCTTGGGCATGGTTTTATGATGGAATCACTTCCAGTTCTTGCAACTCTCATCCATTGAGAATTAGGTAAAAGGAAGTTCAGATTTAGTTTTACTAAGATATCTTCCAATTGGATAGGATGGGACTCTGATTCCAGTTGTGTCCTTGAATTAAGCATAGATCTCCCTGATCTCTACAAGTGGATCCTTGGAAACCCTAGTTCCCACCTTTGAATTTCTTAAAGTTTTAGTTAAATAATTCACAATTACTCTCTCTACACTTCCAGATTTAGGTTTACATCTTCTTCTAGTTCTACTTCTAGTTGCTTTCAGAATACTCACAAGATTAGTCCCTGTGGATTCGACCTCGGTCTCACCGAGATTATTACTGCATCGCGACCCTACACTTGGGATTGTGAACAAGTTTTTGTTGCCGTTGTCGAGGATTAACGGTTGCATTTTTTAGGGATTAAGTAGTTTTTGAATTACTTTAAAATTAGGGTTTTTCTATTTTCTATTTTTAGGATTAGGGTTTTCTGAATAATTATAGAAACTAACTTTCCTTTCTAATTCTAGGTTTAGAAACTTTCCTTTTTTATTTTTAGAAACTACTTTCTAATTCTAAGATAGAAATGTTCCTACTTTGTTTTGTTTTTTAGAAACTTTCTATTTTCTATTTTTAAAAACTTTCCTTTTCCATTTTTTTTAGAAACTAGGTTGCTTTACTTATTTCTTTTTTAGAAACTAACTCACTTTCCTTTTTCTATTGTAGGATCCTAACATAGAACCTTCTAATTTGGTAACTTCTTTGTAATTCTCTCTCTCTTTCTAATTTATATTTTTATTTCCCTTCTTTCTTTTAGGTTTATGATAAATTCTGAATTTGAGGGCTGAGAGTGTTTCATGCCCAAGTGGGTCAGTGACAACACTCGACATCTCTTGAGTGAAGGAGGATTGGTTGAGGGGTTGTCTATCCATCATAGGAATATACACTACTCGAGATCCTTAGAGTTAATTGAGGTTATGGCTGCAAATCAACCTATAAATCAACCGGTGAATTAGCAGCAACCTCGAGTTACGGAAGTCCAGGATGAGAATGAGGTGCACCATGCACCCCCGCCACGTACTTTACGAGATTACTTACAACCGGTGAGAGTGAGTACCCCTTCTTGTATGATTTTTTCAGGAAACATGGATATCAAGCCTAGAGTGTTCCAACTCCTTCCAAAGTTCCTTGGACTTGAATCTGAAAGTCCATACCTACACTTGCAAGAGTTTTACGAGATTATAGTCACTTTATACTTTCCTAACGTGTCGGAAGACACGGTCAAGCTAAAACTCTTTCCTAGTAGAAGATCAAGCTTCAGGTTCAAGTTCAAGTTCTATTAAAAATTCTAGTAGAAGATCAAGCTCCAAGTACAAATTCAACTCCTACTGATGAATCTTCGAAGTAGAAGATCATGCTCCTTTAAGAACTTCAAGTTTCTACGAAGTTCAGTCCATACAGGTAATTTAAACCCTAGAAAGACCTTAGGTTTAAGGGATTTCAAAACATATTTAATTTGGGTTTTTATACGTATAATTGACTGAATTTTGACTTGTCCAAATTCTGCTTTGACCAGTCTAAGAAATTCCTCGACTAGTCCAAGGAACAACAAAAGTATAATAGAATTTTGTTGCATCTTCGACCAGTCGAGTACAGTCCTTGACCAGTTGAAGGACCCCCTTCAACCAGTCGAAGGTTCCTCAACTCGAAGTCCTGCAATTATATAATTTAATCGGATTCATCTTGCTCAACCAGTCAAACAGACTGTTTAACCAATCGAAGGTCACCCTCGACTAGTGGAATAGGTTCTTCGACCAGTCGAAGATTTGTTAGAATTTGTCCTGCTTGAATTTGAAAATTTATAGGAACTGAATCTAGTGCTTTGACCAGTCGAAGGAACAGATTTTGTGACTATAAATTGAGGTCCTTTCTCAATCCGAAAATACATCTTAAGCCTATCAAAGCCCTAATTCAAGAGAGAGAGAAGCCTCATTTATTGTCAAGCTATCAAGTGGTATTTAAAAATTTATTTTATAGCTTTTTCATTAATTCATTTATCTCAAAACTCTATCATTCTAATTTATCAAAAGAGTGTTTACTCTTATTGAGATTTGAGGGAATTAATGCAAGTAGACTTTGGGTTTAAAACTAATTCAAATCAATTAGAACCCTATACCTTTTCTATTGGACTGAACAACGAACATTCGTCGTTTGAGAAAAGCAATCTACGGCCACAGCTTCTTCTTTGGTGAAGATAAGTATCATTTTACTTTATGTATTTGGTTTTTTATGAGATAGCCAGAAAATCTCGTTTGTTGGTTTTTCTAAGATAGCTAGAAAATTTCAGTGGGGGGTTTTTGTTTGTGATAGCCTTTTAAAATCACAACTGTATCGGTTTTAAGGTGACCCTGTGAAAACCTTATTTTTAGTGAAAGTCAATATCATGTGGATTGTGATTATTGGAAGTGGAGTAGGTGTGGCTATTTGAGAACAGTTGATGTACACACCGAACCACTATAATTCTTAGTGTTGGAGTGAATGTTTACTTTTCCCATATGTGGAGAATGGTTGTAATTTTATTTATGCAAATGTAGTGAATGTTAGTAATAGATATCTTTATTATCTCTTGCTTGGTTTGAGATCTTGATCCTTACAAACATTCGTGAAATAAGGTTGCCCTACCTAAAACTTTGTTTTTGGTGAAGTTTGTCCTACAAACTAAGTTTGAATCAAATTTTCAATACTGGTGCTATTGAGATTTCTGATTTATTTATTATTTTAGTAAGTTAATTTTTTATTTGGAATAATCCTATTCACCTCTCCCCCCCCCCCCCCCCCCTTATAGGACTGTTAAGCTCACCTTTTTCACAAAGAACTTATTTGATTGGTTGCTTATGTGATTGGGTTCTAGGTTTTTAAATTTTCACTTTTCTATCTTGTTTCTACCCATTCATACGTGAGTGCACAAAAGATTGTTTTCTGAAAAAGGTTTTGGACATTCAGCATTAAGATTTATTTCGCGCATACTTTGCTCGGGACTAGCAAAATGCTAGTTGGGGATTGTGTTGAGGGTCAAATATTGTATATTATCCCCCATTTATATCATGGTTTTATGAACATGATACTGATTAATGTCCTATTTTACTCATATTTGTGTTGCAAGGTGAATTTGAGAGCTTGGATTGGAAAAGGTGCTAAAAGCATGGATTTGACGCTCAAGGATCACCATGGCAAGGAATGGACCTTAGGAGACAAAGATTGAAGATTTTGAGGTCCCAAGATTCAAGAAAACCAAATGGAGAATGAATAAAGTCGAAAGAACAAGTGCATAAATCACATTGATTGTGTCACCGATGTTGAGTCATAAAATTGATCAGAAGGAAAAAAGATATAACTTTCATCATTGAGTTGTATGGCGCACAACATGACTTGCTCAGAGAGTAGTGTTGTGCGACACACAACAGGATTTGATCAAAGAGTAGTGTTGTACGACGCACAACAGGACTTGCATAGGGATTATGGCTGTGCGACGCACAACGATTAGAGTCACACAATGTGAATATGCACACAAGTGAACTAGCGCACAATGGGGACTTGTTTTGTACGGATTGAGAGGTTGGCATTTGTCTATAAATACTCTGTTTCTCCTTATAATTCATTCATTCGAGCAACACCAAGACAGTAAAGAGAGATCCAGACTTCAGAGAGATTCAAGGCATGCATTGTACGGCGCATAACTCATGGGGCGCACAACCCAAGTGGGCACACAACTGATGAACGCACAACCCAAGTGGGCACACAATAACTTTGCTTGTCAGTTCAGTTTAAGCTCAAGTGTTGGTTGTTCAGGAACCATGGAACATCAGATGCATAGAATCAATCAGATTAAATATTAGTTCAACCCAATACAGTTAAAGATGCTGTAGAAATAAATGAATATTGGACAATTAATATTTGTAATGAATTATGTAAATGCTTTACTTTGGAATCAAAGGAGATAAAGGATGTAAATGAATTCAGATTAAATATAGTGATCATTCTCTTTACTCTTCTTTGTTAATTATTGAGTAAAATGAATTCCCACGAATTGAATGCATTTGTTTCTTGTCGAAATAAAATGGCGACTCTGTTGGGAACAAAGCTTTATTCGATATTAACTTAAGAACGATACTGAGAACTGTCACCACTGTTTGGCATTGTATAGACGCCAAAATGGCGACTCTCATCGGGAACATCCTCCCTTTCATCTCCAAAGTAGAGTACGATCTCATTTAAGTATTGATTCATGTTGTTTCTACAACTTGTTCAGATTCAGGAAAAACTACAATCAATCAATGGCAATCACTCTGAACAAGACAGTCTTCTATTTCACGTCAACAAGATTCATCATAGAATACGCCAACAAACAGACTTTATGTTGCAAGGAGCAGTCCATGTCAGTCAAACGAAAAGAATCGTGAGCAGTTGTCGCAGTTATAATTGTTTCACCATTAGCACAAGAGGATGGGAACGATTGGATCGTCGTTTCGCATCAGAGATGAAGAACTCAAAATGTCTCGGCTGGCAAGATGAGTCCATCACTACTACGAATTAGGGGGCCAGTAACACAAAATGTGGCCAGAAAGAACCCCGAACTCGTGCCTCCAGCAATATACCCAAGGAAATCCATTCCTTCATTAACATTGCGTGATTTCCCAGCCCAACCCACTGCGAAAAATCAATGGACAAGGAAATAAAAGGGCAAGTCACCAGTAGTAAGTCCGACAGTCCCCGTCTCACCTCAAAATGTATCACAATCAACCGAGTGCCACGGAAGTACAGGAAAATCGAATGAAACTCCTTTTTTGGTGAGCCCCATCTTATTAATATATTCCTATTCAACTCCAAAGACAGCTTCGTCTGGGAATGTAGAGGCTGCTGTATGTATGGCCGGAACAAGTGAGGGCCCATCGCCGACTACAAAAGATCGTATGGTCGAGATGGCGCAAGTGCAAAAAACGCTGATGGAGGAATGCAGAAACCTCCGGGAGGCCATAGCAACTCTCGCACATAATGTAGCTCAGATGGCGGCTCCTCCAATTATGGGTAACATGAACGAAGAAGAACAACAACCGAACTAGCCGCCGAGGGCAAGATCACTTGGGTCTGCTCCTACAGTAAGGGCGATAACTCAAGAGAAAGTGAAACAGGTTGTCGAAGAAGCCATGAGAACAAAAAGAATGTGAGAATATTGGAAGATTTAGATATCGAACACTATCTAAGAGAGGTGAAAGATATTCCTTTTCCAGCCAATTTCAAGCATCTCAATTTTCAAAATTTTAATGAAGACGGATCGTTGGAGGGCACCTGATGCATTTCATCACTAGCATGGTGTTAGTGCTATTATATGATACCTCTTTGATTGTCAAATTTTGTGTGTCAAAACCTTGGTATGTTCTATGTGTGTGTTCTATGTTTAAGACAACCATGGACTCTTCAAGCGGCTTCAAGATATAAAGAAGAAGATATAAAGAAGAAGATACAAAGAAGTCACGGCATTCTTTATTGGTTATTCAAGTTCAAGATAAATGTTGGTGTCAAGTGTTTGGACGACTCTGACTTCAGGTTCAAGTGGTTGGACGACTCGTACTTCAGGCTTTAAGTACTAAAAGATTTATCATTCGTTGAATGAAGTAGAGTTCAATGTCCATACTTCATTATTCAGGTTTGATAGACCATAGTCACTGACCTTAGGGTAGGTCACTTTGGATACATTATCCAAATGTATTTAAACATGTGTTTGAGCTGCTCTTAGACTAGTCCTGGTTCTGGTTCGACCAGTCCTAGCACTGGCTCGACCTGTCTAAGAATTTCCTAGACCAGTCTTGGAATTGTTCAAATTTATCGGATTTTCTGGTTCGCTCACGACCAGTCTTGAAGTCTGCACGACCGGTCGTGGAACGGCCTCGACTCGAAGCTCGACCAGTCGTGGAGCCTCGGCTCAAACTCCAGCGACTAAATTCACTGTTGCTCGACCAGTCGAGAAGGGGTCTCGACCGGTCGTGGAGGACCTTCGACCAGTCGTGGACTGCCTACGACCAGTCGTACATCGGTTTTCCTGAATCCGCGCAGAAATTCAAAAATCTGTTTCTTCTAAGACCAGTCGTGGGAACTTCTAGACCAGTCGAAGACGAATTTCTGTAACTATAAATAGCACACGAATTTCAGAGTTTATTCATTGAAAATTCTATAAAAGCAAGGTTCCACTCTGAGATAAGTCGTGTTTAAATTTAAGCTAATTTGCGCTTCATTCTAATTCCTTTTGTTAGCTTTTTATATTTGATTTTATTCTAAATTCCAATCCTATTTGAAAAGGGGAAATCGTGTATTCCTTCTTCTTGGAATTAAAATCAAATAGAGCTAGCCCTTTGAGATTTCATTTAAAATCAATTAGAACTTAGAACCTCAATAATTTGAGTATTGGACATTGAACTATCATCTCTACTCTGATCGGTTCTTCCGGGCTACTGCAAAAGGATAAGATCCAGGTATTTTACAATTCCTGTAATTTCTGTTTTGGTTTTTTATGAGATTTGCCAGAAAAATCTCTATGTGTATGGTTATCTGAGGAGAGCCAGAAAACTCAGATTGAGGGTTTTTTTTATTGTGTAAGCCCAAGTGACAAAGACACAATTGTGAAGGTTTTTGGTAAACCTGTGAAAACCAGTTTTATTAGAGAACGCTAATATCCCCTGTGTGAGGATATTAGGAGTGGAGTAGCATTCTGTGTGGCTGTTTGAGAACAGTTGGTGAACACACAGGCGAACCACTATAACTTCTTGTCTTGTGGATTGAATGTTTTCTTTTATCATTCAGTTCTATTTTCCTTGTGGATGTGAATGTTGTAACAGTTTGAAATTACAAGCAAGTGTGGGAATGTTGTAATAATTTAGTGATTTATTTCTACAATTTATTTCCAGCAATTCTTTTTATTGATTCAAGCTTTAAATTCCAAATTGTTCCAGCAAGGTTGCCCTGCCATTTTTATGGTGTATGGTTGTCCCTAGAACAAGACATTTGTAAATTCAATTTATTCAGTGCAGTTTGTATTTGTTTCTTTATTCCTCTTTGATTTGTGTATTTGATACAAAGACATTTCTAGACATAAGGTTGTCCTACCATAAACACTGAGTTTTTGGTGAAAGGTTGTCCTTAGAACAACGTTTGTATCAACCACTCAATTTCAATTGTTTGAGGTTGTATTTCATTTCTGCATTACAATTTATTTAATTAGTTCATTGGCTATCATATTTCGTTAATTCCGCTATTATAAGTTTTTATTTGGCATTGTCCTATTCACCCCCCCTCTAGGACATTTAGCTTGGCCATTTCAAGTGGTATCAGAGCCTAATAGCTCGCTTTTAATTCTTTGTATTTGGATTTATTTCCTGAGCTAACGATCTAAGCTATATTTAATAATGTCAAATTTTGATAGCCTCTCAGTCACTAGGCCTCCACCATTTGATGGCTCCAACTATGCTTATTGGAAAGCCAGAATGAGGATCTTCCTCAAATCAATGGATGAGAGTGTGTGGCAAGCCACAGTGATTGAATGGAAGCCTCCTGCCATGGAAGTTACTGGAATTGATGGTTCTAAATCTATGAAAATTACACCATACCATCAATGGACCACTCTTCAGAAAAGTGAGAGTAGTGCTAATGCTAAAGCACTTAATGCAATTACTTGCGCACTATCACCGGATGAGTTCAAAAGAATCATATCCTGTGATACTGCAAAGCAAGCTTGGGATATTTTAGAAATGACACATGAGGGTACATCGATTGTCAAAAAATCTAAAGTCCAACTCCTCACAACTAAATTTGAAGAAATTCACATGGAGGAAAATGAAATGTTTATGGACTTCTATACTAGATTAAATGACATTGTAAACTCAATGTGGGGTCTTGGTGATAAAATCCCAGAAAATAAAGTGTGTGCAAAAATTCTACGCTCTCTTCCTGAACGGTTCAATTCTAAAGTAACCGCAATCCAAGAACTTCGTGACACGGACAAAATGAAGGTGGAAGAACTAGTTGGGTCTCTACAAACTTATGAATTAAATTTTAAAGTTCCTAAAGGAAAATCAATTGCTTTGAAATCTTCCAAAAATACGGTAGAAGATAAATCCGATTCTGAAGATGACTTAGCTCTTATTGCAAAAAGATTTTACAAAATTTTTAAAAGTAAGAAAAGAGTTGATTTTCAAAAATCAAATGATAAAAAGAAGTTTAGATCTAAAACTCGAAAATCTTTGAAAGACAGTCAATGTTACAACTGTCATGAGTATGGGCATCTAGCAAACAAATGTCCTAATAAGGAAAAATCCAAAAAGAAAGGTATGTTGGCTACATGGGATGAATCATCTGACTCTGAAGTTTCTTCTGAATCAGAAGATTCCGAAACCGAGTCGGGCAATGAAGTAAAAGCCCTTATGACTCTAGCTAAGTTTACCTTCTCTGATCACGATGATTCTACTAGTGAAGAAAATTTGGATAATGACCATGAGAATGAAGAAGATCTTCAAGATGCTTACAATGCCTTATACAAAGAGAGTTGTAAAATTGCTGTGAAGCTTAAACTTCAAAGAGAAAAATTTTCTAAACTTAGAGATTGTTTTGACTTGCTTGTTTTAGAAAAATCTCAAATATCAGATTATTTTGAAAAATCAAAAAGCGATTTAGAATTCAAAAACTCTCTGATTGTTGATTTAAAATCTGAAATTGAGAGACTAAAAAATGAAGTGTCTTCTCTTCTGAATTCAAAGGAAACTTGGAGGTATACCCAAGGTGATTCTAAATTAGAAAAACTTCTATCCGGTTCAAAAAATGTGGTGATAGATCCGGGTTGGGGTATGATAAAACAATACCTCATAAACAGAAGAATTCTCCACCTAAATTTGTGAAAGGAGAATCCTCTAATTCAAAAAAGAAAAACACTTCACAAGGTTTTGTCAAAACAACAAAAAATTTTCAAAAACCTAAAAACAGCTATGTCAACTTCAAAAGTCAAATGAAAAATCCTTTAGCTGAAAAAATAGTTGATTTACTCAAGGAACTTTTAAAATCTAACTCTGTAAGTCATTCTTTCAAATATAAACAAAAGAAGACCAACTATGTTCCTAAACCTAAAACTGTTATGAAATGGGTTCCTAAAGTTGACTGCTTGGTTGCTCACACTGCTTTCAAAGCAACTAGCCTTTCAAAGTGGTACCTAGACAGTGGTTGCTCCAGGCATATGACTGGTGACAAAGCTCTCTTCACCGATCTACAAGATATGACTGATGGGTCAGTCACATTTGGTGATGGTAGCAATTGCAAAATTATTGGCCAAGGTACGGTTCAACTCCATAATCTACCCTTATTTAAGAATGTTTTATATGTTGAAGGTTTAAAACACAACTTGTTAAGCATATCTCAAATATGCGATAACAATCATAGTGTGAAGTTTTCCAATCAAGGTTGTGAGATTATAGACAAAAAGGGATCTGTGATATTAACTGGTCTCAGAACTTCTGAAAACTGCTATATAGTGAGAAATGACAGCTCATCTAACCAAATGTGTTACATGGTCCATACCAATGAAACTGAATTATGGCATAAACGTCTTGGACATGTACACTACCGGAACTTATATAGATTGAGCAAAGAAGAACTAATAAGAGGTCTACCAAAGATTCAAAAAATAGATAAAATATGTGGTGAATGCCAGTATGGTAAACAAACTAGGAGATCTCACAAAAAGGTGAACTCAAATACCACATCAAGACCACTCGAACTTCTCCACATGGATCTAATAGGACCAACTAGAACGGAAAGTCGAGGAGGTAAAAAATATATTCTGGTTATTGTAGACGATTACACCAGATTCACTTGGGTTTCATTTTTAAAGGACAAATCAGAAACCCTTGATGAAGTAAAAAAGATAATCAAACGGATCCAAACTGAAAAATGTTCTCATGTGAGTAAGATCCGAAGTGATCATGGATCCGAATTTGAAAATAGCTGTTTTGAGAAATTCTGTAATGATCATGGAATATCACATGAATTCTCTGCACCTAAAACTCCACAACAAAATGGCATTGTGGAAAGAAAAAATAGAGTTCTTCAAGAAATGGGAACTGTTATGCTAAATAGCATGAAGGTTTCTAAGAATTTATGGGCTGAGGCGATTAATACTGCTTGCTATATTATTAATCGTGTTTATACTTGCAAATCAAATAATAAAACGCCCTACGAAATGTGGTTTGACAAAAAACCTACAGTCAAATATTTTCGCGTTTTTGGCAGTAAGTGTTATATTTTACGTGACCGGGAAAACTTGGGAAAATTTGATACAAAAAGTGATGAAGGATTATTCTTAGGATATTCATTAAACAGTCGTGCATATCGTGTACTGAACAAAAGGACTGGAGTTATTCAAGAGTCAATCAATGTGGTCATAGATGATCACTTAAATACTTCAGCCCCTAGTTCAGATAATGATGAAGTTCTTATAATTGAAAAACCAGAAACTTCATCAAGTGAATCTAATCATGATGTGAGGACTGTCAAAGATCATCCAACTACACAAATCCTTGGAAATCCTCTCACAGGTGTACGCACTCGTAGACAATTAGAAGATTTTTGTAATTACGTGTGTTTCACCTCTCAGATAGAACCGGTTAATGTAAAGGAAGCTCTTTCTGATGAAAACTGGATAGTTGCGATGCAGGAAGAACTTAATCAATTTGTTCGTAACGATGTCTGGTATCTTGTTCCAAGACCAAAAGATAAACATATTATTGGAACTAAATGGATTTTCAAAAATAAGTCTGATGAATTGGGAAATATTATTCGAAACAAGGCAAGACTGGTTGTGCAAGGATACACTCAAATTGAAGGTATCGATTTTGAGGAAACTTTCGCTCCAGTTGCACGCCTTGAATCAATCAGATTATTTATATCCATTGCATGTTTTAGAAAGTTTAAGATTTATCAAATGGATGTAAAGAGTGCTTTTCTTAATGGTGATTTACATGAAGAGGTTTATGTTGAACAACCTACAGGGTTTGAAGATCCTAAGTTTACTAATCATGTTTATCGCCTTAAGAAAGCTCTCTATGGGTTGAAACAAGCTCCCAGGGCATGGTATGAAAAATTGACTAAGTTTTTACTGGGTCACAATTTTCAAATGGGTAGTGTTGATAAAACACTCTTTGTTAAAAAGCAGAACAATGATATTTTAATGGTTCAAATCTATGTTGATGATATAATTTATGGATCAACTTGTACTGACATGACTGTTGAGTTTGCAGATCTAATGAAATCTGAATTTGAGATGAGTATGGTCGGAGAATTAAACTATTTTCTAGGATTGCAAGTTAAACAGCAATCTGATGGAATTTTTATTTCTCAAACTAAATATGCTCTAAATTTAGTTAAGAAGTTCGGATTTGAAAATGGTAAGAATTTTGATACTCCTATGAGTACTTCTCTAAAGCTCTCAAAAGACTCTACAGGTAAAGATATAGATCCTAAACTATATCGAAGCATGATTGGTAGTTTACTGTATTTAACAGCAAGTAGACCTGATATTGCTTTTAGTGTTGGAATTTGTGCTAGATATCAGTCTAATCCTAAAGAATCTCATTTGACTGCTGTTAAACGCATTATTCGTTATGTTGCAAGTTCAGTTAATCTGGGTCTTTGGTATCCCTTTGATACTAGTGTGCAATTGGCTGGGTTCTCGGATGCTGATTGGGCTGGTAATATGGATGACAGAAAGTCAACCAGTGGTGGTTGCTTTTACATTGGAAATTGCATAGTTTCTTGGTTCAGCAAGAAACAGAGTTCCATTTCACTCTCAACTGCTGAGGCTGAATACATTGCTGCAGGAAATGCATGTACTCAGTTAGTCTGGATGAAACGCATGTTAAGTGATTATGGTATTGCACAAGACTCAATAGTTTTATATTGTGATAATTCAAGTGCAATTAATATTTCCAAAAATCCAATCCAGCATTCACGAACTAAGCATATTGACATTAGATTTCACTATATTCGTGAACTTGTTGAAGAAAAAGTAATTTGTTTAGAATATATTCCTACCGAGAAACAACTTGCTGACATTTTCACCAAACCACTCGATAAATGCAAGTTCAATAAATTGAAATTTGATCTCGGTATGTGTAATATAAGATGATTGATTATGCATTTTAATAAAAATAAAATAATAAAAAATAAAAATAAAGATAAATAAAAAATGCATATTTTGGTCTTACACGACCAGTCGAGGATAGTCTCGACCAGTCGTGGTTAGACCGGTCGAGGAATACTCAAGACCGGTCGTGTATCGCGCTGGTTCCTTTATTTGGGGAAAAAATCACTTTTTCTTCATTTCCCTCTTCTTCTCCAACGGGCATAGCTTCGACCGGTCGTACCCATCTATGGGATTTCTCCAGGTTTGAGTATTTCTCTTGATTTTATTGAAGAATCTTGAACATTACTTCTTGTCTTCCTTGTTAGTGTTGATTATTTCTTATTTCCTTCAAGGGTTTGGGGTTGTCTTCCTCATTTTCTGATTTGGTTGAAACCCATCTTGTTTTTTTTAAATTCCTTCAATCTTTTCAAGAATATGGATGTTAGAGGTAAAAAGCGAACTAGTAGAGGTGCTTCTTCATCTAGGTCCAATGTTGTATCTCGCCGTCATCTTAGAGATCCTAATGATGACCCTCCACAAGTTCGTGATTTTCGATTTAAGAAAGTTATTGTTGAGAAAGCAGTTTGTATCAATCATATTGCTCAATTTAATCTAGTTCCTCTCCTTCAATCTGTTGGTTGGGTTAACATTTTGAATTGGGGAGGGCCGGCATATCAGTCAATTGCTCAGGCCATGGTTGCATGTATTATAGACTTTTCTCTTGAGGAATTAACTTTTATTATTACTACAAGAGAAGGGCCTTTTACTGTGGATCGTCATTTGATTTCTGGGTTAATGGATATTCCAGTAAATGATGATGGAATCCATCCTTCCACATTGGGTGATAAAGTTACTGAATCTGAGAAACGTTTATTGACTAGAGCCCTTTGTAATATGGATGCACCTTGGTCTGTCAATGGTACTGTTCTCAAGACCAGGTGGCTGTTGCCCAGATATAGAGTTCTTCATCGTATTTTTACATCTAATGTGTATCCTAGGGCTGGTAACAAAACTGAATTGACTCTTCTGATGGTTCGTATCCTGTACTCAATCGTTAGTGGTGCCAATGTTTGCTTACCTTCATTGATCTGTTATTCTATTATTCAGTTTCGGTCTCAGCCAGGTCATGGTGACATTCCATTTGGATATTTGTTAAATGTCTTAGCTACTCACATGTTGGTCACTATGCCTGTTGGTGAAGCTCCTATCCATCACCTTATTTTCAACAACACCAACATAAACAAAATGAAGTTGAGATTGGCCGCTGGTCAAGTTGATAATGACGAGGGTGGTGGAGCTGCTGGAGTTGGAGATGCGAATGAAGGAGATGATCTTCCTAATGAGGATATCAACATGGATGATCTTTTTGATGATATTGAGTCTGCATCTGAAGATGATCCAGATTTTGTTCCTTCTGATTTCGATGCACGTCTAAGTGCATTAGAAGAAAAGGTGGAAAATATGCATGTTGGCCATAATGCACAATTTAAGAAAATGCATAAGTATTTGAGGCGCTTACAAAAAGGCCTTCATCATATTGATCCTACCATTCCTGCTCCTTCTTCAGGGTCTGATTAAATGTTTATTAAATGTAGTTTGAACTGATTTCACTTTGGATTTTTCTTGGAACTGTTTAACTTATAACTGTGACTTTGGTATGTAATATCTTCTCCTAAATCTTTTATGCACTCATTTGTCTTCCTGAGCTTATATGATCTTCCTTTGTCATATTTTTGACAAAAAGGGGGAGAATGGTACATATATCTGTGGTATTTATGTTGTTGATGGTGTTTGCATCAATCCTTAATTCCTTAAATGGGGAGTCTTATTGAGGGGGAGTAATTCAACATCTCTCATATTGTATATGGTTGTCATGTGTTGACACATCTAATTCATGATTCATGATTCGTGTTGATACATCTAATTCATGATTCATGATTCCTCTATTGTGTTTTTATATATATGTTTTGTCACAAATTTGCCAAAGGGGGAGATTGTTAGTGCTATTATATGATACCTCTTTGATTGTCAAATTTTGTGTGTCAAAACCTTGGTATGTTCTATGTGTGTGTTCTATGTTTAAGACAACCATGGACTCTTCAAGCGGCTTCAAGATATAAAGAAGAAGATATAAAGAAGAAGATATAAAGAAGAAGATACAAAGAAGTCACGGCATTCTTTATTGGTTATTCAAGTTCAAGATAAATGTTGGTGTCAAGTGTTTGGACGACTCTGACTTCAGGTTCAAGTGGTTGGACGACTCGTACTTCAGGCTTTAAGTACTAAAAGATTTATCATTCGTTGAATGAAGTAGAGTTCAATGTCCATACTTCATTATTCAGGTTTGATAGACCATAGTCACTGACCTTAGGGTAGGTCACTTTGGATACATTATCCAAATGTATTTAAACATGTGTTTGAGCTGCTCTTAGACTAGTCCTGGTTCTGGTTCGACCAGTCCTAGCACTGGCTCGACCTGTCTAAGAATTTCCTAGACCAGTCTTGGAATTGTTCAAATTTATCGGATTTTCTGGTTCGCTCACGACCAGTCTTGAAGTCTGCACGACCGGTCGTGGAACGGCCTCGACTCGAAGCTCGACCAGTCGTGGAGCCTCGGCTCAAACTCCAGCGACTAAATTCACTGTTGCTCGACCAGTCGAGAAGGGGTCTCGACCGGTCGTGGAGGACCTTCGACCAGTCGTGGACTGCCTACGACCAGTCGTACATCGGTTTTCCTGAATCCGCGCAGAAATTCAAAAATCTGTTTCTTCTAAGACCAGTCGTGGGAACTTCTAGACCAGTCGAAGACGAATTTCTGTAACTATAAATAGCACACGAATTTCAGAGTTTATTCATTGAAAATTCTATAAAAGCAAGGTTCCACTCTGAGATAAGTCGTGTTTAAATTTAAGCTAATTTGCGCTTCATTCTAATTCCTTTTGTTAGCTTTTTATATTTGATTTTATTCTAAATTCCAATCCTATTTGAAAAGGGGAAATCGTGTATTCCTTCTTCTTGGAATTAAAATCAAATAGAGCTAGCCCTTTGAGATTTCATTTAAAATCAATTAGAACTTAGAACCTCAATAATTTGAGTATTGGACATTGAACTATCATCTCTACTCTGATCGGTTCTTCCGGGCTACTGCAAAAGGATAAGATCCAGGTATTTTACAATTCCTGTAATTTCTGTTTTGGTTTTTTATGAGATTTGCCAGAAAAATCTCTATGTGTATGGTTATCTGAGGAGAGCCAGAAAACTCAGATTGAGGGTTTTTTTTATTGTGTAAGCCCAAGTGACAAAGACACAATTGTGAAGGTTTTTGGTAAACCTGTGAAAACCAGTTTTATTAGAGAACGCTAATATCCCCTGTGTGAGGATATTAGGAGTGGAGTAGCATTCTGTGTGGCTGTTTGAGAACAGTTGGTGAACACACAGGCGAACCACTATAACTTCTTGTCTTGTGGATTGAATGTTTTTCTTTTATCATTCAGTTCTATTTTCCTTGTGGATGTGAATGTTGTAACAGTTTGAAATTACAAGCAAGTGTGGGAATGTTGTAATAATTTAGTGATTTATTTCTACAATTTATTTCCAGCAATTCTTTTTATTGATTCAAGCTTTAAATTCCAAATTGTTCCAGCAAGGTTGCCCTGCCATTTTTATGGTGTATGGTTGTCCCTAGAACAAGACATTTGTAAATTCAATTTATTCAGTGCAGTTTGTATTTGTTTCTTTATTCCTCTTTGATTTGTGTATTTGATACAAAGACATTTCTAGACATAAGGTTGTCCTACCATAAACACTGAGTTTTTGGTGAAAGGTTGTCCTTAGAACAACGTTTGTATCAACCACTCAATTTCAATTGTTTGAGGTTGTATTTCATTTCTGCATTACAATTTATTTAATCAGTTCATTGGCTATCATATTTCGTTAATTCCGCTATTATAAGTTTTTATTTGGCATTGTCCTATTCACCCCCCCCCTCTAGGACATTTAGCTTGGCCATTTCACATGGTAAATTTCTCTACAGTGCCACAATATTGCCTTCGGCTATTCGGTCCCTCCCTGACAGGTAAAGCGTTTCGGTGGTATTTCAATTTAGCATCAGGATCGATGCGGATTTGGGAGCAGATGCAAGATGCCTTCATGTCAAACTTCTTTTTGTCAGAGCGTGACGTCAGCATTATAGAATTAGCCTTAAGATGCCTTCATGCCAAACTTCTTTTTGCCATAGCATGACGTCAGCATTATAGAATTAGCCTCAGTATGACAGAGAGAAGGGGAGCCAGTAGAGAAATTCATAAACAAGTTGAAGACATTAGGAGCTTCTTGCAAACAATTGTCGGAGGAGAAAGAACAAGTGAAGATGTGCTTGAACTCCATGGAGACAGGAATCGCGTTCGGTCTTACCAGTGCCGATATCAAAACTTTTCGTGACTTAGCCATGAAAGCTCACACTTTGGAACTGATAACTAGGAAAATGCCGGCATTTAACTATGAAACAGCTAAAAGGGGACCCCATTGGTTGATTACAAATGTAGTCGATCATGAAAAGAAAAACCATGATACAAGAAAGATAAGAGGAAGAAAGACAGAAAGGAAAGAAGAATCAAACCGTCCCAGAGGAAGGTTCAATGATAAAAGACCCAGGTCATTAAACTTTCATAAGGGGTTTACGTTTGAGAAAGAAGACGTCGTTCCCATGACGAATCAGTTGTTGAAAGCCGGCACGATAAAATTTCCTCCGTCTAAGGGTCCTAAAGAATCATAACAAACAAGAGAAGGAGACTTATGTCGCTATCATCATCTGATAGAACATCCAACTGAAAATTGTTATACATTGAAATGTATAATACAAAGAATGATAAATAGAGGCAAGATAATAATCGAAAAAGAAAAAAGAGAGATGGGAAAGCGACAGTAAATATACTCACTGCACGAGAAGACTCTCATGGAAGAACAGGGAAAAAGCATCACAAAACAACGGGCAAAGTCGCAGTGATCATGTTACGATCAGGAAGAAGGGTAAGAGCCCACCGAAGCTAAAGGCTGAAATAGCAAAGGCGGAAACAACCAAAAATTACTCCAGCAGCGACAGTGATAGGAAGGAAGAAAAGAAGGAATTAGGGAAAGTAACTTATAATGTGATGAGTCATCTGAAAAGTATACCAGCTCAACTCAGCGTTTATGATGCTTTAAGGTTATTAGAAGATTCCCGGCAAAGCTTAATTCAGGCCCTGTCCGACAATGATGTTAGAGAAGCGTTACTTATGGAAATGGAAAATGTGAAGCGTAAGGAACAGGAAGATTGCATGCCAGTAGTTTCCTTCTCTGATGATGATTTAACTTATGATAAGGAGCACAATAGGTCGTTGATGATCGTGGGTCATATTTGCGGTAAACAAGTCAAGCGAATAATGCTGGATAATGGGTCAACAGTAAATCTGTTGCCATTAACAATACTAAATGAATTAGGATACCGACGTTCTAATTTACACCCTGGCAGAATGATGATATAGGGCTTTAACCAAGACGAGCAGTGCGCACTTGGTAAGCTTACAGTGACACTGGAAATAGGGGAGTTAACCACAAATGTTGTTTGCCATGTTATCAATGCAATGAGGACATATAACCTCCTTTTGGGAAGACCGTGGATGCATCAGTATGGCATTATACCTTCCACCCTACATCAGTGTTTCAAATATAGCAAAAATGGGGTACAACATAAAGTAATAGCTGATGCAAGGCCGTATACAGAAGTTGAAGCCTTCTTCGCAGATGTCAGTTGCTATGATGGATTCGCCATTAAGGAAGAAAAGGGGAATGATGAAAATGAAACCTTAAGAAATGCTCATATGAAGGTGATAAGAAAAGAAACTGTAAAGACATAATCGCTTGGGGCAACGAATGTGAAAAAGAAATTCTACTTCGTACCGAAGCGGTTGAGACAACCAGAACAACCGCCCTTAATATTATTATCACCCGAACAGGTGGAAATCTTACAGTCAAACTATATGGTGCCGTTACCATACGTTGAAAGGAGCAAGTAGTTCCCAATCATTCCGAAGAGATTTCATGTCAAACCTAGCACAAAGTATCTAGAACCAATTGATTTTTATGCCCCTTTGGAAGTGAAAATAGAAGAAAAGGTCGATGATGACATGGGCTATGGGGAACTGACGTTCGAAGATCTTAAGAGGTACAATCCAGCGAGCAAGAAAATTATGAAAAACATGGGGTTTCGATTATGAAGAACCAACCGGCTTTAATTATGGGAAAGGAATTCAAATTCTAGTCAAGCTCAATCAGAGAAAAAGAGAGAAATTTCGAGAATTGGGGGCAGAGTCTTCAGTGAATATGATTATAGTTGACCCGGCAAAAGAAACAGATTCTGAAATAATCAAACATCCTGAAACAGCTCCGAAGTAGATAGAAGACGGGGGGCTACCAATAATTGACAGTTTGTGAGAAGTAAATCTAGGAACGGAAGAAAAATCGGGGAATACACTCATAAGCACCAGCCTCCCTCAAAAGGAAGTTGATCAGTATATCGAGCTGTTGAAAGGAAATAAAGACGTGTTCGCCTGGACATACGCAGAAATGTCAGGCCTAGAACCATCGGTAGCAATGCATTGGCTGAACATTTCTAAAGACAAAAGGCCGATTAAGCAAGCACAAAGTCGATTCCATCCGGACCTAATTCCTCTTATAGAAGAAGAAATAAATAAACTGATAAAATTCGGGTTCATCAGAGAGGTCAAGTACCTTAAATGGATATCAAATGTCATCCCAGTAAAGAAGAAAAGCGGACAGATCAGGGTATGTGTTAATTTCAGGGATCTAAATGAGGCTTGCCCGAAATATGGTTTCCCATTGCCGATAACTGAGTTGTTAATCGACAGTACGACGAAATATGTCGTTATGTCCTTCATGGATGGTTATGGCGATTATAATCAGATAAGAATGGCTCCTAAAGACGAAGAAGTTACGACATTCAGAACTTCATTAGGAATTTATTGCTATAAAGTTATGTCATTCAGTCTCAAGAATGTCGGCACAACATATTAAAGAGCAATGCATAATATTTTTAGGACATGATGCATAGACATGTTGAATGTTATGTAGACGATTTGGTAGTTAGATCAAACGACCATGAAGAACACCGCGAGCACCTGACTTCAGTTTTTCGTCGGCTCAGAAAGAAACAGCTGAAGATGAATCCAGCTATGTGTGCCTTTGAAGTGTCATCAGGAAAATTCCTCGGCTTTATCATTAGGCACAGGGGAATCAAGATTGATCCTGGGAAAGCTAAGGCTATCCAAGATATGCCGCCTCCGAAAACGTTGAAAGAATTGAAAAGCTTGCAAGGAAAATTGGCATACATTCGCCGTTTTATATCAAACTTGGCAGGAAGTGTCAGCCCTTTTCTCATTTAATGAAGAAAGGAACGGAGTTTGTGTGGGACAAATCCTGTCAAAATGCATTCGATTCAATAAAAGAATTGTTCAAACAGCCTCCAGTATTGGCAAATCCTACAAAGGGTAAACCACTTATTTTATATATATCCGTAGCTGAAAATTCGTTGGGGGCCCTATTAGCACTTGTGAATGAACACGGAAAAGAAATTACATTTTCTTATCTGAGTCAAACTCTAATACGTGCAGAATGCAATTATTCCCCGATTGAGAAAGTATGTTTGCCGTTAATATTCGTAGTGCAAAAATTGAGACATTATTGTCTTTCCCACGATATAATTTTAATCTCGCGGGTGGATCCTATAAACTTCTTAATGACAAGGCCGATGTTATCAGAAAGATTGACTAAATGGATGTTATTGCTTTCAGTATATACGTTCACTTACGAGCCGGCGAAAGCAGTTAAGGGGCAAGCGGTGGCAGATTTCTTAGCAACTCATCCCGTAGTAGACAGTGAGACTGTTAGCGATGACTTTCCCGATGAACAAGTTATGATGGTTGAATCGCTAAACCCATGGCAGATGTATTTCGATGGCACTTCTCGAACGACAGGAGCAAGTGCCGGAGTGATATTTATTACTCCTCAGGGCGACTTATTGCCTTATTCTTTCACGTTGGGTACCGCATGCATAAATAATGAAGCTGAGTATAAGGCCCTCATCATTGGAATGGAGATAGCTCAAGAAATGAAAATAAAAACGCTGCAGATTTTTAAAATTCCAAGTTGATCATAAATCAACTAACGACCAAGTTTGAAATAAGAAAGCAAGAGCTCCTGCCGTACTGTCGAAGAGCACAGCAATTACTAGAGCAATTCCATCATGTTGAAATCAAGCATGTACCGTGATGTGAGAATTCAAGGGCAGACGCTTTAGCTAGCTTGGCAACAACTTTATCCTGTCCGGATCGGAGTCCTCTTCAGGTAACAATAGAAGAAAGAAGGTTTTTGCCGTTATTAGAAATTATTAATGAACTCACTGAAGCACTACCTATATCATGTCTGGAGGTGACAACAGATGATTGGCACCAGCCTTTTGCTGATTACGTCAAATATGATATTTATTTTGCCAGAAGATCCAGCGCAGAAACTGCAAATCAAGCAGAGATCGAAAAGAATCCTTATGTGTAGTGAAATATTATACAGAAGATCTTCTAATGAAATGTTATTGCGATGTCTGGATAGACAAGAAGCAGGTCAAGTGTTGCGAGAAGCTCATTCCAAAGAATGTGGACCACATCAAGCTGGTCGAAATCTATTCCATCGAGTGCATCGAATGGGATATTATTGGTCCACAATGTTCAAAGATGCTATAGAATATGCGAAGAGATGTCACGAATGTCAGATTCATGGAGACATCATACATGCACCCCCTGAAGACCTTCATCAGACAGTCGCTTCTTGGCCTTTTGCTACTTGGGGACTTAATGTTATTGGTCCTATAAACCCACCGTTGTCCAAAGGAAAGCAATATGTATTGGCAGCAACGGATTATTTCTCCAGATGGACGGAAGCAATTGCATTGCGAAATGTCAAAGAAAAGGAAGTCGTCAATTTCATCCGGCATGCGATAATATATCGTCATGGCATCCCTAAAAGAATTGTCACTGACAATGGTACTCCTTTCAAGAATAGGGGTATGGAAAATTTATGCCAGAAATTTGGTATTCACCACTCATTCTCGACACCTTACTATCCACTGGCATATGGATTAGTAGAAGCATTCAATAAAACGATTGTGAAAATACTGAAGCAAATGATGACTGGAAATAAGAGCGACTGGGATGAAAAGTTGCAAGAAGCACTAAGGGCTTACAGGACTACTCACCGAACGGCAATGAAAGCTACGCCATATTCGTTGGTTTATGGCATTGAGGTCATCATCCCAATAAAAACACAAGTCACGTCACTCAGAGTAGCAATGCATCAGTCAATTATAAATGATGAAAATGCAAGAATAAGGCTCGCAGAATTGGATTTGCTCGATGAAAAACAACTGACAACTCAACAGCGATTGCAATTATATCAAGCAAGAATTTCTCCCACTTTTGACAAGAAGGTCAAGTATCGCTCTTTCAAGAAAGGCGACATGGTGTTGATGTTAAAGAGACCGATAGTGGTCACCCGCAGAGCAGGGGGCAAGTTTGATCCCAAATGGGATGGGCCATACATCATAATCGAAGTATACTCTAATGGGGCGTACAGAGTTACGGATCAAGATGGACGAGGTATTAGCATACTAGTCAATGATCGCTTCATCAAAAAATATCGTCCCTGAAGATAGAGGCAATTTTGATCCAGAAGATTATCAGAATAATGCTTCTATATCAGAAGGGGGCAAGAATAAGTGAAATGATGAAACAGCCTTAAAAAGGCGAAGCCATGTATTCTTCCTCGTAAGAATGAATAAAGGGCGAATTCTCAAGTATATCAAGACTAAGCATTGATGACTATCGTCAAATGATATTATCGTCAACTATCACCAAGTATCGATGATTATCGCCAAAATTAGCAATTATCGTTGCCTCCACTAATCGCTTATACAAAAGTCACCTTATCAAAATTGTTATCATTGCTAAGTCGATACACTATTTTAAACATAACATGAATATTGTCAAAACATTATTCAGCAGGGGTGATATATCAATTTTGATTTACCATTCATGGCGGTGGGATAAGCCTATACGGCCAACCACACATAAATCTTTTGACAGCGATAGCAACTCATCATCTACGGCGGCATAACCAAGTCTATACAGCCAACTATGCATAAGACCTATCATCATCAGTAATATATATATTATTCGGGTAGCAGTGAGAAGTCAGTGGCCTTAAAAAGCCCGTATAAGCCATCATATGCATCCCATGCAGGTAGCGGATGAAGTTAATGACTAAAAGCCCTAAGCAGCAAAAATTTCACAATGGCCAGTCACGTGTGAGACCAATGTCATCTGTACAGCTTCTGACAACGTCACAAGGAAG
Organism: Magnolia officinalis; assembly: GCA_021015155.1. Lineage (NCBI taxonomy): Eukaryota > Viridiplantae > Streptophyta > Magnoliopsida > Magnoliales > Magnoliaceae > Magnolia > Magnolia officinalis. Next base: position 33,782,058 of record JAJHSJ010000005.1, on the reverse strand, counting down.
GAGAAAATGCCTTCCTGTGAACGGGTCCGACCTTATAGATGAAGAAAAAGCGGGTTGCAGTGTGCGTTCTTTGGCCATTGTCCATAGATAGGCCAACCATGCATAAGACCCCCCAGATTCCTGGCTTGATTTCAGTAGTAACTCATGAGGACAGGGTCTCTAAAACAAAAATACCCCCTCATTAATGGACTGACGACCTTGGATTTGGTACCCTAAGGTAGCCTTGTGCGCCCCGTGAACTCTAGAAAGTTACTGCGGTCAACCCTGTGCATAAATCTCATCGAGTTCACAACCCTGGTAGGTTCACTTGGCCCCTCTGATAGATCACGGTTTGTGAACTTCCCGACTGTGATAAGTCCAGTGAACTCTAAAGAGTTACAGAGATCATTCATATGAGACCCAACTCCAACTACTTATGAGTCTAAAAAACTGTGGTTGCTCCACTACTCAAGAGCTTAAACTGTGTGCAAGACTAATCTCAAAACTAAAATTAGCCCCGTCCATCAAAACAAATACCATATAGGGGATATGTTGCACTAACAATTATGATAGATTGTCAATATATATTATATGATAGATTAAAGGATGATCATGTGAATTAGCAAAGGAAATGTTGTATTCATATGTACTCGAAATCGGTGATAGCATTTCTGAACAGATCTGTTTCAAACAAAATGTTAAAATTTATTTGTAAGTATTATAAGGCAAAAGGAACAAAGGAATTTCATGCAAAAGCAAAATCACTACAACTCCTCTAGCATGCTTAACGCTGATACATATCTCTGTAAATCTTCTCTTAACCAAATTTGTGTCGTAGCTTGGGTTTGTTCAGCTTTAAGAATAATCTTGGCCTGATCAGGAACACCAGCCAGTTCTCACTCCATGGAGGCAGCCACTTCTTTGTTTTTCATCTGCTCAGTTCTCTCGATCTCAGCGATACGAGCATTGACTTCAATCTCTTCCTTAATCTTGCAAATATTCAATTCCTCTTCTTGCTTCTTTGCTTCAAGTAGCGCTATCTCTTTTTTGCAGAAAAGTAATGTCGTTTTCAATAATCACCTTGTTCTTGTCAGAAGCGTTCAGTCTATCATGAAGAGACTGATCCTCAACATCGTGACCTGATATTAAGACATCGGTTCAAGAGATCTTCTCCTTAAGGGACATTAGTTCTTGTTGACGATCCAAAATTTTTGGAGCAACAACTGTACTTCGTGCTGATTTCAAATTGTTTATAGAATTATAGAATTGTGACAAGGAATTGTGCAAAGGAAGAATGTTGATATGAGCAAGTCTCCCTGAATGTTAAAGAATAGCCAAAGCACTATCCAAGAAGGGCCATTCTGTAGGATCTTTGAAAGCGTTTACAATAATGGAGAAAGCATTCTTGAAGAATACGAGCATAAGAGGTGATACTTTCTCCAAAGAAATTTTATTAGAGACTGTGGCTACAGAGTTGTAACCTGTAGAGCCACTCGAAGTTAGCACAATTGTAGCTGAAAAGGAAAAGAAGGACGTAATCAGAAATGTTAAAGTTGGATATGTAAGCACTTGAAAAATATAAGACAAGGAAGAGAAAGCATACCCTCTCTTGGAGAAATTTGGGAAATGGCCCGCACAGAAGATGCTCCTGCTTCAGAAGGTGTAGGTATGTCTGTAGCTGCAACGGCAACATTAAGAGAAAGCTCACGAACTCCAGTACAAGAATCCAAAGTTGTTGGAGTTAGAATGTCAATAGGTTCAAAGAAGAATTCCAAGCTTCGAGCTACCGATTGGATGGGAGAAGGACGCATGATGGGGAACTTTTCAGCACGGATGGGGACATCAGGAATCGTAGTGACGACTGGTGGAGCTAGGATGATATCCTAGCTCACCTCTACGATCCGAGGAGAAAATATATTTTCCGCTTTTACCTGAGCGTTCGACAGGGGAATTTCTGCTTCTCTTGATGCGGAAACCTCCGCTATAGTTGGGAGGGTGGCATGTGTAATTACATCGGTAGCCTCCACAATGCAAGGGGAATATGAAGCATCGAAGGAGATGAAAATGTTTACACCAGGGGAATAAGTGGAGCCTCCATAATCGAGTTGTTCTTCCTTAAGAGAAGTTGCTCTGACAGGAGAAGAAACGTCTGGATGATCCAATTGAATTTCGAGGAGTGGGAGTTCAGCCCTGACTTCACCTTCTTCGTCTATATCCACTTCGGCGTCCGCTTCTTGGTTGTCATCCATTAAGATATCCCCTTCATCATTCAAACTCGTGGAAGAAGATGTTTCTCTGACTGAAGTATCTATTGAATAGTCTAACGAGTTGTCAGATTGCTTGTTTTCCTTTATAAATGGTCTTTACAGGAAGAAGATGAGCACCTCAAGCGGGAGAAGGATGTTGTTGTGTCAAAACTTATGGAGGTAAGGATTTGGCTCGCGATCGAGTCATAGGTGAAGTTGTAGTAGCAATCTGACCTACATCAGGAGAAACTGCAGTCATCATGCAATCTATAGTAGGGGGAGCCACAGCTACGGTTTGACCTTCTGCCTCTTGAGTGGGAGAAGAAAGAATAGCACCTTGGGTTTAGAATTCATCCATAGGAGTGGCTTGTCTTTCCATTCACCTTATAAGATTAAGAGGAGATCCAAAGGCAATCCATCCCTCCAAAGTGTTTGGTGGGTTTATCTCTTTAATAGGCTCCTCTGTGGAAATCCTCTGACAAAGCTTCCACGAGGTAGTTGCATGATCTTTTTCAATGAAGTATCTGATCCCTTATTCCATCTATAATTTCTTAGTCTGGGAGGAGGAATCCAAATGGGACGGTCGACAGTAAAACAATTACGCACTAGGTAATAATGGTGCCTAATGGTTGAATCCTGGAAGAATGAAGCGGGAACCGAAGTTCCTGTAACATCCCGAATTTTTGCCAACCTGGGATTAGACGTCCTTAGGCATTGGGTCGATCCTAAGACCTTACCAACTTGTCAAAACTAAATCCCACAGTCAAAAATCGCTCCTTAACCCATTTCCTTCACAAATCCCACCCTTCACTACCTTGTGCTTTCAATTTTTCAAAGCACTTTCGCCCTAGACACTATCTTAAACTAGCTAAGTAGTAAAACTTGGATCACTTTATATACAAACTACAAAGGCCTAAGTACCATCTCAACCAGAAAACAATTAGGATTAAATCCTTTAGAAATTTAACAAAGTTAACTAAGTGCAAACTCGATTAGCCATGAAATCCGTTGGGATCGCTTTAAATATGATCTGCAAGACCCAAAACTTGCAGAATTAGTGATTCTAGGTTACCCTAAAGTCTAAAGCCAAACTCATTTCCCGGCTGCTCTCGGGAATGAAACGAAACTTCGTATTGGGTCTAGATCGCACATCGGGAGTCCGATTAACACGAAGCTAAGGAACTAGGACCGCCCCACTGGGCTTGGCAATCATCTCAAAAATCAGATGATTCCGATGTCCAACGGCCATTTATTTCGATCCGGAGCGAGGGTGTGTGAAAAACACTATTCCTTTTGAAAAAAAAATATCTGGAATAGTGATCTGGCACCTTTCGCTTGCGCATCAGTTTTAAGCAACCAGACCGTCAGAATCAGACCAAATTACACCCTCGGATCAGGAAAAATTTCATACACATTTACATGTACTCAGAAATTCTGATCGTGGCCCACGGACCGTTGAACTGAAAGTGGTCCGCCACGTGCGATCTGGGAATCCGATCGAGCCGAAAACGTAATCCCACGTAGATCCGCAGAGGGTGAGCTTAAGTCTGACGTTTGGCTCAAAGAGGGCTACCAGAACACCCCTTTTGAGCTTGGAAAGTGACGGAATACCTATATTAGCAGTAACCTTTGAACAGGAGTCTATTTCGGTGAGTTTTGAGGCTATATAAGGACCTTAAACCCTCTCCCATTCCAGCCATACGAATTTGAATTTGAGAGAGGGAAAAGAGAGAGAAAGTGAGGGAGAAGTGGGAGAAACTCCCTGCCGTCGTTCCCTGCCACCGCACGGGCTGCACCATCTCGTTCTCATCGCTTTTCCGGCGATTACAGCCCCGTTTCTAGGTAAGAAACCCTAACCCTAATCTGTTTTGGGGTTTAGACTGTTGTAGGTTGTGAAATAGCTAACCTATTTCGTTCTCTAGGTTGCCAAACTGCCGAATACGGAAGCTTAGCAAACCTATCGTCTCCGTTACGATTCTACGACCAAAGGTGAGGACTTTAAGCGTATAAGTTACGTTTTTCAACGCTTTCAATGTCAGATAATGATAGATTCATGATCTGTATGCAAATGCACATGTACAAAGTGCTTTCCGTTTCCTGTTTCGATTAGCGATAAAGAATATGGATTTTCACATACTCTAGATATACGTATAAATACCGTATACGTATTTTTCTTGGGAAAATGTTTGACATGTTTATTTAATGTTTGATTATATCATGTGTGGATAAAATGTTAGTTTGGCGAAAAGAATCGCAAAAATACATGTTCATGTGTAAATGTCATGTATGTTGAAATTGCGTATTTTAGAAATATCGCATACGTGCGGATTTTGGAAATATAATTGTCATGATTAATTGTTGTATGAATATGGTATACGCGGATAAAATAAACGCTTAGCGAAAGAATAGCCCTAATACATGTTTGCTAACATACACTAGGTATGTTGGAATAGTGTATTCTAAGTGTTTGTGAAAATGGCTGAATGAGTATAGCATTCTCATTCGTGCTCGCCATGACTAATTGTCATGGATATATGATTGTTGTAATGGCGATATCCCTTTGACGAAAGGATTTGCCCTAAATCACGCCACGGCCAGTATACACTATACATGCTAAAATGTGTGGCCCAAGTGTTTGTGGAAATGACTGAATGGATATGGAACTTGGATTCCTGCTTGCCATGACTATCCGTCGTGGGTGTACGCGTGTTATGTTTGGGGCAACTCCCTAGCGAAAGGATTTGGCCTAATGCCTATGTGATCGACATATGTCATGTATGTTGATGTATGTTTGTTTAAGTGTTTCTTGAAATGTCTGAATGTGTAGTAGTTGGCAAATTGTAATATATAAGGGTGTTGAGATATGATTCTCAACCTCTTTTCACTATGTGTATGATCTCCTTTGATAGTTGTGTGATTAGGATTTGAACATGTACAAACTCATGCTTGTGTTGTGCTTCATAACATGCTCAGCTGTTTTATGATTTTAACTATGTAATGCATATGTTTAAATTTATATTTATGTTGTATGATCCGTCATGGGTGATGGGGGAGCGGAGCAACGAGTGCGTGCAACAGCCCTGGCAGCCCAAAACGGATAATACCAGACTGATTGTATGATTTGAATCCTGATCTATTACTGCTTTATATCTCTGTAATTGATTGTGTTTGGGGCTATGATTATAGTCCAGGCAATCGGTAACGGGATTGAACTCGTGGCTGAGATTCATTTGCCACGTGGGATGTGTTCGACGAACTCGAGTCGTGCGTTGCCTGTCGGCAGTGGCTAGGCCACACGAAGTTGTTTATGCACTTCATGTCGTGCAGCTCAACGGGCGATCGTGCTAGTCGAGCTCATCAAGTAACCCGATCTGCCTTATGTATGTTCACCCTGTTTGGTCGCTACTGCTTGAACCTAGGGTACCAAACTTACCAGTGAAACCCCTTTTTTAACCATGGTACCTCGATCCGCTAAGACGCATGAGCCGGGCATGGTGGTATGGGACACCGTGGTCGAGCTGTCGGCCTACGCTGGGGCCATGTGCCTCCCCGTAGTGACCATTGCGCAAACTCGTGAGCCGAATACGGTGGTATGGGACACTGTATTCGAGCTGTCGATACTTCGGCGAGAGCCGAGTACGGTGAGATCTGTGCTCGTGCTGACGGGCGACGAGTCCTCCATGGTATCATCGAGTACACTCCAAGGGTCTGTGATTGGCCACGAGTCTTTCACAGCAACTAGAGTGTGAGTTGAGCCGAGTACGGTGAGACCTGTACTTGAGCTGACGGCTAGTGATTGAGCCGAGTACGGTGAGACCTGTACTCGAGCTGACGGCCAGCAATTGAGCCGCATACGGTGAGATCTGTATCCGCGCTGACGGGTGATGAGCCCTTTGCGATGCCTTCACTACGCTTCTCAAACCATAATATCGTATGAGATTATCTAGGATTGACGACCCTAGAATGGATCATGTTTGGGAATGATACAAGGGAGGTACCTTAGTTTCCCAATACTGCTGTTTGAAATGGACTAACAAAAACTTGGTAATCATGAGCATCATCGCACCGCATGTGCTTTGTAGATGTGGCGCACTGAGGGAGTAAGCATTCGCGAACGTAAGATGATGTCGCTTGAGGGTGGTTTGGCAAGGGCATACAGCATCATGTCATATCATTTTTGCATTTAACAAGAGTAGTTAGAAATGCTTGATTTGTACTGTTTTATCATTACTGCTTGATTGATTTGATAACATGTTAACTTATGCTTTACTGTTCCACTGAGTTGATCACTCACTCCCACGTTACGGGACGGTGTTGTACACACCAACCAGATTTGTTGAGTTTCAGGGTGGTGGCGATGCTTGTGAAGCAGAGCCGGACTACTTCTATGATGATAGGAGGAATTCTCCTATCTGTATCTCTCTGGCAGGTCGATGAAGACCTGATATTGTATTAACGGGGCTATGGTACATGGGATAGGAGGCATTACACTTCCTCACATTTGGTATATTTTAAAACTGCACTTGTATTTATTTAACCTGGTAATCTTATCACACTCTGGAGACTCATCGTAGTTTACATATTTTATCTATCTATCACAGTCTTCCGCTTGCAAATTTAACTGTCTCTGGAGTATGATATGCTGCTTTGGCTTAATCTCACTCATGTTCAATGCACGAATACAGTCAACATTCAATCATCATTCATTTTGTTGCATAAGTGATGTTCTGGAACTCGGGAGTTGAGTTTATACTCGACCCCCGATTTTCAGGGCGTTACAGTTCCTGGCCAAGAGTTGTTTCCATATTAAAGCCCAGTTATACGGGCCAACCCCATAACTTCACATTATTTGGGTAACCTCCTCTCGCGCTTGAGGTACTGTCTGGTCGTAACCAAATTGCCTCGCAAACCTACTCGGGTAGTAGAGCTCTCTCCAGAATTCCACTCCTTCTCACAGTGGCAGGCTACAAGATTGAATACACATCAAGAAAGTTCTTTCAATTGGCTCCAAATAATTGTTGTCTTCAACCTCCATGTCTTTAGCTTGATGAGTCAGGTAGAAGGGGAAGAAGTCGATGGATTCCATGTTCTCGATCTTATCAACAATCCATTCATATGCCTTTTTCACCATTTTCTGCTTAAGATAGTAGCACAAGGGAGGACGCTCGAAGTGAACGTAAGCCTTCTCAGGGTCATTATATGTCCATGGAAAGTATACTCCAAGCCAACCCGAGAAGTAGTGCCATGGGTGAAGGAAGATGTAGCCCTAACTGTTGGGCTTGAGTAATGCGCCGTAACGTTCCCAAAAGCTCTATACAGAGAGCATAAGACGGGAGCAGCTAAAGAGTATTTCTTCTTCCTTCCGTCATGGCCCCTACAGCTACAAATAAAGTTGGGCAAATGGAATTCGACCATTTCGAACTGGGTAAAACGACCAGACTTAACCAATATAACAGGAAAGCAGCTAATTCGGTTTCAGGGGTGAAAGTGGTTGGGCCCCTTATTCTTCTATGAGCGGATTCTAGCTCCGGAGAATGGCTACCAGAAAACTTGAGGAGGAGAGAAGTATGGGAAAAACATGAACATGCATATAAGAGGAGGAGAGAAGAAGGGTAAAAATTACATACCACAAATATCTCGAGAAGTGTGGGAGCCACTAGAGTGGAGATATTTTATGTACATCTGGGAAGTGCAACATCTCACGAAAAAGTTCAATAGTAGAAGCAGCAATGTGAGGTGTTCTTCTGAGAGCGATGTAAGCAAACTCTGCATTTGTGGGAATATACTCATCAAGGAAAGAGCCAGTGATGGGGAGACCAGCCATTCGATGAAGATCCCACAAACCGATGCTCACTTCACCGATTGGGAGATGAACGGAGTTTGTGGTGGAAGACCAATGCTTCAAGAAGCCTTTATAAATCAGAGTATCTTTGTGAAAGAAATTAGAGGTGGCTTCTATAGCTACATATATATTCATTGCAGTGAGGACTCCTTTGTATTTTTGAAAGATAGCTCTGACCCATGAACTGTAGAATTGACGTTGGGACAAGAGACCATGTGTCCTGAATTCGTCTTTTCCCCCACAAAGAGTCACGATCGCGAAAGCGCTGTTGAACAATTTTGAAGTAATGAGTGGAATACAGAGTATGGGGATTATAGCATGGAGTGAGGAAGCGCATATATGAAATTTGCCCGGTCTTCTGTACTAGATATTTTTTCGTAAGATAACCTTCCAGGATTTTTAGCTCTTTTATAACCCAATTTGCTACATATAAAAGTCGGTTCTACATCATATGATCGGATGGCTCGCTCTGAATCATAGAGATGATGCTGATGTTTTAGGGGAATGATGATGGTCTCGTCCTTCTAAGGGTTTTTGAACTTGATCACATCTGCTTGAGACTTGATCATGTCACAGACATTTTGATAACGTCTCTTGTTATGATCACGTATTTTCTCCTGGAAAATTTTGTCTTTGCTCTTTTGCTTCTTATTCTTCGAAATAGGAGGGGAAGATTCGACAGGAGCAGGGCGAGAGTCGTCGGTTCGAAAGTTGGCGGCAGATTTTAGCCAGTTCTCCCAGTCAGATTCATGGCCTTCCGTAGGCGGTCCTTCCAATTCTCTCATTAGCACGGCATGATGGATAGGATCAGGCAGACATTGGATTAATCGGCGAAATTGATTATCATCGGAGCTGGCACTTTGAAAAAAGAGGTATAGTCTTCGGCTGGATTTAGCCCTCTTCTGAGAATGGTCTTCGAGTGCTTGAGGATCCAAAGATTCGGCAGCATGTTAGTCAAGGGAGGTACAAGGTCTTTTGGAATGAGCCATTAGAGAAGTAATGGAAATTCTGTAGAGGAACAAATAACTTAGAAATTTTCATATCATAGGACCAGTTGTGCGCAAGGCAGTTGTGCGCAAGTTCAGTTGTGCATAAGATCAGTTGTGCACAAGAAGCAGTTGTGCACAGGTTCAGTTGTGCGCAGGTTCAGCTGTGCGCAAGATCAGTTGTGCGCAAGATCGGTTGTGCACAGGATAGCGTTGTGCGCAAGAGGACGTTGCGCAAAGGAAATGGCACGCGGAGATGGTTGGAAGGCTCTGAATGAGCGGAATGATACTAAGGCCCTGTTTGTTAACTCTTAAAATTAAGACTTAACACGGAATTGAGAAAATGCCTCGTATTAAGAGTTGTTTCTTAACACTGAAATCGAAAAGTGCTACGTGATTTTCCGCGATATTCCGTTGAATTCTTTCGGCGATGGGAGTCTAGCTTAACGGTGAACGCTGAATGCGCTCCATAAGATTTTCTATTAAAAGAAAATTTTCATTCCAGAATTACCCTTACTACTACGGATTTTTTTTCTCTTAGAAAAACTATCTTTTAACATGTGAAATTTATTTATGCCGTACAGTAATTTATGTATGTGTTTCATCCATTCCGTTCATCCATTTTTAAATATCATTTAGGGCTTGATTCCAAAAATGAGAGGTATATAAATCTCAGGTGGACCACACCCTATGAAAACAATAGCAATTGGATATCCACCATTAAAATCCTCCTAAGGCCCACTGTACTTTTATTTGACTTCCAATCTGTTGATTAGGTTATATAGGCCCAGATGAAGGGAAAAAGCAAAAATAAGCTTGATCCAAAACTTTTTGATTCAACACGATTTCCTGTAATATGGTCCAACTGAGATTGGGATATACCTCATTTTTGGTTTCATACAGTAAAATGATCTCTAAAAATAGATGGACTGAATAGATGAAACACATACATCATAGTGGGCCCCACAGAGCACCGACCAGAAGCCATTGGCAGGTGTCAAGGAGTAGCCAATCCGTTTCCCGGATTTCCCACGAAGGACGCAGATTAGCTACTGACAGGTTGATTAGCGAGAATGGGTACCGGAGTGACGTCACCATGTTATGTTACGTGGGACCAACAATGATGTATGTGTTGTATCCACACCGTCCATCCATTTGGTGATATAAATTTAGGGTATTAGCCAAATAACAAGTCATATCCAAAGCTCGAGTGGACCCCACAACAGAAAACAGTGGAGAGAGTGTCGTCCACCCTTAAAATTTTCTAAGGGCCACAAAAGTTTTAGATCAAGCTGAAATTTGTTTTTTACCTTCTTTCGTGCCTGTCTTAACTTATGAACACGTTAGATCTCAGATAAACATGATAGTAGACCTTAGGAAGTTTTCAACGGTGGGCATCACTCTTCCCATTGTTTTATGCTGTGGGGTCCACTCCAGATTTGAATCTGACTCATTCTTTGTCTCATGCCTTAAAACGATATCTCCAAATGGGTGGATGGTGTGGATACAACACATACATCATGGTGGATCCTACAAAACTTGGTGATGTTACTTCAGTAGCTAGTCTCCTACTCAACCTGTCAGTATCTAATCCGCCTCCTGTGAAAGACTCCCACAGGAACTTCCTGCGAAAGATTTTGTGTGGGGCTACTGTGATGTTTGTGAGAAAATCAGTCCATTCATCCATTTTTGGAGCTTATTTTAGGTCATGCAACAAAAAAATAAGATGTATCCAAAACTTAAATCGGCCACACAATAGGAAATAATGAAGATTTTGTGACCACCATTGAAAGATTTATATGGCCACCAAAGTTTTGTATCAGTTATAGTTCACGATGTTTTCACTTCATCTCGTCTAAGAAGGTTCTAACAATAGGCATTCCTTTCTCATTGTTTCATCTTGTATGGCTTACTTGAGTTTTGGATATTCCTCATTTTGGTCGAATGTCCTAAAATGAGTTTTAGATACTCCTCATAAGGAATTTATCTATTTTTTAAAAAAAATTATAAATAATGATATTTCAATTTCCTCTTAATTACTATAGTTTATTTGAATTAAATAGAATAATTTTATTTTTATTTAATAAAAAATAATTTCTTTATAACGTAAAACATTTCCAAATAGGAGATAGGGGCAAATGCGTCAAATTAACGTATTTCAGACATTTCAGATGTTTGTTAGCAAACATATTGTCTCAAATTCGGTACTTAATTTTCAGACTTCCGCCATAATTATCAAACAAGTTTTTGGACTTCAGATTTCAGCCTTCAGCCTTCAGATTTCAGATTTAGGCTTTAGACTTCAAATTTAACAAACGGGGCCTAAGTCTGGTATTTATAGCATACGTGAAGCAGTTGTGTGCAAGCGGTCAGTTGTGGGCAATCGGTTAGTTGTGCGTAAGGGTTTGGTTGTGGAGCACAAAAAGGATGGTATAAAGTGATAATTGAAGAACTGATCCCACATTTTCACCTTGAAGATAGGAAAGGTAAAGATGTAGGATCAAGGGGGCATCTGTTGAGGCATAAAATTGATCAGAAGGAAAATATATATATAACTTTCATCATTGAGTTGTGCGGTGCACAACATGACTTGCTTAGAGAGTAGTGTTGTGCGGCGCACAACGGGACTTGCATAGGGATTATGGTTGTGCGACGCACAACGGTTAGAGTCACATAATGTGAATATGCGCACAAGGGAACTAGCGCACAATGGAGACTTGTGTTATGCGGATTGAGAGGTTGGCGCGTGTGGGAGTCTATAAATACTCCATTTCTCCTTATAATTCATTCGTTCGAGCAACACCAAGACAGCAGAGAGAGATCCAGACTTCGGAGAGATTCAGGTATTCAGGGCATGCATTGTGCGGCACACAACTCATGGGGCGCACAACCCAAGTGGGCACACAACAACTTTGCTTGTCAGTTCAGTTCAAGCTTAAGTGATGGTTGTTCAGGAACATGGAACATCAAAAGCATGGACTCAATCAAAATAAATATTAGTTCAACCAGATACAGTTGGAGATGCTACAGAAATGAATGAATATTGGAGAATTACTATTTGTATTGAATTATATAAATGCTTTACTTTGGAATCAAAGGAGATAGAGGATGTAAATGAATTCAGATTAAATATAGTGATCGTTCACTTTATTCTTCTTTGTTAATTGTTCAGTAAAATTAATTTCCAAGAATCAAATGCATTTATTTCTTGTCGAAACAATCGATCACCATTCGATGACATCGAACACGGGTCGATGTCATCGAATTTATGAAAGAAAATCAAGTTAGTTGCTGGACAAATTAAAGACATTTTTTAATGACTCGAGGACTTGTTCGATGGCTCGAAGCTTTGCTCGATGACATCGAAACCAATTCGATGACATCAAATTTTCTGTGGATTTTTGGCAAAACTCGCTGGACACATTGGGCACCATGTTCGATTACTCGAAGGCCCCCTCGATGATATCGAAGACCTTCTTGATGACATAGAAGGCCTCTTTGATGACATCGAATTTATTGAAGAAATTGAATTAACTCTCTGGACCATTTTGGACGCATTATCGATTCCTCGAACAACGCTCAATGACATTAAAGGCCTCTTCAATGACATCGAAGGCAAAGCGCGGAAAAAGTACATATAAAAGGCAGCTTTGATTACATCGAAGCAAGTTTGATGTCATCGAACGAATCGCGTGAAGTTACGCAGAGTTACGTGGAGTGCATACATTTAAGGCAATTTGTAGATTTTTCCAAGTCAATGAGAAAGGAGGTGTTGCTCAACTATAAATAGGAGTCCCCACGGAATCCTTAGGGATCAATCTAGGGTTTGGAGGAGCATAGCACAAGGACGGCGAGCCTTCGCCAAGCATTTTTCTTCTTTCTTCCTTAGTTTTTCATGCTTTCTTCTAGGGTTTTAGATCCAATCATGTCTATGGTTAGCTAAACCTCTTAGGTAGGGCTAAGAGGTGAAGCTTGTAGCATGATGGGATGTTTTTATTGCTTTGATTCAAGTTTATGTTGAATTCTCTTTGATTCTAGTTTGATATTTAAGGAATTTTTTCAGTTATTAATGGTTTGTTGTAACTCAAATTATAGTAGAGCTGCAATAGCTTTGAGTATTTTCTTTTCATGATTTGAGATTGTGAAATTAGAAAATCCTGTTGTTCACCATTGTCCCTTGGGCATGGTTGGATGATGGAATCCCTTCTAACCTTCGCAATTCTCTTAGGTTTGATTCTGAAATTGGAATATACTATTGTTTGCCATTATCTACTGGGCATGGGTAGGTGATGGAATCACTTCCAGTTCACACAACTCTCATCCATTGAGAATTAGGTCAATGGAAGTTCAGATTTGGTTTTATTGAGGTATCATTCACCTAATAAGATAGGACTCTAATTCCAGTTGGGTCCTTAAATCAAGCATAGAACTCCCTGATTGCTATAAGTGGATCCTTGGAAACCATAGTTCCCACCTTTAAATTTACAAGTTTCTAATTAAATTCCTCACAATTACTTCCTTTAATTTCTGATTTAAATTCACATTTTCTTTTAGTTTTACTTCTAGTTGCTTTCAGAATACACACGAGATTAGTCCCTGTGGATTCGACCTCGGTCTCACCGAGATTATTACTACATGGAGACCCTACACTTGGGGTTGCGAACACAAATACTGCAGACAACTCCCTTAACCTTATCCTTCTTAAGTTTCATGGCCTCGAGTTTCCTTGTGAGGCTGGTCACTTTTACATTTAGACCATCTTCCTCTTTCAAAAGATATATTCCTCCCTTCTACTTTGATTGAGTAGGTTTAGAAATGGTGTTAGGCTTGGGGAGATGTTCCATGATTGTGCGGTTTCAGCGACTTTGTCAAAGTAATCCCACACATCATCGACATCTTTGTTCATGAATTCCCCATTGCACATCATCTCGACGAATTGACACATGGAAGATGTCAGTCCTTCATGGAAGAAACTTGTTATGTGCCACATTTCAAAACCCTATTGTAGCATGAACTAACAAGATCCTTGAACCGCTCTCAACATTGAAAGAATGTTTCATCTTCCTTTTGGGCGAAGTTCATGATCGACTTTCTGATGGTGTTCGTTTTATGGTATGGGAAGAATTTCTTTATGAACTCCCTTGTCATGTCATTCCATCTGCCAATAGATCGTGACATAGTGAGTCCAACCACGTCTTAGCCTTTTCTTTTAGGGAGAAAGGAAAGAGTTTCAGCTTGATCGTGTCCTCAGACACATTAGGAAAGTATAAGGTGGCTATGATCTCATCAAACTCTTTCATGTGTAGATATGGACTTTCATATTCAAGTCCATGGAACTTTGGAAGGAGTTGGATTACCCCTGGCTTAATATCCACATTACCTGTATTTTCTGGAAAAATTATACAGGAAGGTGATGGATTACCCCTAGCTATCGAAATTTGACATTATAAAAGCTCTAGATCTTTTAACTCAAGGAAATTAATCCAAAAAAAAAAATGAGCAACTTAGCTATGATACCACTTAAAAAGGCAAGCTTAATAGTCCTAGAGGGGGGTGAATAGGACTATGCGAAATAAAAAATTAAAGCGCAGAAATATTAAATAAATCTGAAATCTCAATCGCACTAGTATTGAAAAATTGATTCAAACTAGTTCGTAGGACAACCTACATCCAAAACAAAGTTTAGGTAGGACAACCTTATTTCATGAACATTTGTAAGAATCAAGATCTCAAACCAAGTAAGAGAAAAAAAAAAAAGCTATCTATTATAAACATTCACCACTTTTGCATAAATGAAATTACAAACATTCTCCACAAATGCAAAAAGTAAACATTCACCACAAACACCAAGAATTATAGTGTTCAGTGTGTACAACAACTATTCTCAAACAGCCACACCTACTCCACTCCCAATAATCACTATCCACGTGATATTGGCTTTCACAATAAATAAGGTTTTCCAGGGTCATCTTAAAACTTGATACAGTTGTGATTTTAAAGGGCTATCACAAACAAAAAATCCATCTTTGAGAATTTTCTGGCTATCTCAGACAAACCAAAATACAAAAGACAGAATATATTTATCTTCACGTTTGAAGATGTATCAGTCGATGTAGCCGTAGAACTGCTTCTCTTGTCGTAGATTGTTCAATGTTCAGTCACATAGACAAGGGTTCAAGGGTTCAAGGTTCTAAATTGATTTTAAATAGATTCAAACTAATGGCTACTTGTTTGAATTCCTCAAGATCTCAAAGAAAAGTATATACTCTCTTTATAAAATGAAATTCAAAGAATAAGAGATCTAGGATATAAAACAAATAAGCTATTTAAAAATTTATAAATATCGTGCAATAGCTTGAGTATAATAGGGGCTTCTATCTCTCTTGATGATGGATTTGATGTACTTGGATTGTATTTTCAGATTGAGAGAAGGCCTCTATTTATAGGCAGAAAAGTTGTTACTTCGACTCGTCTAAGACCTTCTTCGACTCGTCTAAGAACCGGATTCTGTTCCAACAAATTTTCAAATTTGAGCACGATCAGATAAAACAGAACTTCGACTGGTCGAGACCCTATTCGACTGGTCGAGCATGGTCTTCGACTGGTCGAGGGTGCCAAAATTTAGTTGTTAGACTTCGAGTCGAGCAACGCTCGACTGGTCGAAGGCCCCTCTTCGATTGGTCAAGCAGTTTGCTCGATTGGTCGAAGAAGTAACGGAAAAATCCATTTTTCTGAGTTTAAATTAGGACTAGTCGAAAATACCTTAGACTGGTTGAGCCATAGCTTAGACTAGTCGAACCTTAGTCTAGACTAGTCGAACTTTAGCCCAACATAAGTATAGAAATCCAGTCAAGTTTATGTTTTGAAAGAACTTAAGCCTAAGGTCTTTCTAAGGTCGGTTATACCTGAAAAGACTGATCTTTAAAGTAGATGGGATGCTTAAACATCATGGAACTTGTTCTTTTACTTGATTCTTCAATAGAGCTTGTAGTTGAAGATGGAGCTTAATCTTCTACTAGATCTTTAGTAGAACTTCAACTCAATCATCTTGAACTTATTGAACTTTTCATTGTAATGCACTACTTGACTTCGAACTTTCCATCTTGATCCACTACTTGACTTGAACTTTCCATCTTTATCCAGATAAGATGGACCACTTCATAAGCTATTTTGTCTAAATGAAATTTGACAAACAGAGGTGTGCTTTATACAATATAGCACCTACAGGGAACTAGGGTGCCAAGGATCCACTTGTAGCAATTAAGATGCTACCTTACTTGATTCAAGTAACGCAATTGGAATTGGAGTCCTATCCTATCCAATTAGAAAATATAGCAATTAAATCAAATATGAACTTTCATTGACTTAATTCTCAATAGATGAGGATTATGAGGATTGGAAGGGATTCCATGACCCTACCATGCCCAGGAGATGATGGTGAACAATAGGATTTACCAATCCCACAATCTCAAATAGTAAAAGAAGATATTCAAAGCTATCATAGCGTCTATTGTAATT
>JAJHSJ010000005.1:33493841-33765387 GCA_021015155.1 Magnolia officinalis | reverse complement strand
CATAGTTGGGTATGCTAGCGCAACACATCTTTGTGTGGATATCGGGCCGTAGACCATCGGAGAATCGCTGCATCTTCATCGGCTCATTCGCCAGGATCAAAGGAGTGTATCTGACCAGCTCCATGAACTTGTTCTCATACTTGGCCACGGTCATTCCTCCCTGATGGAGGCGAAGGAACTCTCGATCATTTCCTTACGGTATGTAAGGGGGAAATACTTTCCGTGGAAGCTGGTCTCAAAGGCCTCTCACGTCCATAGGTGCCCAGGAACAACTGTTCGTATGATGTTGTCCTACCATAGACTAGCCTCCTTCTCGAACATGTATGTAACCAGCTTAACCTGCTCTGCCTCAATGCAGTGCAACGACTTCATTATCTTAGAGATGCGGTCAAGCCAATATTCGGCCTCCTCGGGTCCGTGAGTACCCGCAGACCCGGGGAGGTCGGAAGTGCTGAAATCGTTCAAATAGGCCACTGACACTCATGTTTCCGGCAAGGTGCACATGTGGTGCAGGTGGAACCACGTTCATGTTTTAGGCAAGGGCCCCTGCTATGGTGGTCCAAATCAGCTGCTGCTACTATTGCATAAGGAGCATCATCTACTCCAACCTATCAGGAGGAGAAGCCGCTTGAGGCATGTGTGGAGTCGAGGTAGACGTACGATTCTGCTCGGAAACCGGTGGTGCAGGAGGTGTTGGCCCATTAGTGGGGCTAGTGGTCAGCTGTGAATCTGGCATCGTGTCACTGTCAGGGCCCAAGCTGGAGTCCTTGTGGCTATCGCTTAGGGGAGGTGCCCCATCAAACAATCCACCAAGTGTTAGAAGTGTAGTGTTCTGAGTAAATTTCGGAGGCATTGCCTATATAAAACATAGGGTGCAACATGCATGAGATTTAACATAACAGCGCTCAATTTCTTAAGCATTCTACACATTCCATAACAAAATAAGCTTCATGCATTTCATTAAACCAAAATTGTCACAATACATGTGATGTCATCTTACACGGATCAATACAGAAGATGTATGTGAGATAATTTAAACAAAGCTTTAAACACTAAAACATACCAACGACTCTACCATACTACTAAGTCTATCAAGGCTATAACATAGAAAATAAGAAAGCAATGAAAATCCAAAGATGACTACAACATATTGAAAGTGCCTTGGTTTGTCAAGTTACGTGAATGTTGAGTCAGAGTGTCTACAGAGCCTGATAGGAAGATCAATTCAAGCGTCTGCCTCAACCGGATGTGTGCAAGCTCGTCATAGGTAAAACGAAAGCCTCACATCCCATGACCCAAAACACCAGGTGAAGAAAACCCTTAAAAACAAGTTAGAAATTATAGGGTTTTAAGGTGAGAAAACTTTTTTCAAAATAGGAAAATCTCTAAGTTTTTATCGCCTTGTCGATTTTATCGAAACACCCTCGATATGATCGACCTGCTCTGTCGATGTCCTCGATACCTTAACGATATTATTGATGTGAGGACCAAAAGTGTCCAGCAACTAAATATTCATCTGGACGAATTTATCGATGTATCGATACATCTATCGATATCATCGATATAAGCACTAAATATGTCCAGCAACTTCACAACATATTTGGACGAATTATTGATGTATCGATACACCTATCGATATCATCGATATTCAAATCTCAAGTCCATCGAAAGTGGCTGGATAAGATCGACAAGCAGATTTCCCGTGCCCCTATTTTTTAATGAAAATCTCAAATTTCTTCGATATATCAATGCTCTTCTGATATGATCTGAAATCAAATAATGATAACATCAGAAGTCCATCGATGATATCGATCGAGGGCGCGCATTTCTTACAACAGATATTTTAGATCGTTTTTAACTATGATCAGGGGCCCTTGGATAGAATTGATATTCAAATATCGATGATATCGTCACCATGTCGATTACATCGAACAAGGTCATAAACTGTCCATCAAGCTTAAAGACAAATCAGCTGGATTTATCGATGCCTCGACTCTGATCTCAATATCATCGACATTCAAATTCCGATGATCTCAATGGTTCCCCGATCATTCATGAAAACCTGAAATATTTCAAAGTCAAGTCTCTCTCATTTTTCAAGTGTCGATGGATCGAACCTGTCATCAATGGAATCGAGTTCAAAATCTGATGACATCGATAATAGTTTCGATTCATCAACAAATTGGCAAAGAGTTTCAAAAGTGTATGACAATGAGTCTGAGTCATCGAGCATACCATTGATGCTATCGAGAGTATACGCTCGATGATATTGAACCTGCTCGATGATATTGAACTTTGTCATAAATGTGACCGTTTTATATCCGTTGGAACTTTTTGCCTATATATAGAGGACTTGTCTTTTGTTGCTGTGAGAGAAAGAAGAGAGAGCTTTTGTGTGTTTAAACTTACATCTTATATCCAAAGCCCTTTCTCTCATGGGATTTCATCCTCCAATCCACCCTCACCATTGACATTAATAGAGTGGATTGGGGAATGAACTTTCGTATTTAAGCATCCTCCAGCTACTACCTTAATGACAAATCATTAAGCTGGGATGCCTTGAATGCATAAGATTGGAATTGCTCTATATTCCTGATAAGAAAATATTTTGAGAGTCGGATTCCTTCTTCACCTTGACCCAACCCGAAGCTGAGTATTGGTACATCATTTTGTGTTACGGATCATGGGAGCAGAAGACTCTTCATCAACAAGGAGGAGGAGATCTTTGACACTGTGCTAAACGGGACTCATCAGCTTATTTGTAAGTATCCAGAGTCCAAGAGGACACTTGTGATCATTCCTTTCTAGGATTGGGTCTTAAGTAGTTCTCACCCTTTGAAGTGCTCAAGGAGGCCTCCAGCGGGAGTGTACATGGTGGGTGCGTTGTGTGGACCCTTGCTCTATGGAGAGCATAAACATCTGGTTTGGAGTGAACCAGTAAAACTCTGGGTTTTAGGTGAGCCGGGAAAAACCTTAGGGTTTGAGGTCAACTGTGTAGAAACCTCCAGTAGGGTCTTATGGAAGATCCTTGGACAGTGTGCCTAAAAGTGAGTGCGTTGTGTTGACCCTTGCTCGTGAGAGTATAAACAGTCAGCCTCAGTGTAGGTTGTAAGGTTGAAGGTGAACTTGATTTAAAACCTTAGGTTAGAGGTGAACCATTGTGAAACCTCCTTAGTGAAATTCGATACACTCAAGGGTTGAGTGCGGTTACCGGGAGTGGAGTAGACTTATCGTCGAACCACTATAAAATGACTGTGTTTAAGATTGTTATTTTGATTGAGTGATTTGCTTTAATACTTCCATATCTGAATATCTGATCACTCCTCACACACCACACAGTCATATCCATCATGAACTAGATTGCATATTGTTTACTCCTTAAGCAGTTTGTGATTGGATCCTCTACCAGACTTGGAAGCCAGTAGAGTTACATTGGAGTAATCCTAAGAATTGCATGATCATAGGATAGTGAAGTAGGATTTTTAAATCAATCATAAAAACTTTAAAAAGTCTTATTCACCCCATCTAGGACATATTGGCATACTCCTTCTTCAAGTAGTGCGGTCTTTACCGCCATTTCAATTGGTATCAGAGCAGGTCTCTCTTTTAGGGCTTCACCGCCTAGAGAGTGATCTTGACTGAAGTTGGGAATATGGCCAAAAGAGAGGGCTCATCAGTCACTAGACCTCCAGTATTTGACAGCTCAAACTATGCATACTGGAAGGCTAGGTTGCACTACTTTCTGAGATCTTTGGATCATGAAGTTTAGGACATATTTGAAAGTGGATACGTGCCACCAACTGAACAAATATACTTGATAGTGGCACAACAATCACAAAGCCCAAACCTAAAGAAAAGTGGACAATATTCAACAAAGAAAGGCAAACATCTGAAGCCAAGGCTATGAATGGTATCTACTATGCCGTGTCCCAAGATATATTCAATCAGATAAGTATGTGTGGGACATCCAAGGAAGCATGAGATTTATTGGAAACAACCCATAAAGGCACAAGCACTGTGAAGAGGTCCAAACTACAACTTCTGACCTCACAGTTTGAAGGTCTCAGAATGGAAGAGCGTGAGACATTTATGGAGTTTTTCACAAAGTTAAATATTATTTGCAACTCCATGGGTGGATTGGGAGAGAAAGTTCCGGTACCAAAAAATTGTAGAAAAATTCTAAGATCCCTACCGGAACAATTTAATCCCAAGGTTACAACAATTGAAGAGTGTAGGAACATAGATGAAATGAAAGTAGAAGAACTGGTAGTTCCCTACAAACTTTTGAACTACACTTCAAACAATCCCAAAAATCTAAAAACACTGTCCTAAAAACTTCAAAGAAAACAATTCATGAGGACAGTGAAAGTGAAAAGGAAGATGAAGATGAAGAAGTGGCTCTGCTGGCACAAAAATTCGGAAGATTCTTTCAAAAGAATTGTGGTCGGCCTTCCAAAGGAAGAAAGGTGAACAACAAACCCTCTGCAGGCAAATTTGGTAGAAGAACCAAAGAACCACAATACTATGCCTGTCACGAGTATGGACACCTGTCTACTGATTGCCCAAATAAAAAAACTAAGGGCAAGGCTATGGCTGCCACATGGGATGATACTGAGGAGTCAAATTCAGAATCTAGTGACTCAGAAAGCGATGGAGATAAAAAATCATTGAAAATACTCATGATCTCCACTACTTCAATCATCCCCACTGAATCTGAGAATGAGAAAGAATAGCTAGCCACAAAATCATCTTCATCCGACAATGGAAAAGAAGAAGAAATCGAAAAGGATAAACTGTAAGATGTGTATAATCAACTCTATATTCATAGCATCAATATCCTTAAGAGACTCGGAATAACAGAAAATAAAGGTAAGTTGCTGCAGAAAGATTTGGATAAAGCATTGGAAATCAACACACAATTGATAAATGATTTGCATCAATATCATATGGATAATGATAGACTTGAACAATTCAATACTCTTCTTAAAAACGAGTCAGAAAAACTGAACAAACAGGTTGAGCAATTAAAAGACAAAAATATGCTTCTTCAAAATGAAAATCATACACTCCTGTTTGATCTGGAAGAATCCAAGAAGATTGCGAAGATAAACTATAAGTTTTCCCAGGTGGCGAAAAGCTAGAAAAACTGTTAGGAATGGGAAGACCTGGGAAGGATAAAAGCGGTCTTGGATATGAAAAACATAAATCAAAGTCTAGAAATGCAGCACATAAAACTGAGAAATCTGCTGCTTCTGGAAGAAAAACCAGAACAACTCCAGTATGTTATTTGTGTGGTGATTTAGGTCATTATAATTTTGAAGGCATAACTCCTAGGAGGACTCAACCTAACTCTAGTCAGAATCATGTTAACAAATTGGCAACCAGAGAAATACAGAACTTCAAGAGTCCTCTTAAGAATATGGATAGAAGCAATGCCTGTGCATCACCACTCAAATCAATTAACAAAGTAAAATGGGTAAGAAAGAATTAGTTCGGATCATGTATCAAAATCTGAACCGGTGCTAAAATGAGGAAATATTTTTGGGGAACTTTAAATGATATATTTAAGGTACTTCACCTCCATTTTTTGTATAAACATTTAAATGTTTATAATTTTGTTGTGTACAGTTTGTACATAATTTTTGCTGAGTATACTGTTGATAGAGATACGAAAAGTATACTTAAGATCCATTTGAATGCTGAAAACTGAAAATCTTCATCTTCGATATGACTATCGATATGACATTCTCGATTTATTGATAGAAGGTCGATATTATCGACGGTTCCTTAGGATATGGATTGTCGGGTGGCCAAGAATGATATCGAAGACAGACTCGATAGAATCGATAAGCAACCTCTCGATATTATCGAAACAATGGTCGATCATATCGACAGATGCCACCCGATAAAAGCCAGCGAAACGAAAAAGGGGGTTATTTTCTCAAGGGTTTCACTGTCACCTTCTCTGCTCGATTCTCTCGACCAAATCAGTTGGAACCACGTCGGACTACTCAAATCATTCCACAAATCGGGTAATACCCTTCTAACACGTCAAGAGTCCATTCTCTTTTAGGTATTTGTCATTTTGTAAGTTTTTTGTTGTCTTTCCCAAATCGTTTAATATTCTATCTGTCACATGGGAAAGGACAAAAGTGTAGCATCCGGTCAGGGGGAGTCTTCAAGAACTACCTGACAAAAAGTCCTCGCCTCTAGAGAAAGAACGAGGGCCCTGGAAAGTGGGATCCCCACTCGGCAAAGATCACAGACTTCACGAGGTGGGTCCCAGACCGAATCTCTGGCACCACCTCCTCCAACTGGAGCAAGTTCACGACCATTCAAATACATGGGCAGGAAGCTTATTCAAGAGAGAAGGGTAGACAGGGAGTGCCTCAAACCATACAAATTAGAACCCCTGTTTGCCGCAATAGATTGGCTGCCTATTCTGAACTTTGGTGGGTCATGCCAACTTGAGAGAACACGCAACTTCCTTGCTGTGTGTCATTCACCGGTGGCTAACCCTCCTTCGTTCATGGTATCTTTGGGTGGTGATGATGTGTTTATCACACCGACTACAATAGCTGAAACTATCGGACTCAACATGGTCCCGGAAGGTATCCCAGATATGGATCTTGATAACATCAACATTCGATCTAGGGTCACTAAGTATCTTTGCAATGGTAGGGACATCCCCTGACATCAAGGGAATGTATTAAAATCCAGGTATATGGATCCTAGATTTTGGATTCTACATGGTATCTTCACTACTAACATCTATCCCAGAAGTACCAACCGGTCCGATCTCACCGGCCTCATGACCATGATCGTATACTCAGTTGCCAGAGGGTCAAAGATCTGCCTTCCAACTCTTCCTGTTTCTCAGTTGGTAAATGTCATCCACACATCCAGGGACCTCCATTTGCCTTACCCCTGGATTATCAGCATGATATGCAACAAAATCGGGTTCCCATCGACTACCGATCCGGTATTCCCACTCCATGTTTTCAATAAAAGAAATGTACGGAAAATGGATTTGGAGTTTCACGAGTACAAGGAGAACCCTGAGGAAGAAATCCAGGTGGAAGAAGCTGAAGGAGAAGGTGGTGATCCCATGGAGGGGCCTGCAACAGCTGAAGAGGCACCTCCTGGATCAGATCCAACTCCGTCCACGTCAACAGCAGGGTATGGAAAAAGATTCAAACTGGACAGGATTGGAGTGATTCAGAAAGACATCCACTCAGTTAAAGAAAGGCTTACAGTCCTAGAAAGAATGGTTCAAGGAGTGCAGAGCACGGTTTAACAATTGGTGGATCTGATGACGTGCCGACAGGACGACACGATGTCATCTCATTCTGCTCCGTGATGTTGGTTCATGCATGCTATCATACACACCCTACACTTGTCTCGTGTTTGAACATCAATTTTTTTTTTAATGTTCTTCGCTATCATTAGTGTGTATGACAGCCTTCCAAACATGCAAAGTTTTTTTTTTTTTTTTTTTTTTTACCCACAATTGGGCTAACGATGGTTACTTTTGGGCGCCCATACATGGGCTTGATGTTTTTGGTTGATGGTTGATCAGTTACTGCTGTGTGCAGCAGTATATTTTTTTTGGTTGGACTGAACAATTTTTTTTGGCTTGGGATTTACTGCTGTCTGGGGCAGTTTTGTTTTTTTTTTTTTTTTAAATATGGCTGAATATAATGCTTAACCTTTTTCCTACCATATTTGTGTTACGTTCCCGTGGTTTATCAATTATGGATTGCATATGATTGAAAATTACTATATAACTGCTCTAAAATGCATCCATAGGTTCTGAAATTGATGTTTGTTTAAATTGTATTACTTATTATACATCACTTGATCTGCCTCTCTCTCTCTCTGTTCGGTTCTCCGAAGCAATTCACTCTTTAGTCAATATCACCTGAGATATCGTTGTCAATGACTAACAAAAAGGGGGAGAACAATTACAAACACCCCGAATGGAAATTTGTGTATCTACTATGTTGTTGCAGGTGTTAGGGGGAACAGCTGCATCAAGCAAGGGGGAGTTTACAAGAAAGGGGGAGAAGCTACTGGGTGTGTACATGGGATAGAAATTGTAAAATTGTGTAAAAACATGTACACACAATTTAGGGTGTGTTTGTCTAGAACATTCTAGGGTGTTTTGGAGATTTTGTCATGTAATTGACAAAGGGGGAGATCGAAAGTGCCCTGGTTTGTCAAGTTACGTGAATGTTAAGTTAGAGTGTCTACAGAGCTTGATAGGAAGATCAATTCAAGCGTCTGCCTCAACCGGATGTGTGAAAGCTCGTCACAGGTAAAACTAAAGCCTCACATCCCATAACCTAAAACACCAGGTGAAGAAAACCCTTAAAAACAAGTTAGAAATCATAGGGTTTTAAGGTGAGAAAACTTTTTTCAAAATAGGAAAATCTCTAATTTTTTCTCGCCTTGTCGATTTTATCGAAACACCCTTGATATGATCGACCTGCTCTGTCGATGTCCTCGATACCTTAACGATATTATCGATGTGAGGACCAAAAGTGTCCAACAACTAAATATTCATCTGGACGGATTTATCGATGTATCGATACATCTATCGATATCATCGATATAAGAACTAAATATGTCCAGCAACTTCACAATACATCTGGACAAATTATCGATGTATCGATACACCTATCGATATCATCGATATTCAAATCTCGAGTCCATCGAGAGTGGCTCGATAAGATCGACAGGCAGATTTTCGGCGCCCCTGTTTTTTAATAAAAATCTTAAATTCCTTCGATATATCGATGCTCTTCTGATATGATCTGAAATCAAATATCGATAACATTGTTAATCCATCGATGATATCGATCGAGGGTGCGCATTTCTTACAACAGATATTTCAGGTCATTTTTAACTATGATCAGGGCCCCTTGGAAAGAATCGATATTCAAATATCGATGATATCGACACCAGGTCGATTGCATCGAACAAGGTCATAAACTGTCCAGCAAGCTTAAAGACAAATCAACCGGATTTATCGATGCCTCGACTCTGATCTCGATATCATCGACATTCAAATTTTGATGATCTCGATGGTTCCCCGATCATTCATGAAAACCTGAAATATTTCAAAGTCAAGTCTCTCTCATTTTTCAAGTGTCGATGGATCGAACCTGTCATCGATGGAATCGGAGTTCGAAAACCGATGACATCGACAATAGTTTCGATTCATCGACCAATTCGCAAAGAGTTTAAAAAGTGTATGACATTGAGTCTGAGTCATCGAGCAGACCATCGATGCTATCGAGAGTATACGCTCGATGATATCGAACCTGCTCGATGATATCGAACTCTGTCATAAATGTGACCGTTTTATATCCGTTGGAACTTTTTGCCTATATATAGAGGACTTGTCTTTTGTTGCTATGAGAGAAAGAAGAGAGAGCTTTTGTGTGTTTCAACTTACATCTTATATCCAAAGCCCTTTCTCTCAAGGGAGTTCATACTCCAATCCACCCTTACCATTGACATTTAATAGAGTGGATTGGGGAATGAACTTCCGCATTTAAGCATCCTCCAGCTACTACCTTAATGACAAATCATTAAGTTGAGATGCCTTGAATGCATAAGATTGGAATAGCTCTATATTCCTGATAGGAAAATATTTTGAAAGTAGGATTCCATCTTCACCTTGACCCAACCCGAAGCTGAGTATTGGTACATCATTTTGTGTTGCGGATCATGGGAGCAGAAGACTCTTCATCAACAAGGAGGAAGAGATCTTCGGCACTGTGCTAAACGGGACTCATCAGCTTATTTGTAAGTATCCAGAGTCCAAGAGGACACTTGTGATTATTCCTTTCTAGGATTGGGTCTTAAGTGGTTCTCACCCTTTGAAGTGCTCAAGGAGGCCTCCGGCGGGAGTGTACGTGGTAGGTGCGTTGTGTGGACCCTTGCTCTGTGGAGAGCATAAACATCTGGTTTGGAGTGAACCAGTAAAACTCTGGGTTTTAGGTGAACCAGGAAAAACCTTAGGGTTTGAGGTCAACCATGTAGAAACCTCTAGTAGTTATGGAAGATCCTTGGACAGTGTGCCTAAAAGTGGGTGCGTTGTGTTGACCCTTACTCGTGAGAGCATAAACAGTCAGCCTCAGTGTATGTTGTAAGGTTGAAGGTGAACCTGATTTAAAACCTTAGGTTAGAGGTGAACCATTGTGAAACCTCCTTAGTGAAATTCGGTACACTCAAGGGTTGAGTGCGGTTACCGGGAGTGGAGTAGACTTATCGTCGAACCACTATAAAATGACTGTGTTTGAGATTGTTATTTTGATTGAGTGATTTGCTTTAATACTTCCATATCTGAATATCTGATCACTCCTCACACACCTACACAGTCATATCCATCATGAACTAGATTGCATATTGTTTACTCCTTAAGCAGTTTGTGATTGGATCCTCTACCAGGCTTGGAAGCCAGTAGAGTTATATTTGAGTAATCCCGAGAATTGTATTATCATAGGATTAGTGAAGTAGGATTTTTAAATAAATCATAAAAACTTTAAAAAGTCCTATTCACCCCCTCTAAGACATATTGGCATATTCCTTCTTCAACTAGTGCGGTCTTTACCGCCATTTCACATATGACTAGTCGTCCGACTCTGTTGATGGAGGAAGAACACCCTTGTCCTGCATATAGCACAGGAGAGCCTTGAAGGTGCAAGACACCTTCTTAAATTTCTATTTCATGTAGGCCCTATTCACTTTAAGTTTAGCCTGGGTCTCTCTGACCTCCTATCTCAAGGCGACTTGGCCCTCCTCAATCTGAGCCAAGCGGGCTTCTAAAGTAGCTCGATCACGTTGGTGCTCATGTGTAGTAAGTGGAGAGCCTTCATCAGAGTCTTGGACTGTAACATCCCGAATTTTTGCCAACCTAGAGATAGTCGTCCTTAGGCAATGGGTCGATCCTAACACCTTATTAACTTGTCAGAACTCAATCCCAAAGTTTAAAATCGCTTTTTAACCCATTTCCTTCACAAATCTCACCTTTCACCACCTTGTTCTTTAAATTTTTCTAAGTACTTTCACATTAGACACTAAGCTTAAAGTTTAGGTGATGAAAAACAATACTTAAACAAAAAATTATTATACATAGTAAATACACAAATAAAATGGGCTTTTGACCATTACCCTTATGGAATCTCACAAAACGAATAGGTTATTTGGAACATTAGCCTCTCCTGCCCTAGGACCTTCTCCAGTTGTAATTAGGGAGTGATTCAGTTGAGTATTAATAACTTGAATCTCCTTCCATACAAACTCCAAAGGCCTAAGTACCACCTCAGGCAGAAATCACTCAGGACCAAATCCTTTAGAAATTAGGCGAGAATTAGCTAGTGTTAAACTAGAGTACCTGTGAAATTGGCACCAATCGCTTTAAATACGATCCGTAAGACCCAAAACAAGTAGAACAATTAGCACTACATTACCCTAAAATCTAGGATCAATCTCATTACCCGGTTGCTCTCGGGAGCACATTAAAACTCCATATCAGATCTGGACCGCACGTCGGAAGTCCAATTAACACAAAGTTAAACGGTTAGGACCGCCTTGCTGGACTTGACAATCATCTCGGAAATCAAATCCAGATAGTGTCCTGGGGCTATTTGCTTCAGCCTGGAGTGAGGAGTGTGAGAAATATGAAATTAATTAAAAATAAAATACAAATTTAAGTAATCTGGAACGTGTCGCTTACGGATAATTTTTAAGCAACCAGACCATCAGAATCTAACTAGATTCCACCCTCGGATCAGGGATATTTGCCCTTACGTGTCAGTGTACTTGAAATATCTGATCGAGTTTCACTGACCGTTGAACTGAAATTGGTCCGCCACGGGTGATTTGGGAATCCGACCGGAACAAAAACTTAACTAAACCTAGATATAGTGTTAGTGAGCTTAAGTCCGACCGCACACAGAAAAGGGGCCGCCAGAAGTGCTCCGTTGGATCGAAACGGACCCGCTTTGGACATAACCTAAGTATACCTTATTCCTGAGTCTATTTTGGAGAGTTTCTAACCTATATAAGGACCTTAAACCCTCTCTCATTCAGCCCATACGAATTTGAGAGAAATTCTAGGAGAGAGAAGAGAGAAAAGAGAGAGAAAGTGTGAGAGAAGTGGGAGCATCTCCCTGCCATTCTACCCTGCCGCTATACAAGCTTAACCATCCTATTCTAATCACTTTCCCGGTGATTCCAGCTTCGTTTCTAGGTAAGAAAACCCTAACCCTAACCTGTTTTAGGGTTTGGATTGATTCAAGTAGCGAAATAGCTAACGTAACTCGTGATTTAGGTCATCATATCGACGTTGACGAAAGCGTAGAGATTCTATCGACTCCGTTACAATTCTACGGCATAAGGCATGGACTTTAGACGTATAGGTTATGGTTTTCAAAACTTTCAATGTCAGATAATGATAGATTCATAATATGCATGCAATTTCACATGTACAAAGTGCTGTCCGTTTCGTTTTTCGGTTATACATTAATTATGTTGAATATTACTGTATTCCTCGTATTTGAGAAAATACCGTATACGTATGAAATACGGACTTGTGTTTGCCATGATTAATTGTTGTCTAGGTATGCTAGATACATGTGTATCAACTTCTGGGTGAACAGATTAGCCTAACACCTGTTATATTAATATACGTCGTGTATGTACTAGTTGTAGCCTAAGTGTTTGCAGAAATGTTCAAATGAATATGGAACTATGATTTATGCTTGCCATGACTATTGGTCGTGTATGCATGGTCATGGTTCATGTGGCAATCCTTTGTGAAAGGGTTCGCTACGACTTGTGTATTATATCTATGTTGAAATGTGTAGTCTAAGTGTTTGAGAAAATGCTTGTATAGGTTTGTACTTAATCTAGTAGTGCCTTATGTAGGTGTTGAGATAGGATTCTCAGCTACCTTAGTGAGGTGAATGATTTCCTTCATGTAAGTTGTTTAGTTTAATCACTTACTGATTTATGAAATGTATGTGTTTGGATTTCCTGTTTGCCTTGTGTTTTATAACATGCTTGTTAATATGTTTGAATTACTTATTTATTTAATTTTGCTCTGACTACTTCACATGTTTAAGTTGTATTCCATAAAATCCGTGAAGGGTGATGGGGGAGTGGTGTAACGATTCCGTGCAACAGCCCTGGCAGCCCTAAGCGGACAATATTGGATATTTGATTGTATGATTCGAAATCTTGATCCATTACTGCTTGAACTGTTTCGTAATTGAATGTGATTGGGGCTATTGTATAGTCCAGGCAATCGGTAACGGGATTGAATTCGTGGCTGAGATTCATTCGCCACGTGAGATGTGTTCGACGAACCCGAGTCGTAGTTCGGTTGGTGATAGTGGTTGGCCACGTGAAGTGCTTATGCACTTCATGTCGTTCAACTTGTTGTGTGCACGAGCTAGCCGAGCTCATCAAGTCACCCGATATGTCTAATGTATGTTCACCATGTTGGACGCTACTGCTTGAACCTAAGGTACCGAACTTACCAGTGCAACCCCGTTAGCCTTAGTACCTTGATCCGCTAAGACTGATGAGTCGGACATGGTGGTATGGGACACCGTGGTCGAGTTGTCGGCCTACGCTGGAGCCACGAGCCTCCCCGTAGTAACCAGTGAGCAACCTAGACTAGTGAGCCAAATACGGTGGTATGGGACACTGTATTCGAGCTATCGGCCTACACTACTTTGATGGGTGATGGGGGAGTGGTGTAACGATTCTGTGTAACAGCCCTGACCGTACCCGGTATAGTGACCTCGAGCATACTCTGAATTTGTGGAGAGGCGACGAGCCTTCCCGTAGTAAGCAGAGTATAAACTAGGCCTGTATTAATAAGGTGATGGGGGAGTGGTGCAATGATTCCGTATAACAGCCCTGACAGCCCTTGCAGCGACCCAGAATCGCATCATCGTATGAGATTATCTAGGATTGACGATCCTAGAATGGATCATTGTTTGAGAATAATATAAGGGAGGTACCTTAGTTTCTCAATACTGCTGTATGAAAAGGACTAATAACAACTCGGTAATCATGCTCATCATCGCACTGCATGTGCTTGGAAGATGTGGAGCACTGAGGGATGAACGCATGCCGCGGACGTAAGATGGTATCGCATGAGGGAGTATGTTGGTGAGGGCATGCATCATGACTGCATTCATACCTGCATTAATAAGGGTATTTAGGAGTGTTTGATTGTACTGCTTTATCATTACTGCTTGAATGAATTGATAACATGTTAACCTATGCTTTATTGTTCCACTGAGTTGATCACTCACTCTCACGTTACGGGACGGTGTTCCTGACACCCACCAGACTTTTCCTGATTGCAGATGGCGACGCTACTTCTGAGGCGGAGCCAGACTTTTATGACGACGAGGATGCTTTCTCGTATATGCTGTTTTCTGGCGGCTTCATGTGAGCCGTGTCTTGATCGACGGGGTTACAGGGATGTTGACTAGATGACCTTACATAATTTGGTATATTTTGGAATTGTACTTGTAATTAATTAACCTGGTAACATTATCACACTCTGGAGACTCACCATAGTTGATATATTTTATATATCGATCACAGTCTTTCGCTTGCTATCTCACTTGTCTCTGGAGTATGATATGTTGTTTTGGCTTAATCTCACTCATGTTCAATGCACTAATACGAACAACATTCAATCATCATTCATTATGTTGCATAAGTGATGCGTTGGAACTCGGGAGTTGAGTTTATGCTCAACCCTCGATTTTTAGGGCGTTACATGGGCCCCCTCTTCTTCCTCTTCCTGCTCTTCCTCTTCCTCACTTCCTTCCTCTATTTCATCCCCGTCCTCTTCTTCATCACTTTCTTCTTCTTCACTTCCGGTCCCATCCCCACTCTCATCGAGTCGGGCTTGACGTTGTCATGGCCCCAATACCTATATTGTTAAGCATAGTGTCATTGATGAAGAGGATCGGCGTAAGATTATTTGCGCCAAGTCTGTAGCCGAATTCACGAGCAAGCTTGCATATCAGTCAGCCGAATGAGAGTGAAATGTCTGTCCTAGGAGAGCGTGAGGTTTGAACTATCTGTGGTAGTACGTACATAGGCAGGCACAACTTGTCTCCTTGCCCAACTCTGTATAGGAAGTCTACCATTAAACGCGTTCATTCGCTGTGATTGCTCCACCTAGGATACACATTGTGTGTGAATATGTAGTGGAGTAGGCGGAAGTCATGAGTCATCTTGGTCGTTGGGAGGCAATTGCCTCGATTCCATTGGATTAGTTGGCCGTAAAGAAATCGTGTACAACGATCTCTTTCCCGCATACTCCTAAGATTTCTCTCGCTTACATGTTTCTCTCCACGCAGAATTCTCATGATTCGGGCTATCAAGTCTACATTGACAATGGCTTCCCACCTTCCCACAGGGATGAAGAACTGTAGAGACTCCAGTAGTGGATCTCGTATGTGGGCATAAAAGGCTCAGACAGTGCTCTCATTTGCACGTGACTTGCCCTCAAATATGGGACCCCATCTGGCGTCTAATAGGAGGTCCATCACCGGGTAAAGCCCAAATAGTCTTTCATCCATGTGTGCTTCAAAGATGACTCTACGACCTTGAAACCTACCATGTGCGATGCCCGCCGGTAGAGCTCTCTCGATAGGAATTTGGGGATCAAGATCCCACTTCGTCCTTCGCTCCCGCTCAAGGCCAGTGATAGCCTCGGCGCCTCTCTGCTTACTTGCACAGGTAGGATGGCTAGGCCCGGCTTCATCCCCGGGCGCCCTCTTCTTTCCCATAAGGGAAAGAAGTGTAGAGAGAGAAGATCGTAGCCACTATCTCAAAAAGAGCCATGGAAGTAGGAAAAGCTTGAGAATAGGGTGGATTATGAGGCTTATGTGTTATGAGACACAAATGTGTAGGCTTTGTGCTCAAATAGGTAGGAAATAGGGAGACAGGAGATGAGTTTTGATGAAAAATGGTGAAGGAAGGTATATGAAGAAGAAGAAGAAGAAGAAGGTATATGAAAAATGGTGAAGGAAGGTATATGAGAATGGAGGGGGGATTTGAGGTGAAAAATTAGGTTTTTGGAGGGGTTGGAAGGGTGTAAAAACTAGGTGGGAGAGTGAAATGAGCAAAAAGGGGAGAAATATGGGCCCCACATGATTTTCGTGGGCCCCACACATGTGCACAAGGTCGGCCCGCCTTAGCCCGCCCGGCCTGCTGGACCCGGACCTTGAGGCCTCGCGGTAGGCGCGATGCCATCACAGTCTGCTGGACCTGTGGGCGATGGCTCGCCCTAGGGACAATGGCATCCCCCTCCCAGGGTACCGAAAATGCACGGGGTCTACTTTGGTTCCCCCTGATTTGTACGGCTTATGCCCCCGAGTCTGTTTGAGACGTTTTTAGAGTCCATCGCCCGCATATTCATGCGTCCCGATCATTTGAGTGTGGAATATGCTGAATTATTATCTAAACCCGTCGATTGATAGTCTAGAGAGGGATTGGGATCATCTCACATGATCACAGATGCATACGGGTCCCGTTTCAACTGTCAGTTTCGCCCGTCAGCGAAACTTAGAATCCTACGACTGTTTCTACGTTTCATCGCCCCCTCCTAAATCAAAGTACGTCAGTGTGAATCGTGTTAGTATAACCCAGGTTCAGTTTAATCCAAATCATGCTTTGATACCAACTTGTAACACCCCAAATTTCGAGGGTCGACCAAAGGCTCAACTCTCGAGATCCGTTGCATCACTTATGCAACATAGATAATGATGATTAAATGTTGTTCATATTAGTGCATTAAACATGAATGGGATTACACTAAATCAGTATATCATACTCCAGAGACAATTGAATTATGCAAGCGGAAGACTGTGATATATATATAAAACATATAAGTGGTTGTAAGTCTCTAGATTATGAACGTGTCACTAGGTTAAATAATTACATGTATAGTTCCAAAATTTACAAAATGATACAATGTGATGGCATCTAATCCATATCCCTGTAACCCCGGTGACGTAACTCCAGGTTTACATAGACCCGCCAGAGAGTTGCATGTAGGAGAACTCCTCGTCGTCATAGAAGTTAGGCTTTATCTCGTAACCCTCACCATCACCTACAGCTACAACAAAGTTTGGTTGATGTTTTAAAACACCATCCCAGAGTGGGAGTGAGTGATTAACTCAGTGGAGCTATAAGGCAAAGGTTAACATGTTATCAATTTAGTCAAGTAGTAATGATAAGGCAATACAACAATCATATCCTAAGTACTCTTGTTAATGCAAGAATGGTATGCGATAATGATGCATGCCCTCGCTTGCACTCCCTCAATGACATCATCTCACGGTCGCGCATGCACCACTCCGGACACGTATGCTTCCTTGCCAAATCTCATGCAATGCAGTGCATGGTCGTGTTGGCCAATATTTAATTAGATTTATTCATACAGCAGATTCAGGAAGCTAAGGTACCTCCCTTTATATCATTTACCCAAACAATGATCCATCTATGGTCGTCAATCCTAGTTAATCATATACAATGGACAAGTTATAGGGCAACATCACTCCTGCTTGAAAAGCAGTGGATAGGCAAGTTCAGGTCACTACGAAGAGGCTCGTCACCTCAGAGTAGGCATAGTTTATATTTAAGCTGTCGGCCTACGCTAAGGTGACAAGCCTTTCCATAGTGACCTTGAGTATAAACTAGGCCTACGCTGAGGTGACGAGCCTCTTCGTAGTGACCTGAACTTACCTATCCACTACTTTTCAATCAGGGGTGATGTTGCCCAATAACTTGCCTATCTTATATGATTAACTAGGATTGACGACCCTAGATGGATCATTGTTTGGGTAAATGATATAAAGGGAGGTAACTTAGCTTCCCGAATCTTCTGTATGAATAAATCTAATAAAATATTGGCTAACACGACCATACACCACATTGCATGTGCTTTGGCGAGGAAGCGCACGTGTCCGAAGTGGTGCTTGCGCGACCGTGAGATAATGTCGCTAAGGGAGTGCAGGCGAGGGCATGCATCATTATCGCATACCATTCTTGCATTAAAAAGAGTACTTAGGATATGATTGTTGTATTGCCTTATCATTACTGCCTGACTGAATGATAACATGTTAACCTTTGCCTTATAGCTCCACTGAGTTGACCACTCACTCCCACTCTGGGACGGTGTTTTAAAACACCAACCAGACTCTGTTGTAGCTGCAGGTGATGGCGAGGCTTACGAGATGGAGCCCGACTTTTATGACGACGACGAGGAGTTCTCATACATGCAACTCTCTGGCGGGTGTATATAGACCTGGAGTTGCATCGCCGGGGTTACAGGGATACAGATTAGATGCCATCACATTGTATCATTTTGTAAATTTTAGAACTATACATGTAATTATTTAACCTGGTAACATCTTCATACTGTGGAGACTTACAACCACTTATATGCTTTATATATCTATCACAGTCTTCCACTTGCGTAATTCAATTGTCTCTGGAGTATGATATGCTAATTTAGTGTAATCTTATTCATGTTTAATGTACTAATACGGATAACATTTAATCATCATTATCTATGTTGCATAAGTGATGCAACGAATCTCGGGAGTTGAGCCTTTGCTCGACCCTTGAAATTCGGGGCGTTATAGGTCCACATTCCTGTAATAATAGGCCATTTACAAGCTTCATGAAGAAATACAGCATCTCTCACAGGCTGAGCACTCCATACCACCCACAAACGAGTGGGCAAACTGAGATTTCCAATAGGGAAATTATACATATTTTGGAAAAGACGGTTAACCTTGACTGCAAGGATTGGTCAATCCGATTGATTGATGCTTTATGGGCATACCATACTGCATTCAAGACTCCTGTTGGAATGTCTCCCTTTAGACTTGTGTAACGCCCCGAGTTTTCAGAACCTGAGTATATGACTCATTTTCCAAAAACCCAAGTGTTAACCTTTAAAGATACAAATTTCACGTATATATTTCTTTTTTCCTTCTTTTCAGAGCGGGCATTTAAGCGAAATAGGAACAAATCAAGTATAAATGGAATCTTCATACACATTCAAATATACGAGCGGTTACCCATAATGACTTATACAAACCAATGTCTTTATGATAATAAATACAATAAATACACAATTTAACACATGAGAAATAATAAAATGCATTTAAACTTGGGACGCAAAATCGCGCAACTTCTCTTAGAGGATACAGTCATGCATCCCTGATAATTGTACCCCGCTCTTTATCGATCTAGACATGAATATCCTTTAAGTCACCTGTACTACCTGTACAGTTATATATTTGATAAATGAGTGGCCAACTCAGTGTAAATTTCCCTCAAGATTACACAACACCGCATTAGTCAAGTATAGTTTTAAACAAAAGGCTTTCAAAACAATATATGATGCAGTCTTATTAAATGCATAGATGCGTGAGTGCACATCAACTGTGGATGCTCATCCAGTTGGCTTTTGGACAAAATCCATGCATGTAGCTGATCAGCAGTGAAAGTACATCGTACATGCGTAGTGCCAAGATGATCGAAAGTAGGACGATAGCAGGTGGTTTGGGAGCTAGCGAAACGATACCACAACTAAATCCTATAGGCACGTACTACAACATCTAGAATTAGCCACCCGTCATCGTTTGTATGCTATGAATGCATGATTGTAAGTGTTATTGTTTATAGCCCTTTTTGTTGTGAAATTTATGGTGTCAAAGACACTGTTAGGAAGCTAGCATATGTGAAGATCAAAGCTCTACTCAAGATCAACTTAGGAAGCTTGCATATGTGAAGATCAAAGCTCTACTCAAGATCAACTTTGATGGACAAGCACTGCTCACAAGTCAAGACTCGAGGAAGTGAGTTTGTTTGACTTAATTCAAAGACAAGGATAATGCAAGAAGCTTTCAAGTTCAATTTCAAGATCTCAAGAAGCTTTCAAGTTTGAACTACATCAAGACTTCAAGCTTCACTACTTTCAAGGTCACGTGTCTTTATGTTTCAATGTCCTTACTTCACTATTGAGGTATGACTGACCGTAGGTTGACCTTTAGAGTAGGCCATTTTGGATACATAATTCATATATTTTATATAAGAGTGTTTGGCCTGTTCTAAGACTAGTCCTGGACTTTGTTTGACTAGTCCTAGCACTGCTTCGACCTGTCTAAGGATTTCCTGGATCAGTCGTAAGTTTGTTGCAAAATTCATAAATTTTCTGTTAGGCTTCGACTAGTCCTGGGGACTGTTCGACTAGTCGTAGGAACAGTGTCAACTGGTTCTTTGACCAGTCGTAGACCTATGACTCAGACTACAGGGATGATTTGTACTTACCTTCGACCAGTCGTGTGTGACCTTTGACCAGTCGAAGTGCCTTACGACCAGTCGAATGTGCCCTACGACCAGTCGTGAAACTGTCTTATCTTATCTGCGCTCGAATTTTCAAACTTCTGTTGGACCTACGACCAGTCGTAGAGGTCTTTAGACCAGTCGAAGACGTGATTTATTCACCTATAAATAGAGCACGAATCTCAGAATAAAATAGATCATTCAAGCAATTAAAATTCAGCCTTCTGAGAGATAAATTTGTGCCCTGTTTAAGCTAAGTGTGCATATTTAATATCTTCTTTCTTTAGCTTTGTTAATTGATTTTGTTTCTTGCATTCCAATTTAATCTGTAAAGAGGAATGTTTATTTTCCTTTTACTGGAATCAAAATCAATTAAAGCTAGCTCATTTGTTTTAATTTAAAATCTATTAGAAATTAGAACCATTATATAGTGAGTATTGGACATTGAACTTTGACATTCAAATCTCTACTCCAACTTGGTTCTTCTAGGCTGCTACAACAAAGAAGAAAAAACAAGTATTTTACAATTTGTGTAATTTACTTTATTTGGTTTTATTTGAGGTTAAGTCAGAAAAATCTCATTGTATTCGTTATCTGAGGAGAGCCAAGAAAACTTAGAAAAGAGAGTTTTTGAATTGTGTAAGCCCTTTGAAAAAGACACAATTGTGAAGGTTTTTGGTGAACCTGTGAAAACCTATTTGATAGTGAATGCTAATATCCCCTGTGTGAGGATATTAGGAGTGGAGTAGCATTTTGTGTGGCTGTTGCTGAATAGTTGGTGTACACATAAGCGAACCACTATAACTCTTTGTGTTGTGTGAATGTGTGCTTTATTTTCATATCATTAATTATTCAGTTGAGGAATGTATATGTGGTTGTGAATGTTGTAATCATTTTATTTCAAGCTCAGTGGGAATGTTGTAATAGTTTACATTTAAATTTCAGCAATTTATTTCTAGCTATTCCTTTATTAAGTTTGAGCTTTAGTTTCTTTAATTGTTCTTGTAAGGTTGCCCTACCATTTTTATGGTGCATGGTTGTCCTGAGAACAATCAATATTTGAAATTACTTTTTATTCCTCCGTACAGTTTGAATTTATTTATTTCTCTAAGGTTTGAGTTCTTGATACAAAGACTTTTCTAGAAATCAAGTTGTCCTACCATAAACTTTGGTTTTTGGTGTAAGGTTGTACTTAGAACAACTTTTGTATCAATCTCTCAATACTTATTTATTGAGGTTGCTATTCATTTCAGTATTGTGAATTGATTTACTTTATTTGCCTATCTTTTTATTTAAATTCCGCTGTAATTATTTTAAATTTGGCATAGTCCTATTCACCCCCCCCCCCTATAGGACATATAGCTTGGCATTTCAAGTGGTATCAGAGCCAAATAGCTCATTTTTAATTGTTATTCTTGAATTTATTTCCTGAGCTAACGATCTAAGCTTTATATAAGATGTCAAATTTTGATAGCCATTCAGTCACTAGGCCTCCACCTTTCGATGGCACTAATTATGCCTATTGGAAAGCCAGGATGAGGATCTTCCTCAAATCCATGGATGAAAATGTGTGGCTACCCACAGTGAATGAATGGACCCCTCGTACCACTGAAGTAACTGGTGTTGATGGTTCAAAAACAACAAAAATAACGTCTTATTTTTCTTGGACTACACTTCAGAAAAGTGAGAGTAGTGGAAATGTTAAAGCACTAAATGCTTACATGTGCACTATCACCGAATGAATTCAAAAGAATTATATCCTGTGATTCTGCAAAACAAGCTTGGGATATATTAGAAAGGACACACGAGGGTACTTCAATTGTCAAGAAATCTAAGATACAAATCCTCACAACTAAATTTGAGGAAATACGTATAGAAGAAAATGAAATATTTATGGACTTCTATACCAGATTGAATGACATTGTAAACTCTATGTGGGGTCTAGGCGATAAAATCCCTGAAAGCAAGATATGTGCTAAAATATTACGCTCATTTCCTGAAAGGTTCAATTCTAAAGTAACCGCAATCCAGGAACTTCGTGATACGGACAATATGAGGGTTGAGGAATTAGTTGGCTCATTACAGACTTATGAGTTAACCTTTAAAGCTCCAAAAGGTAAATCTATTGCCTTAAAAACTTCTAAAATTGTTTTTCATAAAAATGATTTAAACTCTGATTTAGAAAACTCTAAAGATGATATGGCCCTTTTGGCGAAAATGTTTTATAAGATTTTT
Organism: Magnolia officinalis; assembly: GCA_021015155.1. Taxonomy (NCBI): domain Eukaryota; kingdom Viridiplantae; phylum Streptophyta; class Magnoliopsida; order Magnoliales; family Magnoliaceae; genus Magnolia; species Magnolia officinalis. The sequence goes on along the minus strand of JAJHSJ010000005.1, from coordinate 33,742,743 downwards.
AAAAGTAAAACGAGGGTTGATCTTCAAAAAGCATATGATAAAAAGAAACCTAAAACTAAATCAAGAAAATCATTGAAAGACAGTCAGTGCTACAACTACCATGAGTATGGGCATTTGGCTAACAAATGTCCTAATAAGGGCAAGTCGAAAAAGAAAAGTATGATTGTTACTTGGGATGAGTCCTCTAATTCTGAAGTCTCTTCTGAATCAGAAGATTCAGAAAACGAGTCAAGCAATGAAGTTGAAGCTCTTATGACTTTAGCATAATTCACTTTTTCAGATAATGATGACTCTACAAGTGAAGAAAATCTGAATAGTGAATGTGAAAATGAAGATGATCTCAAGATGCCTACAATGCCCTATACAAGGAAAGTTGTAAAATTGTTGTGAAATTGAAACTTCAAAAAGAGAAATTTTCTAAACTCAAAGAAATTTATGAATCTCTTGTTTTAGAAAAGTCCCATATTTCAGACTGTTTTGAAAAGACAAAATGCGATTTGGATTTTAAAACCTCACAAAATGAAAATCTTAAATCTGAAAACAAACAACTAAAACATGAAGTCTATTCTCTCTTGAGTTTAAAGGAAACCTGGAAATATGCCCAAGGTGATCCTAAATTAGAAAAACTCTTATCAGGATCGAGAAAATGTGGCGATCGATCCAGTCTGGGCTTTGATAAGAGTATTCCTCCTAAACCAAAGAACACTCCTCCCAAGTTTGTAAAGGGAGAGACCTTAAACTCAAAAGAAAAAGATCAAATGTTTTCTAAAAAACTCTAAATGTTTTCAAAAACCTAAAAGTAATTATTTCAACTATAAAAAACAAAACCAAAACCCTTTGGCTGAAAAAATAGTTGATTACTTAAGGAGCTTCTAAAGTCTAACTCAATAGGTCATACTTATAATTCTAACAAACGAAAGATGACCAGCTATCCACCTAAACCCAAAATGGTTATGAAATGGGTTCCAAAGGTCACTTGTTTGGTTGCTCACACTGCTTTCAAAGCTACAAGTCATTCTAAATGGTACCTAGACAGTGGATGTTCAAGGTATATGACTGGTGATAAAGGTTTATTCACCGATCTCAAAGACATGACTGATGGTTTAGTCACATTTGGTGATGGCAGCAATTGCATGATTATCTGCCAAGGTACGGTTCAACTTTATAACCTTCCTTTATTCAAAAATGTCTTATATGTAGAAGGTCTAAAACATAACTTGCTTAGCATATCTCAAATATGCGATATTAACCATAGTGTACGGTTTTCTAATCAAAGCTGTGAGATACTAAATAACAAAGGCTCGGTAATATTAATTGGACGAAGAACTTCTGAAAACTGCTATATTGTAAGCGAATCCAGCTCATCTAATCAATTGTGTTACATGGTCCATACAGACGAGACTGATTTGTGGCACAGACGTCTTGGACTTGTACGCTGCCGAAATCTATATAGATTGAGCAAACAAGAACTTATAAGAGGTCTACCCAAACTACAAAAAATGGATAAAATATGTGGTGAATGTCAGATTGGCAAACAAACAAGGAACTCACACGAAAAGTTGAATTCCAATACCACATGAAGACCACTCGAGCTTCTCCATATGGATCTTGTAGGACCTACAAGGACAGAAAGTCGAGGTGGTAAAAGATATATCTTGGTAATAGTGGATGATTTTACCAGATATACATGGGTTGTCTTCTTAAGGGACAAATCAGAAACCCTTGAAGAAGTGAAAAAGGTTCTAAAAAGGATTCAAACTGAAAAGAGTTCTCAAGTCAGTAAGATTCGTAGTGATCATGGATCTGAATTTGAGAATAGCGGTTTTGAGAAGTTCTGGAGCGACCAAGGAATATTACATGAATTCTCAGTGCCCAAAACTCCTCAACAAAATGGTATTGTTGAAAGAAAAAATAGAGTGCTTCAAGAAATGGCTAATGTCATGTTGAATAGTATGAAGCTCTCTAAGAATCTTTGGGCTGAAGCAGTCAATACAGCTTGTTATATCATTAACCGGGTTTACACTAGTAAAGGTAATAATAAAACAGCTTACGAAATATGGTTTGATAAAAAGCCTACTGTCAAATACTTTCGAGTTTTTGGTAGCAAGTGCTATATTTTACGAGATCATGAAAATCTAGAAAAGTTTGATACAAAGAGTGATGAAGGGATCTTTTTCGGATACTCTTTAAACAGTCGAGCTTATAGGGTTCTGAACAAAAGGACTAGTGTGATTCAAGAGTCCATCAATGTGGTCATTGATGATCAATTGAACACACCAGTCTCAAGTTCAGATAATGATGAAATTCTTGTAATTGATAAATCTGATACTTCATCTAATCAGACTGATTCTGATCTGAGGACTGTTAAAGATCATCCAACCACACAGATTCTTAGAAACCCTCTCACTGGTGTACCCGTAGACAACTTGAGGATATATGTAATTACGTATGTTTTACATCCCAGATAAGTCCATCTAACGTAAAAGAAGCTCTTGCTGATGAAAACTGGATTGTTGCAATGCAAGAAGAACTTAATCAATTTGTTCGAAATGATGTCTGATATCTTGTTCCTAGACCTAAAGATAAACATATTATTGGAACAAAGTGGATTTTTAAAAATAAGTCTGACGAGCTTGGGAATATTATTCGAAACCAGGCAAAGATTAGTTATACAAGGGTACACTCAAATTGAAGGTATTGATTATGGTGAAACCTTTGCCCCTGTTGCTCGTCTTGAATCAATCAGACTTTTTATATCCATGGCATGCTTTAATAAGTTTAAAATTTTTAAATGGATGTAAAGAGTGCCTTTTTAAATGGTGATTTACATGAAGAAGTTTATGTTGAACAACCTATAGGGTTTGAAGATCCTAAGTTTATTGATCATGTATACCGTCTTAAAAAAGCTCTATATGGTCTAAAACAAGCTCCCAGAGCATGGTATGAGAAATTGACTAAGTTTTTACATTGTCATAACTTTCAGATGGGAAGTGTTAATAAAACATTGTTTGTTAAGAAACATAACGAAGATATCTTAATGGTTCAAATCTACGTAGATGATATCATTTATGGATCTACTTGTACTGACATGACTATTGAATTTGCAGATTTGATGAAATCTCAATTTGAATTGAGCATGGTTGGGGAATTGAATTAGTTCATTGGGTTACAAGTAAAACAACGACCTGATGGAATGTTCATCTCTTAATCTAAATATGTTATGAATTTGATTAAGAGATTTGGATTTGCAAATGGTAAGAATTTTGATACTCCTATGAGTACAACTTTGAAACTCTCAAAAGATTCGGCAGGCAAAAATGTGGATCCGAAATTATATCGGAGTATGATTGGTAGTTTATTGTATTTAACTACTAGTAGACCCGATATTGTTGCAAGTGTTGGTATTTGCACTAGATATCAGTCTGAACCTAAAGAATCGCATTTGATTGCGGTCAAACGGATTATACGCTATGTTGTTAGTACTGTTAATCTATGTCTATGGTAGCCACATGAGACTAGTATTCAATTAGCTGGGTACTCAGATGCTGACTAGGCTGGTAATCTTGATGATAGAAAATCAACCACTAGTGGTTGTTTTTATATTGGAAACTGTTTAGTTTCTTAACTTAGTAAGAAACAAAGTTCTATATCACTTTCAACAGCTGAAGCTGAATATATCGCAGCTGGTAATGCTTGTACACAGCTTGTTTGGATGAAACGTATGCTAAGTGATTATAGAATTAAACAGGATTCTATGTTATTATATTGTGATAATACCAGTGCCATAAATATTTTGAAAAATCCAATTCAGCATTCTCGTACTAAGCATATTTATATTAGATTTCATTATATTCGAGATTTAGTAGAAGAAAAGGTAATATCATTGGAATATATCCCTACTGAGAATCAACGTGCTGATATTTTCAGTAAACCGCTCGACAAAAATAGGTTTAACAAAATGAAATTTGATCTTGGCATGTGCATTCTAAAATGATTATTTATGCCTATTTGTATCATATTGTATATATTTGCTAGTTTAAATTTCAAAATTTTTGAAATATACATGAAAATCTGATTTTTTGGTGGTACTCGACCAGTCGCAGATTTCCTCGACCTGTCGTGGCACGACCGGTCGAAGAAAACCCACGACCAGTCGTAGATCGCGGTGATTTATATTTGGGGGAAATCACCTTCTTCCTCATTTCTTCTTTCATCTCCAACTAGTCGACGCTCAACCAGTTGAACCCACCTTCCAAATCCTTCAAGGTTAGTGTTTCATTTGCTTATTTCTTATGGATTTGTGTCTAGATTACCTATATTTTCCTCTTGAAGTTGTCTATTTCTTATTTCGTTGTGATTTGGGGTTTTTCTTTTGAAAAATTTGTTTTGAGAAAATCATCTTCTCAATCCTTTGCAACTCTTTACTTTCTTGAAATCCTTGTTGCAAATGACATCTAGAGGGAAAAAGTCAACATCCCATGGTCCGTCTTCTTCTTCCAGATCAGCCCCTCTCACTAAGCGTCATCATCGGATTCCCGATGATGATCTATCTTATGTTCGGGATATCAGATTGCGCAATGTTATTATTGAACATCAAGTTTCTATTAATCATGTTGCTCCTTTTGATATCCTTCCTATGCTTCTAGCTGTAGGTTGGGATAACTTATTACATTGGGGTGGGCCAGCATACCGGTCCATTGCATAGTCCATGTTCGCATAAATATGTGATTTTTTACTGGAGAATTTAACTTTTAAAATAGCCACTAAAGAAAGACCATTTGACATTGATCGTCATTTGATTTCAGCTCTTATGGATATTCCTGTGAATGATGAGGGCATTCCTATCCATAATTTATTTGATAAACCCTCAGAAACTGAAAAATGTTAACTTACTAGAGATTTATGCAATCTAGATGCTCAATGGACTCATAAAGGGAATGCGCTTCCCTCAAGGTATTTGTTACCCAAATACAGAGTTCTTCATAAAATCTTTGTGTCTAACTTATATCCATGATCGGATAATAAATCTGAATTGACTTCCTTCATGGTTCGTGTTCTTCATGTTGTTGCCTGTGGTACATCTATCTGTTTACCATCCTTGATTTGTCACTTCATTCTTAATTTTCGTCTCCATCCTGGTCATAATGACATTCCTTTTGCTTATTTGATGACAATGTTGGCTACTCATATGTTATGCCGGTTGGTGAAGCCCCTATCCATCATCTGATATTTAACAATTCTAACCTAAATAAGATGAAGTTGGAAATGCTTCTTGGTCAAGGTGATGGTGTTGGCAATGCTGAAGCTGATGATGAGGAAGATGCTGCTAATCTTCTTCCTGGTGATATTAATATGGATGATATTTTTGAAGAACTTGATTCTGATTCTAAGAGCCTTCTGACTTTGATGCTCATCTACATGCATTGGAGGATAAGGTTGAGGATATAAATGTTAAGATGGAAAGCATGTCTGTTGCTAATGATTTACATTTCAAGTATATGTACAAATATCTTAAGCGTTTGAACAAGGGCATGCATACACTTGATCCGTCTATCCCTGCTCCTTCTTCTGGTTCAGATTAGTTCTTTTAAGTTATCTAATTTGTAATAACTTTACTACTATTGTGCTAGTTTTTCTTTAACTCAGTTTATGAATTATGTGAGTTGATTATGCTATTCTCTCATATCTTGTCTTGCTATCTCTCATCTATCTCTCTAATTTATTCTCCTTAGTCTATCTGTTATGTGTTTCCTTTATCCTCTTGTGACAAAAAGGGGGAGAATGGATATGTCTCGCTTGGATATGTCTTATATGTGTGGAGAATGGATATGTTTTATGCACTCAGGGGAGAGTTTTGTGCAAATGTGGACTGTTGAATACTAATTTGCAGGTTCATGTTACTGTGCCAGTTGATAACAACTGGTGCATGATTCGTTAATCAGAATATTCAGTGTTTTGTAACATATCTTGGAAATGTGTTTTGTCACTAATTTGACAAAGGGGGAGATTGTAAGTGCTATTGTTTATAGCCCTTTTTGTTGTCAAATTTATGGTGCCAAAGACACTGTTAGGAAGCTTGCATATGTGAAGATCAAAGCTCTACTCAAGATCAACTTAGGAAGCTTGCATATGTGAAGATCAAAGCTCTACTCAAGATCAACTTTGATGGACAAGCACTGCTCACAAGTCAAGACTCGAGGAAGTGAGTTTGTTCAACTTAATTCAAAGACAAGGATAATACAAGAAGCTTTCAAGTTCAATTTCAAGATCTCAAGAAGCTTTCAAGTTTGAACTATATCAAGACTTCAAGCTTCACTACTTTCAAGGTCACGTGTCTTTATGTTTCAATGTCCTTACTTCACTATTGAGGTATGACTGACCGTAGGTTGACCTTTAGAGTAGGCCATTTTGGATACATAATTCATATATTTTATATAAGAGTGTTTGGCCTGTTTTAAGACTAGTCCTGGACTTTGTTTGACTAGTCCTAGCACTGCTTCGACCTGTCTAAGGATTTCCTGGATCAGTCGTAAGTTTGTTGCAAAATTCAGAAATTTTCTGTTAGGCTTCGACTAGTCCTGGAGACTGTTCGACTAGTCGTAGGAACAGTGTCGACTGGTTCTTTGACCAGTCGTAGACCTATGACTCAAACTACAGCGATGATTTGCACTTACCTTCGACCAGTCATGTGTGACCTTCGACCAGTCGAAGGTGCCTTACGACCAGTCGAATGTGCCCTACGACCAGTCGTGAAACCGTCTTATCTTATCGTGCCCGAATTTTTAAACTTCTGTTGGACCTACGACCAGTCGTAGAGGTCTTTAGACCAGTCAAAGACGTGATTTATTCACCTATAAATAGAGCACGAATCTCATAATAAAATAGATCATTCAAGCAATTAAAATCTGGCCTTTTGGGAGATAAATCTTTGCTCTATTTAAGCTAAGTGTGCATATTTAATATCTTCTTTCTTTAACTTTGTTAATTGATTTTGTTTCTTACATTCCAATCTAATCTGTAAAGAGGAAGGTTTATTTTCCTTTTACTGGAATCAAAATCAATTAAAGCTAGCTCATTTGTTTTAATTTAAAATCTATTAGAAATTAGAACCATTATATAGTGAGTATTGGACATTGAACTTTGACATTCAAATCTCTACTCCGACTTGGTTCTTCTAGGCTGCTACAACAAAGAAGAAAAAACAGGTATTTTACAATTTGTGTAATTTACTTTATTGGGTTTTATTTGAGGTTAAGTCAGAAAAATCTCATTGTATTGGTTATCTGAGGAGAGCCAGGAAAACTCAGAAAAGAGAGTTTTTGAATTGTGTAAGCCCTTTGAAAAAGACACAATTGTGAAGATTTTTGGTGAACCTGTGAAAACCTATTTGATAGTGAATGCTAATATCCCCTGTGTGAGGATATTAAGAGTGGAGTAGCATTCTGTGTGGCTATTGTTAACAGTTGGTGTACACACAGGCGAACCACTATAACTCTTTATGTTGTGTGGATGTGTGCTTTATTTTCATATCATTAATTATTCAGTTGAGGAATGTATATGTGGTTGTGAATGTTGTAATCATTTTATTTCAAGCTCGGTAGGAATGTTGTAATAGTTTAGATTTAAATTTCAGCAATTTATTTCTACCTATTCCTTTATTAAGTTTGAGCTTCAGTTTCTTTAATTGTTCTTGTAAGATTGCCCTGCCATTTTTATGGTGCATGGTTGTCCTGAGAACAATCAATATTTGAAATTGCTTTTTATTCCTCCGTACAGTTTGAATTTATTTATTTCTCTAAGGTTTGAGTTCTTGATACAAAGACTTTTCTAGAAATCAAGTTGTCCTACCATAAACTTTGGTTTTTGGTGTAAGGTTATCCTCAGAACAACTTTTGTATCAATCTCTCAATACTTATTTATTGAGGTTGCTATTCATTTCAGTATTGTGAATTGATTTACTTTATTTGGCTATCTTATTATTTAAATTCCGCTGTAATCATTTTAAATTTGGCATAGTCCTATTCACCCCCCCTTTAGGACATATAGCTTAGCCATTTCAATGATTAGCCCATCTGTCATTATTCCATTTACAGCCAGCCAGTTTAATAAAGCTCAATGGTCACTACGGGGGGCTTATCACCCAGCGTAGGACGACAGCTCGGGCATAGGTCCCATACCACCATCCCGGGCTTATGAGACTCCAACATTGGGATGTTTAATGGAAGCCCATCGACTAGTGGCCAATCATAATTCATTATATGGGACTTACCATCACATGGTTGTACAAAAATAATACATCAAACCCAAGGGCAATTCCAAAACTAAGCCACATACGGCAATTATTAAAACTAAGCCACATAGGGAAATTATCAAAACTAAGCCACATAGGGCGGATATCAAAAGTAAACTACATAGGGCAGATATCAAAACTATGTAATAAAAAACCATCCTAAAAAACCAATTAGACACAATAACCCATGGATGGTAGGCCCACATCAATATTCCATTTAACCCATCATTTAAGTAATCACTAAGTCAAAGGTCCATTATAATCACGATCAATCAAGTTACATCCCAAGTTTGGATGTACATCTATAAGTGGGGTTTCCCCACGATGTACCAATTCAAGTTTCACAACCAATCCACAAGCATGGAAAAAATATACAAGTGCAATATATAAAATGTTCATACAGGATAAATATTGAGCATAAAATCTAGAATTTAATTCCAACAACTGGTACAAATAATTATGAGATAGAGATATCAATTATCAACCAAAATTAAAGCATAAACTATCACTTAAGCTAATGGGAAAATGGAAAGCTCAAGGGGAAGAAATCATCGCCTTGTAAGTCGATTATCCCTTATCTTTTCTCCACTAACTAAGAACCATGTAACGTCTATTCGTTTGCCTTGGAGAGTCAACCTGGTGCAACTAGGTGCAATGGTTCAATCCTATTAAGGATAAGTTAACTTTCTTAGAGAGTGACCGACATCAGTTGGCTATAGGCCATATTAGGTCTCCCCTTATCAGGAAACATCTAGGTAAGAGGGGAATCGACTCATGGAGTCGACTCAGTCGGTTTGAACTCGGTTGGGAGAGTTACCTGGAGAGTGGTGCTTGTGTTGGGATTTAGGCCAAGAAATTCGATAGTCGGGGCCGATCTACCAGCTATGGACAACCCTGTAATAATGACATTCGAGTTAGCTTTCGTGACTCAAAGCAAGTCGACTCAGTTTTAAATCATTCTTACTGGGTTGGCACTGTGACAGCTGTTGGATGAAATCAGTGGCAACTATACCCATCGCTTGTTTGGCTGGCTAAAGCACAACCAGTAGGTAGAGCTGGTCTGGAGAGTCTGCTGATATGAATGGTCATGGGTCAGTTATGCTCGCGAGGTGGCCTATCCACTCTCTCAGTCTCTGTTCCTGTTGGAACTTAGATTGGGTTGAGCTGAGGCTCGACTCGATGACTCGGAGGGCCGACCTAACCCAGGTTGTTGTCGTGAACAGGCAGACCCAGCCGGATGATTGTCCAGCAGTCAGGCGCTGTGGTGCAGCTCGGGTCGACTGTATCGACTCAACATAGCAGGGGAGCGTTCACGCTCTCTCCCCTTCCTCTCCTGATTTCCCATTCTCTTTCGTTTTTCTTTCTCTCCCTACTATTATAGAACCGGGGTGGCTAGGCCACCACAGGTCGAGTCAACTCAGACGTCTAGTGTGGTGCAGCACCACAGCCCTTCGCCGATTTTCTCTCCCTCTCTCTTCTCCTGTTCTCTCTCTCTCTCTCTCTCTCTCTCTCTCTCTCTCTCTCTCTCTTTTCTCTCCTGGTAGCTCGGTGGGAATCCCAAGAATACGACTTTTATTTATAGATTGAGGGTTCGTTTGCACGGTTACAGCGAAAGATCAAGATAAGTGCGGCTGCACTTACGGCCTCATCTTTGATCCTTGCGTGCATAGCTTTGATCCACTATAAGGGATGGATTCCCATCATTGTGGCCCACCGAAAAATTAACTTAGATCTGTAAATGGGGCCCATGTCATGATGGTGGGTTCTTAGGTTGGACAGGGAAGATGGTGTCGCCTGCAATGACATTTTTCTTTCTTAGGCCTATCACGATGATCTGCACCGTTTGGATGGGCCAGATGAGACCCGTGATTAGTGTGGGGTCCACTTTTGATTTACATTTCATTCAAGTGCAACATCTCACGAGATAATCCACCGCGTCTTCCTTCTCGCGTGGAGGGGGAATTTCTCGGCTATCTCTGGAGCTCAAGGATAGGCTGGGATCGCACCAGCGGGACTTTCCCGAAGTGGGAATGTCTCCCACGTCTTTTCCATTTCGTAGTCGGGTGCCTTTCCATTTTTGGTAGTGAAGGAAGGGCGTGGATCGTCACTCGGAAGGCGGTTAGGATGGAGAGAAGGGGGCTAACACGAAGAGAATCTCCTTTTTGGGAGAGGAGTCGCATACGCACCTCACCTTGGGCCACAACTGAGCTCTCATATGAGTGCATGGGGTCACGCTAACGGACGGCCCTGGTCGGTTCTGCCACCCGGTCACAATGAACGGTTCAGATTACGATGGTGGGCCTCAGCTTGGGTGGACGACATCATTCGTTTTGAATTTGGGTTGGCAGGAAGTCGGGCGAGAGGAAAATCCCTCTCTTTTACGGATTCTATTGGGTCAAACGTCGTTTGACCTGATATCGGGTTTGGTGCACAGCGGGTGCACATGCATTGTGCACTCCAACAGCTTAAAAGTGGGGCCTACTATGATGCCCTCCGAGATATGACCCGTGCATCAGACCCCTCAGGTCTAAATGGGTCCCCTGACCAAAGATCACGCAGATTCAAAGTTTAGGTGGGCCCCACAACTTGATTCAGATTCTATTTGTGGATTTGCCTCGATCCGATTGTCAGATTCCATCTAAACTTATCATCAACGGTAAAAAGGTCCACGGGACCACTTAACTAGAATTTAGTGGCTGGATTATGGATCATATGGCCTAATACACACTTATAATATTAAATATCTTTTTTACAATACTTTTAATATCATCATCATCATCATCGTCATCATTATTATTATTATTATTATTATTATTATTATTATTATTATTATTATTATTATTATTATTATTATTTTCTAAGTGGTTTATCGTGGTTTGCATCTTGATCAACGCCATTTATTTACTCAATCAGCCGCCTATAGGGCTTTGATAAGAAAGATTAGATTATTTTAAATTTGTAAGTAAGCCATACCAAGTAAACGTCCACTTATCAACTCTCGATATCCTAATGATTCAAATAATTCAACGGTTGAATTGACTCATCTTTAGTTATTAATAGTCCTAGGAACCCTAAGAAGTATTTAGGTGTGATCTGGTAGTCAAATATGGAAGTAGATGATCCAGTTTGTGTTTCCAAAGGATGGATAATCTAATGGGATGTTGTAACCTGATGAACGGTGGATTTCGTGATCCATAACTTTAAATCTACGATGGTCGATTAGATTTGTCTATCAATGAAATTAGAATCCTAAGAATAAGTTTTTCTAACGACGTGATGGTTGTCTTAAAGAATAACGGATGGATAGCTTGATGTATGGGTGCAGACTGCTTTCAATTGTCGGATTTTGACTGGAATGCACGTGAATGTTCGTTTAAGCTAGGTTTGTACTTATACTAAGTTGGGTTACTCAGTAGCACCAGAGTATAGAAAAGTACGGGGCATTACAAATTACCCCCCTTAAAGAAAATTTCATCCCCGAAATTCAACACTTCGACTATAATCGTGAACGACAAACTATTTTATGGCGTCTCTATGCATTCACTTATTTTTTCCATTAGGTTTATTGTATACGCAGGTGCCCATGACTTATTACTAGAACATGAGTCATTTCATCTACCCCCCTTAAAGAATTTTTTTAAAGACTTAATAATGCTTATCCTGGTTATTAATTGTAAGTGCTATTATGTTTAACGCATATGTTACACTTGCTTTGTCAAATTTCGTCTTGTCAAAACAACTTAGCATAGTGTTCTTCAAGTTAAAGACAAGCTCATGTTCAAGTTGAAGTCTAGCTTATATTCAAATTGAAGTCAAGCTAAAGTTTAAGTCACGTGGATCAAGATGGAAAGTTCACCTTCAAGTTCAAGTTCTACTAAAATTACTAGTAGAAGATCAAGCTTCATGTTCAAGTTCAAGTTCTACTAACAATGTTAGTAGAAGATCAAGCTCTAAGTGCAAGTTCAACTCCTACTGATGAATCTTCTAAGTAGAAGATCAAGCTCCTTTGAGAATTTTAAGTTTCTACGAAAATCAGTTCATACAAGTAATTTAAACCCTAGAAAGACCTTAGGTTTAAGGGCTTTTAAAACATATTTAATTTGGATTTTTTAACGTATAATTGACTAAATTTTGACTTGTCCAAACTCTACTTCGACCAGTCTAAGAAATTTCTCGACTAGTCCAAGGAACAACTGAAGTATAACAGAATTTTTGTTGCATCTTCGACCAGTCGAAGGACCCCTTTCGAGTAGTCAAAGGTTCTTCAACTCAAAGTCCAACAACTATAATCTAATCGGATTCAGCTTGCTCAACCAGTCGAAGGTCACCTTTGACCAGTCAAATAGGCTCTTCGACCAGTCAAAGATTTGTTGGAACTTATGCTGCTCGAATTTGAAAATTTGTTGGAACTGAATCTGGTGCTTCGACCAGTCGAAGGAACAAATTTTGTGACTATAAATTGAGGTCCTTTTTCAATCCGAAAATACAACTTAAGCCTATCAAAGCCCTAATTCAAGAGGGAAAGAAGCTCATTTATTGTCAAGTTATCAAGCAATATTTATAATTTTATTTTATAGATTTTTCATTAATTCATTTATCTAAAAACTCTGTCATTCTGATTTATCAAAAGAGTATTTACTCTTATTGAGATTTGAGGGAATTAATGCAAGTAGCCTTTGAGTTTAAAACTAATTAAAATCAATTAGATCCCTAGACCTTTTCTATTGGACTGAACAATGAACATTCGTCATTCAAGAAAAGTAACCTACGGCTACAACTTCTTCTTTGTTGAAGATAAGTATCATTTTACTTTATGTATTTGGTTTTTTATGAGATAGCCAAAAAATCTCATTTGTTGGTTTTTCTAAGATAGCTAGAAAATCACAGTGGGGGTTTTTTTTGTTTGTGATAGCCCTTTAAAATCACAACTGTATTAGGTTTTAAGGTGACCCTGTGAAAACCTTATTTTTAGTGAAAGTCAATATCACATGGATTGTGATTATTAGAAGTGGAGTAGGTGTGGCTATTTGAGAACAATTGGTGTACACACCGAACCACTATAATTCTTGGTGTTGTAGCGAATGTTTACTTTTCCCATATGTGGAGAATGGTTATAATTTTATTTATGCAAATGTGGTTAATGTTTGTAATAGATATCGTTATTATTTCTTGCTTGGTTTGAGACCTTGATCCTTGCAAACATCCGTGAAATAAGGTTGTCCTACCTAAAACTTTGTTTTTTGTGAAGGTTGTCCTACGAATTAAGTTTGAATCAATTTTTCAATACTAGTGCTATTGAGATTTCTGATTTATTTATTATTTCAGTAAGTTAATTTTTTATTTGATAGTCCTATTCAACCCTCCCCCCCTCTCTAAGATGTTAAGCTCACCTTTTTCAAGTGGTATCAAAGCTAAGTTGTTCTTTTTTGGATTAATTTCCTGAGTTAAAGATCTAGAGTTTTCATTATGTCAAATTTTGATAGCTTGTCTATTACCATGCCACCACCTTTTGATGGCTCTAACTATGCATACTAGAAAGCTAGAATAAGGATTTTTCTAAAATTCTTAGATGAAAACGTCTTGCAAGCCACTGTAAGCAAATGGAAACCTCCTATGTCTGAAGTTCTAGGCAGTGATGAAACTAAATCTATGAAAGAAACTGCATTCTATTTATGGACCACACCTCAAAAAAGCAAAAGCATTGCAAATGGTAAAGCCTTAAATGTCATAACTTGTGCTCTATCACATGATGAATTCAAGAGAATTATTTCATGTGATACAGCCAACCAAGCCTAGGATATTCTTGAAATGACACATGAAGGAACTTCTATAGTCAAGAAATCAAAAGTTCAAATCCTCACTAAAAGATTTGAGGAAATTCGTATGGAAGAAAATGAAACTTTCATGGACTTCTATACGAAACTAAATGATATAGTAAATTGCATGCGAGGTCTAGGAGATGGAATCCTAGAAAGCAAGGTTTGTGTAAAAATACTGCGATCTCTTCTTGAGAGATTCAATTCTAAAGTAACTGTTATTCATGAATTAAGAGATACTGATCAAATGAAGGTTGAGGAGTTAGTTGGTTCTCTCCAAACGTATGAGTTAAATTTTAAAGCTCCGAAAAGGTAAGTCCATTTCTCTTAAATCGTCTAAATCTGCTTCAAAAGAAAATTGTGTTAATTCTGATGTTGAAGATACAGAAGATGATATGGCTTTACTTGCTAAGAAATTTTACAGAATTTTCAAAAATAAGAAAAGATCAGATTTTTAAAAATCATCTGACAAAAGAAAAGGAAAAACTAAATCTTAGAAATCTGTAAAGGAAAGTTAAGGTTTCAACTACCATGAATATGGGCACTTTGTGAATAAATGTCCAAAAAGGGATAAGTAAAAAAGAAAGGGTATGTTAGCTACTTGGGATTAATCATCTAGGTCTGAAAGTTCTTCTGAGTCTGATGAATTAGAACAAGAAAATACAAATGATGTAAAAGTCCTAATGACTATAGCCAGAGTCACCTCTTCAGATAGTTGTTGTAAGGACCGTATCCTAGTACCATACCGTTCCACCAACTCCTGCTATCCTCCCTGTCGAATTTCGGCAACCCGCAACCTGTAGACAGTGTTTGCGTATGATCTTAAGTCGCATGTCGAAGATCTGGGTCGACTCGACTCGAAACTTGTACCCTAGCGACCGCACCATCGCCGCGGTTCCAATGTCGCATCTTGCGCACCAATGCGATGCTCAGGCTAGGAATTGTGGGCCCTCGTATATCTAGAGGAAACGCCGCGCATTGTGAATTCTGAGAGATTCTAGAGAATCTCTACCCATCTTTCACATCATTAGTCAAGTACACAACCCATGCCTTACTTTTCCCCCAAGACAAGCAACCACTCCCAAAGTCAACCCTCATGTCACTCCTCTCTTACACATCCATCATTTCTCTCTTACACCACCCATCCCTTCTCTCTCATTTCAATCCATCACATCCCCTTTCTCTCTCATTTTCTCTACCCATCCCAAGTAACCAAGAAGAGAGAGAACGTCGAAAGAGAAAGAAATCTAAGGAGAGAAAATAGTCAAGTGTGAGACCTATTCCCTACCTCAAATCTCACAATCCAACCCTTCAATCTTCATCTTCCACCATTAAAGGTTTAGCATAGTAGCTAAGGATTCCAAGGATCTAAAGAAGAGGACCATAGGTGGGTGTTTTGTAGGAATAGATTATAACTTTAGTGATGGGCCAAGTGGGGCCTACCGATTGATGGTATGGATCCTATTTGGGACCCAAGTGTGGCTAATGATCCACCATGATTCATATATGTAAATCCATGATGGGGCCATTCTCCATGGACCACACCATAATGTTTATTTGATGCTCAATATGTAGAAGTCATCTAAACCTTGGATTTGTAGTGGGGATGGTATCCCCACCTTGATTTTCTTATTTGTAGGCCCACATGTGGTGGGACCCATCTCGATGTGTGTATTGTAACTCAAGGGAGCTCATAGTGGCGGAGATCCCTTCCACTACCCGCCTCTCTCCCTCTATATCTCTCTTTCCCTATTGATGGCCCACCTTGATGATGTATGTGTCGTACCCAGGCTGTTCTCCAAAGTGAGACACCCCCATAGTCCAACCGGGGCCCACCTTGCTGACCAACTTGCTGCCCATTTTTGGGCAGGCCTTGGCGAAGGGAAACACAAATATCAGCTTGATCGTAGGATAGTGGGGTGGCCCACCCATGTGGACCCCACATATATGTATGTATGATATCCAGGCCGTCTATCAAATGGGCCAGCGGTTAGTTGGACCACCTGTGGGACACTGATGGACACCGTCCAACAGTTGCAAGGCCGCCCACCCTGATGTCTAGGTTTTATCCTCACCCTCCATCTGAGGACGGTGGAAACCACCCTGATGTATGGGTTTTATCCTCACCATCCATCTAAGGATGGTGGAAAGCATCCTGATGGAAACCAGCCTGATGTATGGGTTTTATCCTCACCGTCCATCTGAGGACGGTGGAATCCACCTTGAGGTATGTCATATCTTCACCATCCATCTAAGGGACGGTGGGAACCACACTGATGTATGTATTTCCTGCACACCATCCAACTTGGGACGGTGGGGCCCTGACATATGTGTTTCATCCAGACCATCCAGGTCGTGGAACTATGGGCCATGTGTAAGTGGGACCCACCTGATGTGTTGCATCCCACTGTCCAGTACGTGGGACCCACTTGTATGTGTTGTATCCACACCGTCCGTCAGTGGGACAGCAGGCCCACCATGTATATGTACCAAACCTAGGCCGTCCATTGGCTGGACGCCTGACAAGCCAGGCCACTGGCAAGCCCACCAGTTGTATGCAGGGCCCACCTCCTAGGCGACCCACATACTAGTGGGACCCACTGTAATGTGATTTATCCAGGCCGTCCAAGTGTTGGACGTCTAGTAGGCCCAAGTGGGCTGGACGTTCAACCATTGGAGCCACCTGTTGTATGTGTTCTATATACACGTTGTCCATTCATTTTCAGGAGCGGGTGGGCTGTCTTATAAGGCCCACCATGATGTATGTGTTATGTACACACCATTTGCCCATTTTTCTAGGCCATGGATTGCTTCATGTGGCCCACTATGGTGTATGTGTTACACACACTATCCACCCATTGTTCCTAGGCCATCGGCTATTTCATGAGGCTCACCATGTTGTATGCACTATAAGCACGCTGCCCATCCACTCTTACCAGTATCATAGGGCCGTGGGCCCCATTGTGAGTTAGATTTCAATCCCAAATGGGCTGCACCTCAAGAGAAATGGTGGTTAAAGGTCCACCATTGTAAACCTCCCTAGGGCCCATTGTAAGCCCACTCCCCATCTCCCTTAATGGGCTATCCCTAACCGTTGGTCCCCCATTGATGTTAGTGTTACCCATCTTCCCTATTGGGTTATCCCAAATCATTGGGCCCCCATTGATGTAGAGGTAACCACCTTCTCTTATTGGGCTAACCCAAACCGTTGGGTCCCCATTGATGTTATTGCCTTCCATTACACTTTGTAGTAATATTCAAACCTTGAAGCCCACCTTGTGTACTTATCAGGCCTCCATAGGGAACCCAGTTTATTGTATAATAGAGAGGGCGAGGAAGCCCACTTGTTGTACGTAGTTTCACTCTCTTGTTTCAGCTTATTATATACCCATTAGACTCACCCCATGAGGCCAATTCTTGATGTAAGTATGTCATCTAGGCCATCCACTATCTATAGGAGAGTACATCATCACCCCTTGTCGTAGATGGAAGAATACGTGGTATCAGATTTGGTACATCCACTGTTGAAGCTTATCTCGATTTGTGGGTTAGATCCATCGTCCTTCTAGGGGACCCTGCCTTAGGATATATGATATGCTAGTACCTTGAGTAGGTTATGATAGTCTAACATGGACCCTTCCATATAGACTTATATATGTCTAGTGGGGCATATCGTTCAACCCTTACTCTTGTATGTGACATGCCGGTTAAGGCCGATTGTGGTTTATTGTTATCTGCTTTATCTAATAATCATGCGTATATAACATCATGACACATGCCCATACACATCATTTGTATGCATGTTATGAGGAGTGATTGATTATAACATATCCCATTAGGCTGAGACGTTTATGGTACTCCCTGTGAGACGGAGTTACCTTACATGATTGCGCAGTATGCGCAGGTTGATGCATGACTAGATGGTATGACTCATGCATCTCGCACTGTACGCCCTAGCGACACCAGGGTTGTGGCCTTCTCAGGCATATCATGGATGACCAGATAGGACACCAAAAATGTTGAGGACTCAACATATGGTCACTTTGGATGTCCATGGGTGAAAGTCTTTAAACCCCCGCGGTCGAGGGATACTCCAACGTCTAGACCGAGTGGATACATGAGCGCCCAAGTACTGAATACCACTAGGGCCCCATTTCCCACTGTGTTATGGTCGGTTGGAAGGGGGTGTGGCCATATCCGCCTAAGGGTAGGGGGCTGTAAGCTAGGCTGATTTTGACCAGCTCGTAAATGGGTCCGCTATCGACGAGTCGGGTAGGTATTGGCAGACTACTGGCCAGGCAGGTAGTGAGGTCTTTTTCCACTCACTTGGTTGTACGGCTAGTGAGGCGGCATCCAGTGTGAAGTGTACTAGACCCTGGTGATATCCCAGAGTTGTGATGTACTGAAATGTGGGCATATTCAAAATTTGACTCATTCATTCATTCATTCACTATCCACTCGGGCTGATGGCGCACAACTAAATCATTATGTGTAACTTCATAATGGCCATGACTTCGGTTAGGTGCACAACTAACCTGAGATCAGGAGTTTACCATATGGAGTCTAATTATCCAAATTCAGGTATGAGACTAGTTTGGATAGAAGGCCCTTGTGATGAACCCTATAACTTGCGATACCATGTACTATCATCCCGACTACACAATCCACCTTTGTCATTTCTTTTGCATTACATACTGCATTGCATCCACTGCATATGACATTTGGTTTACTATGTTTTTGCATTGCATGGCCTAGATAAGGCTGATGGTATCCGTGGACTCGTGAGGATTTGCGTATTGCATTGTAATCTTAGTATATGACATTTGGTTTGTTATGGCTTCGCATTGCATAGCCGATCTGCATTGTATCCTCGGTATATGACATTTGGCTTGCTATGGCTTCACATTGCATAACCGATCTGCATCTCATCCTCAGCATATAACATTTGGTTGATTATGTCCTTATACTCGAACGATTATGGACTTACCAGTATTTTCTACTTACTCTGATATTTATATGCCTGGCACGTGCATTGCACACACATACACCACCCTCTAAAATTCTTGTAAGCTTATGCATGACCATTGCGTGCAGGTGACGTTAAGTCACAACAGCATTAAGGCAAGAGCGTGTGCTAGAGCTTTAGAGTTTTTATTTTATATATGTATTTCCCTTTTAGATTTGTACTCGAATGATTCTATTAGTGGATATGTGATGATGATGTTGCTCTTATGATTTGGGTACACTTGTGGTTATGCTCCTTTACAAAAAAAAAAAAAAAAAAAAAAATCGTATTGAAAATCTTCCTTGTAGGATCCTAGGATCGAAATCTGGCATATGGGTGCTGGGAGCAGAGAACGGGGTGCTAAGGAGGCTGTCTGCGCCGGATTCGGCGATCATGAATTCTGTGAACCCGGTTTTCGAGTTTGGGGCGTGACAGCTGTAACTTATCTGATTTTGAAAATCTCAGGAGTGACCCTGAAAATGTGAATAAAGATGATCTTCAAGATGCTTACAATGCCTTATACAGGGAAAGTTGCAAAATTGTTGTCAAAGTGAAAATTCAAAGAGAAAAATATCTTAAGTTAAAAGAAGAACTTGAAAATAATGTCTTAGAAAAATCTCAACTTTCATATTGTTTTGAAAAAACCAAACTAGACTTGAATTTCAAAACCTCAGAGTTAGAAAAACTCAGAATTGAAAATGAGAATCTAAAACTCGAAGTTTCTTCTCTTTTGAGTTCTAAGGATACTTGGAGATATGCCTACGGAGACCCAAAGCTGGAAAAACTATTAACCACATCCAGAAAATGCAGCGACAAATCAGGTCTAAGTTATATCAAAGATAGTTCTCTAAAAAACAAAAATGAATCTCCTATATTTGTAAAAGGAGAATCCTCAAACTCAAAAGGTAAGAATTTAAAAAATTGTGGTCGAAATGATTTCAAAAATCTAAAACCTTTTCAAGTTTCTAAGATTAATTCTAATACCATCAGCTATAGAAATCAAAGATATAACAAACCTCCTTTAGCTGAAAAAATAGTGGACTTACTCAAAGAGCTTCTAAAATCCAACTCGGATGGAATTAGAGTTAATTGAAAAGGGAGAAATTTTAACTCCCTGAAACAGAGAAAAACTAATGGAACTCCTAAACCTAGAACCATAATGAAATGGGTTCCAAAGGTTACATGTCTTGTTGCCCATACAGCCTTCAAAGCCACTAGATATTCAGAATGGTACCTAGATAGTGAATGTTCAAGACATATGATAGGTAACAAAACTATTCACCAACTTTAAGGAAGTAAAGGACGGATCAATTACTTTTGGTGATGGAAGCAACTACAGAATCAGATGGAAGCAACTACAAAATCATAGGCCAAGGTACTGTTCAACTCTCTAATTTTCCTCCATTTGAGAATGTTTTGTATGTTGAAGTATTTCTCAATTCTGCGATAACAAACGCAGTGTAAAATTTACAAATCACATATGTGAGATTACAAATGAGAAGGGAAGTATGATATTAAATGGTCGTAAGACTTCTGAGAATTGCTATATTATTAATGACTCATGCTTTTCTAACTTTTCATGTTACATGATCCAAACAGACGAAATAAAACTATGACATAAACGTCTTAGACATGTTAACTTTAGAGATCTTTATAGATTGAGCAAAAGAGATCATATTCAAGGCTTACTCAAATTGAAAAAGATAGAAAAGATTTGTGGTGCATGTCAGATTGACAAGCAAATCAGGAATAGTCATAAAAAAGTAAACTGCTTAGCCATAACCAAACCTCTTGAACTGCTCCATATGGATTTGGTTGGACCAACGAGAATGGAGAGTAGAGGTGAAAAGAAATATTTTCTAGTTATTGATGATGATTTTACCAGATACACATGGGTAGCTTTCTTGAGAGAAAAATCAGAGACTCTCGATGAAGTCAGAAGAATTCTAAAACGAATTCAGAATGAAAAAATAAGTACATGTGATCAGAATCAGAAGTGATCGTGGTATTGAGTTTGAAAATAACAATTTTGAGAAGTATTATACAGACCATGGTATATCAAATGAGTTCTTTGCTCTTAAAACACCTCAATAGAATGGGGTTGTTGAAAGAAAGAACGAGGTGTTATAGGAAATGGCAAATGTTATGTTAAATAGCATGAACTTACCAAAAAACTTATGGGCTGAAGCTGTTAATACTGCGTACTACATTTTAAATCGTGTGTATGTTATAAAAGCAAAAGATCAAACAACCTATGAGTTATGGTTCAATAAGAAGCCAACAGTCAAATACTTTCAAACTTTTAGAAGTAAATGTTTCATTTTACATGATCGAGAAAATTTGGAAAAGTTTGAAGCCAAGAGTGATGAGGGAATATTCTTGGGTTATGCTCTGAATAGTCTAGCATATCGTGTTCTTAACAAAAGAACAAGAGTGATTCGTGAATATATTAATGTTGTAATCGATGATCACTTAATCACACCCACACTAAATCAAGATGATGATGAAGTCAACATTATTGATAAACCTGACTCTTCATCAAAATCAATTGATACTGAACTAAGATTAGTCAAAGACCATCCGATTGATCTAATACTTGGTAAACCTAGCACTAGTGTACAGACTAGAAAACAATAGAAAATATTTGTAATTATGCTTGTTTCACTTCCCAAATTGAACCGGCTAATATAAATGAAGCACTTACTGATGAAAGTTGGATATTGGCTATGCAAGAAGAGTTAAATCAATTCGTCAGAAATGATGTTTGGTACTTGGTTCCTCGACCTTTTGATAAACATATAATTGGAACCAAATGGATTTTTAAGAATAAAACTGATGAATTAAATAATATTATCATAAATAAGGCTCGACTGGTTATACAAGGGTACACGCAAATAGAAGGTATTGATTACAATGAAACCATTGCACCAATTATTCTCCTTGAATCTATAAGATTATTTATTTCGATTGCTGTTATATGAAATTCAAAATATATCAAATGGATGTTAAAAGTGCATTTTTAAATGGTGATTTATATGAGGAGGTCTATGTTGAACAACCTAAGGGTTTTGAGGACCCCGAATCTCCAAATCATGTATATCGTCTTAAGAATGCCCTTTATGGTTTGAAACAAGCTCCCAGAGCCTGGTATGAAAATTGACTAAATTTTTACTTAATCATAACTTCAATATGGGTAGCGTTGATAAAACCTTATTCGTAAAAAAAATATAATAATCATATACTGATAGTATAGATCTATGTTGATGATATAATTTATGGATCTACATGCTCTAACTTATCTATTGAGTTTGCAGATATGATGAAATCCAAGTTTGAAATGAGTATGTTTGGTGAACTTAATTGCTTTCTTGGATTACAAGTTAAGCAACATGAAGATGGTATATTCATTTCACAAACTAAATATGCCTTAAATCTTGTTAAAAAGGTTTGGATTTGAGAATGGAAAAAAGTTTGATACTTCAATGAGTTCAACTCTTAAACTCTCAAAAGATGAATCGGGTAAAAGTGTAGACTCTTGCTTATATCGAAGTATGATTGGTAGTCTCTTATATTTAACTTTCAATAGACCTGATATTGTATTTAGTGTTGGAATATGTGCCCATTATCAATCCAATCCTAAAGAATCTCACCTAATTTATTGTTAAGCGGATAATTAGATATGTCGGAAGTTCAACTAATTTAGGAGTTTTGTATCCACATGATACATTTGTGCAAATTGGCTGATATACTGATGTAGATTGGGCTAGAAATAATGACGATAGAAAATCTACTAATGGTGGATGTTTCTATGTAGGGAACTGTTTAGTTTC
This sequence comes from Magnolia officinalis, assembly GCA_021015155.1. NCBI lineage: Eukaryota > Viridiplantae > Streptophyta > Magnoliopsida > Magnoliales > Magnoliaceae > Magnolia > Magnolia officinalis. The sequence continues at coordinate 33,719,802 of JAJHSJ010000005.1, read as the reverse complement.
ATGGCTCAGTAAGAAACAAAACTCTATATCACTCTCTACTGTTGAAGATGAATATATAGCAGCCGGTAATGCCTGCACTCAACTCATTTGGATGAAAAGAATGTTAGCCGATTATGGCATTGCGCAAGATACAATGATATTGTATTGCGATAATTCAAGCGCAATTAACATTTCAAAATTTTCAATCCAACATTCTCGTACAAAACATATTGATATTAGATACCATTAATTCCATAACTTGTTGAAGATAAGAGTGTTGTGCTTGAATATATTCAAACTGAAAAGCAACTTGCTGACATTTTGACCAAATCGTTCGACTTGAATAGATTTTTAGATTTAAAGAATGATATTGGTTTGTGTATTATTAATTAAGTATTTATGCATTTGTTTGTTTCTTGTTTATAATTAATTAAATGCATATATACTAATAATATAATGTTAAAATTAAAAATTTTTAAAACTTTGGGTTCTTCGACGGGTCGTGCACGTACTCGACCAGTCGAACCCTCAACGGATCGAGTACTCTGCTTGACCGGTCGAGGACCGCGGGATTTCACTTCTTAAAAGTGAAAAGTCACTTTTTTTTTCTTCATTTTCATATTCTTCTTCGACTCGTCGGTGGCCCACTCGTCGAACCCATCTCCAAATCTTACTTGTAAATGATTGTTTTCCTATTTCTTTCAATATTTGAGTACTCCTTTGCTAGATAATCTATTATTTGGGGTTTACTGTTGATTCTAAACCCTCTTTGGTGTAAGATTTGTGAAAAATCTGCTATATCCACAATCACACTTCTCTCATTAGTTATTTCTTGAGCAAATATTATATGAAGCATCGTACTAAATGTGCCACTACACAAAAACTTGTGGTAGTTCGTCATCTAGGCCGACTTCATCCAATGTGAGAACCCTAAGAGGTTTCGAAGAAAATGAGGACCAAATTGGGGATTTCGGCTCAAGAGACATTATTATTGAGCGTAGTGTAAATGTTGCTCACATTGCTCCATTCAATCTTGTTCCTTTACTTTCTAGTGTTGGTCGGGTAGGCATTTTGGCTTGGGGCGGCAAAGCTTACCGTTCTATTGCGCAATACATGTATGCAACAATTTGTGAAGTGTCCGAAGAAAATCTTACCTTTACAATTAAATTTGTGGAAGGGAACTTCACTGTAAACCGCTATCTGATCTCAACATTAACTGGGATTGCTATTGCAGAAGATGGAATTCCTCTTGACAATCTAACAGATAGAATGTCCCATACAGAACGACTAGCGGTTATACATAATTTATGTCGATTTAATGCAAAATGGCATTCGGGTAATGCTTTGCATGCCAATCAAATGCTACCTTGATTTTGAGTTCTTCACCGTATTTTCACATCCAATGTGTATCCTCAATCAAGAAATAAGTCAGAACTTAATCCCTTCATGGCTAATATTCTACACTTTGTTTGTCTTTATCCTAGTCATGGTTTTATTCCCTTTGCATATCTTATGACTTGTATTGCCTTACATTGTAATGTTCTCATTCCTATGTCTGAGGCACACAAGTCAGTATTACCATTAAATAATGCTAGTATTCACAATATGAATCTGAAATATCTTCCAGGCCAGCGAGACGAGGAAGAAGAGGAAGCACCTGCACCACCAGAAGACACATCTATGGATGATATTTTTGTTGAACTTGATGAGTCAGATGATCCATATTTTCAACCTTCACAGGTTGATGACCATCATTAATCTCTAGAAGAGAAGGTTACGGCATTACAGGTTTCACAGGATAACCTCTCGCAAACTCAAAAATCCTCTATGAAGTACATGAAGAAGTACTTCCATCATATTGCGAGGAGTTTGCATCAAATGGATCCTTCCATGCCTGCTCCTTCCTCCTCAAGATCTGACTGAGTTCATTTTCTTTCTTGTTTATTTCTATGGGGCTGTATAACTTTATACTTGTTTTGCTTGATGACTTGCTACTTTCACTTTGTTTGGATGATCTTTCCTTTATACTATCTTGACTTAATGCTTTATTTCTTCTACATATTTACATGTTAATATCCTTCTTTCTTTGTCAACTTGTGATAAAAAGGGGGAGAATATTTGAATGAATGCATGAATATGATAGAAATTGTAAATGTTAGGAATGCTTTGCTTGGAATATTGTATGTTTTAAAACAGGAAATAGGGAAAGCACAACTTGAGGGGGAGTGGTATTTTTTTTTTGTTCTCTTCAATTACATCATAAGTTCAAGAATATAGGGCTACACTCAGATTCATGTATCACTAAGCGTTTTGCCACGAATTTGATGAAAGGGGAGATTGTAAGTGCTATTATGTTTAATGCACATGTTACACCTGGTTTATCAAATTTCGTCTTGTTAAAACAACTTAGCATAGTGTTCTTCAAGTTAAAGACAAGCTCATGTTCAAGTTAAAGTCTAGATTATGTTCGAATTGAAGTCAAGCTAAAGTTCGAGCCATGTGGATCAAGATGGAAAGTTCACCTTCAAGTTCAAGTTCTACTAAAATTGCTAGTAGAAGATCAAGCTCCGAGTGCAAGATCAGGCTTCAGGTTCAAGTTCAAGTTCAAGTTCTACTAAAATTGCTAGTAGAAGATCAACCTCCAAGTGCAAGATTAAGCTTCAAGTTTAAGTTCAAGTTCTACTAAAAATGCTAGTAGAAAATCAAGCTCCAAGTGCAAGTTCAACTCCTAGTGATGAATCTTCTAAGTAGAAGATAAAGCTCCTTTGAGAACTTCAAGTTTCTACGAAGTTTAGTCCATACAGGTAATTTAAACCCTAGAAAGACCTTAGGTTTAGGGGCTTTCAAAACATATTTAATTTAGGTTTTTTTTTTTTTAATTGACTAAATTTTGACTTGTCCAAATTTTGCTTCGACCAATCTAAGAAATTCCTCTACTAGTCCAAGGAACAGCTGAAGTATAACAAAATTTTTGTTGTATATTTGACCAGTCGAGTGGAGTCCTTGATCAGTCGAAGGACCCCCTTTGACCAGTCGAAGGTTCCTCGATTCGAAGTCTAGAAACTATAATCTAATCAGATTCATCTTGCTCGACCATTCGAACAGATTGTTCGACCAGTCGAGTTCACCCTGACCAGTCGAACAGGCTCTTCGACCAGTCGAAGATTTGTTGGAACTTATACCGCTAAAATTTGAAATTTTGTTGGAACTGAATCTAGTGCTTCAACCAGTCGAAGGAACAAATTTTGTGACTATAAATTGAGGTCTTTTCTCAATCCGAAAATACAACTTAAGCCTATCAAGGCCCTAATTCAAAAGAGAGAAGCCTCATTTATTGTGAAGCTATCAAGCGCTATTTATAATTTTATTTTATAGCTTTTTTCATTAATTCCTTTATGTTAAAACTCTGTTATTCTGATTTATCAAAAAGAGGTTTTACTCTTATTGAGATTTGAGGGAATTAATGCAAGTAGCCTTTGAGTTTAGAACTAATTAAAATCAATTAGAACCCTGGACCTTTTTTATTGGACTGAAAATCGAACATTCGTCATTCAAGAAAAGTGATCTACGACTATAGCTTCTTCTTTGGTGAAGATAAGTATCATTTTACTTTTTGTATTTGATTTTTTATGAGATAGCTAGAAAATCTCATTTATTGATTTTTCTAAGATAGCCAGAAAATCTCAGTGTGGGGTTTTTTGTTTGTGATAGCCCTTTAAAATCACAACCATATCAGGTTTTAAGATGACCCTGTGAAAACCTTGTTTTTAGTGAAAGCCAATATTACGTGGATTGTGATTATTGAGAGTGAAGTAGGTGTGGTTGTTTGAGAACAATTGGTGTAGACACCATAATTCTTGGTGTTGTGGTGAATGTTTACTTTTTGCATATGTGGAGAATGGTTGTAATTTTATTTATGCAAATGTGATGAATGTTTGTAATAGATATCTTTATTATCTCTTGCTTGGTTTGACATCTTGATCGTTACAAACATTCGTGAAATAAGATTGTCCTACCTAAAACTTTATTTTTGGTGAAGGTTGTCCTACGAACTAAGCTTGAATTAAAATTTTAATACTAGTGCCATTGAGATTTTTGATTTATTTATTATTTCAGTAAGTTAATTTTTTATTTGGCATAGTCCTATTCACCCCCCCCCCCCCAGGACTGTTAAGCTCACCTTTTTCATTAATGTTACAAGTGGGAGAATTATCCTAGTGGTGTGTCGTTTTCTCAATATGTCTAAGTGTGTTGGCACCAGCTAGTCTTTAATAGATTATATCTAGATCTCGCACAACCCTTGTATCTTTTACCTAGCGGATCAAATAATGTTTCTAGGTTCTACAAATTGTTAGAAGTCTTTTCAAGACCTACAAAAACTAGGGGCCTATTTTAATGTCTAACAACATTATGACATCCTATGGTATTTACGAAGGTTACAACTTCCTTTAGTTGACAACTAAGAATTTTATATCTTTCTCTTTATTTTCCTTTACTTCTAATGATAGTTCCCAGCTGTCTAAAGCACAATACAGTTTTCCACTTTCTAAGTTCCAGGTAACACGAATAGATGGCCGTAGTGTGCTTGAGCCCAATACATCGATCATCTGCTTGCGCAGAACAAAGGATCCACTAGTATCAATTTGAAATCCTAGTAAGTCTCGATCCTTTGTCATTGAGACCATTGAGATTTACTAGGACTTAGAATTTGAGTCAAACCGAATGAACTTTGCTTAAACATCTTTTCATCAGTCAGTGATCCCGATTGTTCTAGACTCATGGGGAATATCAGGTAATCTTATATTCTCATAAAGGACAAGGCTATGTGGCCCATTATGCTTCCACTGCGCATTCTAATTATTTAAGAACTATTCAAAATTTTCAGGCCCTGATTTTTACATGAGTTCTAAGTTGGAAATTTTGTTAAATTTATCTCTAATCCCTAATCTAGTTTCAGTATGCCTAACCTAGGGTTAAAAATTCACCCAAAATTCTATAACTTTACCTTTAATTAATTTTACGTACTGAGATTTGTGGGAAATATTATTTCTAAGTAAAGAGATGTATTAAGAAATTTAAATTACAATTCCTAGTACGATTCCTTTGGTTTATGGAGTACTTATATTTGTTCTAATGTATAATACAATGGGTAAGGATTTTCCTACGATGATTAGGTTCGCTTCATATGCTAAATATTGTGACAACGTTATTTCTAACTAATGAAATTTCTAGAAGGGTTCAAAATCTAGGTCTCTAAGAATTGTTTCTTGGGAGTCAAGTCTAAGGAATGTTTTCATTTGGTCTTATGTACATCGTGGTGGGTATTTGTTCTCCCATGGCATTTAGGTTTAGTTTCTAAGTTTAAGTAGCTACCCTGATATTCTACAATGGGGACCTAAGTTTTGTTTTTAAGTTTCAAAAAACTATTCTAGTAGTGTATAGGGGAACCAAAGTTCTTATTCTTGAGTTCAAATGGCTCACCCTAAAATTTTCAAAGGGGACTAAAGTTTTGGATATCTATGTTCTTAAAATTTTCCTAATTCTAAGGAAATTTCACATAAGTCTAAAGTCCAAAAGTCTATCCTAAAATTTTCAAGGGAGCCTAAAGTTTTAAGTAGCTATGTTCTCAAATTTATTTCTTTTCCCTTAATTCAAATGGATTATTTTTATTTTTTTGAATGACTATTCTAATAATTTTTAAGGGGACCTAATTTTGGGTTTCTACATTCTCAATCATTCTTCTAAGTCTAAAGGAGATTGACATAAGTTCAAATCTCTAATTTCAAACATTGTAACTAGAGACATTTAAAGTTTGTATAAGATCATTTTCCAAAAGCCTGATTTGTCCAAACACCACTCTGATATCAACTATAATGCCTTAAGTTTTCAGAACCCGACTATATGACTCATTTTCCAAAACCCCAAGTGTTAACCTTTAAAGATACAAATTCCACATATATATTTCTGTTTTTCTTCTTTTCATAGTGAGCATTTAGGCGGAATATGAACAAATCAAGCATAAATGGAATCTTCATACAAATTCAAATATACGAGAAGTTGCCCATAATGACTTATACAAACCAATGTCTCTATGATAACAAATACAACAAATACACAATTTAACACATGACAAATAATAAAATGCATATAAACTTGGGACGCAAAATCGTGTAGCTTCTCTTGGCAGATACAATCATGCATCCCTGATAATTAACCCTACTCTTTATCAATCTGGACATGAATATCCTTTAATCCACCTGTACTACCTTTATGGTTATATATTCGATGAATGAGTGGTCATCTCAATGTGAATTTTCCTCAAGATTACACACTGCCGCATTAGTCGAGCATAGTTTTAAATAAGAAGGCATTCAAAATAATACACGATGCAGTCTTATTAAATGCATAGATACATGAGTGCATATCAACTGGGGATGCTCATCCAGTTAGCTTTTGGGTAAAACCCATGCATGTGGTCGGTCACAAGCGAAAGTACATCGTACATGCGTAGTGCCAAGCTCACTGAAAGTGGGCCGATAGTTAGTGGTCTAGGAGCTAGCGAAACGATACCACAACTAAATCCTATAGGCACGTGCTATAGCATCCAGAATTAGCCACCCGTCATCGCTTATATGCTATGAATGAATGATTAGCTCATCCGTCATTATTCCATTTACGACCAGCCAATTTAATAAAGCTCAAAGGTCACTATGGGGGGCTTATCACCCAGCGTAGGCCGATAGCTTGGGCATAGGTCCCATACCACCATCCACGGCTCATGAAACTCCAACATTGGGATGTTTAATGGAAGCCCATCAACTAGTAGCCAATCATAATTCAGTATATGAGACTTACCATCACATGGTTACATAAAAATAATACATTGAACCCTCATAGGGGAAATACCAAAACTAAGCCACATAGGGCAATTATCAAAACTAAGCCACATAGGGAAATATCAAAACTATGCGATAAAAGACCATCTTAAAAAACCACTTAGACACAACAACCCATAGATGGAAGGCCCACATCAATATTCCATTTAACCCATCATTCAAGTAACCACTAAGTCGAAGGTCCATTATAGTCACGATCAATCAAGTTACATCCCAAGTTTGGATGTACATCTATAAGTGGTGTTTCCCCACAATGTACCAATTCAAGTTTCACAAGCAATTCACAAGCCTGGAAAAAATATACGAGTGCAACATATAGATTGTTCATACACGATAAATATTGAGTAGAAAATCTAGAATTAATTCCAACAACTGGTACAAATAATTATGAGATAGAGATATCAATTGTAAAGCATAAACTATCTTTCTTAGAGTGACCGACATCAGTTGGTTATAGGCCATACTAAGGTCTCCCCTTATCTGGAAACAACTAGGTAAGAGGGAATTGACTCACCGAGTCGACTCAGTCGGTTCGAACTCGGTTGGGAGAGTTACCTAGAGAGTGGTGTTTGTGTTGGGATTTAGCCTAAGAAAGTTGATAGTCGGGGCTGATCTACCAGTTGTGGACAACCTTATAATAATGACATTCGAGTTAGCTCTCATGACTTAAGGTGAGTCGACTCAATTTTATATCGTTCTTACCAGGTTAGCACTATGACAACTATTGGATGAAATCAATGGAAGCTATACCAGCCGCTCATTTGGCTGGCTTAAGCACAACTGGTGGGTAAAGCTGGTCTGGAGAGTCTGCTGTCGTGAATAGTCATAGGTCAGTTTCACTCGTGGGGTGGCCTATCCACTCTCTCAACCGTTGTTCCTGTTGGAGCTTGGACTGCGCTGAGCTGAGGCTCGACTCGGTGACTCGGAGGGTCGACCCAACCCAGCTTGTTGTCATGAATAGGCAGACCTAGCTGGTTGATCATCCAGTGAGTCAGGCGTTGTGGTACGGCCTCAGATCAACTGTATCGACTCAACATAGCAGGGTAGCCTTCACGCTCTCTCCCCTTCCTTTTTTGATTTCCCTTTCTCTTCCTCTTTTCTTTCTCTCCCTACTATTCTAGAACCGGGGTGACTAGGCCACCACAAGTCGAGTTAACTCAGACGTGTGGTGTGGTGCGGCTCCACAGCCCTTCACCGATTTTCTCTCCCTCTCTCTTCTCTTGTTCTCTCTCTCTCTCTCTTTCTCTCTCTCTCTCTCTCTTTGTCTCTCTTCTCTCCCGGTTGCTCGGTGGGAATCCTGAGAAAAAGGCTCTTATTTATAGACTTAGGGTTCGTTTCCATCGTTACAGCGAATGGTTAAGATAGGTGTGACCGCACTTACGGCCTCATCTCTGATCTTACATGCATGGGTTTGATCCACTATGAGGGATGGATTCCCATCACTGTGGCCCACCGAAAAAATCAACTTAGATATATGAATGGGGCCCACGTCATGATGGTGGGTTCTTAGGTTGGACGGGGAAGATGGTGCCGCTTGCAATGACGTTTTCTTTCTTAGGCCTATCATGGTGATTTGCACCGTTTGGACGGGCCATATGGGACTCGTGATCAGTGTGGGGTCCACTTTTCATTTTACATTTCGTTCGAGTGCAACATCTCATGAGATAATCCGCTGCGTCTTCCTTCACGCGTGGAAGGGGAGTTTCTCGGCTATCTCTGGAGTTGCCCTAACTTTGGCAGTTGTGATGATCCTATGAAGCTCGAGGATAGGCTAGGATTGCGCTAGCAGGACTTTTTCGAAGTGGGAATGTCTCCCACACCTTTTTTATTTCGTGGTTGTGTGCCTGCCCATATTTTGCAATGAAGGAAGGGCGTGGATCGTCACTCGGAAGGACGGTTGGGATGGAGAGGAGGGGGCTGACGCAGATCACCCACATAGCAGCGAAGGAGATCTCCGTTTGCGAAGAGGAACCACGTACGCACCTCACCTTAGGCCACAACTGAGCTCTCGTACGAGTGCATGGGGTCACAGTGAAAGACGGCCGTGGTCGGATCTGTTGCCTGGTCACGATGAACGGTTCGGATTATGATGGTGGGCCTCAGCTTGGGTGGACGGCATTATCAGTTTTGAATTTGGCTTGGCGGGAAGTCGGACGAGAGGAAAATCCCTCTCTTTTACTGATTTTATTGGGTCAAACGTCGTTTGACCCGATACCGAGTTTGGTGCACGGCGGGTGCACATGCATTGTGCACTCCATCTACCTAAAAGTGGGGCCTACTATGATGTCCTCCGAGATCTGACTCGTCCATCAAACTCCTCAGGTCCAAATGGGTCCCCTAACTAAAGATCAGGCAGATCAAAGGTTTAGGTGGGTCCCACGACTTGATTCAGATCCTATTTGGGAATTTGCCTCAATCTGATGGTCAGATTACATCCAAACTTATCATCAATGGTAAATGTACACGGGACCACTTAACTAGAATTTAGTGGTTGGAGTATGGATCATATGGCCTAATACACACTTATAATATTAAGTATCCTTTTTACAATGTTATTATTATTATTATTATTATTATTATATTTTTTTTCTAAGTTGTTTATTGTGGTTTGCATCTTGATCAACGCCATTTATTTACTCAATCAGCCGCCTATAGAGCTTTGATAAGAAAGATTAGATTATTTTAAATTTGTAAGTGAGCCATACCAAGTGAACGTCCACTTATCAACTCTCGACATCTTAATGATTCAAATAATTCAACAGTTGAATTGACTCATCTTTAGTTCTTAATAGTCCTAGGAACCCTAAGAAGTATTTAGGTGTGATCTAGTAGTCAAATATGGGAGTAGATGATTCGGTTTGTGTTTCCAAAGGATGGATAATCCAACGGGATGTTGTAACCTGATGAACGGTGGATTTTGTGATCCATAACTTTAAATTTACAATGGTCGGTTAGATTTGTCTATCCATGAAATTAGAATAATAAGAATAGGTTTTTCTAATGATGTGATGGTCTATCTTGAAGAATAATGGATGGATAGTTTAATGTATGGGTGAGGACTACTTTCAATGGTCAGATTTTGACTGGAATGCACGTGAATGTTCGCTTAGGCTAGGTTTGTACTTATACTAAGTTGAGTTACTTAGTAGCACCCGAGTATGGAAAAGTACGGGGCGTTACAACTTGTCTATGGGAAGGCTTGCCACTTACTTTTGGAGTTGAAATATAAAGCCTACTTGGCTATTAAAAATCTGAACTTTAATTTGGACAACGCTGGCTCTCTATGCAAACTTCAGTTGAATGAACTTGAAGAAATCCGAAATGATGCACACGAGAACTTGAGAATTTACAAGGATAGGATGAAGGTGCTTCATAACCAACACATTCTTCAGAAATCATTCACACCAGGTCAAAAGGTCCTTTTTACAATTCCCAGTTACGTCTTTTTCCGAGTAAGCTCCGATCTTATTGGACCGACCCTTTCACAATTACTAATGTTTATCCTCATGGGGCCGTCGAGATTTAGAATCCAAACAATGACAATGTTTTTAAAGTAAATGGACATAATTTAAAGCCATTTGTTGAGAAATTTGATTTTGAGAATTTAGTCTGGAGAATTTTATCCACCGTAAAAAATGAAAAGAACCAGTTACCAAACAATGAGATCGACTAAAAGGTCATGTATGGTGAAAATGCTGAAAAATAATGAAAAATAATGCAAAGACTGAAGAGAATGTATAAAAATTAACTGTCAATATAAAATCAAAGACTGGAAAAAGAAGGAATGAGATAAGTTCGGAATCAGTACTTATGTTTTCAAGTAATCTAAATATGGTAAACAAGGCTAACATGATGAATTGATAGTATTCGTACGGAAAGTAAGTTGATTTTCACTGAGCACATTGAAAAAACTAGATATGCAAACTGTGCTCTGATTTAATGAATAAAGAACTTATTTGATTGGTTGCTTATGTGATTCGACTCTAGGTTTCTAAACTCCCACTTTCGTGTCCTGAGTCTACTCATTCATACTTGATTGTACAAAGATTGTTTTCTTAAAAGAGGTTTTGAACATTGAGCATTGAGGTTTATTTCACGTATATGTTGCTCGGGACTAGCAAAATACTGGTTGGGGATTGTGTTAAGGGTCAAATATTGCATATTATCTCCCATTTATATCGTGGTTTTATGAACATAATACTGCTCAATGGTATATTTTATACATGTTTGTGTTGCAAGGTGAATCTGAGAGCTTGGATTGAAAAGAATGTTAAAAGCATGGATTTGATGCTCAAGAATCACAAACCAAATGAAGGATCATAGGAGACCAAGATTAAAGAATTCACATGCCAAAGATCCAAGAAAACTAAGTGAGGAATGAAGAAAATCGAAGATTTGAAGTGAATGTACATAATTCTCGACTAGTCAAAGAATGCCCTCGACCAATCAAAGGTTGTCCTCAACTAGTCGAGGGTTACGCAAATTCTGCGCAGACTGCGTAAATTTGAGGCGGTTTCTGGACTTTTCTAACTCGGTGCAAAAGTTGGAGCTCCCCAACTATAAATAGGAGTTCCTAGGCATCTTCAAGGGTTTGAGGAGTGGAGTATAGGGTTGGAGAAGCCGTCGCCAAGAGTTTTTCTTCTTCTTCCTTAGTTGTTTTCATGTTTTATTTAAGAGATTTTGGTTCAATCATGCCTGTGGTTGGCTAAACCTCTTAGTTAGGGCTAAGAGGTGAAGCTTGTAGTGTGATTGAGATGTTTTCTTTGCTTTGATTCATGTTTATGTTGAACTTCATGGATTATAATTTGATTTTTAAGGAATACTTTTAGTTTTTAATAGTTTGTTATGACTCAAATTACAATAGATCTGCAATAGCTTTGAGTATCTTCTTCTTCCTATTTTTAGATTGTCAGATTGGTAAATCCCGTTGTTTATCATCATCTCCTGGGCATGGTTTGGTGATGGAATCCCTTTCAACCTTCACAATTCTCCTCCGTTGAGAATTAGGTCAATGAAAGTTAAGATTTGATTTAATTGCTTTATCTTCCAATTAGATAGGATAGGACTTCAATTCCAATTATGCTTTTTGAATCAAAGTAAGGTAGCATCCCAAGAGCTACAAGTGGATCCTTGGCACCCTAGTTCCCACCTTTAAATTTACAAGTTTTAATTACTTTAATCACAATTAATCTCTTAATTACTTCAGAATTAGATGAAATTGCGGTAAAGACCGCTTTAGTTGAAGTAGGAATATGCCAATATGTCCTAGAGGGGGAGTGAATAGGACTTTTATAAAATTTTTATGGTTTATTTAAAATCCTATCAAACTTGTCTTGAGTAGATATGCATGAATCAAGATTTCTTCAAGATAACTCTAATGGCTTCCAAGCCAATTAGAGGATCTAATCACAAAACTGGTTTAACGATAAACATGATGCGATTCAGAGTTTATGATGAATGTCACTGTGTGTGAGGTGTGATCAAATATGAAAGCATTTAATGAAATCACACAAGTAGTCAAAGATAAGCATTAATCACAAACATAGTCATTTTTATAGTGGTTTGACTACTGGTCTACTCCACTCCCTGTAGTTGCACTTAACCCTTGAGTGTTCCGGATTTCACTAAGGAGGTTTCACACAGTTCACCTCAAACCCAAGGTTTTAAATCAGGTTCACCTTTAACCATTACAACCTACACCTAGGCTGACAGTTTATGCTCTCACGAGCAAGGGTCAACATATAACACCCGATTTTAGGCACACTGACTAAGGATCCACACAAGGAACCTCTCACGTTTATGATCTCACGAGTAAGAGTCAACACAAGGCACCCACTTTTAGGCACACTGGTCAAGGATCTTCTACAAGACCCTAACTGTTTATGCTCACCACAGAGCAAGGGTCAACACAATGCACCCATCACGTACACTCCCACTATAGGCTTCATAGAGGACTTATAAGGGGTGAGAAACACCTTAGACCCAATCCTACAAAGGAATGATCACAAGAGTCCTCTGGACTTTAATAACTTACAGATAAGCGGATGAGTCCCTTTTAGCTCGTTTTCGAAAATCTTCTCCTTTGTTGATGAAGAGTCTTCTGCTTCCTTGAATCGCAATTCAGAAGATGTACTAATGCATGGCGACGGGTTGGGTCAAGGTTATAATGGAATCCTACTCTATTAAAGATTTTCCTATAAGGGAAATAGATCGATTCCAATCATCTATGCATTCAAGGCATCCCAGCTTAATGATTTGCTATTAAGATGGTAGTTGGAGGATCCTTAAATGCAGAAGTTGATTTCCCAATCCACTCTATTGAATATCATGACGAGGGCGGGTTGGAGGATGAACTTCCATGAGAGAAAGGGCTTTCGGTCTATGATCTAAGGTTAGACACTCAAAAGCACTCTCTTCTTTATCTACCAGCAACTAAAACAAGCTCTCTATATATAGGCAAAAGGTTCCAACGGATATAAAACGATCACATTTATGACAGAGTTCGATATCATCGAGCAGGGTCGATATCATCGATCAGGGTCGATATCATCAGGCGTATACTCTCGATTGCATCGACTGGCCGCTCGATGTAACGCCCTGAAATTCGGGGGTCGAGTATGAACTCAACTCCCGAGTTCCAACGCATCACTTATGCAACATACACAATGCTGGTTAAATGTTGTCTGAGTTAGCACAATAAACATGAATGAGATTATACCAAAACAGTAATTCATACTCCAGTTCAATTGTATAAAGGCAAGCGGAAGACTGAAATTTTATATTAAAAATATGTAAAGTAACAAAATTTTCTGAACTCCAGAGTATGAGTACTAACTGAGTACCAATATACATGTATTGTTTCTAAGTCAAAAACCAAAATACAATCCTCAAGAGAGGCCCTGAAAATCCCGCGATGCAGCCGGCCTAAGCAAAGCCGTCAGAATACTGCATAAAGGAGAACTCCTCCTGATCCGCATCAAAGTCGGGCTCCGGCTCCTGAACCAAGGCGCCATCTACACCTGCGACAGAGTCTGGTGGGTGTTGTAAACACCATCCCGGAACGTGGGAGTGAGTAGCTAACTCAGTGGAACATTAAAGCATAAGTTAACATGTTATCAAATCAATCAAGCAGTAATGATAAAGCAGTACAATTCAAACATTTCTAACTACTCTTGTTAAGTGCAAAAATGATATGACATGATGCTGTATGCCCTTGCCAAACCACCCTCAAGCGACATCATCTTACGTTCGCGAATGCTTACTCCCTCAGTGCGCCACATCTACAAAGCACATGCGGTGCGATGATGCTCATGATTACCAAGTTTTTATTAGTCCATTTCAACCAGCGGGATTGGGAAACTAAGGTACCTCCCTTGTATCATTCCTAACATGATCCATTCTAGGGTCGTCAATCCTAATTATTCTCATACGATATTATGGTTTGAGGAGCGTAGTGAAGGCATCGCAAAGGGCTCGTCACCCGTCAGCGCGGATACAGATCTCACCGTATGCGGCTCAATTGCTGGCCATCAGCTCGAGTACAGGTCTCACCGTACTCGGCTCAATCACTAGCCGTCAGCTCGAGTACAAGTCTCACCGTACTCGGCTCAACTCATACTCTAATTGCTGTGAAAGACTCGTCGCCAATCACAGACACTTGGAGTACACTCGATGATACTACGGAGGACTCGTCGCCCGTCAGCACGAGTACAGATCTCACCGTACTCGGCTCTCGCCGAAGTATCGACAGCTCGAATACAGTGTCCCATACCACCGTATTCGGCTCACGAGTTTGGTTGCGCAATGGTCACTACGGGGAGGCACATGACCCCAGCGTAGGCCGACAGCTCGACCACGGTGTCCCATGCCACCATGCCCGGCTCATGCGACTTAGCAGATCTAGGTACCATGGTTAAACGGGGATCGCCACTAGTAAGTTTGGTACCCTAGGTTCAAGCAGTAGCGACCAAACAGGGTGAACACACAAATACACTTCGGTTTAGTTGACGAGCCTGACTAGCTCGAGTGCACCACAAGTTGAGCGATATGGAGCGCAAAAGCACTCCGTGTGGCCAACCACTATCTCCAACCGAAGTACGACTCGGGTTCGCCAGACACGTCCTTTGTGGCGATAAGAATCTCAGCCACAACCGCAAGTCTGGTACCGAATGTTTGGACTATATACATAGTCCCAAACTCAAACAGTTTTCATTAATAGCATGTGAAGTAAAGCATGATAAACAAGCAATACAAGCATGCTAGTAGGCATGTTATAAAGCATGAAGTAAAACATGAAGTAAAGCATGTTGCAAAGCATGTTGTAAAGCATGTGATAAAGCACTATCCACATAGGGATGCAATGGTGTACACATTACAAGTGAGTGGTTGTGGTGAACCACCGCATGGCAGGGATCCTACATGTCTTTAAGGGAGTCGGAAATCCCATATCAGCGCCTATCTAAGGCACTAATACATAAACATGTACTCATACAAGCATTTGCACAAACACTTAGAATACACTATTCCAACATACATGACGTATGTTAGCAAATTTCGTGTTAGGGCTGTCCCTTCGCCACGTGAGTATTTTACCCATGTATATCATAATCATACAGCAAATAATCATTACAATTGTATTTCCAAAATCCACACGTATGCGGTATTCTAGAATACACATTTTCAACATATTAGGCATTTACAAGCGAACATGTATTTTTGCGATTTCTTTCGCCAAACTAGTATTTTATCCACATATTATATAATCATACATTAAATAAACATGTCAAACATTTTCCCGAAAAAAAATACATATACGGTATTTCTACGTATATCTAGAGTATGTGAAATTCCATATTCTACAACGTTAATCGGAACAGGAAACGGAAAGCACTTTGTACATGTGCATTTACACGCAGATCATGAATCTATCATTATCTGACATTGAAAGCGTTAAAAAATGTAACTTATACACTTAAAGTCCTCACCTCAGCCCTTGGAATTTCAACAAATCAGCAAGGGTAGTAGAGCTTCCGTATACGGGAGTTTCCTAGCCTAAAGATAGGACCCGATTAGTTTTTTCATAAACTACAACGATCCTACCTTAAATCAGACCTAGGGTTAGGGTTTCTTACCTTCAAATGGGATGGACACCGCCGGAAAAATACCTTGAATAAGGCGGTGTAGGCCGTGTGATGAGTGGAAGCAGCAGGAGGAAGATCGGCTACGAACTCCAAGCCTTTCTCTCTCTTTTCTTTCTCTCTCTCTAGGGTTTTTCTCCCAAATTCGTATGGCTGTGAGAGGGGCTGTTCTAAGCCCCTTTTATAGCTAAAAACATATCTAAAATAGACTCAGGTTCAAGGGTGGCTGCATATATAGGCATTTCGCCACTTTCCAAGCTCAAAAGGGATGTTCTGGTGGCCCTCCTTGAGCCAAACGTCAGACTTAAGCTCACCATCTATGGATCTACGTGGGATTACGTTTTCGACTCGATCGGATTCCCAGATCGCACGTGGCGGACCACTTTCCGTTCAACGGTCAGTGGGCCATGATCAGAAATTCTAAGTACATGTAAATGTTCCTGAAATTTTTCTTAATCCGAGGGTGTAATTTGGTCTGATTCCGACGGTCAGGTTGCTTAATACTGACGCGCAACCAAATGATGCCAGATCACTATTCCAGATATTTATTTTGGGATGGAATTAGTGTTTTTCACACTCCCTCGCTCCGGATCGAAATAAATGGCCGTGGGACATTGGTCGGAGTTGATTTTTGAGATGATTGTCAAGCCCAGTGGGGCGGTCTTGGTTCCTTAGCTTCGTGTTAATCGGACTCCCGATGTGCGTTCTAGACCTAATACGAAGTTTCGTTTCATTCCCGAGAGCAGACGGGTAATGAGTTTGGCTCTAGACTTTAGGGTAACCTAGAGTCACTAATTCTGCAAGTTTTGGGTCTTGCAGATCGTATTTAAAGCGATCCCAACGGATTTCATGGCTAACCGAGTTTAGTACTTAGTTAATTTTGTTAAATTTCTAATGGATTTAATCCTACGTGATTTATAGTCGAGGTGGTACTCGACCCAATGTACGGAAATTTACAGGTCGTTACACTCGATGATACAAACTCAAATGTCATACACTTTTTAAACCTCTTGCCAGCTGGTCGAGGAAATCGAAACACTCGTCGATGTCATCGAATTTCAAACTCCGATTTCATCGATACGAGGATCGATTCCTCGACATTTGAAAAATGTGAAAGACTTGCCTTGAAATATTGCAGGTCATAAGATATGATAGAGGCCCACTCGATATCATCGAAATTTGAATGTCGATGATATCGATGGCAGTGTCGATGCATCGATAAATCCAAATGATTTCTCAGTAAGCTTGCTGGACAGTTTTGAAATAGCGGTGAAGACCGCTTGAGTTGAAGAAGGAATATGCCAATATGTCCTAGAGGGGGGTGAATAGGACTTTTTAAAATTTTTATGATTTATAAACAAGACCTACTTCACTAATCCTATGATCATGCAATTCTCAGGATTACTCAAATGTAACTCTACTGGCTTCCAAGCTTGGTAGAGGATCCAAACACAAACTGCTTGAAGAGTAAACAATATAAAGTCTAGTTCATGATGGATATGACTGTGCAGGTGTGTGAGAAGTTATCAAATATTCGGATATGGAAATATTACTGCAAATCACTCAATCAAAATAACAATCTCAAACACAGTCATTTTATAGTGGTTCGTCGATAAGTCTACTCCACTCCCGGCTGTCGCACTCAACCCTTGAGTGTACCGGATTTCACTAAGGAGGTTTCTCAGGGTTCACCTCAAACCTAAGGTTTTAAATCAGGTTCACCTTCAACCTTTACACAGAGGTTTCTACTCGGTTCACCTCTAACCCTGGAGTTTTATTGGTTCACTCTTGACCAGATATTTATGTTCTCCATAGAGCAAGGGTCCACACAACGCACTCGGATGTTTATGCTCTCCATAGAGTAAGGGTCCACACAACGCACCCACTACGTACACTCCCGCCGGAGGCCTCCTTAAGGACTTCAAAGGGTGAGAACCACTTAGGACACAATCCTAGAAAGGAATTATCACAAGTGTCCTCTTGGACTCTCGATACTTACAAATAAGCTGATGAGTCCCGTTTAGCACAATGACGAAGATCTCCTCCTTGTTGTTGAAGAGTCTTCGGCTCCCTTGATCCACAACACAAAAGATGTACTAGTACTTGGCTTCGGGTTGGGTCAAGGTTATGATGGAATCCTACTCTCTAAAGATTTTCTTATAAGGAAGATAGAGTAGTTCCAATTATCTAAGCATTCAAGGCATCCCCGCTTAATGATTTGCCATTAAGGTAGTAGCTGGAGGATCCTTGAATGCGGAAGTTCATTCCCCAATCCACTCTATTGAATGTCAATGGTGAGGGTGGATTGGAGGATGAACTCCCTTGAGAGAAAGGGATTTAGATATAAGATATAAGTTGAAACACTCAAAAGCTCTCTCTTCTTTCTCTCACTGCAACAAAAGATAAGTCCTCTATATATAGGCAAAAAGTTCCAACGGATATAAAACGGTCACATTTATGACAGAGTTCGATATCATCGAGCATATACTCTCGATAGCATCGATGGTCTACTTGATGACTCGGACTCAATGTCATACACTTTTGAAACTCTTTGCCAATTGGTCGATGAATCGAAACAATTGTCGATGTCATCGAATTTCGAACTCTGATTCCATCGATGACTGGATTGATCCATTGACATTTGAAAAATGAGAGAGACTTGACTTTAAAATATTTCAGGTTTTCATGAGTGATTGGGGAACCGTCGAGATCATCGGAATTTGGATGTCGATGATATCGAGATCAGAGTCGATGCATCGATAAATCCAGCTGATTTGACTTTAAGCATGCTGGATGATTTATGTCTTTGTTCGATACAATCGACCTGGTGTCGATATCATCGATATTTGAATATTGATTCTATTGACGGCCCCCCAATCATAGTTAAGAACGACTTGAAATATCTGCAATAAGAAATGTACGTCCACGGTTAATATCATCGATTGACCTCCAATCTTATCGATATTTGAATTCAGATCATATCGGACGGTCATCGATATATCGAAGGAATTTGAGATTTTCATTGGAAAACAGGGGCGCCGAAAATCTACCTGTCGATCTTATCGAGCCACTCTCGATGGACTCGAGATTTTAATATCGATGATATCGATACATCGATAATTCGTCCAGATATGTTGTGAAGTTGTTGGACATATTTAGTGCTTATATCGATGATATCGATAGGTGTATCGATACATCGATAAATCCGTCCAGATGAATATTTAGTTGCTGAACACTTTTGGTCCTCTCATCGATAATATCGTTAAGGTATCGAGGACATCGACAGTGCAGGTCAATCATATCGAGGGTGCTTCGATAAAATTGACGAGGCGAGAAAAACTTAGAGATTTTCCTATTTTGCAAAAAGTTTTCTCACCTTAAAAAATCCTATGATTTCTAACATGTTTTTAAGGATTTTTCTTTACTTGGTGTTTTGGGTCATAGGATGTGAGGCTTTAGATTCACCTGTGATGAGCTTGCACACATCCGGTTAAGACAGACGCTTGAATTAATCTTCCTATCGAGCTTTGTAGACATTTTGACCTACCATTCACGTAACTTGACAAACCAGGGCACTTTCAAGTTTATGTCCTTTCTCGATGCAATCGACACGGCCTCGATATCATCGATATTTGAAATATCGATTCTCTTAAGTGACCCTCGATCTAAGATAAAAACTACCTGAAAATATTACTGGTTAACTATGTCCAAGATCGATATCATCGAAGACCTATCGATATCATCGAAGGTTGAATTCCGAGGATATCGAGGGGTACTTCAACATATCGAAGATTTTATGATTTTCCTTAGAAAAACAGGGACACCGTATCTCTGTTGCAATTGAATCAAGTCATCTTTGATAGACTCGAGATTCAAGTTTCGATGATATCGATACAGCTATCGATATATCGATAATTCCGTTCAGAAGAATATGCGGTTGCTGGACAACATATGTCTTCATTCGATACCATCGAGTGAGTTTCGAGGACATCGACAACACTTCTTCGATTATATCGATCAGACTATCGATAAATCGACAGAGGTAGAAAACTTAGAGATTTTCTGAAAATTTGAAAAAGTTTTCTAACTCAAAAAACCCTATGATATTCTAATCAGTTTTAAGGGTTTTAATTACTTGGTGTTTTGGGACATGGGATGTGAGGCTTTAGATATACCTGTGGCGAGTTTGGGCCCACATCTAGTTGAGGCAGACGACTGATTGATCTTCCTATAGAGCTTCTCTGTCTAGCGGACTCAACACTCACGCTAATTGACAAACCAGGGCACTTTCATTAGATTCACATCTTCTTCTAGTTATAGTTTTAGTTACTTTCAGAAATGTACAAGTTCAGTCCTTGTGGATTCGACCTCGGTCTCACCGAGATTATTACTACTTCGCGACCCTACACTTGGGGTTATGAACAATATACCTATAGGTTTGCTCTCAATATTCTAGTGAATGCTTGAGATCATGTTCTTCATTAAAGTGAGCTTTGAATGCTCATTGAGATAATGAATCATAATGAAAAGAACATGAATCTCATGTGGATAGAGTCTAGGATGAGTGGTTAGAGCTTGGGAGAACCTAGGGACTCTAAAATGCCTAAATCCACACTTTCCACAATGTTCTGGGTCCTATATTTATAGAGAAAAGGTCCCAACGGATATAAAACGGCTAGTTTTTAGTTCTTCCGAGTGATCCTTCGGTAGCACCGAAATATCACTCGGTGGTACCGAATTAGATCCTGAAGTTGCTAGATGTATTTTACTACTTTCGATGGTACCAAAATTTGTACATCGGTAGGAGTCAGTGGTACCGAATTATCTTTGAAAGCTACTAGACTGTTTTGGGCACTTTCATGGTACCAAAGGTATCTTCAGTACTACCAAAGGTGTCATTCGGTGGCACCTACTCCTGCCGAACTAGGATAGATTTTCCTATTCTAATTACTTGTCCTATGATTCTTTCAACAACTTGATCTTTCTCAAAGCCAACTCTATAATGGTGGAACTTATAAGGTTATAATGGCTTTATATAGATGATCTAAGAGGGTTTTCCTATTTGGGTTAGGATCATCTATAGGTAGGATCCAGTTCATAGAAGCTTTTCTTTTCTTGAACTTGTAGCTTGTGCTTTTACTCCAGTTGCATCATTGGTCTTCTTTTTCCAAAGACTCATCCGACTACTCGATACAACTAGTCACGTGATTGACAAATATGAGTGCATGGTGGGTGCACTAACACTTCCTCCCACTTTCCTTCTTCATCTCCTCTTCTTCTACTCTAGGTGACGGCGAAGACGAGACTCGGATGAACTTTCCTGGCTGGATGCGGACTCGACACTGCGACCTGATGCAGTGTGGCAGCAAGCAACGACACTCCAATCTTCTCTTATATTCTTCCTTCTTCTTCCTTTCTTTTTTTTTCTGCTCCTTTGTTTCTCTCTCTCTCTCTCTGTCTCTCTCTCTCTCGTCTTCTCCTTATTATTCTTCTTCTTCTCTTTTAACCATAATGGGTCTGAACTCGGCCCAAACTCGGACTGAGTCGACTTGACCTATTGCGGTATGTCAAACGGCGCGTTCTCCCTCTCTCTTATTTCCTTTCCCTTTTTGGAAAGGTTGCCCTAAAAGTAGCTATTTATAGTCTCCCTAAATCTGATTCTAGAAGCTTTAACATAACTAATCGACAACTCTATTTAACTCTAGCCACTGATTTCATCTTGATTAGTTTGCATGGCCTTAATCGGAGGTTATGGATGCACTTCTGGCACCATGTGCTACATGATGAATGTCTTAGATTTGGAAACAGGGCCCACTGGAGTTTGATGGGTTTTTCTTGCCAAGCGAGGAAGATGAGATGGTTGATAATAGCGGATTACCATTCAATGGCTATTCCTTTGATTTGATTTATATGGATGGTGTGGATTTGTCCAATGAGCATTGTGGGACCCACCTTTGGAGAATCACCATTAAAATATTGATGGGTCCCAAGATTTTTGATTACGACAGTTTTCTCATAATAAGGAGATCTCATGCGAGATCTCCAAGCTACTGCGAGCGAGGCCATGAGAATACCCTAGTTTTAGTGCCTACGATGCTTTCCAAGAGTTTCAACGGTCATGATCTTGTTAGTTGTCTTACAAAAAAGATTCCCTCAAAGCTTCCCTAGCGGTTGAGAAAAGCAACACTAATTACCCTAAGACGAGCGGTTTAGATGGTGTTCATCTAACGGCCGAGGATGCAGGAGGCTAGGGTTGCCATCCTGGCCAATCCGAAAGGAAAAATGGAGTTTTCCAATTTTTTAAAAAATGGTTACACATGGTCTAAATGTGCCTGGATTTGTGCCCAAACGTGTGCACATCTCCGTGTGATGGTGGATTTGTGCCCAAAGGTTTTGGTCAAGGACACGCCCTAAACATAATGGACGATTCAAATCCGTGATGGTGGGCCACATTCACACTAGCAACCGCGTCTTTCAAATGCTAGTGAAGGCGAGAAGAGAGGGGAGAATTGTTGAGGGTCAAATATTGCATATTATCCCTCATTTATATCTTGATTTTATGAACATAATAATGCTTAATGTTCTATTTTACTCATGTTTGTATCGAAAGGTGAATTTAAGAGCTTAGATTGAAAAGGGCGTTAAAAGCTTGGATTTGATGCTCAAGAATCACAAAGGCAAGGGATGAATCTTAGGAGACCAAGATTGAAGAATTCAAATGCTAAAGATCCAAGAAAACCAAGTGAGGAATAAAGAGAATCAAAGATTTGAAGTGAAGAAAAGGAATCCTGAAATCATCCTGAAAAAGCATATTCTGAAGCTTTGGGTCATTTTGTGAAATTATGCAGAGTGAAGTATATTTTGTGAAATTGCGCAGAGTGAAGTCTATTTTAGCAACTTGAGTAAATTTGAGGCGGTTTCTAGAGTTTTCCAACTGGGTGCGAAAGTTGGAGTTCCACAATTATAAATAGGACTCCCTAGATGTTCCTAGGCATCTTCTAGGGTTTAAGGGGTGAGCAAAAGGGTGGAGAAGTCATCGTCAAGAGTTTTTCTTCTTCTTCCTTAGCTGTTTTCGTGTTTTTCTTAAGAAACTTTGGTCCAATCATGTCTATAGTTAGCTAAACCTCTTTGCTAGTGTCAGACCCATTACCTTGTATCCATTCCATTTCGTTAGGTCCCGCGGTCCTTCCGGTCGAATTTCGGTGACCCGCAACCTGTAGGTAGCATCTGCGATCATCCCTAAGTTCCGCCCTATAAACCTGAACCGATTCAACTCTAAACCTATGCCTTTGTGACCGCATCATCGCCACGGTTCCAACGCCGCATCTCATGCCCCAATCCGAGTTGTAGATCAAAAGATGTACCCCGTGCAATATTGGACCATTGATCATGATGTGGGACCCACCTTGTGCTTATGCGCATTTTACAAGTTGGACCCACCCTAGTTTCATCATTACCTATGAGAGCTACCTAGCTACCTAACCTATAGCCCTAGCCTAGCTAGCTAGCAATGGATTTTCTTCCCCAAAAGTCATCATGAGTTTTCTTCCCAAAAAGTAATGATGGGTTCTCCTACTAAAACCCATCATTACCCTCTTACAACCCATCATTTCCCTTCCTTCTCTCTCATTTCCCTCATTTCTCTCCTCTAGCAAACCAAGAGAGAGACCTTGGACATCCATGAGAACCCATCCCTCCAGCCCCTTCCAAGTTAGATCTCTCCCAATCCAACCCTCTAAAACCCATCCCCACCATTGAAACTACCCCATTGGAGCTAGAGAACCCAAGTATAGAAGAAGAAGGATAAGCTTTGAGGTGGGTGCTCTTCTAGGTTTAGTTCTTTCATTTTTCTTTCATGGATCCTTCTTTTCTTTGCTTGGGAGTGTTTAGGACCCACCAATCAATGGTGGAGATCCTACATGACTCCATGAGTGTGGCCAATGGTCCACTTTGTGCATGCATGTTGCCATGATGGGGCCATTCTCCATGGACCCCATCATGAGGTTTTTCCTTTTAATCTATAGTTTGTTGGGTCATCTAGACCCTAGATCCATGGTGAGGATGGTATCCCCACCTCAGATTTTGATTGTAGGGCCCATGCATCCATGGGACCTATGTGTATTGTTCATATGGTTGTGAATGCTTGAGGAGGACTCATAGTGGCAGAGTCCTCCCTATGGTCGAGATCTTCTTTCTCTCTCCTTCTCTCTCCCCTTTCCTTGGTTTTCTGATATATGTGGCCCACTTGATGTGTCCATGCTTCTAGACCATCCAGCTGTAGGGACGTCCAAGCCCATCATGGGTTGCATGGTTTGGATGGCCATTAAGCCTGATTATATAGTTGTATTGAAAGGGGGCTTTGGTCTGGAGTATGTGTGACCCATCTAGGTGGACCCCACCTTGATGAATCTGAGAAAAATCCCCCAATCTATTGCACATTGGGCTGGAATGGACAACAACATGTTGCTGTCCAGATTTTTGGCCCATTGTTGTATGGTTTTGTATAAAGCTTAAGCCCTATTTATATCTCTTCTTTCTCCTTGATTTTTAGGTATTCCTCTGAGGTGTGGACTCTACCCTAATGTGTGATGGAACCCCCTTGCATCCACCCTTGATTGGGGCCCCATGGAGCAGGCCCAAGAGGGCTGGACGGTCCAAGTTTCTGGACCATCTAGCAGTCCTGCATGAAGGAAAAACATACATATCAGCTTGGTTTTGGAGATGGTGGGCCACTCATGTGGACCCCACTTGCTGTTTATTCATGGGTGCATGTAATCCACCCATTTTCCCCTTGAATAGGAAGGCTTGGGCCCACTCCATTAGTTGTACAAGATGGGGGCAACAACATTCCAGCAGCAGATTTTTATATATATAAAAACCTTGCTGTCCAGATTTTTTATTTTCTGTTTATATGCATGTATGACTTCTCCCCTTACCTTCCTTGTGACCCACCATGCTAGGACCCACCTCAGGTGTGTGTGGACCACCCGGACCACCCATTTTTGGGGCTACCAAAGCTGGGGTTGGTCGTCCCTAACTCTGTAGGCCCACCTTGAAGATGTATGTTATCCACACCGTCCTCCATTGTGTGGCCCACCTGGACGTGGCCCACCCGTGGTGGAACGTCTAGAGTTGGGAACCACCTTGTATGTATTTTGCAAGGCCGTCCAGGTGTAACGCCCTGAAAATTGGGTGTCGAGTAGCAACTCAACACCTGAGTTCCAAAACATCACTTATGCAACATAAATGCTTATGATTGAATGTTGTCTGGGTTAGTGCATTAATCATGAGTGGGATTATACCAAAACAGTAATTCATACTCCAGATCAAGTTATAAAACGCAAGCGAAAGACTGAAAGGTGTATGTAAATGTATATAAAGCCAAAAACGGTCACAATCGGTTTCAAGAGTATGAACACCTTACTGAGTCACCATATACATGTATTAGTTTCAAAAACAAAATGCCAAAAAAAGTGGTACAACTATAATGGTAAACCCTATAGTCCCGTCATCTGAATGGCCCAGTGAAGCCTCCAGAGAACTGCATGTAGGAGAACTCATACTGATCATCATAGTAGTCAAGCTCAACCTCCTGCGTCTCGTCAACACCTACATCTAAGACAGGGTCTGGTTGGTGTGTACAACACCGTCCCGTAACGTGGGAATGAGTAGCTAACTCAGTGGAACAATAAAGCATAGGTTAACATGTTATCAATTCAGTCAAGCAGTAATGATAAAGCAGTACAGTCAAACACTCATAAATACTCTTATTAATGCTAGTATGGAATGTAGTCATGACGCATGCCCTCGCCAATGCTCCCTCGTGTGATACCATCTTACGTCCGCGGCATGCGTTCATCCCTCAGTGCTCCACATCTTCCAGGCACATGGAGTGCTGTGTTATGAGCGTGATTACTGAGTTATTATTAGTCCTTTTCATACAACAGTATTGGGAAACTAAGGTACCTCCCTGATATCATTCCCAAGCAATGATCCATTCTAGGGTCGTCAGTCCTAGATAATCTCATACGATGAAGCGGTTCTAGGTCACTGTAAAGGGCTGCCAGGGCTGTTACACGCACTTGTTGCACCGCTCCCCCATTACCTTATCAATACAGGCCTAGTTTATACTCTATTTACTACGGAAAGGCTTGTCGCCTCTCCGCAGATTCAGAGTATGCTCGAGGTCACTACAAAGGGCTGTTAGGGTTGTTATACACAATCGTTACACCACTCCCCCATCACCTTATCAGTGTAGGCCGACAGCTCGAATACAGTATCTCATACCACCATATTCAGCTCACGAGTCTGGGTTGCTCACTGGTCACTAGGGGGAGGCTCGTGGCCCCAGCGTAGGCCGACAGCTCGACCACGGTGTCCCATACCACCATGCCCGGCTTATGAGTCTTAGCGGATCGAGGTACCAAGGTTAACAGGGTTACACTGGTAAGTTTTGTTCCTTAGGTTCAAGCAGTAGCGTCCAAACATGGTGAACATACATTAGACAGATCGGGTTACTTGACAAGCACGACTAACATGGGCGCACAACAAGTTGAACGACATGAAGTGCATAAGCCCTTCGCGTGGCCTAACCACTGTCGCCAACCGAAGTACGGCTCAGGTTCGTCAAATACGTCTTACGCGGTGAATGAATCTCAACCACGAATTCAATCCCGTTACCAACTGCCTGGACTAAATCATAGTCCCAACTTCATTTTATTTCATCAAGAATCATATGAGATAGTTAAAGCAGGAATAAACAAGCAATTCAATTCTTACAATCAAAGAAGCATGTTATGAAATGCAACACAAACAAGATTTCACACACATTCACTTCATGAAATAAAACAGACATTACAATGTGACGTACATGTAGAAAATCATACACATAATTAAGGTAACCGAGATTCGTATCTCGATCCTCCTACAAAGTATTCTAGGTGATCACTAGCACATTCAGACATTTTCACAAACACATAGACTACATACATCACCTTACATGATGTATGAGGATTACACATATGTTAGGCCAAATCCTTTCACTAGGGAGTTGCCCTGCATACCACGTACATATACCCACGATGGATAACCATGGTGTGCATGAATCCGAGCTCCATGTTCATTCAAACATTTCTACAAACACTTGGGCTACACACTTAGTCACATATAACGTATATTTGCCGTGACGTGATTTTGGGCAAGTCCTTTCGCTAAGGAGTTGTCGCACATGTATTAGGCATATATTCACGACAAATAAACATGTTAAGCACAAATCCAAATTCCAAACATATTTAAACATTCCGACATATGCATAAAATACACTATATTCTACATAGTTCATGTAAACTCGTATAACGAAACAAACGATGTATTTTGCATGTGTAATAGCACCCTTGTCAGTTATAAATCATTAACGGACATTGAAAGCCTTGAAAACCATAACCTATACGTCTAAAGTCCGCACCTTACGCCGTAGAAGCGTAACGAACTCGATAGAATCTTCAAGTCTTCGTCGAGGTTGATATGACGACCTAAATCACGAGTTGAGTCAGCTATTTCGCTACTTGCAACATTGAAAACCTTAGAACAGATTACGGTTAGGTTTTTCTTACCTAGGAACGAAGCCGGAATCGCCAGAAAAGCGATTAGATCGTGATGGTTAAGCACGTATGATAGCAGGGTAGAGTATCAGGAAGAATCTCTCTCTTCTCACACTTTCTCTCTGTTTTTTCTCCTCTCCCTCCTAGGGTTTCTCTCAAATTCGTATGGGCTAAATGAGAGAGGGTTTAAGGTCCTTATATAGGCTAAAAAATCACCAAATTAGACCCAGGGCCAAGGTATACTTAGGTTATAGCCAAAGTAGGTCCGTTTTGTCTCAACGTAGCACTTCTGGAGCCCCCCCTTAAGCCAAAGGTCGGACTTAAGCTCACCAACCTTGGATCTAGGTAGAGTTAAGTTTTTGTTCCAGTCGGGTTCCCAGATCACACGTGGCGGACTAGTTTCAGTTCAACGGTCATTGAAACTCGATCAGGGTTACAAGTACACGGACATGTATGGGAAATGTTCCCTGATCCGAGGGTGTATTTGGGTCAGATTCCGACGGTCTGATTTCTTATATTTGGCCCGCAAGCGACAAGTCTCAGAATACTTAAATTAGATTTAATTTCTAAAGAAAACCATGTTTTCTCACACTCCTCGCTCCGAGCTCAAGCGAATAGCCCTGGGACACTATCTAGTTTTGACTTCCGAGATGGTTGTCAAACCTAGTAAGGCGGTCCTAATTTTATAACTTCGTATTATTCGGACTTTTGATGTGCGGTCCAGATCTGATACGGAATTTTGTGATGCTCCTGTGAGCAGCCGGGTAATGAGATTGATCCTAGATTTTTGGGTAATGTAGCGTCAACGATTCCACAAGTTTTGGGTTTTGCATATCGTATTTAAAGTGATTAGTGCGGATTTCGTATGTAATCTAGTTTAACACTAGTTAATCCTCGTCTAATTTCTAAAGGATTTAGTCCTGAGTGATTTCTGCCTGAGGTGGTACTCGGGTCTTTGTACGGGATTTTTCGAGTCGTTACAATCTACCCCCCTTAATTAAAATTTCGAGGACGAAATTAGTACCTTTTCGTACTCCTCGAGAAGCTGAGGGTAGTTCTTTCTGACCTCGGCTTCTATCTCCCAGGTAGCTTCCTCCTCTGCATGATGCGTCCACAGTACCTTCACGAGTGAAATCACCTTACTGCGCAACATCTGCTCCTTTTCTAGGATACACGTCGGACGCAGTACATATGTAACATCCTCGCTCAATTGCACCTGTTCCCAATGGATGATGTGTGAAGGATCAAGGATGTATTTCTTCAGCATAAATACATGAAATACGTTGTGTACGCCTGCGAGTGGTGTGGGCAAAGCGAGATGATATGTCACCGCTCCCACTCGATCAAGTATTTGAAATGGGCCAATGAACCGCGGCGTAAGCTTCCCCTTCTTCCCAAACTGAAGGAATCCCTTCATAGGGAAAACTCTGAGGAATACATGATCTCCAACCTCAAACTCAAGTGGTCGCCGCCTCGTATCGGTATAACTCTTCTGTCTGCTCTGGGCCATAAGAAGTTGACACTTGATAATGTCGATCTTCTCTGAGGTTGCCTGTACTAATTCTGGGTCAACCAAACTGCGCTCGCCAACCTCTACCCAGCAATGCGGTGCTCTGCAAGGGCGTCCATACAAGACCTCGTAAGGAACCATGCCAATACTTGCCTGAAAACTGTTGTTGTAGGTGAACTCTGCGTACGGGAGGCAGTCATCCCAACTGTCCTTGAAGTCCAAAACACAAGCTCGCAGCATATCTTCTAAAATTTGATTCACCCGCTCTGTCTGCCAATCGGTCTGAGGGTGAAACGCGGTACTGAACTTTAACTTCACACCCATCGCTTCCTGGATACGAGTCCAGAAGATAGACGTGAATCGGTGTCACGGTTCGACACGATCTCCAAGGGAACTCCATGCATGCGCACTATATCTTTGATGTACAACCTAGCCAAGTCGTCTGTAGAATTCGTCACTTTGATAGGGAGAAAATGAGCCGATTTGGTCAACCGGTCCATGATCACCCAAATAGAGTCATAACCCTTTCTCATCATCGGTAGCCTCGAGATGAAGTCCATAGAGATGAAGTCCCACTTCCATTCAGCTATGGGCATGGGCTGAAGTAGTCCAGGAGGTCGGCGACGTTCATCCTTAACCTGCTGACACGTGAGACAACGGGAAATATACTCGGCTATATCAACCTTCATGTTGTCCCACCAATATGACCGCTTCATATCCTGATACATCTTCGTGCTACCAGGATGCATCACAAGCTTCGATCTGTGGGCAGTCTCGAGAAGCTCCTGTCTCAAGTCCTGAATATCTGGGACGCATAGGCGGCCACGGTATCGTAGGCCCCCATCTATGCCAACTCTCCACTCGGAGTCCACATCATCGCTAGCTTTTTCTCGAAGCTCAGACAACCGCTCGTCGCCTTTCTGGGCCTCGATAATCCGCTCATCAATAAGTGGTCGCACCCAAACGTGTGCGACACTCTCGAATGATGCCTCCACTGTGAGTTTCTATTCGAAGTCCAGCACGAACTCCAACATATCCCACTCTGCTATCATCAGCGGAGCCGCAAATGCTATAGCCTTCTTGCGACTCAACGCGTCTACCACAAGGTTGGCCTTGCCAGGATGGTAGGAAACCTCGAACTTGAAGTCCTTCAAGGTCTCCATCTATCGGCGCTGCCTCATATTCAAGTCCCGCTGAGTGAATATATACTTAAGGCTCTTGTGGTCGCAGAAAAGCTCGAACTCCTCTCCATAGAGGTAATGTCTCCAGAGCTTCAATGCGAATATGACCGCTGCTAACTCAAGGTCGTGCATAGGATAATTCTCCTCTTGCTTCCTTAATTGTCTCGAGGTATACGCAATCACCTTATCCTTCTGCATAAGGATACAACCCAAACCAACGTGAGACGTGTCAGTGTATATAGTGTACTTAACCCCTTACTCTCGCAATACTAACACAGGGGCAGACGTCAGTCTGTCCTTCAGCTCCTGAAAAGCTGCTTCTGCCTTCTCATTCCAGGCAAACTTCAGATCCTTTCGAGTCAACTGAGACAAATGTCTGGCTATCTTCGAGAAGTCTCGAATGAATCGTCGATAATAGCCTGCCAGGCCCAGAAAACTCCTCACCTCAGTAACTGAAGTAGGTTGCTTCCAATCCTGAACTGCGGCTACCTTAGCCAGGTCCACTACTATCCCTTCCTTGGACACCACATGTCCTAGGAACTTGACTTCCTCCTGCCAGAAGTCTCACTTCTTATACTGTGCGAACAACTGGTTCTTCTTCGGAGTATCTAGGACTGCTTGTAAGTGTTCCTCGTGCTCTTCCCGACAAGTGGAGTATATCAGGATGTCATCTATAAATACGATGACGAATCGGCATAGAAATGGCTGAAATACTTGGTTCATCAAGTCCATGAACACGGCCGATGCGTTCGTGAGACCGAACGACATCACAAGGAACTCGTAATGCCCAAAATAGGTCCTGAAAGCCGTCTTCCGCACGTCTTCATCCCCGACGCACAATTGATGATACCCTAACTGTAAATCGATCTTCGAAAAATACTTTGCCCCCTTCAACTGATCAAACAGGTCGTCTATCCTGGGCAAAGAAAATTTGTTCTTCACGGTCAACTGGTTCAACCTGCGGTAATCAATACATAACCGTAGCGACCCGTCTTTCTTCTTAACAAACAACACAGGTGCTCCCCAAGGAGACACACTGGGTCGTATAAAGCCCTTTTCTACCAGTCCGTCAATTGTTTCCTCAATTCCTCCATCTCACATGGAGGCATGCGATACATCGGTAATGAAATGCGTGTCGTACCAAGCGTAAGATCAATGGTGAAGTCGATCTCGCACCGAGGAGGCAAACCAGGAATCGACTCAAACACGTCCACAAAAGCCTGAACTACAGGCGTATCCACAAGCGTCGGAACATCAGTATCCTTCAATGAAGAAGCAAAACACCTCAACCGAGAAGCGTGACTGACCTGAACAGTGAAAGTAAAAGTCGTGCCCTCCGGTCCATGGGCTGTAACCACCCTAGTCTCGCAATCTATCTCTGCTCGCATCCTAGTGAGCCAGTCCATACCGAAAATAACGTCGTAATGAAATAGGGGGACGACGATCAGGTCGACTAGTATCGTCCTGCTACCTAAGTCTATTGGGCAGCCCTCACACATACTAGTAACATCAGAGAAAGTCCCTATGGTAGTGATGACCCTCACTCCCTTTGTAAGAGCAATATCAAAACCCAGTCGCTTGATTGCCGTGCATGAGATCATAGAGGTAGTGGACCCTGTGTCCACTAATAAGAAGACAAGAATACCTTAGACGTGTGCAATGACCTCGAAGGCCATAGGTGTTGAAGTGCTGTCTCTGGCTCTTCCGTCGTGAGTGCGTGAACGCGTGCCTGCTGCTTACGGTTCGGCTGCGGAACCATGGGCCATTGAGGCGGCCTGAAGTGGGATACATGAGGTCTGAATGAAGGATGTGCAGGTGTTGTCCATAGGGGCGGAGCCGATAAAGCCTGAGGGCAAGAACGATCAATCCTCTGCGGTGGTGAAAATCCGCTGTCTCTCATCCATGCAAAGCAACTCTCTGCAGGGTGACCCAGTTTTCTGCAGTAAGAACATGTCACACCTGGACGCCTCATCAGAACTACTGGCGCCGCAATCCTGAGAGGAGAGTCAATACGAGGCCTCTTGCCGAGGAATGACCTACTCTGGATATCTGGTCGTGGCCTAGTAACCATAGGGCCACGAGAGCGTGTCAGTTGCTCTACATCCTGCTCTGCCCGCATAGATATATGTACCAGCTCGGCATAGGAGGGTATGCTGACACAACACATCTTCGACTGAATGTCAGGTTGCAAGCCCTCAGAAAAAAGTCGTATCCACATCTGCTCATCAGCAAGTATCGTAGGGATGTATCTGCCCAAATCAGTAAATCGATGCTCGTACTTGGTAACTGTCATGTCTCCCTGCCTGAGGCACAAGAACTCATTCTCCCTCTCATGTCGGTAGGTCTGAGGGTAGTACTTTTCATGAAAATGAAACTCGAAAGCTGCCCAAGTCCATACGTAGCCAACTGCGACTGTCCGTAGAACACTATCCTACCACATATTGGTCTCCTTCTCAAACATAAAGATGGCCAACTCAACCTGCTCTGACTCGATACAATGCAGCATCCGTAGCATCTTGGAGATGCGGTCTAGCCAATATTCAGCCTCCTCGGGTCTGTGAGAACCTGTAAAAGTAGGAGGCCTCAAGCGCTGGAATTGTTCGAGAATGCCACTAGTACCCAAATTCCCCGTAGGGTATGCAACAGGTGCAGGTGGAGGCACATCTTTAGCCTGAGCAGAAGGCTCTGCAGTCTCAGCAGGACGTATAGATGATGAAGGTGGAGTCACACTCCCACCCTGAGATAAGGTCCCTACAATAGTGGTCAAGAGCTGCTGGTGCTGCTGCTGCATCAACATCATCATCTGCTCAAACCTATCAATAGGTGGGGCAGGCTGAGGCACGTACTGCGTCGAGGAAGACGCACGGTTCCGCTCACGAACCGGTGGTGTATAAGGTGGTAGTCTCGCTGTAGGACCAGTGGAAGGCTGAGACGCAGGTATAGTCTCACGATCCGAGCCCAAACCAGGGTCCGTACGACCATCTCTGTGGGAAGGAGCCTGGTCCATCGTATCAGTGAGTGTGAGGTGTGCCGTGCTCCGCGTATATTTCTGTGGCATGCCCTATACAACATAGGGTGCAACGTATGTAAGATGAAGCATAGCAACACAATACACAATCACTTAAGCATTCCACACACTTCATAGCAAAAGAGGCTGCATGCATTTCATTTACCAAAATTGTCACATTACATGGAATACAGAGTTACATGAATTATGACAGAAGATGCATGTAGGCTAATACAACCAAGGCTTCAAACATCTAAAACATTCTACCAACCACTACACCCATTAACATGAAAACATAAACATCCTAAGGCGGTAACCAAAGAAAACCACAAGACAACAGTATGGATGACTAGGCATCCGAGTCTGGCGATGGAGAAGGGGCACCCTTATCCTTCAGGCAGCACATGATAGTTTTCAACGCGCGTGTTACTTTCTTGAACTTATTCTTCACAAGGCCCCGAAGATCCATAATGTCCTGTCGCAGGACAGCCTGACCCTCCTCAAGTCGGGCTATACGAGCATCCTTAACAGCTTGATCAGCGTCCTGCTCTGGTGCCGTAGGCAGTGAGCTCTCCTCTGTATCTTGGGCCTCCTCTTCCTCTTCTTCTTCTTCCTGTTCCTCCTTTTCTATCTCAGCTCCATCTTCTTCCTCCTCACTCTCTTCCTCCACACTCTCCGTCTCATCATCGCTCTCCTCAAGTCGAGCCTGGCGTTGTCGTGGCCCGATCTTCATCTGGTTGAGGTAGTCTTGTTGATGTGCTGAACCGGCACCGGCATCTCCCCCGCAAGACTGTAGCCAAACTCACGTGCAATCTTGCATATGAGTCGGCCGAAAGGGAGTGAATCAGTCCTTCTAGCGGAGCGTGCAGTATTAATTATCTGTCGCAACACAAACGTAGGCACGCACAGGTTCGTTCTCTACCCCACTTGATACAAGAAGTCTACCATAAGGCGCGTACACTCATTACGATTGCTCCACCTGGGGTAGACGTTAAACGTGAAGATGTGATGGAGAAAACGGAAGTCGTTCGACATATTGGTCACTAGGAGACTTTTGTTCGGCTGCCACTGGACCAGTCTGCCACAAAGGAAACGTGTGCGACGATCCCTTTCACATGCACTCCTCAGATTCAGCTCGCTAGCATGCACCTCACCAAGGGGCATATTCAGAAGCCGAGATATCGATCTGACATCAACTGTGGCCAACCGATCCCCTCCACATGGGATCTTGAACTGCAAGGGTTCAAGCGTAGGCTCGTGAATGTTGGCATAGAAAGCTCGGACAGTGCTCGCATTGACGCGAGACCCGCCATCAAATAGTGGACCCCAATGGGCCCCTTCCAGGAACTCGAACAACAGATATTCTCCAAAGAGCCGCGCCATCCACCTAAGCTTCAAAAAGGACCCTACGGTCCTCATAAACTCCATGAGACAACTCCGCCAACAGAACCATTCCAGCAAGAGTCCGGGGATCAAGATCCCGCTTCGTCTGAAACTCCCGATTGGTGCTTGTGCTCGCGGCGGCGTCTCTCGACCTCCTTGAACTCGTAGGGCGATTAGGCCCGGCCTCATCCACGGCCCCCTTTCTCTTTCCCATGAGAGAAAGGACGGTGGAAATCGAGAAAATGGCCGCAATGAACTCAAAGAAGGCCATGAAAAGTGAAGATAAGGGGGAATAGGGGCTGAAGCTTTTGGTTCTCCATGGATTTGAGCCTCAACAGAGGTTGTAAAGGCCCAAACGACAAGATTGAAGAAAGAAAATGAAGAGATGGGATGGGTTGAGAGCTTACACGAATTTGAGCTTCAAATGGGGGGTGTAGGAGCTCAAACGAAAGAGAATGGAGAGGGTAGGGGAGTAGGTATTGCTATAAACGATGAAGGTGTGTGGATTGTAATAGGAAATGACGGAATGGGCGATTAGAGGGGAGGTTTGAGAGAGAAAACAACAACCTTGAAGGAAAATGAGAGCTTAGAGGGGTGCTTTGTGAAGGAGGGGTGACTTTTGAGGGGTTTTAAACGAAACCCCACATAGCAGTGGGCCACCCTAGGCCCCAAACACAATCAGCCCGAGCAGCCCGCCCTGCCAAGCCCACTGACTGGCGAGGCCTCGCCAACCCGACGAGGGCCTCGCCACTCTCTGGACAAAGTGGAGATGCCTAGCCACTTGGGCGAGGTCCTCGTGTCCCCTAGGCCCCAAAAAGGTTTGGGTCCCACCCTGGGTCCCTCTAGATTAGCGTGGGTAGGCCCACGACTCTGTTTTGAGTCGTTTCAGGTCGTTTCGGGAAGTTTCTGATACATATTTGTATTTACCGATTTCTAATGGCTGGGATGGGGTGAGTTGTGATCTAAACCCGTCGTTTGACAGTCTATAAGTGTTTTGGGGTCGACTCGTGTGATCATGGTTGAGTACAGACTCAAACAAAACAACCAATTTCAGTCAGCTTCGCCAATTGGCGAAATCGGGATACAAATTACTGTTTCTACGTTTTTCTCGAACCCACCTAAGTCGAAAGGCCACAACGTACGTCGTGTGACCATAACCCAGGTCTGGTTTAATCCAAATCATGCTTTGATACCAACTTGT
This sequence comes from Magnolia officinalis, assembly GCA_021015155.1. Lineage (NCBI taxonomy): Eukaryota > Viridiplantae > Streptophyta > Magnoliopsida > Magnoliales > Magnoliaceae > Magnolia > Magnolia officinalis. Next base: position 33,683,908 of record JAJHSJ010000005.1, on the reverse strand, counting down.
AACGCTCTAAAAATCGGGGGTCGAGTAGCAACTCAACACCCGAGTTCCAAAACATCACTTATGCAACATAAATGCTTATGATTCGTTGTCTAGGTTAGTGCATTAATCATGAGTGGGATTATACCAAAACAGAAATTCATACTCCAAATCAAGTTATAAAACGCAAGCGGAAGACTGAAAGGTGTATGTAAATGTATATAAAGCCAGAAACGGTCACAATCGGTCTCCAGAATATGAACACCTTACTGAGTCATCATATACATGTATTAGTTTCAAAAACAAAATGCCAAAAAAAGTGGTACAACTATAATGGTAAACCCTGTAGTCTCGTCATTTGAATGGCCTAAGCGAAGCCTCCAGAGAACTGCATGTAGGAGAACTCATCCTGATCATCGTAGTAGTCAGGCTCAGCCTCCTGCATCTCGTCAACACTTGCATCTAAGACAGGGTCTGGTTGGTGTGTACAACACCGTCCCGTAACGTGGGATTGAGTAGCTAACTCAGTGGAACAATAAAGCATAGGTTAACATGTTATCAATTCAGTCAAGCAGTACAGTCAAACACTCCTAAATACTCTTATTAATGCAAGTATGGAATGCAGTCATGATGCATGCCCTCGCCAATGCTCCCTCGTGCAACACCATCTTACGTCTGCGGCATGCGTTCATCCCTTAGTGCTCCACATCTTCCAGGCACATGCAGTGCTATGTTATGAGCGTGATTACCGAGTTATTATTAGTCCTTTTCATACAGCAGTATTGGGAAACTAAGGTACCTCCCTTATATCATTCCCAAGCAATGATCCAATCTAGGGTCGTCAGTCCTAGATAATCTCATACGATGATACGGTTCTAGGTCGCTGTAAAGGGTTGTCAGGGCTGTTACACGCATTGGTTACACCGCTCCCCCATCACCTTATCAATACAGGTCTAGTTTATACTTTGTTTACTACAGGAAGGCTCGTCGCCTCTCCGCAGATTCAGAGTATGCTCGAGGTCACTACAAAGGGCTGTCAGGGCTGTTACACGCAATCGTTACACCACTCCCCCACCACCTTTTTAGTGTAGGCCGATAGCTCAAATACAGTGTCCCATACCACCATATTCGGCTCACGAGTCTGGGTTGCTCACTGGTCACTACGGGGAGGCTCGTGGCCCCAGCGTAGGCCGACAGCTTGACCAAATTGGACCTAGGACGAAGGTATACTTAGATTATAGCCAAAGTAGGTCCGTTTCATCTCAACGGAGCACTTCTGGAACCCCCCCTTGAGCCAAAGGTCGGACTTAAGCTCACCACCTTGGATCTAGGTAGAGTTAAGTTTTTGTTCTAGTCGGGTTCCCAGATCACACGAGGCGGACCAATTTCAGTTCAACGGTCACTGAAACTCGATCAGGGTTACAAGTGCACGGACATGTATGGGAAATGTTCCCTGATTCGAGGGTGTATTTGGGTCAGATTCCGACGGTCTGATTTCTTATATTTAGCCCACAAGCGACAAGTCTCAGATTACTTAAATTAGATTTAATTTCTAAAGAAAATCATGTTTTCTCACACTCCTCGCTCCGGGCTCAAGCGAATAGTCCTGGGACACTATCTGGTTTTGACTTCCGAGATGGTTGTCAAGCCCAGCAAGGCGGTCCTAATTTTATTACTTCATATTATTCGGACTTTCGATGTGCGGTCTAGATCTGATACAGAGTTTCGTGATGCTCCCGAGAGCAGCCGGGTAATGAGATTGATCTTAGATTTTTGGGTAATGTAGCGTCAACGATTCGACAAGTTTTGGGTCTTGCAGATCGTATTTAAAGTGATTAGTGCGGATTTCGTATGTAATCTAGTTTAACACTAGTTAATCCTTGTCTAATTTCTAAAGGATTTGGTCCTAAGTGATTTCTGCCTGAGGTGGTACTCGGGTCTTTGTACGGGTTTTTCTGAGTCGTTACACCAGGCCCCCTTGGAACGTCCAGGCTGGGTTGAGCGCTGCTGGACTACAAGTCCAACAGCAGGCCCACCCTGATTTATGAGTTATATTCGTACCTTCCATCTGGTGGGGCCCATTGTATCATGTATGGGCAACCATGAAGTGTTTATTTTATCTAAATAATCCATTTTGCTAGACTCCATCAGGCCCAGGAAGTTAGGTGGGCTGGATTTCCAGCAAGGGCTCGAAATTGCTGTATATAGTTGTATGTTTTGGAGTTGTGGGGCCCACCAGATTGAGGGTGTTATGTATACACACCATGCTTGTAATATTCTGAGGTTGTAGGCCCCATTTATGCCTTGTGAGGCCCCCCATTTATCTGATTGTTTGAGGACCAAGACAGTCCAGATTTTTGGACGTCCATCAGGCCCAGATGGATTGGACGTCTAGCCTTGAGCCCAGTTTTGTGTATGGGCTGCTTACCTATTGTGTTGGACCTTGTGGGCTAATATGTTGCATGTAATTGGACCCTTGATTGCCCAGTCTTGGGCTGAATTGTAAGGCCCATCTTGGCGAAACTTGGATATGCCTTACCTATATATTTGGGCATATGGGCTACCCATGAGGGCCATCATAATGCATGTATTCGTTGGCCATGATAATTGGGCCATGATTTGCCCCATTGAGTCCATGTTGATGTATGTAGGCTTTGGGTCGTTTCTTGAGGCCCACCATGTGGTATGAGATGTTATGGATTGCTGCCCATTTTCTTTTCATAGTTGTATCCAAGCCATGGGCCTTGTTTTAGCTAGATTTCTTGTTGGGTTGCCTTTTAGGGAGCAATTGTGGTTAAATGTCCACATTGTGAACCTCTTTAAGCCCTTTGTTAGGCCCATTCTCATCTATTGGGTCCATAGTATTGCTTACCTCGACTTTGTGGGCTACCCCAAACCGTTGGGCCCCCACTATTGGTTATGCTTCTTCCATACCATATAGAATCGTCTAAGTACCTAGACCCGACCTTGTTAAGAGGAGAGTACAACATCATCACATGTTATCCTTAGTCATCTTCATGATTCATTCCCATGTGCATCATATGTATGCTTGGATGAGGAGTGATTGGTTATGTTATGTGTCATTGGGCAGGTTGTTTATGGGACTCCCTGAGTGATGGAGTTGCCCCACATGAGCGCATTGCATGCGTAAGACTGATGCATAGTTGATTGGTATAATTCATGCATCTCGCATTTTACATGGCACGGTTATTATTCGCCCTAACATCATTAGGGCTGTAGCCTCCACAGACACATCGTGGATGGCTAGATTTAGACACTGGAAATGCTTGGTTCTAGCACTGTGGGCACATAGGATATCCTTGAGTGAAAGTCCCATAACCTTTTTAGTACCAGGAGATGATCCAACGTCGAGACCGAGTGGAAACAGGAGCGCCGGTGCCGAATACCATTAGGTCTCGTCTCCCACTGTGTCGTGGTCGGTTGCAAGGGGGTGTGGCCTTACCCACCCGAGTGAGGGGGCTATGAGGTAGGCTGAGTTTGACCAGTTCGCAAATGGGTTTGCTATCGTCGAGGCAAGTAGGTATTGCGAGACTACAGGTGGATAGTGAGGTCTCTTCTGCTCACTGGGCTACACAACTAGGGCGACAGCAGTTAGTGTAGAGTGTATTTGACCCCGGTGATTTCCCATAGGGGAACTGTACTGATATGTGAACTTGATATGAGGACTGGCATGATCGCATTGTATATTGCATATGGCATTTGGCTATATAGGCCCCACATTGCATAGCCTTGGTATGGCTGGTGGCATTCCTGCCTTATATTGCATAGCTTCGTTACGGCTGGTGGTATTCATGGTCTTGCCAGCATATTCCGCATACTCTAATATTGCATACTTGACACCTGTCCTGCACACACTTACACCACCCTCTAAGCTTTTTATAAGCTTATACATGATTGATGCGTGCAAGTGACGTTAGGCAGTAGCTGAACAGGAGCAGTAGCGTGTCGCGGAGCTTTTCTTTGGGAGTCTTATTATAGTCATTGTATCTTTCCCTTTTTGCGCCTTGTATTATAAAAGTTTTTATTCCTAATTGATTCTGTGATGATGTTCCTATGGTTATGATTTAGGGATTATGAGTTTGGTTATGCTGATTTTGAAACATACTTATGTTATAGAAATTCTCCTTGTAGGATCCCAGGAGCCAAGAATGGGGTACTATGGAGGCTGTCAACGCCGGATTCGGCAATCGGGAATTTTTTTAGCCCAATTCTCGAGTTTGGGGCGTGACAGCTAGGGTTAAGAGGTGAAGCTTGTAGCATAATGGGATGTTTCTATTACTTTGATTCATGTTTATGTTGAACTCCATGGATTCTAATTTGATATTTAAGGAATACTTTCAGTTTTTTATGGTTTATTCTGACTCAAATTACAGTAGATCTGCAATAGGTTTGAGTTTCTTCTTTTCCTGATTTGAGATTGTGAAATTAGTAAGTCTTGTTGTTCACCATCGTCCCTTGAGCATGGTAGGGTGATGGAATCCTTCCTAATCTTCACAATTCTCCTGCTTTGAGATTATGGGATTGGTAAATCCTGTTGCTTGCCATTGTCTCCTGGCCATGGTTTGGTCATGGAGTCCCTGCCAAATATCATAGTTCTCCTTCATTAAGAATTAGGTCAATGGAAGTTCATATTTGGTTTTATTGATATATTTTCCAATTGGATAGGATAAGACTCTAATTCTAATTGTGTTACTTGAATTAAGCAAGAGGGCTCCCTGATCTTCACCCTGGTGTGGAAAATTTTAGTTAAGGTTGTCCCTGTTGACGCAAATATTCAACAAAAAGTCATTCTAATGGTGTCCAGCTGTGTCTGTTGTGACAGTAGTTTTTCAACTCTCTCGTCTGCAGGGCCACGAAGAGACTGTGAATCCATTTCCCACCTGTTTCTGGAAGAGGCCTGGCATACTCGGGCTGGAACCTCATTGCATCAATGTTCAACATCACCATCCCCCACGCCCCGTCTGTCGAGCATCGTCTTCTTCAATGGTCGTCAGCACTGGCTGCTGATGGGCAAAACGGTGCAGTCCAAAAGCTGGCTCTCTGTGTCCTTCTCTGGGAAGTGTGGAAAATACGGAATGTTATAGTTTTCTCCGACGCAAAGCCTCATCCTCATACGCTGCTAGCCCGTGTCATCTGGTGAATTAAGTTCCTCAGGGAGAAGTCTGCCTCATCAAACCTTACAGCTCCATATCAGGGGACCACCCCCAATTCGGGTAGCCTTCCCCATCATTCCTCAATGCCTCGCTCTCGTAACTCCCTTTTAGTTGTAACTTGGTCTCGACCCCAAGTCGGGTGGATTAAAATAAATGTCGACAGATCAGCAATTGGTAACCCGGGTCCAGCTAGGGGCAGGGGCCTTTGCATGGACAGCTCAGGTAACTTCATCTTTGCTTTTGCAGAAGGTTACGGGGCGACTTCCAACATTCACGCGGAACTCTGAGCCATCCATGATGATCTGGGGGTGAGCCTATTGAAAGGGTTCCGCAAGATTATAATCGAATCGGACTCTCAACTAGTAATCAATCTCCTATCTGGCTCTGCTAAACCCGGGTGGAAATGGTTCTCCTGGCTCGCCAGAATTCGTGATTTGGCAGCGTTTGTTGAAGTGATCTTTTCTCATGTCCTTGGGGAGGGAAACACTCCTACTGACGCCATGGCTAGGCAGGGCAGCGGGTCTCAGTCCTCCTTTTTCTCCTGCGCCTTGGTGGATCTTCCATCTCATACTAGAGGTCTTATATGTTTAGACAAAGTGGGTCTTGGCTCGATCAGACTTCATTAGGTCTTCCTGTTTTTTTTTTTTTTATGCAATTTTTTTCGTCTTACATGATAGGTTGCCCTAGTTTCTTTTTGTTTTGGGCAACTCGAAAGCCTTGTACATCCTGTATCCTTTTTTTTTTCATTTTGAAATGAAAAGAGACCTTTCCCAAAAAAAAAAAAAGCGCTCCCTGATCACTACAAGTGGATCCTTTACACCCTAGTTCCCACCTTTAAATTCTTAGTTTTAATTACTCTATTAACAATTACTCTTTCAAACACTTCAGAATTAGTTTCACATCTTCTTATAGTTCTACTTTTAGTTAATTTCAGAAATGTACAAGTTTCAGTCCCTATGGATTCGACCACGGCCTTACCGAGATTATTACTACATCGTGACCCTACACTTGGGGTTGTGAACAAGTTTTTGACGTCGTTGTCGGGGATTGACGGTTGCGTTTTCTGGATGTGATTAGTTTTGGAATTAGGTTAAGATTAGGATTTATTTACTTTTTATTTTTAGGTTAGGGTTCTTTCTAATTTATTTTTAGAAACTAACTTTTCTTTCTATTTCTAGATTTAGAAATTTTCCTAATTTGTTTTTAAAAACTAACTTAGTTTTCTATTTCTATGTTTAGAAACTTTCCTTTTTCATTTTTACAAACTTTCCTTTTTCGTTTTTAGAAACTAGGTTGCTCTTTCAGAAACTTTCTTAATTTGTTTTTAGTAACTTTCCTTTTTCATTTTTAGAAACTAGGTTGCTTTTTTTGAAACTTTCCTAATTTGTTTTTAGAAACTTTCCTTTTTCGTTTTTAAAAACTAGGTTGTTTTTTTTTTTAGAAACTTTCCTTTTTAGTTTTAGACACTAACTCAACTTTCTATTTCTATTTTTAGAAACTTTCTTATTTCTTTTTTAGAAACTAATTCACTTTCCTTTTTCTTTTGCAGGATCCTAACATAAAAACTTTTAATTTGGTAACTTCTTTCTAATTCTCTCTCTTTCTATTTCTAGATTTTTATTAACATTCTTTCTTTTAGGTTTAGGTTAAATTCTGAAATTGCAGGCTGAGAGTGTTTCATCCCCTAGTGGGTCCGTGATAACACTCAACCTCTCTTGAGTGAAGGAGGATTGGTTGAGAGGTTATCTATCTATCACATGATTAGACACCACTCGAGATCCATAGAGTTAACTAAAGTTATGGTTGCCAATCAACTGGCCAATCAACCTCCAAATCCTCAACCTAGGGTTAAGGAAATCCAGGATGAGAATGAGGTACATCAAGCACCCCGCCTCGTACTTTACGAGATTATTTACAACCGGCGGGGGTGAACACACCTTCTTGCATGGTTTTTACAGAGAGTGCAGGACATATGAATATCAAGCCAGGAGTGATCCAACTCCTTCCAAAATTTCATGGACTTGAATTTGAAAATTCATATCTACACTTGAAAGAGTTTGATAAGATAATAACCACTTTATACTTTCCTAATGTGTTTGAGGAAACGGTCAGGTTGAAACTCTTTCCCTTCTCCTTAAAAGAAAAAGGCCAAGACGTGGTTACACTCACTACGTCCATGATCAGTTGGCAGAAGGAATGACATGACAAAGGAGTTCACTAAGAAATTTTTTCGATATTATAAAACGAACACCCTCAAAAAGTTAATCATGAACTTCGCCCAAAAGGAAGATAAAACATTCTTCCAATGTTAGGAGTGGTTCAAGGATCTTGTCAGTTCATGCCCACAACATGGTTTTGAAATGTGGCGCATCACAAATTTCTTTTACGATGGACTGACATCTTCCATGCACCAATTGGTCGAGACGATGTGCAATGGGGAATTCATTAACAAAGATGTCAACGATGTGTGGGATTATTTAGATAGACTTGCTGAAAATGCACAATCATGGGACATCTCTCCAAAACTCACAACATCTAAGCCTCCTCAATCAAAGGAAAGGGGAGGAATGTGTGCTATAAAAGAAGAAGATGACTTAATTGCAAGGGTGGCCAATCTCACAAGAAGATTCGAGGCCATGGAACAATAGAAGGATAAGGCTAAGAAAGAAGTTTGCGGTATTTACGCTTGCAACGTACATACAACTGAAAATTGTCCAATAATACTTGCTTTTCAAGAAATTCTGAATGAGCAGTCAAATGCCGTGAACAATTTCCAAAGACCTTTCAGTGGACCAACCTCAAATACATATAACTCCAGCTGGAGGAATGGACAAACTACTACTCCTCAAGGATTCCCTAACCAATTCCTGAATCAAGGGAACCTTCAAGAGGATCCAGTCTTAAAACACCTTCAAAATCAAGATGTCATGCCCCAAACTCAGAAACCGGGCTCACAAAATTCCCGATCGTTGAATCTGGCGCCGACAGCCTCCATAGTACCCCATTCTCGGCTCTTGACACTCATATACCAGGTTCCAATCCTGGGATCCTACAAGGAGGATTTTCAACGTAAATTTGTTCCATAAAAGCATAACCATAAGCATAACCCACAACAACAACAAGCAACATCACCACAAATCCACTATAATAAAAAAAATTTGAGTACAAGGCATGAAAGGAAATATAATATAGATATTAGAAACCGCAGAAGCTCAGCCGCACGCTCCTGCCTCAGCTCGACTACGTCCTAGCATCACCTGTACGCATCTATCATGCATAAGCTTATCGAAAGCTTAAAGGGTGGTGTAAGTGTGTGCTAGGTAAGTGCCAAGTGTGCAGTATCAAAGTAATGCAGAAACACAATGGTAAATCCATGAATACTATGTGGAAATACTGGCAAGTCCATGAATGCTATCAGCCATACTAAGGCTATGTGATGTAAGGCCTATATGGCCAAATGTCATATGTAAGATGCAATGCAAACATGCCAGTCCTCGACTGGATCCATATATCAGTACAGTTCACCTCTGGAACATCATATATCAGTATAGTTCCTCTCTGGACAATCACCAGGGTCTAATACAATCTACTCTAGCTTGCCGCCCCATTTAAGCACACAACTAGGTGAGTGGAAGAGACCTCACTACCAGCTTGCCTCAAGCTGGGTCAGACTCAGCCTAATCATTACCCCCTCCCTCGGGCAAGTAAGGCCACACCCCCTTCCAACCGACCACGACACAGTGGGAGATGCGGCCTACTGGTATACGGCCCTCGTGCACTCATGTATCCACTTGGTCTCGATGTTGGAGCATCCTCCTGGTACCATAAGTGTTTGGGGATTTTCACCCATGGACATCTATGGCGCCCCAATGCTAGTAACAAGTATTTCCGGTATCCAATCCTACCATCCACGCTATGCCTGCGGAGGCAACAGCCCTGATATCATATCACACAAATGCAAGGTGCATGAGTCACACTATCCAGTCATGCATCAATCCTGCAGGTATAGCATGCTCATGTGGGGCAACTCCGTCTCTCAGGGAGTCACATAAACAGTCTGCCCAATGGCATATGCTATGATCAATCACACCTCATACCAAGCATACATATGATGCACATGGACATGAATCATGAAGTTATATTAAGCATGTTATACGATAATGATGTACTTTCCTCATAACAAGGATGGGCTTAAGAACAAGGGAATGGGCTTCCTTCGCCATTCCATCACGTAGTAAATTGGGCTTCCTATGGGGTCCAATAAGCACAAGGTGGGCTCTATGACTTGGGTAAGTCTACAAGGCATGGTGGAAGCATAATCAATGGTGGGGGCCCAACGGTTTGGGTTAGCCCACTAAGGCTAAATGGGAAACACTATTAGGGGCCAAATCGATGAGAATGGGCCTAAGGAAGTTTACAACGTGGACATTTAACCACCATTGTCCCCTAGAGAGCGGCCTGCATGAAATCTAACTTATAATGGGGCTCATCGCTCGATTACTACTTGGAAATTAAATGGGCACATTTATAACATTCACACATCATGGTGGGCCCCAAGAAATGGCCCATAGCCCACATACATCAAGATGGGCTATATATGGGGCAACCCATGGCCCAAAAATATCATGGCCAAAGGAAACATACATTATGGTGGGCCTTATGGGCAGCCCATATGTCCTAGAAAATAGTTAGGCTAGGTGTACATCACAAGTACCATTGTAGGCCTTACACAAGGGTCTCATACTTCACAATGGGCCTCATGACATGGGCCTGACATACATCACAATGGGTCTCATCACAAGGGCCTCATATACATCACAATGGGCTTCATGAGATAGCCCATATAATCCAGCAAAATAGATGGGCAGCATGTATATCACATTCAACAAGGTGGGCTCCAATGGTTGGACGTCCAGATCATCTGGGCCTACTTGATGGCCAAAAATCTGGACAGTCTGGTCTCATGTACATAAGGTGGGCCTTACACAACAATGGGTGAAAGCGCCCTGGTTTGTCAATTAGCACGAGTGTTGAGTCAGCAAGATAATTGAGCCCCATAAGAAGATCATGCAAGCGTCTGCCTCAACTGGATGTGACTTCAGATCTCTACAGAGGTAAACTTAGCCTCACATCCCATAACACAAAACACCAGGTATATAAAACCCTAAAAAATGGTTAGAACAACATAAGGTTTAAGGTGTGAAAACTGTTTTGCAAAATCGAGAAAATCTCTAATTTTCCAGCCCTTGTCGATTTATCGATAGTGCTTCGATGAAATCGGACTCTATTATCAATGTCCTTGAAACTCACTCGATGTTATCGAAAAGAGGACTTCAAATATCCAGCAACCAAAATGAACCTTGGAATGAATTCTCGATGAATCGATGACAAGCTCGATATCATCGACTTTCGAATCTCGAGTTCATCGAATTGGCTCAATAAAATTGACATCCGGTCAGTTTATGTCCAGTAAGCAGTTAAGGAAAATCATGTGATTTTCGATATCTCGAAGAGAGCCTTGATATCTTCAAATTTCGAATCTCGATGATATCGATGGACCTTCGATGATATCGGATTGTGACACAAAACTGTTCAACAACCTTTCAGGTAAATTCTTTTAAATGTTTGAGGTATCAAGAAGCACTCGATGATATCGCTATTCAAAGATCGATCATATCGAGACCAGGTCGATGTCATCGAATTGGGACACAAAACTGTTCAGTAAGTTTATCGGAAAAATCCTTGAAAAGATTGATGAATTGAAACTAGTATCGATATCATCGATATTCAAAACCAGATGATATTGAGGGATGCTCGATCATATCAATACCTGTTCAGTTCCAAAGGTAAGTCTGCTCTTAGGTTTTCAAATGTCGAGGAATCGAACCATGGGTCGATGAAATCAGAGTTCAAAATCCAATGACATCGAAGCATGTTCGATATCCTCGATCAGTTGGCAAAAAGGTTTTAAAATGTTTGACAGATTGAGTTTATGTCATCGAGCGTCCATTCGACATTATCGAGAGCATATGCTCATTGATATCGAAGCATGCTCGATGATATCAAACTCTATCAAAAAATATGACTGTTTTATTTCCATTGAAACTTTTTACCTATTTAATGAGAGCTTGCCTGAGGTTGTGAGTAGAGAAAATAGATAGAGCTTTTGAGTGTTTAATTCAGATCTCCTACCCTAAGCCCTTTTCTCTCATGGGAGTTCAATCCTCAATCCACCCTCATCATTGATATTCAATAGAGTGGATTGATGAATGAACTTCCGCATTCAAGGATATTTCAGCTACCACCTTAATGGCAAATCATTGAGCAAAGATTCCTTGAATGCATAAATCGTGGTATTACTCTGTCACTCCAATGATTAATCATTTAATAGAGTAATTACCAATATAACCTTGACCCAACTCATCGCCTTACATTGGAGCATTATAAGTGTTGCAGATCAAGGGAGCTGAAGATTCATCATCAACAAAGGAGGAGATCTTCATCAACGTGTTAAATGGGGCTCATCTACTTATCTGTAAGTCATTAAAGTCCAGAGACCCTGCTGATCATTCCTTTATATAGGATTGGGTCACAGGTGATTCTCACCCCTTTTAAGTCCTCATAAGAGGCCTCTGATGGGAGAATACATGTGGGTACTGTGTGTTGGCCCTTGCTCTTGGTGAGCATAAACTTAGGTCCTTAGTGTAGGTCCTTGGCCCATGTGGCCTAAAACCTAGGTGTTGTGTGTTGACCTTTATTCTTGTGTTGGGCATAAACTCTAGGTTCCTTGTGTGAATCCTTGGCCTATGAGGCCTAAAATCTGGGTGCTTTGTGTTGACCCTTGATCCTGTGTGGGGCGTAAACTTGTGTCTCGTGGACACATGTTAGGTACCTTGTGTAGGTCCTAGAGTCAGCCATGTGTAGGTTGTACTAGTTTAAGGTAAACCTGATTTGAAACCTCTGTTAGTGAGATCCGGTACACTCAAGGGTTGAGTGCGTCCACTAGAAGTGGAGTAGGCACATAGTTGAACCACTATAAAAACAACTGTGTTTGGGATTGCTATTTACTTTTACTACTTATGTGATTTCTCTAAATGTTGTCATAATGCATGCTTACATGATTACTTAAAACTAATTAGAATCACATCTCATACATAGTCACATCCATCATGAACTATGTTCCTCATCTCATTTATGTTTTGAATAGTCTTATGATTGGATCCTTTATTTGGCTTGAAAGCCATTAGAGTTACATTGAAGAAATCCTGAAACTTGCATATTATTTCAGGATAGGGTTGATAGGTTTTAAATCATTATAAAATTTTAAAAAATCCTATTCACCCCCCCCTAGGACACCTTGACATATTCTCACTTCTACTAAAGTGGTCATTATCGTAATTTCAATGGGGCTCATGGCCTTAAAAATGGCCTGGCAGTTGTGTATGGATCATATACATCAAGGTGTGCCTCTGCTCAATATAAATGGGTAGCAAGGATATAAAATATACAGCAGGTGGGCCCTGCACATACACAACAGGTGGGTTAGCAGGGCATCCCACTGACGGACGACCTGTATTAAAATCATCACGGTGGATCCCACACATACAGTAGGTGGGCCCTACATGTACAGTAGGTGGGCCCTACATGTATAATAGGTGGGCTCTGCATGTACAGCAGGTAGGCCCTGCTCGGCCGTCCAGCAAGATGGACGGCGTGGATATACATCACACCATCAAGGTGGGTCCCACCGTCCTAGTTGTGCAATGGAGACATCACATGTGCAGGGTGAGTTGCATGTCCAAATGTGGACGGCTGGATAAAAACTTACATTAGTGGGTCCCACGGTCCATGGATGGACGGTGGATGGTGTGGATATGAAACACATACATCATGTGGGCTCCACCGTTCCTTGCTGGACGTTGGACAACATGGATGAAATGCATACATTAGGTGGGGTCCACGTCAATGTGGCCCACTAGAGTTTGGGATTAAGCTGATATTTGTAATTTCCCTTCATCCAAGCCTGTCCACACGGACAACAAGGTGCCCCGGGCAGTGTGGATAAAATGCATACATCACGGTGGATCCCACCGTCCAACAGCTGGATGGTGGAGATACAACATACACATCAAGGTGGGTCCACGTGGTGGCACACCAGCTTAGGATCCAAGCTGATCTTTATGTTTTCCCCTCATCCAGTCAGGCCTAAAAACAGGCAGCAAGGGTGGGTCCCGGTTTGGACAGTGAGAACGTCTCACCAATGGGACATCATGAATCACATTCATACATTAAAGTGGACCATTAATCAGGAGAGAGAGAGAGAGAGAGAGAGAGAGAGAGAAGATCGGCCAAAGGGAGGGGCTCTACCACTATGAGCCCCTTAAAAGATCCAAACCATACATCATGATCATCACATGTGTAACATCCCGGATTTTTCCCAACCTGGAATTAGATGTCCTTAGGCGATGGGTCAATCCTAACACCAGTTTAACTTCTCAAACACTCAATTAAAGCCTCAAATCCCTTTTCAAACCATTTTCTTCACAAATCCAACCCTTCACCAACTTGATCATTCAATTTTTCTAAGTACTTTCACCCTAGACACTATCTTAAACTACCTAAGTAGTATAACTTGGATCACTTTATATACAAACTACTAAGGACTAAGTACCACCTCAGACAGAAATCTTATAGGACTAAATCCTTTAGAAATGAGACAAAGTAACTAAGTGCAAAACTAGATTAGCTACAAAATTAGCTAGAATCGCTTTAAATACGATCTGCAAGACCCAAAACTTGTAGAATCATTGACGCTAGGTTACCCTAAAATCTCGGATCAAACTCATTAACCGACTGCTCTCGGGAGCACGTTGAAACTCCGTATCAGATCTGGACCGCACATCGGGAGTCCAAATAATACGAGGTTAAGGACTTAGGACTGCCTCACTGGGCATGACAACCACCTCGGAAATCAAATTCAGCCAGTGTCCCAGCGCTATTTGCTTTAGCTCGGAGTGAAGAGTGTTAGAAATGTGAAATTAACTCAAAATAAAATATCTCAAATAATAATCTGGCACCTCTCACTTGCGGATCAGTTTTAAGCAACCAGACCGTCAGAATCAGACCAAATTACACCCTCGGATCAGGAGAAATTTCATACACATATACATGTACTCGGAATCTCCGATCGAGATCCGCTGACCGTTGAACTGAAACTGGTCCGCCACGCGTGATTTGAGCACCCTACTAGAATGAAAACTTAATAGAACCTAAATCCATAGTTTGTGAGCTTAACTCCGACCTTTGGCTCAAGGAGGCCTGCTAGAAGTCCTCCGTTGAGCTGAAACAGGTCCGCTTTGGTTATAACCTAAGTATACTTTGACCTGGAGTCTATTTCGGTGAGATTTTAGGCTATATAAGGACCTTAAACCCTCTCTCATTGCAGCCATACGAATTTGAGAGAAACCCGAGAGAGAGAAGAGAGAAAAGAGAGAGAAAGTGTGGCAGTTGTGGGAGGATCTCCCTGTCATGCTTCCCTCCCATTAGGCAAGCACAACCACTCCGTTCTAATCAATTTCCCAGCGATTACAGCCCCGTTTTTAGGTAAGAAACCCTAACCCTAATCTGTTTTGGGGTTTTGATAGTTGTAGGTTATGAAATAGCTAACCTATTTCGTTCTATAGGTTGCCAAACTGCCGAATACGGAAGCTTAGCAAACCTATCGGATCCGTTACGATTCTACGACAAAAGGTGCGGACTTTAGGTGTATAGGTTATGGTTTTCAACGCTTTCAATGTCAGATAATGATAGATTCATGATCTGCATGCAATTGCACATGTACAAAGTGCTGTTTGTTTTTCGTTTCGATTAAAGATGAAAAACATTGAATTCTACATACTCTAGGTATTTGTAGAAAGTACCGTATACGTATAAATTTTAGAAATATGTTTGACATGATTATTTGTTGTATGAATATATTATACATGGATAAAATACTTGTTTGGCGAAAGGACTCGCCCTAATACATGTTTTGCTAATATACACTATGTATGTAGAAATAGTGTATTCTAGAAAGTACTGTATACGTATAAATTTTAGGAATGTGTTTGTCATGATTATTTGCTATATGAATATATTATACATGGATAAAATACTTGCTTGGCGAAGGGATAGCCCAAATACATGTTTTGTTAACAAACACTATATATGTTGTACTGGTGCATTCTAAGTGTTTGTGAATATGACTGAATGAGTATAGAATTCTCATTCATGCTCGCCATGACTAATTGTCATGGATATATGATTGTTCTATTGGCGATGCCCCTTTGACGAAAGGATTTGCCCTGAATCGCGCCACGGCCACTATACGCTATATATGTTGAAATGTGTAGCTCTAGTGTTTGTGAAAATGTTCAAATGAATATGGAACTTGGATTCCTACTTTCCATGACTATCGATCGTGGGTGTACGCGTGTTATGATTGGGGCAACTCCCTAGTGAAAGATTTGGCCTAATGACTATGTGATCAACATATGTCATGTATGTTGATGTATGTCTTTTAAAGTGTTACGTGAAATGTCTGAATGAGTAGTAGTTAGCAAATTGTAATGTATAAGGGTGTTGAGATATGATTCTCAACTTCTTTTAACTATGTGTATGTTTTCCTTGGATAGTTGTGTGATTAGCAATTGAATATGTACAAACTCATGCTTGTGTTGTGGTTCATAACATGCTCAACTGATTGTATGATTTTATCTATGTAATGCATATATTTAAATTCATGTTTACGTTGCATGATCCGTCATGGGTGATGGGGGAGTGGTGTAACGATTCCGTGCAACAGCCCTGACAGCCCTAAACGGATAATACCAGACCTTGATTGTATGAGTTGAATCTTGATCCACTACTGCTTTATCTATCTGCAATTGATTATGTTTGGGGCTATGATTATGTCCAGACAATCGGTACCAGGATTGAATTCGTGGCTGTGATTCATTTTCCACGTGAGATGTGTTCGACGAACTCGAGTCGTACTTCGGTTGGCGATAGTGGTTGGCCACGCGAAGTGCTTATGCACTTCATGTCGTTCAACTTGTTGTGCGCTCGAGCTAGCCGAGCTCGTCAAGTAATCCGATCTGTCTAATGTATGTTCACCAAGTTTGGATGCTACTGCTTGAACCTAGGGTACCAAACTTACCAGTGAAATCCCTTTTAACCATGGTACCTCGATCCACTAAGACTCATGAGCCGGGCATGGTGGTATGGGACACCATGGTCGAGCTGCCGGCCTACGCCGGTGCCACGTGCCTCCCCGTAGTGACCAGTGAGCAACCAGACTCGTGAGCCGATTATGGTGGTATGAGACACTATATTCGTGCTGTCGGCCTACAATGATAAGGTAATGGGGGAGCGGTGTAACCTTTGTGTGCAACAGCCCTGCCAGCCCTTTGTAGTAACCTCGAGCATACTCTGAATTGCGGTGAGGCGACGAGTTTTGCCGCAGTGTATAGAGTATGAAACTAGGCCTGTTTTTGTATAGTGATGAATCGTTAAAGAGGTGATGGGGGAGTGGTGTAACCTTTGTCGTAATAGCCCTGGTAACCTTTGCAATGACCTAGAAAACACACCATCGTATGAGATTAACTAGGACTGACAATCCTAGAATGGATCATGTTTGGGAATGATATAAGGGAGGTACCTTAGTTTCCCAATCCTGCTGTTTGAAATGGACTAATAATAACTCAGTAATCATGCTCATCATGCATTGCATGTGCCTGGAATATGTGGAGCACTGAGGGATGAAAGCATGCCGCGAACGTGAGATGGTTTCGCACGAGGGAGGGTGTGGTGAGGGCATACATCATGACTGCATTCATACTTGCATTCATAAGAGTAGTTAGGAGTGTTTGATTGTACCGCTTTATCAGTACTACTTGACTGAGTTGATAACATGTTAACCTATGCTTTTATTGTTCCAGTGAGTTGATCACTCACTCCCTCGTTACGGGACGGTGTTGTACACAGCAACCAGATTTGTTGAGTTTCAGGTGATGGCGATGCTTATGAAGCAGAGCCGGACTATTGTGATGTGGAAGAGGAGTTCTCCTACATGTAATTCTCTGTCAGGTTTATGAAGACCTGGTATTGTATTGACGGGGCTATGGTACTTAGGATAGAAGACTTTACACTTACACATTTGGTATATTTTAGAAATGTAATTGAAATTTATTAACTTAGTAATGTTATCACACTCTGGAGACTCACCACAGTTTTTATATATTATATATTATATATATCTACTACAGTCTTCCGCTTGCAATTTAACTGTCTCTAGAGTATGATATGCTGTTTTGGCTTAATCTCACTCATGTTCAATACACTAATGCAGACAACATTTAATCATCATTATCTATGTTGCATAAGTGATGTTCTGGAACTCGGGTGTTGAGTTATACTCGATCCTCGATTTTTCGGGATGTTACAGTTGGTATCAGAGCATGATATGGATTAAACCAGACCTGGGTTATGGTCACACGACGCACTCTGACACACTCTGACTTAGGAGGGATCGACGGAATGTTGAAACAGTCATAGGTATCCCGATTTCGCCAATTGGCGAAGTTCACTGAAAATGAACGCCGAAATCAAGTCTGTATTCAACCGTGGTCGCACGGGTCGACCTTAAAACATTCTTAGGCCGTCTATTAATAAGTCTAGATTATAATCTACCTCACCCCAACCGTTGAAAATCTTTAGAATACGGGATAAACGTGATGAGGATAACTACTCCGAATCCTCGGAGCTTCTCTAGGCTCCTCACAGAGACTTCTCGAGTCTACGAGAAAAGAAAGCAGAAAGTATAAATAAATTCCAATAAATTTGAAATTGATTAATGAACGACAAAAGAAAACTGAGTTCACAACCCTTTAAATAGGGATACCAATTAATGGGAAAGAAATCAAAATCGAACTACAACTAAAACTCCTAGAATTAGCGACTTACTATAAGGTTGTGATGTCTACTAGTGCGTAAGGTTTTCGGCCAAAAAAATAGTAAGTGTCCTATTTGGCTTCACCAAACCGTCCTCTTAATTATTCTAAGCTCTTTTCACAATGGGCGTAACTCCTAAAACCCAATGGAGTAAGAGTAATCAAGCTAAAACAACTATTTTTAGTAAAGTGAAATTGAAACGGGGAAACGACCGTCAATCGGAGGGTTTTTTCACAATTTCGGGCTGCGTAACCTAGTATAGAAGGGTTGGTTGGCTTCATTAGCTCGTTCTACCCCAAATTCATATATTTTACGTCATATAACTCATTCCGGATTGCAAGATACGTCCAATTTATCCCGAACTACCCGGAATGGAGCAAATCGGGGTCGGGGGGCCAAACAGAGCACTTCCAGTGGGATCCAGGGTGGGACCCAGGGGTTTTTGGGGTCTAGGGGACTGGAGGAACACGTCCATGGGGCCCCCCTTTGAAAACCACAAAAATTTTCGGCGAGGCCCTCACCCGGTCGGCGAGGCCTCGCCGGTTTCTTTGCTGTGTCGGGCCCGCGGCTCGGGACGATCCTCTTTGGGGGTTGTGGGACCCTCCTGATGTGGCTTCCGTCCATTCTCCCTCTCCCAAAACCCTACTTCCTTCACAAACTCCCTCTTCAAGCCGTTTTCTCTCTCCAAACTTGTTGTTTCTCTTCAAAACCGCCCTTCCAATCGTTCTCCCTGCTAATTTCGACAACAACCTATCCATTCTCATCATCCACAGCAGTCCCTTCCTCCCTACCCTCTCTGTTTCCCTCATTTGGACTCCCACACCCCCCATTTGAAGCTCAAAATCGGGCAAGCCCTCTAACCCATCCATTTTCTTCATTTTCCTTTCTTTACTCCTTGTCAGTTGGGCCTCTACAACCCCTGATGAGAACCAAATCTATGGAGAACCAAAACTCCAGCCCCTTTTCTCCCTTTAGGGCCGTTCGGCCAAACTGCATTAGGTGAGTTAGGTGGGTAGAATTGTATAAGTAATAATAAATGTATGTGTAGGTATGGTCCCTAGATTGGGTGTATCCCATGTTTTTCGACACCATGTTTAGAATGTACGCAATTAAAAGTAAATTCCGAGATTTTCTTTCAAATAACGCTTAGAAATTCATTATCCTAGGATTTGAAACTCCCATCTCACGCTTTCCCACACGAGGCTCATTTTCCAAAGCCTATACCAGTAATTTTAATCCCCACCCACCCTCCTACCAACCATGTCACTCCCAATCCCGAGGTAGGATTAGTAATGCAGTCCCATTTAGTACGACTTAAGACCACTGGCCAAATAGTGTTGAAGTGATAAAGTCCCTTGATATACATTAACCCACCACACTCTGATAGCTTAAGCTTTTCGAGTAAATGGTTGTTTGACAAATAGGCCCTTGGAGTTTTAAACCTAGAGCGGTGCTCCTAGACTTCGACAGACCTGACAGTTTAAGAAATCCAACAAATTAAGAACGTGAACTCTAGAACCCTCTTAGCTAGTATGAGCATGAGAGTAGTGCTCGAGAGTAGTTAGATTCAAGTACAGACAACTCAGTTCCAATTAGACAAATTTGACCCTAAGTGATAAAACCCTTCTTGTATTAGAAATGGTCTGAAATCATCTAGCGTATGAGTTTTAGATTACAACTATTGGATTACCGTTACTCATAAGTTAAGACTAGGCTACTAGTTGTACTGCTAGGATAAATGAATGATAGACCTAGTTAGTCGGCTTGATTAGGTTGGAGCGAGACCCCATTCCTTCATCCCCGTAAGACTTATGGGCTTGCTTAACAACCCTTAGGAAGCTTGTCTGACTTAGAAACGATTCATGCTAAGGGAAAACCTATATGTCCCTTGGATTTAATATTAGGTCAAATTAATACACCCCTTAGAATTGCCTTCTCAAGGACTTAGTACCAACGGGAACATGAGTAAAGAAACTATATCTAAGTGAGGTATTCGTGGTTTGAATCGAATTCTCAATCCTGGTAGTTACCAATGAACTCTATGCTCTGATCAAGCAGAAGGTCGGGATCAACTAGGATTAAGAACTGATACGACAAATTTCTATCTTCGCGAGGCAGAAGGTCCATGTATCCGGCTCAGACCCACTACACAACTTTCCTTCCGTGTTGGCCGAACCACTTACAACCAAAAGTTTATAACTTTGTCTTTGAGAAGTGTACGAATATATAGCCAATAGAGATTTTTTTCCTTTTAGGCCTAAGGAATTTCCCAAGTGAGCAACAGACAGTTAGGAATTAGGTCCCAAATCGCATGCCATGTCGGCATACATATTGTGCTTATGAACGTAGAAAGATGGCCTGCCTATTAAGCTAGACATGATTAAATAGGATAAGTCTGGACCGCGATAAAACCCCTTGGTAGAATTAGGCATCTTGCCTCAAACTCACACCTGCCCCTGAAATCAACCACATTACCCATCATTTTTAGCTCCTTTCGATACCCATTGGTACCAATGCCATAATACACATTATCGATGAAAAGAAGACCAATGTAGTGGGAGACCGCATCCCATTTCATGTCAAGGGTAGGTCCTAAATTACACCTTGTTCTGATATACGGAGCAGAACATAAAATTTGAGCCTTGAGAGTGAAAATAAATTTTAAGGAGGGTAGAACATTGTGAGCCCAATCTAGTTAGGTCACCTATTGCACCTCTTTGATCAAAGTGGCACAGCGAAAGCATGGTGGACCCTACCCCACTGGCCTAGGATCGAAACTGTGCTGGTTGAATACGAACATTATAGAAGCCCTAGCAAGTTCTACTATGAGAAACCGTTTTAGGATGATCTAGTAAGACTTGATTCACCATTTCCTTGGACATAGATAATAACGAGGACTCTCTTAGACTAAGACCAAAAAAAAAAGGGGGGGGGGGGGGGGCAACCTTAGAAATAGACAATTTGAACCTTTCTGTGATGGGCATTCCCTAAGTTTTTAGAGTGATCGGACTACGGAGTTACTGAAATATAAATTGCGAAACATTCGCGACTTGACCCAATTCTCAATCCTGGGCGACTACCAACGGACTCATTGCTGACGAGCAGAAGACCAGGATCCACCAGGATTCGGAAGGGCTACGATGAGCTTTCTACCTTGGCAAGGTAGATGATCAATGTATCGGGATCAAGCCCACTACAATCGTCTCTCCGTGCTGGTCAAATAATAAAAACAACTATCTTACTCTAAATAAGTGGGAATTATCGTCAAGACTCCAAATAGGTAAATAAATAAATTGTAGCAAACCATCAGGGTGTGAGAAATGGATAAAGAAATAAGTTTTAAGGGGGGGTAGACTAAAATGAACCAGACTAGTATATGCCCTACCACGCGTAGAAATTCGAAATTAATAAAACTTAGGCAAAAGAAATAATTAAATCTTTCTTTATTACCCTTAGCCAATTTCGGAGACGAAATTTTATTTTAATGGGGGTAGATTGTAACAGCCCGGATTTTTCCCAACCTGGAATTAGACGTCCTTTGGCGATGGGTCAATCCTAACACCGGTTTAACTTCTCAAACACTTAATTAAAGCCTCAAATCCCTTTTCAAACCATTTTCTTCACAAATCTCACCCTTCACCACCTTAATCTTTCAATTTTTCTAAGTACTTTCACCCTAGACACTATCTTAAACTAGCTAAGTAGTATAACTTAGATCACTTTATATACAAACTACTAAGGACTAAGTACCACCTCAGACAGAAATCTTATAGGACTAAATCCTTTAGAAATGAGACAAAGTAACTAAGTGCAAAACTAGATTAGCTACGAAATCCACTAGAATCGCTTTAAATACGATCTGCAAGACCCAAAACTTATAGAATCATTGACGCTAGGTTACCTAAAATCTCGGATCAAACTCGTTACCCAACTGTTCTCAGGAGCACGTTGAAACTCCGTATCAGATCTGGACCGCACATCGAGAGTCCGAATAATACGAGGTTATGAACTTAGGACTGCCTCGCTGGGCTTAACAACTACCTCGGAAATGAAATCCTGCCAGTGTCCCAGCACTATCCGCTTGAGCTCGGAGTGAAGAGTGTGAGAAATGTGAAATTAACTCAAAATAAAATATCTCAAATAGTAATCTGACACCTCTCACTTGCGGATCAATTTTAAGCAACCGGACCGTCAGAATCAGACCAAATTACACCCTCGGATCAGGAGAAATTTCATACACATATCCATGTACTCGGAATCTCCGATCAAGATCCGCTGACTGATGAACTGAAACTGGTCCGCCACGCGTGATCTGAGAACCCTACTGGAACGAAAACTTAATAGAACCTAGATCCATAGTTTGTGAGCTTAAGTCTGACCTTTGGCTCAAGGAGGCCCGCCAGAAGTCCTCCGTTGAGCTAAAACAGGTCCGCTTTGGTTATAACCTAAGTATACTTTGACCTGGA
Organism: Magnolia officinalis; assembly: GCA_021015155.1. Lineage (NCBI taxonomy): Eukaryota > Viridiplantae > Streptophyta > Magnoliopsida > Magnoliales > Magnoliaceae > Magnolia > Magnolia officinalis. The sequence continues at coordinate 33,661,302 of JAJHSJ010000005.1, read as the reverse complement.
GTCTATTTTGGTGAGTTTTTAGGCTATATAAGGACCTTAAACCCTCTCTCATTGCAGCCATACGAATTTGATAGAAACCCTAAAGAGAGAAGAAAGAAAAGAGAGAGAAAGTGTGGGAGTTGTGGGAGGATCTCCCTGTCATGCTTCCCTGCCGTTATGCAAGCACAACCACTCCGTTCTAATCGCTTTCCCGGTGATTCCAGCCCCATTTTTAGGTAAGAAACCCTAACCCTAATCTGTTTTGGGGTTTTGATAGTTGTAGGTTATCAAATAGCTAACCTATTTCGTTCTATAGGTTGCCAAACTGCCGAATACGGAAGCTTAGCAAACCTATCAGATCCGTTACGATTCTACGATAAAAGGTGTGGGCTTTAGGTGTATAGGTTATAGTTTTCAACGCTTTCAATGTCAGATAATGATAGATTCATGATCTGCATGCAATTGCACATGTACAAAGTGCTGTCTGTTTTTCGTTTCGATTAAAGATGAAAAATATGGAATTCTACATACTCTAGGTATTTGTACAAAGTACTGTATACATATAAATTTTGGAAATATGTTTGACATGATTATTTGTTGTATGAATATATTATACATGGATAAAATACTTGTTTGGTGAAAGGACTCGCCCTAATACATGTTTTGCTAATATGCACTATGTATGTAGAAATAGTGTATTCTAGAAAGTACTGTATACATATAAATTTTAGGAATGTGTTTGTCATGATTATTTGCTGTATGAATATAGTATACATGGATAAAATACTTGCTTGGCGAAGGGATAGCCCTAATACATGTTTTGCTAACATACACTATGTATGTTGTAATGGTGCATTCTAAGTGTTTGTGAATATGACTGAATGAGTATAGAATTCTCATTCGTGCTCGCCATGACTGATTGTCATGGATATATGATTGTTGTATTGGCGATACCCCTTTGACGAAAGGATTTGCCCTGAATCACGCCACGGCCACTATACGCTATATATGTTAAAATGTGTAGCCCTAGTGTTTGTGAAAATGTTCAAATGAATATGGAACTTGGATTCCTACTTTTCATGACTATCCTTCGTGGGTGTACGCGTGTTATGATTGGGGCAACTCCCTAGTGAAAGGATTTGGCCTAATGCCTATGTGATCAACATATGTCATGTATGTTGATGTATGTCTTTTAAAGTGTTACTTGAAATGTCTGAATGAGTAGTAGTTAGCAAATTGTAATGTATAAGGGTGTTTAGATATGATTCTCAACTTATTTTAACTATGTGTATGTTTTCCTTGGATAGTTGTGTGATTAGGAATTGAATATGTAAAAACTCATGCTTGTGTTGTGCTTCATAACATGCTCAACTAATTGTATGATTTTATCTATGTAATGCATATATTTAAATTCATGTTTACGTTGTATGATCCGTCATGGGTGATGGGGGAGTGGTGTAACGATTCCGTGCACAGCCCTGACACGCCCTAAACGGATAATACCAGACCTTGATTGTATGAGTTGAATCTTGATCCACTACTGCTTTATCAATCTGCAATTGATTGTGTTTGGGGCTATGATTATAGTCCAGACAATCGGTACCAGGATTGAATTCGTGGCTGTGATTCATTTGCCACGTGAGATGTGTTCGACGAACTCGAGTCGTACTTCGGTTGGCGATAGTGGTTGGCCACGCGAAGTGCTTATGCACTTCGTGTCGTTCAACTTGTTGTACGCTCGAGCTAGCCGAGCTCGTCAAGTAACCCGATCTGTCTAATGTATGTTTACCAAGTTTGGACGCTACTGCTTGAACCTAGGGTACTAAACTTACCAGTGAAATCCCTTTTAACCATGGTACCTCGATCCACTAAGACTCATGAGCCGGGCATGGTGGTATGGGACACCGTGGTCGAGCTGCCGGCCTACGCTGGGGCCACGTGCCTCCCCGTAGTGACCAGTGAGCAACCAGACTCGTGAGCCGATTATGGTGGTATGGGACACTATATTCGTGCTGTCCGCCTACATTGATAAGGTGATGGGGGAGCGGTGTAACCTTTGTGCGCAATAGCCCTGTAGCCCTTTGTAGTGACCTCGAGCATACTCTGATTTGCGGTGAGGCGACGAGTTTTTGCCGCAGTGTATAGAGTATGAAACTAGGCCTGTTTCTGTATAGTGAAGAATCGTTAAAGAGGTGATGGGGGAGTGGTGTAACCTTTGTGCGTAACAGCCCTGGCAACCTTTGCAGTGACCTAGAAAACACACCATCGTATGAGATTAACTAGGACTGACGACCCTAGAATGGATCATGTTTGGGAATGATACAAGGGAGGTACCTTAGTTTCCCAATCCTGCTGTTTGAAATGGACTAATAATAACTCGATAATCATGCTCATCATGCATTGCATGTGCCTGGAAGATGTGGAGCACTGAGGGATGAAAGCATGCTATGAACGTGAGATGGTGTCGCACGAGGGAGGGTGTGGTGAGGGCATACATCATGACTGCATTCATACTTGCATTCATAAGAGTAGTTAGGAGTGTTTGATTGTACTGCTTTATCATTACTGCTTGACTGAGTTGATAACATGTTAACCTATGCTTTTATTGTTCCATTGAGTTGATCACTCACTCCCGCGTTACGGGACGGTGTTGTACACACCAACCAGATTTGTTGAGTTTCAGGTGATGCCGATGCTTATGAAGCAGAGTCGGACTATTGTGATGTGGAGGAGGAGTTCTCTTACATGTAGTTCTCTGTCAGGTTTATGATGACCTGGTATTGTATTGACGGGGCTATGGTACTTGGGATAGAAGACATTACACTTACACATTTGGTATATTTTAGAAATGTAATTGAAATTTATTAACCTGGTAATGTTATCACACTCTGGAGACTTACCACAGTTTTTATATATTATATATTATATATATCTACCACAGTCTTCCGCTTGCAATTTAACTGTCTCTGGAGTATGATATGCTGTTTTGGCTTAATCTCACTCATGTTCAATACACTAATGCAGACAACATTTAATCATCATTATCTATGTTGCATAAGTGATGTTCTAGAACTCGGGTGTTGAGTTATGCTCGACCCTCAATTTTTCGGGATGTTACAACATGGGTCCCATGCATACATGAACCCTACATCTGAAAATCTGAGGTGTGGATTCCATCCCCACCATACAATCAAGGATCTAGATGACCCATCAAAGGTATAGATTCAAAGGAGACATCATGATGGGGTCTATGGAGAATGGCCCCATCATGGCTTATGCATGCATCAAGGATGGGCCATTGGCCATACCTAGGGGGTCAAATAGGATCTCCACCATTGATTAGTGGGTCCTACATGCCCCAAAACCAAGGAAAGAAGGATCCATGCAAGAAAAATTAAAGAACTAAACCTAGAAGAGTACCCACCTAAGATTTTCTTCTCCTTCTTCCTCCCTAGTGCTCCAAGACTCCTAAGAAGCTCCTTCAATGGTGGAGATGATGATCTAAGGGTTGGATTGTGTAGGATCTAAGGTGGAAGATCGCTAGATTTTTGTTGGGTTTTTTCTCACCAAGGTGGGATGTCTAAACTCTCTAGAGTTGCAAATGGAGGGAGGAATGGGAGAGATGGGAGGGAGAGAGAGATAAGAGAGAGAGAGAGAGAGAGAGGAGGTAGCTAGGTTAGGCAATGATTGCTCATAGGGAGGCTAAGTAATGATTGTTCATGGGGAGGCATGCTTGCCATCATGAGATGTAAGAAGCATGTGGCTAGGGTGACATCATCCTACCCTAGGTAGGATAGGGTGATGTCACCATCAGGATTGGTTGTAGAGATATTTCTCTACCTAGAGATCTTAGGTCCCGCAACGCGCGATAAATGGTTGGGATAATGCGCGGGTCAGATCTCTTAGTCTAGATATTAGATTAGCACACGAGACACGACGTTGGAACCGCGGCGACGACGCGGTAGCAATGGCATAAGTCTAGGGTTGACAGGATGCAACTTGAGGTCACTCGCAAACGCTATCTACGGGTCACGGGTTGCCGAAATTTGACAGAGAGGATTGCGAGATCCTAAGGAATGGAATAGTCACTAGGACACAGGCCTGAAACAAGAACTTTTAAACAAGAGGATAATGCAGTCCATTCAAGACCTTTTAAAGGCTATACAAGGGTGTGAGATAAAACTTTTGAGTGGGGAGAAAAAGATCTTTCCTGCCCAACTTCTCCCCAATCCTAAAGCGCAATATGAAATTAGTGAACCAAGCTCTTCAAATCAATATGTGGAATAATCTAAGTCTATCACCACTCTTAGGAGTGGTAAAACAATTGACAAATCTATTCCAGTAAAGACTAAAAAGTCCAAGGACCCTGAAGAAAACATGGATAATAGACCTAGCATTGATCCACATATATTAGAACCGGAACCTCAAGGCAAGCCGATTGCTCCATTCCCTCAACAATTGATTGCACCAAAACCTCTATCAAACTCTCAGGATATTATAGAGGTGCTTAAGCAAGTGAAGGTCACCATCCCTCTACTGGATGTCGTTAAATAAATCTCTTCATATGCCAAATTTCTAAAAGATCTATGCACTACCAAGAGACGGCAGACTATTCAACAGAGAATTTTTCTACCAGAAAAAGTGAGTGTCATCCTCAAGCAAGATGTGCCCAAAAGTACAAAGACCCTGGTAGTCCAACCATCACTTGTGTAATTGGGAACTACCGAATCGAGCACGCACTTTTTGACTTAGGGATGAGTGTTAATTTGATTCCTTACTCGGTTTACGAACAACTGGACCTAGGTGAATTAAAACTCACCTGAACCACATTATAACTTGCCGATTGATTAGTTCGTGTACCGAGAGGGATCATTGAGGATGTGTTGGTCCAGGTTGACAAATTCTATTATCCAGTAGATTTTATCGTCTTAGATACTCAAACCCATCGTAGATATGAGCACTCAAATTCTGGTCATTCTTGGTCGGTCATTCCTTGTTATATCAAATGCAATCATTAATTGTAAGAATGGAGTCATGAATTTATCTTTCAGAAATATGACATCGGAGCTCAATATTTTTTTCAATATGAGCAAACAGGCAGGGGATGATGACGAGGCCCATGACATTAACATGATTGACTTGTTCGTGGAAGATAGAGCACACCTGACTCTATACTCTGACCCTCTTGAGACGTGTTTGGCCCACTCCCTTGATTTGGATTATGACACGATTAGGGAGATGGATGTCATGCTTGAAACTACTCCGGTACTTGAAGTTAATCGGTGGAGGCCATAATTTGAAGATTTGCCCCAAACTGATGTAATGCCTCTCCGTTAGCTTCAAAACACTGAAGCTTGACTTAAAATCTCTACCCGCTAATCTTGAATAGGTTTACTTAGGTCAAGAAGAGACATACCTGGTGGTGTCTTCATCCTACCTTGAGAAAAAACAAGAGAGTATGCTCATTTCCACTCTCGAAAAAGATAAAGGAGTTATTGGGCATATCATCACAAATCTCGATGTGGTGAATGAACTCCTTTCAACTGAATGTTTTGAAGATTGCTTGGCACACTTTGTAGATTAAAATGGTTTCATGATAAAAGAAATAATGGATACCTTGCAAAACAATACCACGGTGGTTGTTACTGACCAAGAGAACCCTTATTTTGAAGCCCCTCCTTCCACAAATCTTGAATGTTTACCATTAATAGAGGAGGAGCTGAAAGTTGAACCGAAGCCTGAAACTTCAGAATATGTTAAGACTACAACACCTACTGAGAATTTCTCTGAATTTTATCTACTTGTAGTCTCTGATTCACCATGTTGCGGTAACTCTGAAACTTTCTGTCTCAGGTGAATCATATGTACTTTAGACACCTCAGGAGATTAAAAGGAAACTTTATGCTAAGGTCCACAAATTTCTCTGGAAAAATCATGCTCCAAGGCATCCAAGCCTATTGCAAAAAGGGTTTTTGGATGATCTTGTTATGAAACTGTAACGTTTTGGAAAAATCCATACAAAGACCCGAGTACCACCTCAGGCAGAAATCCCCAAGGACCGTATTTTGTGGAAATTAGACCAAAATTAATTAAGTACTACACTAAATAATCGGTGGAATTAGGTCGAACCACTATCTATACGAATGGCAAGACCCAAAACCGTTAAAATCACTAACTCAACATTACTTAAAAACTTAGGAGAAATCTCAAAACCCAATTGCTCTCGGGAGCACATTGAAACTCCGTATCGGACCTGGACTGCACGTCAAAAGTCCGATGACCACAAAACTATAGGCTTATGACCGTCTTATTGGGCTTGACAACTATCGTGAGAATCAAGACCAAATAGTATCCAGAAACTCACAACTTGAGCGTTGAGCGAAGTGTGTGAGAAACGTGAATATCTTTAGAAAATGAACCAGAACTTAAGTAAATTGAGTCGTTCGCTTGCAGGAAAAATTGAAGATTTCAAACCGTCAGTTTCTGACAAAACTTCACCCATGGATCAGGGAAATTTCCCTACACATATTTGTGTACTTATGGCCCTGATCGAGTGACAACGACTGTTGATTTGATACAGGTCTGTCACGGCTGATCAGCCTATCCAAACGCGCTGCAATCGCATCCTGGCCTAGATCCATGGTCAGGGAACTTGCTCCGTGCCATAGGTGAGTAATGGACCTCCAGATGAGCCCTATTCGTCAGAAACAAGCACCCTTTGGCTATAACCTAAGTATACCATGGCCCTAGGGCCATTGACATCAGTTTTGAGCCTATATAAGGCCCTTAAACCACCTCACTCCCATTCCATAGGAATTTCTCTAACCCTAGGAGAGAGAAGAGAGAAAAAATGAGAAAAGAGTGAGGAGAAGAGAGTGTGTTTGGGAGATCGTTGCTGGGATTCACTCCCACTACTCCACACACTAAATCGCCGCCCCACCATCGCTACACGAATCATTTCAACCACGATTTGGGTAAGAAATACAAACCCTAACATTGTAGTTAAGGAATAGAATAGTTGTTTGTCAACCTAGCTAACGGATTTCCTGATTTAGGTACCCGTTGTGCTGTACTTAGGAACGTAGGATATGAACCGACTTCGTAATGAGTATACCGGCGAAAGGTGCGGACTATAAACGTTTAGGTTATGGTTTTCAAGGCTTTTAATGTTAGCAATGATTTATGTCTGACTTGATTGCTGCCATATAATCTTAGTTACGACGTATTCGATGAATTATACATGTGTATGGACTATGTGAATATATAATGCATTCCATGTGTTTGTTGAAATGTTTGAATGAATTTGTAATTATGATTTGTGCTTGCCATGACTATTAATCTAGAATTCATGTTTGTTGTATGTATGACAACTCCTTTGTGAAAGGATTTGCCATAGTATATGTTGTAATTAATGGTAATGTGTAGTCTAAGTGTTTGATAAAATGTCTAAATGAGAAATTGTTTAATGAATTATATTTAATAAGGGTATTGAGATAGAATTCTCGATTACATTATCCATATGTATAGTTTCCTTAAGGTAATGTTACTTTCGACTATGTAATTTATGAATGAAATGCGAACATTTGGTAACATGTTCAACGTGTTCAATGAAATGCTCAAATGAGAATTGTATTTGGAATGTTTGTTAAATGCTGACATGATTATCACATGTATCTATTTATTCCATCTAAGTAAGATTGGGACTACGACGTGGTCCAGGCAATCGGTAACAATTCCTGTTTAGGTAGCCGAATTGTCTCACCACATTGGATACGTTCGATGAATCTGAGCCGTACGATGATTGTCGATAATGGTTATGCCACGTGGAGTGCTTATGCGCTTCATGTCGATTAATCCAGCGTGCGCTCATACCAATCGAACTTGTCAAATAACCCGATTGGCCTATTATGTGTTTACCATGTATGGACACTACTTCTTGAATCTAAGGTACCAGTTACCAATGTAAAGTCCGTTTCAACCATGGTACCAAGATCCGCTAAGACTCATGAGTCGGGCATGGTGGAATGGGACACCGTGGTCGAGCTGTCGGCCTACGCTGGACTGACGAGCCTTCCTGTAGTGACTAGTGAGCAACCCAAACTCGTGAGCCGAATACGGTGGTATGTGACACTATATTCGAGTTGTCGGCCTACGTTCAGGTGACAAGCCTCCCGTAATGACCTCGAGTATAAACACTTAAACTTGCCTATCCACTATTTTCATTAGGGGTGATGCCCTACAACTTACCTAACGTATGTGATTAACTAGGATTAACGACCCTAGATGGATTCCTACTTGGGTAAATGATATATAGGGTGGTCCCTTAGCTTCCTGAATCTATGAATAGGCCTAATTAAGAACTTGGCTAACATGACCATGCACCGCATTGCATGTGCTTTTGTGAGGATGCACACGTTTAGGGAGTTTGCCTTGCACGAATGGTTGATGAAGTCGCTGAGGGAGTGCACATGAGGGCATGCATCATTACAGCATACCATTCCTGCATTAACAAGAGTACTTAGGATATGATTGTTGTACTGCTTTATCATTACTGCTTGACTGAATTGATAACATGTTAACCTTTGCCTTATAGTACCACTGAGTTGATCACTCACTCCCACTCTAGGACGATGTTTTAAAACACCAACTAGACTCTGGTTTAGTTACAGATGACGGTGAGGCTTACGCGACGGAGCTGGATTTCATAGATGAGGAGGAGGAGTTCTCCTACGTGCAGCTGTCAGGCGGGTCTATGTAAACCTAGAGCTGTGTCACCAGGATTACAGGGCTATGTGATAGTTGGACACTTTATGTTTTGCTATTTTAAAAAGATTGGAAACAATACATGTATATGTTCAGCCCAGTTACATACTTATACTCTGGAGGTTGTAAATCGCTTACTTACTCAAATATGCATGTTACAGTCTTCCGCTTGCTTAATCAAATTACCTCTGGAGTATGATATGCTATTTTAGTGTAATCCCACTCATGTTTAAGGCACTAATATAGACAACATTTAAACATCATTATCTATATTGCATAAGTGATGCGTTGGATCTCGGGAGTTGAGCTTTGCTCGACCCTCAAAATCCGAGGCGTTACAGAAACCTACTGAGAAATTTATCAAGATACTGGCCGGAGGAGGAACCTTGTGGCATGACTAAGTAGCTTTTCTCTGTTTTCCTAGTTAGGTTTATTGCTTTTAAACAATTTAGGATTAGGATAGTTTGCTTTTCGCCATTTAGGATAGTTTATTTTCCGCTGTTTAGGATAGTTTGCTTTTCACTGTTTAGGATAGTTTGCTTTTTATTGGTTTAATTCTTGTGCTAACCCATCTTCACACTGAGACCATTTGAAAAGCCTCAAAATTTCTTCTTTAGGTATTACCTTTCCATAACTTCCCTTCTCTTTTCATTGCCTCTTTTGCATTACATGCTTATTTCTTTCACATTGAGGATAATGTAGATTTTTCAGTTGGGGATGGGGGATTAGGTGAACTAATCACTGTTTTCTCAGTTTTGAGCAACTTTTTTGAAAATATTCAATGTTTTAAGTTGAAATCTATTTGAGAAGTGATGAATTGTGCACTTAAGAATGTGTTGAGTATGATAAAAATAGAGATTGAATTTTGGATTGTTGGAGTTTGATTAACTAAGTAATCTATTACCTAAGTTCTTGCGCTCAATTGAATAAGAGATAATTTGAATATCATGTTAATCTAAATCACACGACACATTCAATTTGTCTTTTGTAAGACATGCCAGAAGTTCTGATTGTTAGAATGTGAATCATTGATAAATGGTGACAATCGAGTCTAGAGAATTTTATCCACCTTAAAAGAAGAAAATAACCAGTTAAAAACACAGGAGATATATAAAGAGGCCATGAAAAAAATAAAAAGAATGAAAATATGAAAAAGAATGTAAAAATAAAAAGAATGAATAAAAAATTGATCGTCGATATAAAATCAAAAACTAGAAAATAAGGAAAATGGGATAAGTTCGGAATTGGTACTTGAGTTTCAAACAGATCTTGAAGTGATGAGTATATGGCTAACACGATGAAGTAATAGTATTTGTATAGGAAGTAAATTGATTTTCACTAAGCACATTGAAAACCTTGATATGCAAATTATGCTCAATTTAATGGACAAAGAATTTACTTGATTGGTTGCTTATGTGGTTTGGCTCTAAGTTTTCAAAACCCCACTTTCGTATCTTAATTCTACCCATTCATACTTGACTGTACAAAAGATTATTTTCCTAGACAGGTTTGGACATTAAGCATTGAGATTTATTTCACACATACTTTGCTTGGGAATAACAAAATGCTGGTTGGGGATTGTGTTGAGGGTCAAATATTGCATATTATCCCCCATTTATATCTTGGTTTTATGAACATGATAATGCATAATGTTCTATTTTACTCATGTTTGTATTACAAGGTAAATTTAAGAGCTTGGATTGAAAATGGTGATAAAAGCATGGATTTGATGCTCAAGAATCACCAACGCAAGGGATGAATCTTAGGAGACTAAGATTGAAGAATTCACATGCCAAATATCCAAGAAAACTAAGTGAGGAATGAAGAGAATCAAAGATTTGAAGTGAAGAAAAGGAATCATAAAATCATCCTGAAAAAGTATATTCGGAACATCTGGGTCATTTTGTGAAATTGGGCAGAGTGAAGTCTATTTTGGAAAACTGTGTAGAGTGAAGTATATTTTAACAAACTCCGTAAATTTAAAGCGGTTTCTAGAGTTTTCCAACTAGGTGCAAAAGTTGGAGTTCCACAATTATAAATACGACTCCTTAGGATGTTCCTAGGCATTTTCTAAGGTTTAAAGAGTAGAGCAAACGGGTGGAGAAGCCATCGCCAAGAGTTTTTCTTCTTCTTCCTTAATTGTTTTCATGTTTTTCTTAAGAGACTTTGGTCCAATCATGTCTATGGTTGGCTAAACCTCTTAGCTAGGACTAAGAGGTGAAGCTTATAGCATGATGGGATGTTTCTATTGCTTTGATTCATGTTTATGTTGAACTCTATGGATTCTAATTTAATATTTAAGGAATACTTTCAGTTTTTAATGGTTTATTATTAATCAAATTACAGTAGATCTGTAATAGCTTTGAGTATCTTCTTTTCCTAATTTGAGAATGTGAAATTAGTAATTCCTGTTGTTCACCATTGTCCCTTGGGCATGGTAGAGTAATGAAATCCTTCCTAATGTTCACAATTCTCCTGCTTTGAGATTATGAGATTGGTAAATCCTGTTGTTTGCCATTGTCTCCTGAGCATGGTTTGGTGATGAAATCCCTGCCAATTATCATACTTCTCCTTTGAAAAAAGACGGGTTAATAGTCCTAGAGAGAGGGGGGTGAATAGGACTATGCCAAATAAAAACTCAAAGTACTGAAATAATAAATAAATTGGAATAAATCACAGATCTCAATAACAGTAGTATAAAGATCACAAACTTAGTTCGTAGGACAACCTTACACCAAAAATAAAGTTTTAGGTAGGACAACCTGATTTCACGAACATTTGTAAGGATCAAGATCACAAACTAAGTAAGAGATAAGAGAGCAATCTATTACGAGCATTCACCACATATGCATAAATAAATTACAATCATTCACCACATATACAAAACTTAAATCATCACCACAAACACCAGAAGTTATACTGGTTCGGCGTGTACACCAACTGTTCTCAAACAGCCACATCTACTCCACTCCTAATAATCACAACCCACGTGATATTGGTGTTCACTAATAAACAAGGTTTTCACAGGTTCACCTTAAAACCTATACAATTATGATTTTAGAATGGATATCATAAACAAAACCCCACGCTGAGATTTTCTAGCTATCTTAGTCAAAACCAATATATGAGATTTTTGGATATCTCAAAGAAACCAAAATACAAAGATATAAAATATTAGTTATCTTTTCTTTGAAGACATTCTTAATGTAGCTCATAGAACCGCTTTACTTGAAGTAGAATGTTCAATGTCCAGTAACACAAACGAGGGTTCTAGGTTTTAAATTGATTTAAATTAATTCAAACCACAAGCTACTTGTTTTAATCTCTTAGATCTCAAAAGAAGAGTGAATACTCTCTTTAAAACATATGATTCATGCAAAGAAATCAAGGAATTAAAAACAAAAGTTATATAAACAAAAATATAAAGTACCGTGCAATAGCTCGATGATAGTGGGGACTTTTCTCTTTCTAAATGGAGGCTTTTCTTAGCTTGGATCAGTAAATTTAGAATGAGAGAAGGCCTCTATTTATAGGTTGAAATGATCTTGCTTCGACTCGTCTAAGGTCTCCTTCGACTCATCTAAGATTTAACTAAATTTCAAATTTTGGGCGCGATCGGATAAAATAGACTTTTATTCACAACCACAAGTGTAGGGTCACGATGTAGTAATAATCTCGGTAAGACCGAGGTCGAATCCATAGGGACTAATCTCGTGAGTATTCTAAAAGCAACTAGAAGAAAAACTAGAAAAAGATAAAAACCTAAATCTGAAAGTATAAAGAGAATTGTGAGAGATTTAATGAAAAACTTAAGAAATTCAAAGGTGAGAAACTACGGTTTCCAAGGATCCACTTATAGAGATTAGGGAGATCTTTGATTGATTCACGAACACGACTGGAATCAGAGTCTCATCTTATCCAATTGGAAGATATCTCAGTAAAATCAAATTTGGACTTCCTTTGATCTAATTCCTAATGGAAGAGCGGTGTGAGAACTAAAAGTGATTCCATCACAAAACCATGCCCATGAGACAATGGCTCACAATAGGATTTACCAATCCCACAATCAATCTGAGAGAATTGTAAAAGTTATGAAGGATTCCATCATCCAACCATGCCCAAGGGACGATGGTGAACAACAGGATTTCCTAGATTCACAATCCCAAAACATGAAAAGAACATACTCAAAGCTATCGCAGATCCATTGTAATTTAAGTCACAACAAACTATTAAAAACTGAAAGTATTCCTTATAATCAAACTAGAATTTAAGAGAGTTCAATATAAACATGAATCAAAGCAATAGAAACATCTCATCACGCGCCCTAGCTAAGAGGTTTATCCAACCATAAACATGATTGAACTAAAATCTCTTAAGAAAAGCATAAAAAAAACTACGAAAAAGGAAGAAAAATGCTTAGCGACGGCTCTCCACCCTTGTGCTTTGCTCCTCCAAACCTTAGATGATCCCTAAGGGTGCCCTAGAGACCCCTATTTATAGTTTTAAAGGTTAAACTTTCGCACCAACTTGGAAGGATCTAGAAACCGCCTCAAATTTACGCAGTCCAGAAAAATCTGTGCAACAGTTCGATATATATCGAAGGGTATTTGATATGTCCTTCGATATGATCTTCGATAGCATCGAAGGTCTTTCGATATGATCGAAAAAGGTCCAGAACTGTCTAGCGATTTTGACTCAAAAATCCTGCAATTTTCAATATATATCGAAGGGTATTTGATATGTATCAAAGGTGATTTTGGCAGTTTTCCAGAATTAGACTTTTTTTAGCCTGGAATCTATTTTCAGGACAATTTTCAGGATTCCTTGTCTTCTCTTCAAGTCTTTGATTCTCTTCCCCATCACTTGGTTTCCTTGGATCTTTGGCATATGAATTCTTTAATCTTGGTCTCCTAAGATCCATCCCTCGCCTTGGTGATCTTTGATCATCAAATTCATATTTTTAGCACCTTTTTCAATCCAAGCTCTAAAATTCACCTTGCAACATAAACATGATTAAAATAGGACGTTAAGCATTATCATGTTCATAAAACCAAGTAATAAATGGGGTCCAATATGCAATATTTGACCCTTAACAACTTTCGATTGGTCGAAGGCCCTGCTCGACTAGTTGAGGGCCCTCTTCGACTGATCGAGGGTGCTAAAAATTAGTCACTGGACTTCGAGTCGAGAACCCCTCGACTGGTCGAAGGTGTCTCTTAGACTAGTCGAGCAGCCTTCACGACTAGTCAAGAAACTACCAGAAATATCCGATTTTTGAAATTAAATTTTAGACTGGTCGAAGATAATCTTATACTGGTTGAGCCACAGCTTAGACTAGTCGAACTAAAGCCTAACCAAAGTATAAAAACCCATATAAGTTTATCATTTGAAAGCACCTAAGTCTAAGGTCTTTCTAAGGTCACTTATACCTGAGAAAACTAGACATTGAAGTGTAAAGCTTGAATCTTCTACTTGAATCTTCAATAGTGCACAATTGATCTTCTACTTGAAGTGTAGTAGAACTTGAATTCATTTTAGCTTGAACAATCCATCTTCACGACTTGTACTTAAGCTTGCATTTTTCAACTTCATGGCTAGTACTTGAAGGTAAACTTTCCATCTTGATTCACTTAAAGGTGAATTTTCTATCTCATTGTGTGAACCATATCATAAGTCGTTTTGTTCCATCGAAATTTGACAAACAAGAGTGTGCTTTATACATAATAGCACTTACATGCTTCATTGAGAATTAGGTTAATGAAAGTTCAGGTTTAGTTTTATTGATATATTTTCCAATTGGATAGGATAAGACTCTAATTCTAATTGTGTTACTTGAATCAAGCAAGAGCGCTCCTTGATCACTACACGTGGATCCTTGACACCCTAGTTCCCGCCTTTAAATTCTTGGTTTTAATTACTCTATTCACAATTACTCTCTTAAATACTTCAGAATTAGTTTCACATCTTCTTCTAGTTCCACTTCTACTTGATTTCAGAAACGTACAAGTTTCAGTCCCTATGGATTCGACCTTGGTCTTACTGAGATTATTACTACATCGCGACCCTACACTTAGGGTTGTGAACAAGAATCCTCCCCTTTTTTTAGCTTTCATCTGGTCAACATCTTGTTGACCCAGACTATGGTCCTGTGCACGGCAAGTGTACAAACCTTGGGTGCACGCACACTGTGGGTGTGGGGCCCACATTGATGCTTAATGAGATCCACACTGTCAATCATTTTCTACCGGCCTTATTGAGACATCTGCCAAAGATGAGGTGGATTTAGAGCTCAAGTGGCCCATACTGCTATAGTTTTAGCCTTTAATCATGGATTTTTCAGTAATTCGACGGCCTGATTGTATTTGAAAATGACCGTCAGTGGTTACGAAGGTTTGTAGCTTGATTTGGTGAAAATTTAATAATTATTTTTATGACAAGCTGATCCTATATTTCAATTGGGCGAATGATTGCGCATTTGAATGGCTGGATTGTTTTAGAACGGATGGTCAACGGTCCATGAATCCTTTGGAGTATCTACACGAGTCTAATAAGTGATTTTGATTATTACACCCCTCATCGAATGATGTTAGGTCCCAGTCTAATGACTGATCTCAAATCCAATGATATATTTTTAACTTCAATAATCGGATTAAAACCTGAACATCAGGGTTTCCTAGGGTTCCTGACTCAATGTTAAGGAATTTCAATGATTGTTTTCAAATTATGATAGTTTATTCTTTGTTAATAGATGATCGATAGATGTTGAAAAGGCGTGCTTAAGAAGTCCTAGGGGGGAGTGAATAGGACTATGCCAGATAAAAATTAAAGTGCTGAAATATTAAATAAATCAGAAATCCCAATCGCACTAGTATTAAAAATTTTGATTCAAACTAATTCGTAGGACAACCTACACCTAAACCAAGTTTAGGTAGGACAACCTTATTTCATGAATGTTTATAAGAATCAAGATCTCAAACCGAGGAAGAGTAAATAAAACTATCTATTACAAACATTCACCACTTTTGCATAAATGAAATTACAAACATTCTCCACAAATGCAAAAAGTAAACATTCACCATAGCACCAAGAGTTATAGTGGTTCGGTGTGTACAACAACTGTTCTCAAACAACCACACCTACTTATTCACAACCCCAAGTGTAGGGTCGCGATGCAGTTGTCACGCCCCAAACTCAGAAACCGGGGTCACAAAATTTCTTATCGCCGAATCCGGCACCGACAACCTCCGTAGAATCCCATTCTTGGCTCCCAGCGCCCATTTGCCAGGTTCCGATCCTGGGATGCTGCAAGGAGGATTTTCAACATCAGTTTGATTCATAATAAGCATAATCAAAGGCATAACCCACAAATAACAACCAAAAATTCCATCACATTTTCAGTATGATAAAAAACTTTACAAGTATAATGATTATAAAGGGAAATACAATGACGATAAATAAAAGCTCCAAGATGATCTGCTCTGCGCTCATGCATCAACGCTTCTGCGTCCCAACGTCACATGCACGCAACGGTCGTGCATAAGCTTATAGAAAGCTTAGAGGGTAGTGAAAGTGTGTGCACAAGGTAGTAATGCAGATATGTAGTATCAGAGTAATGCGGAACATGCTGATGAATTCATGAATACCACTAGCCGTACCAAGGCTATGCGATGCAAGGCATGAATAATGTCTTCCATACCAAGGTCATGCGATGCGAGATGCAACTCAATCATACAAATCCTCATCTATATCCACATATCAATACAGCTCAAATCTGGGATATCACCGGGGCCCTAGTACACTCTAAACCAGATTGTCGCCCCATCGCACGCAATAAGGTAAGTGGAAGAGACCTCACTATCTGCATACCAATATCAGGCTTGGTTCATCGATAGCGGACCCATTCCTCGAGCTGGTCAAACTCAGCCTAGCTTTGCCCCCTCTTCTCGGTCTAGACATTGGATGCAGCACCTGCATCATGGTGGCCCCACCATCCAAATGATGGACAGCCTGTAAAACACACATCATTGTTGGGCCAGCCCAGCCGTTCCCACTGCCCTACTGACATCAGTACAGCAGCTATAGAGCTGTTGTACAGTGTAGCGTCAGCTGCTTCACACGGCGAAGGTGGGTCCCACGTGGGGCCCACTGTAACGTTTACTTGCCATCCAATCTGTTCATACGGCCACAGAGGCCTGGACGAAGAGTGAAAACAAATTTCATATTGATCCAAAACTTCTGGGCCACAAAAGGTTTCAATGGCAGACAGTACACCCCACTGTTTCATATGACGTGGGCCACCTGAGACTCGGATCGGCCTGATCTTTGGAGGGGGGCCCACTTCAGGGAGGGGCCCATGAAATAAATGGTTTGCATGACAAATAAGCATCATGGTGGGGCCCACGGCTGGGGCCGTGGGTTCCTATCCACCTGCCTGCATGCCCGTGCGCAGCAGGCGCTTGTGCCTCTGGTAGCAGCAACGTCTGCTGCCTCTTTTATTTTTTATTTATTTATTGTGAAAACCTAATTTTTGAGGTTTTTCGAGTGCGGGGCCTGCATAGGAAGAATCCAATCCCGTCATTTCTTCCCATAGCTCAAAACGAGCCAAACAAGCCCAATATCCGATGTTTTCGGCGCATAAAAATGTCAGGGTGACTTTCAACGGTAGAAACCACTATTTTACATGTTATGGCCTACTTAAAGATTGTATGGACTTCACTTTTCGGCTTAACGCCTAAAACGATCCTCCGAATGGGATGAACGGCATGGATTGAATACATACATCAAGGTGGGGCCTATATGAGTGGGCCACCCCACAAGCTTGGAAACAAGCTAATATTTGTGTTTTCCCAGTAACGTCCAGCATCCTTGGACGCTGGACGGTTTGGCACCACGAATTCAAGGTGGGCCCTACTCTGGTAGATGGCGTGGGTACAACACATATGAAGTGGTCCACTTATAGATGGCTTAGAAAAAAATACATGACTCATGGTGGGGTCCATCCTGATGGGCCACACAACCACATCATCAACACATGAAAAGAAAATGAAAGAGAGAGAGAGAGAGAGAGAGAGAGAGAGAGAGAGAGAGAGAGAGAGTGGGACACGTGTGATGGAAGGACCCCGACATTATGGGCACTCCCTTACAATCAATCATACATCAAGTGGGTCTCAATACATGTGGGCCCATCAAATCAAAGATCAACGGTGGAGATTCATTCTCCACTAAAATAACGGTCTAGATGACCCTTATCAACTAGAAAGTAAACATCATGATGGGGTCCATGGAGATTAGCCCCATCATGGAATGATCATGATGATCAAAGTGGGCCATCGGTCACATCTTAGCGTCCCAAGTGAGATCCAAACCATTGATCGGTTAGCCTCACTTGACCCATCATAAACACATGAAAATCTAGCCTATAACACACCCACCGTTCGATTTTCTTTCTCCCTTGGCTTCCTTAGCTCCTTAGATTAGATTCCCACGGAGGAGATGAGGTTTGGATGGTTGAGATGGGAGATGAGAGGGTGGGAAGGTGGGCCACACTTGTGGCTCTCTTGGAGTTTGGAAGATGCTTGGACGTGTGGAGTTTTTGGTTGCTTGAGAAAGTGATTTGAAAATGAAGGAGAGAGAGGGTTGTAGAGAGAGAGAGAGAGAGAGAGAGAGAGAGTGATGGGTGATGGAGTGTTGGATGTGGTGAGTGATGGGTGTAAGAGCTTTTTGACTTTTGTGGTTGCTTGGTGTAAGAAAGGCATGGGTGTGAAAGAGACTTTTTTACTTTGGGGGTTGCTTGGGGAAGGGTGAAAGGTGATGTGTACTTGACATGATGGGATTGATTGATTGATGTGACAAGTCATAGAAATTCTCTCAGAATTCGTACGCGCGACGTTTTCCTCGCACTGAACGCGGACCCACATCTCCTAACCAGGGTATCGGATCGGCGCACGAGACGCAATGATGGTGCGGTCGCCAGGGTACAAGTCTTGAATTGAGTTGATTCAAGTTGACGATGTGTGAATCTGGGTCGCACGCAAGTACCAGTTAAGGGTGGAAGGTTGCCGAAATTCGACCGGGAAGGCCTGGGGAACCCACGGAACGGTACGGTCTGGGATACGGGTCTTACAACTCTCCCCTCCTAATAAAAATTTCATCCTTGAAATTTACACAATCATCGCAACTAGTCATAACTCATGAGGAAGAAGGAACATAACATCATAATATAAAATCAGAGGTAACATACAAAATACAACACATGATGAATCATCAAAGAGATGGGGATAGCACTCTCGAATCTCAGTCTCGCGCTCCTAAGAAGCCTCCTCAATAGAATGGTGACCCCACTGAACCTTCACCAACGGAATGACCTTGGTCTGGAGGACCTGCTCCTTCCGTTCAAGGATATGAACTGGCTGCTCAATATAGGAAGCGTCCTCACATACCTCTAACGGCTGCCAATCAATAACAGGAACGATGTCTGACCCACACTCCTCAACATGGAAACATGGAAAACGTTGTGGACGCCAGACAACTGAGATGGCAAGGTAAGCTGATAGGCCACGGCGCCAACGCGCCTAGTGATTTCAAAAGATCCTATGAGTCTCGATGCGAGCTTGTCCTTCGCTCCAAATCCAACTACCTCCTTAATTGGTGAGACCTTGAAATACACATGGTCCCCTACATCAAACTCCAAGGGATGACGCCGACGATTAACAAAACTCTTCTGCCGGCTCTGAGCTGTGCGCATCCTCTGCCTGATGATATTGATAGCCTCTGACGTCTCCTGCACAAGCTCGGGACCTAAGAGACGGCGCTCTCCAATCTCGGTCCAACAACTCGGTGATCTGCATGATCTGCTATATAGTGCCTCAAAAGGAGCCATGTCGATGGTCGTCCGATAGCTGTTGTTGTATGCGAACTTAGCCAATCACAGATGCTCATCCCGGCTACCCCCGAAATCAATCGTGCAGGCCCGAAGCATATCCTCAAGGATCTGGTTGACCCTCTCGGTCTGGCCATCGGTCTGCGGATGGTACGCGGTGCTGAGCTACAAATCAGTCCCCATCGCTCTCTGGAAGCTCCCCCAAAACTAAGACATGAACCTCGGGTCTCAGTAAGAAACGATCGAGACTGGAACATCATTCAGTCTCACAATCTCCTCGACGAATAACCTCGCAAGCCGGTCCAAAGGCTAAACCGCATGAATCGGAAGAAAATGAGCAGACTTCATCAGACGATCCACAAAAAACCCATATGGCATCTTGACCGCACTGGGTCCTCGGCAAGCCCATAATAAAATTTGTCAACACGTGCTCCCACTTCCACATCAGGACGCTCAACGGCTACAATAGACCAGGGGGTCTCTGATGATCGGCCTTGATACGCTGGCATGTGTCACACTCGGCCACAAAACTGGTGATCTGGCGCTTCATCCCCTCCCAAAAATACTGTCGCCTCATGGTACATCTTCGTCGAGCCAGGGTGGATAGAAAATCACGATCGATGCGCTTCAGTCATAAGATCTCTGCGTAACTCAGGAATATCCGGGACACATAATCGGCCTCTGAAGCGAAAGTCCACCGCTGTACCAACCTACCAATCTACCTGACTCTCGGATGCCGCCTCATCCATATAACTCTGCAACGACTCATCAGCTGCTGAGCCTTGATCACCCTTGAGACAAGAGAGGGTGGAATTGACAGGGTCGATAACTGCACGATAGAAGACTGCAGGCCGAACTCGAAATCATACTCTGCTAGATCCTTAAGCATCTGCCACTCATGAATCATCATATGTGCCACCAGGCCTCGTGGCTGACGACTGAGGGCATCCACCACCACGTTTGCCTTGCCCAGGTGGTACTGAAGATCGAAGTCATAGTCCTTCAGGAGTTCTATTCAGTGCCTCTGCCTCATGTTCAACTCAGACTGCGAGAAGAGGTACTTCAAGCTCTTGTGGTCGAAGAAGAGCTCGAACCTAATCCCATTGAGATAGTGCCTCCACACCTTCAGTGCGAAGATAACTACAGCCAGCTCCAAATCGTGCGTGGGGTAGTTCAGCTCATGGATCTTGAGCTGGCAAGACGCGAAAGCCACTGGCATCCCGTGCTGCATCAGGATAGCACCCAAACCAATACGCGAGGCATCGGTGAATACAATAAATCCATCACTCTCATAGGGAAGAGTGAGGACAGGAGCAGACGTGAGACGGTCCTTCAACTCCATAAATGCTCGCTCGCAGGCGTCGCTCCAAATAAACTCTGCACCCTTCCGAGTCAACCAGGTCAGCGGGGCTGCAATATGGGAGAAGCCCTTAATGAAACATCGGTAGTAGCCCGCTAAACCAAGGAAACTGCGGATCTCAGACGTAGTCGTGGGCTGGCCCCACTGACGCACTACCTCAACCTTCGAGGGGTCCACTGCGACGCCCTCCCTCATCACCACGTGACCGAAGAACTTCATCTCTTCCTGCCAGAACTCGCACTTCTCCAGCTTCGCATACAGCTGGTGCACGCGGAGGGTCTACAATGTAACCTCCAGATGCTGTTCGTGCTCCTCATGGGTCCTCGAATAGATCAGAATGTCGTCGATGAAGACTACAACAAACTGATCGAGGTAAGGGCGGAAGACCTCGTTTATCAACTGCATGAAGACCGTGGGTGCATTGGTCAGCCCGAAGGCCATGACCTGAAACTCAAAATGACCGTAACGCGTCCTGAAAGTCGTCTTCAGAATGTCCTCCTCTCGGACCCAAATCTGATGATAACTGGAACGCAAGTCAATCTTCGAAAAGAACTATGCACCCTGCAGCTGATCAAACAATCATCAATCATCGGGAGCGGGTACTTGTTCTTGATCGTGACTTTGTTGAGCTTGCGGTAATCCACACAGAGCCTTAACAAGCCATCCTTCTTCTTGACGAAGAGTACCAGCGCTCTCCACGGCGAACTGCTTGGACGAATAAAGCCTAACTCACGCAACTCGTCCAACTGCTTCTGCAGTTCCCGCAACTCCAACGGTGCCATACGATACAGGGCCTTCGAAATAGGTGCAGTACCGGGCACAAGATCAATCTGAAACTCGGTGAGTCGATGAGGCGGTAATCCCGAAATCTCCTGGAACACATCAGGAAAATCACAAACAACAGGCAACTGGTCGATGCTCACCGCTATGGGCTCCTCTATGGCACACGACATCATACAAGACAGCGACTCTCCTCTGGGCTCTGCAATGAACTGGAACTGCGGCACGCCGGGTATACAGAACTTAACTGTCCTCGCGGAGCAGTCCAAGACGGCGTGGTACTCGGCAAGCCAATCCATGCACAAGATAACATCGAAGTCTGACATCAGCAACACGTACAAGTCGGCGAGCAAGAAAATCTCTCCCACTAGCAGAGGGCAAGATGAACAGAAGCGGCCTAATACTATAGTCTTCCCCAAGGGCGTTGATACGTCAACCCCTCTCGAGTAGACTCTATCGGCAATCCAGTGGAACGGCAGAATCCCTCGGACATAAACGAGTGCGAAGCACCGGAATCAAATAAAACCCAAGCGATGCATGCAGAGACTGGAAGTATGCCCTCAATGACTCCTCCAAATGACTGAGGATCCTGCTGGGCCACGTAGAATCTAGCCTGAGCTGGCTAGGGAGGTGCCTGTCCCCTCTGAGCATGCTGCTGCTGTTGCTGTCGCTGAGGCGGTCGAAACTGATGCCTCTGTTGCAGTGATCTCGAAGGCTGGTGCTGATGCTGCTGTGGAGGTGGTCTCGGCGGTGGGGGCTGTTGTCGCTGCTGTTTTGCGGGTCTCTGCTGCTGCTGCGGTGGAGGCTGATATGGACCTCTCGGCTGCTGGGGGCTAGGACACTCCCACATACGGTGCCCCATCGTACCGCACCCAAAACAGGTGTAAGTGAACTGCCTCGGAGGTGGTGCTGGAGGTGCTGCTGTAACATCCTGAAAAATTGAGGGTCGAGTAGTAACTCAACTCTTGAGTTTCCAGAATATCACTTATGCAACATAGATAATGATGATTGAATGTTGTCTGTATTAGTGCATTGAACATGAGTGAGATTAAGCCAAAACAGCATGTCATAGTCCAGAGACAGTTAAATTGCAAGCGGAAGACTGTGATAGATAGATAACATATATAAACTATGGTGAGTCTCCAGAGTGTGATAATGTTACCAGGTTAAATAATTACAAGTACAATTCTAAAATATACCAAATGTGAGGAAGTGTAATGTCTTCTATCCCAAGTACCGTAGCCCCGTCAATACAATACCAGGTCTTCATAGACCTGTCAGAGATTACATGTAGGAGAACTCCTCCTCAACATCATAGTAGTAGTTCGGCTCTGCTTCATAAGCATCACCATCACCTGAAATCAGACAATGTCTGGTGGGTGTTCGAAACACCATCCCGTAACGTGGGAGTGAGTAGCTAACTCAGTGGAACAATAAAGCATAGGTTAATATGTTATCGACTCAGTCAAGCAGTAATGATAAAGCAGTACAATCAAACACTCCTAACTACTCTTATTAATGCAAGTATGGATGCAGTCATGATGTATGCCCTCACTGATATACTCCATCATGCGACACCATCTCACGCTCGCGGCATGCTTTCATCCCTCAGTGCTCCACATCTTCCAGGTACATGCAATGCATGATGATCATGATTACCGAGTTTTTAATTAGTCCATTTCAAACAGCAGGATTGGGAAACTAAGGTACCTCCCTTGTATCATTCCCAAACATGATCCAGTCTAGGGTCAGCAATCCTAGTTAATCTCAGACGATGGTGTGGTTTCTAGGTCACTGCAAAGGCTGTCAGGGCTATTACACACAAAGGTTACACCACTCCCCCATCACCTCTTTAATGATTCATCACTATATAGAAACAAGCCTAGTTCATACTCTATATACCGCGGCAAAGCCCTAAGGCTCACTGCGATTTCAGAGTATGCTCGAGGTCACTACAAAGGGCTGTCAGGGCTGTTACGCACGAAGGTTGCACCGCTCCCCCATCACCTTACTAATGTAGGCCGACAGCATGAATATAGTGTCCCATACCACCATAATCGGCTCACGAGTTTGGTTGATCACTGGTCACTACGGGGAGGCACGTGGCCCCAGCGTAGGCCGACAGCTCGACCACGGTGTCCCATACCACCATGCCCGGCTCATGAGTCTTAGCGGATCGAGGTACCATGGTTAACGGGATTCTCACTGGTAAGTTTGGTACCCTAGGTTCAAGCATTAGCGACCAAACATGGTGAACATACATAAGACACACGGGTTACTTGACGTGCTCGGCTAGCTCGAGCGCACAACAAGTTAAACGACATGAAGTGCATAAGCACTTCGCATGGCCAACCACTATCGCCAACCAAAGTACGACTCGAGTTCGTCGAACACATCTCACGTGGCAAATGAATCACAGCCATGAATTCAATTCTGGTACCAATTGTCTGGACTATGGACATAGTCCCAAACTCAATCAATTCTCATCCATAGCATGTGGAGTAAAGCATGATAAACAAAGTAATCTCAGCATGCTAATAGGCATGTTATAAAGTATGTTATAAAGCATGATATAAAGCATGTTGTAAAGCACTACATCAATAGGAATACAAACACATATATTGCAAGTAAGCGGTTTAAGTAAATAACCTCATGGAGGTAATCATACATGTCCCTAGGGTAGTTGAGAATCCCATCTCAACACCCTCTTAAGGCATCAACATCCAAACACTTACTCACTCAAGCATTTCCACAAACATTTAACATACACTATTTCAACATACATAGTGTATGTTAACAAACATGTATTAGGGCGAGTCCATCCGCCAAGTAAGTATTTTATGCACACATAATATATTTATACAACAATTAATCATGGCAAACACATCACTAAAATATACATGTATACTGTACTTCTTACAATACAGTATTTCTACATACATAGTGTATATTAGTAAAACATGTATTTAGGCGAATCCTTTCGCCATATAAGTATTTTATCCATATATCGTATATCCATACAACAAATAAACATGTCTAACACATTTCCAAAAAATATACATATACGGTATTTTCTACGAATACCTAGAATATGTAAAATTCTATATTCTTCATCTTTAATCGAAACAGAAAACGGAAAGCACTTTGTACATGTGCAATTGCATGCAGATCATGAATCTATCATTATCTGACATTGAAAGCGTTGAAAACCATAACCTATACACCTAAAGTCCACACCTTTTGTCATAGAATCGTAACGGAGTTGATAGGTTTGCTAAGCTTCCGTATTCGGCAGTTTGACAACCTATAGAACGAAATAGGTTAGCTATTTCATAACCTACAACCACCCAAGCCCCAAATCAGATTGGGGTTAGGGTTTCTTACCCAGAAACAGAGTCGGATTCGCCGGAAAAGCGACGAGAATGGAGTGGTGAAGCACGTATAGCGGCAGGGAAGAGTGGCAGGGAGATTCTCCCACTGCTCCCACACTTTCTCTCTCTTTTCTCTCTTCTCTCTCTAGGGTTTCTCCCAAATTCGTATGACTACCATGAGAGAGGGTTTAAGGTCCTTATATAGTCTAAAAACTCACCGAAATAGACTCCAGGTCAAAGTATACTTAGGTTGTAACCAAAACGGGTCAGTTTCAGCTCAACGGAGGACTTCTGGCGGGCCTCCTTGAGCCAAAGGTCGGACTTAAGCTCACTAACGCTGGATCTACGTTCTATTAAGTTTTCGTTTTAGTGGAATTTCCAGATCACGCGTGGCGGACCAGTTTCAGTTCAACGGTCAGCGGATCTCAATCGGAGATTCCGAGTACATGTAAATGTGTATGAAATTTCTCCTGATCCGAGGGTGTAATTTGATCTGATTCTGACGGTCTGGTTGCTTAAAACTGATCCGCAAGCGAGAGGTGCCAGATTACTATTCAAGATATTTTATTTTGAATTAATTTCGCATTTCTCACACTCTTCACTCTGAGCTCAAGCGAATAGTGCTGGGACACTATCTGGATTTGATTTCCGAGATGGTTGTCAAGCCCAGCAAGACGGTCCTAGTTCCTTAACTTCGTGTTAATCGGACTTCCGACGTGCAGTCCGGATCCGATACGGAGTTTCGAGATGCTCCCGAGAGCAGCCGGGTAATGAGATTGATCCTAGATTTTAGGGTAACCTAGCGTCAATGATTCTACAAGTTTTGGGTCTTGCAGATCGTACTTAAAGTGATTGGTGCTAATTTCACAGGCACTCTAGTTTAGTCCTGGGTGATTTCGGTCTAAGGTGGTACTTAGTCTTTTGTAGCAATGTTTAATTTAAGTATTGTTCTTCGTCACCTAAACTTTCAGATAGTGTCTAATGTGAAAGTACTTAGAAAATTTAAAGAACAAGGTGGTGAAGGGTGGGATTTGTGAAGGAAATGGGTTCAAAAGCGGGTTTAAACTTTGGGATTCAGTTTTGATAGGTTAATAAGGTGTTAGGATCGACCCATCGCCTAAGGACGTCTAATCCCAGGTTGGCAAAAATCTGGGATGTTACAGCTGCTGGTGCTCGGAAGGCTGGGTGACCTGTATGCCTCTGCTACTACGGTCGATGTTGCTGCGAGTCACCGGAAGGAGCGTGCCTCTTCTGGTCTCTCCTCTGACCACGATCAGACTGAGAACCGGCCCACTCAGCCTAAAAAATCTGAGTTTTTTCGTACCACCCCCTCAAAAGTCGAGAGCTCATGCCAACTAACACGGCCTCGAAGGCCGTAATGCAAACAGTCCTCAAATCGGCGGGTTCTCCGCTCCTCAGCATCTACCAAGTACAGTGCAAATCTCGACAGTGCTACAAAATGAGCTTCGTACTGGGCCACTGTCTTAGCACCCTGCACTAAGGCCTGGAACTCCAACGCCCGCTGTCGTCGGATGTGATCAGGAAAATACTGTCGGTCAAACCGATCCATAAAATCCTCCAAGGTCCATACAAAATCGGCGCCCGCCTCTCGGGAGACTGATGTCCACCAATGCTCAGCCTCACCATGGAGAAGAAATACTGCTAATCGGACTCGTTGCTCGGTCATGCATCCCATCGTATCAAATATCTTCTCCACATCGGCGCGCCATCTCTCAGCTACCGTAGGGTTTGGCTCGCCTTGAAAATGCGGGGAATCGAGCCGTCAAAACTCACGAAGAAGGGCACTCGGGCGCTCCTGCTCGAACTGGTCCAGTGAAACAACGGGGTGTCTGCCCTACCCCTGAAGTGCGACCATCATAGCCTGTAATATCTGCTGTAACTGGGAGGCACTCACGGATACGGTCGAATCCGCACCGGTCTCTGGTAGAAGAGTTGCATCCATCGGCTGGGCAGTAGGAATCTCTGGTGGTAGAGCGAGGATCGTCAGTGGTATTGAGGGAGTCTCAGGTGGTGGTGCGGGAGTCGATCGGGTCTCTCCTGGGCGGCATGTCCTATAGGAAAGGGCAATGGTGCCTTATCATCTCCAAAACTCTCGAAGGCATAGACGTTAAGGGTCTGTAATAGAATATTACTAAGTTATCCGGACTTTGGGACTTAGCCATTCATAGCAGATATGTAATCTTGTTCTTGGTTATTCCCGAGTTATACTCTGATACCAACTTTTGTCAAGCCCCAGACTTGAAAACTGGGCTCACAAAATTCCCGATCACCGAATCCAGCACAGACAACCTCCGTAGAACCCCATTCTCGGCTCCCAGCTCCCATTCGCCAGGCTCCGATCCTGGGATGCTACAAGGAGGATTTTCAACATCAGTTTGATTCATAATAAGCATAACCGAAGGCATAACCTACAAACAATAACCAAAAACTCCATCATATTTCCAGTATGATAAAAAACTTTACAAGTACAATGAGCATAAAGGGAAATACAATGACGATAGACAAAAAGCTCCAAGATGATCTGCTATGCGCACCTACCTCAGCGCTCCTGCGTCCCAACGTCACATGTACGCAACGGTCGTGCATAAGCTTATAAAAAGCTTAGAGGGCGGTGAAAGTGTGTACGCAAGGTAGTAATGCAGATATGCAGTATCAGAGTAATGCGGAACATGCTGATGAATCCATGAATACCACTAGCTATACCAAGGCCATGCGATACAAGGCATAAATAATGTCCGCCATACCAAGGCCATGCGATGCGAGATGCAACTCAAGCATACAAATCCTCATCTATATCCACATATCAATACAACTCAAATCTGGGATATCACCGGGGCCTAGTACACTCTAAACAAGATTGCTGCCCATCACGCGGAATAAGGTAAGTGGAAGAGACCTCATTATCCGCCTGCCAATATCGGGTTCGGCTCGTCGATAGTTGACCCATTCCTCAAGCTGGTCAAACTCAGCCTAGCTTTGCCCCCTCCTCTTGGGCGGGTAACGTCGCACCCCCTTCCAACCGACCACGACACAATGGAAAGCGCGACCTTCTAGTAATCGGCACTCGGCGCTCATGCACCCACTTGGACTATACGTTGGAGTAACCTCTTGGTACCATAAGGGTTTAGGGACTATCACCACGGGATATCTATAGCACCTCATGTAGAATAAGATTTTCGGTATCCAATCCTGCTAACCACGATACGCCTGTGGAGGCTACGACCCTGATGTCGCTAGGGCGTACGGTAACCATGTCACACAATGCGAAATGCATGAATGACACTATCCAGTCATGCAGCAATCTTGCATGTATCGTGCACTCATGTGGGGCAACATCCCTAACCGGGAGCCCCTAAACAATCTGCCCGAAGGCATATGCTATGATCAGTCACTCCTCATATCAAGCATACATATGATGCCTATGATCATGAATCATGGAACTATACTAAACATGTTATATGGTGATGGATGTTGTTCATAACGAAGATGGGCCTAGACGGTTTACAAGTATGGCTTAACAATGGGCCCTAGGGAGAATTATAATGCGGACGTTTAACCAACATTATACTTATAATGTGGACATCAAACCAACATTGCTCCCAAGGCACAACTGTCATAAACATCATTACAAAAACCATGTTGGGATCACACAATGCAATGGACCTTAGGTACATCCCATTGGGCCTTAAATACATCAAATGGGCAATATCACATGGGCCTTATATTCATTAAGCGGGCCACATCAATGGGCCGCACCAATGGGCCTTATGTACATTGCAATGGGCCATAACCCGTGGGCCTTAGAATGCATCAAAATGGGCCTCGTAACATGGGCCTCATAACATAACAAGGTGGGGTCCACTTGAACTATGGATCTGGCTCATTCTTTAGCTCATACCATAAAATGAGCTTTTAAAATGGATGGACAGATTGGATGCAGCACCTGCATCATGGTGGCCCCACCATCCAAATGATGGACAGCCTGTAAAACACATACATCATTGTAGGGCCAGCCCAGCCGTTCCCACTGCCCTACTGACGTCAATACAACAGCTATAGAGCTGCTGTATAGTGCAGCGTCAACTGCTTCACACGGTGAAGGTGGGTCCCACGTGGGGCCCACTGTAATGTTTGCTTGCCATCCAATCCGTTCATACGACCACAGAGGCCTGGACGAAGAGTGAAAATAAATTTCATATTGAGCCAAAACTTCAAGGACACAATTAGAATCAGAGTCCTATCTTATCCAGTTGGAATATATCTCAGTAAAACCAAATCTGAACTTCCTTCGAACTAATTCTCAATGGATGAGAGTTGTGAGAACTAGAAGTGATTCCATCACAAAACCATGCCCAGGAGATGATGGCTCACAATAGGATATACCAATCTCATAACCAAACATAAGAGAATCATGAAGATTAGAAGGGATTCCATCATCCAACCATGCCCATAAGACGATGGTGAACAACAGGATTTACTAACTTCACAATCTCAATAGATGAAAAGAACATACTCAAAGCTATCGCAGATCTATTGTAATTTGAGTCATAACAAACTATTAAAAACTGAAAGTAATTCTTAAATATCAAACTAGAATCAAAGAGAGTTCAACCTAAACTTGAATCAAAGTAATATAAAACATCCAATCAAGCTACAAGCATCACCTCTTATCCATAGCTAAGAGGTTTATCTAACCATAGACATGATTGGATCTAAAACCCTAGAAGAAAGCATGAAAAACTAAGAAAGAAGAAAAACGCCTGGCGACGGCTCTCCACCCTTGTGCTTCACTCCTCCATACCTTAGGTTGAATTGATTGATTGATAGATCATACCTAGGGATGTCGTGGGGACTCCTATTTGTAATTGTGCAACACCTCCTTTCGCACCTCTTTACAAAAATTCGAAAATTGCCTCAAATTTACGCACTCCGCGTAACTCTGTGTAACTTCGCGCAATTCGTTCGATGACATCGAATAGGCTTCAATGTCATCGAAGGTGTCTTTTATACGTGTTTTTTCTGCACTTTTGTAGCTTCATCCGGACTCTACGACCTTTTATGTCATCGAACCTACCTTCAATGTCATCGAAGAGGCATTCGATGTCATCGAGCATTGTTCGAGGAATCGATAATGTGTCCAAAACAGTTCAGAAAGTTATTCCAATTTCTTCAATAAATTCGATGTCATTGAAGAGACCTTCGATGTCATCAAGTAGATCTTCGATGTTAATGAGGAGTGCTTCGAGTAATCGAAAATGGTACCCAATATGTCCAGCGAGTTTTGTCGAAATTCCACAGAAAATACGATGTCATCAAGCAGGTCTTCGATGTCATCGAGCAAAGCTTCGAATCATCGAACAAGTTCTCGAGTCATCTTAAAACCTTTTCAATTTGTCCAGCGACCAACTCGATTTTCCTTCATAAATTTGATGTCATTGACTTGTGTTCGATATCATCGAATGTATTCTCGATGTCATCGAACGGTGCTCGATGACACAATCAATGTGTATTCTGCACTTGTTCTTTCGGCTTCATTCCTTCTCCACTTGGTTTTCTTGAATCTTGGGACCTTGAAATCTTCAATCTTTGTCTCCTAAGATCCATTGTTTTCCTTATGAACTATGAGCGTCAAATCCATGCTTTTAGTACCTTTTCCAATCCAAGCTCTCAAATCCACCTTGCAACAGAAACATGAGTAAAATCAGACATTAAGCAGTATCATGTTCATAAAACCAAGATATAAATGGGGTCCAATATATAATATTTGACCCTCAACACAATTCCCAACCAACATTTTGCTAGTCCCGAGAAAAATATGCGTAAAATAAATATCAATGCTTAATGTCAGAAATCTTCTTCAGAAAATAATCTTTTGTGCACTCAAGTATGAATGGGTATAAATAAGATACGATAGTGAAAATTTGAAAACCTGGAACCCAATCACATCAGTAACCAATCAATTAAGTTCTTTGTCCATTAAATCGAAGCATAATTTGTATATAAAGTTTTCCAATGTGCTCAGTGAAAGTCAATTTACTTCCTGTACGAATACTATCAATTCATCATGTTAGTTATGCTCATCACTTCAAGATCAGTTTGAAACTCAAGTACTGATTTCGAACTTATCCCCTTTTCCTTCTTTTTCCAGTTTTTATTTTATATTGACGGTCAGTTTTTATTCATTCTTTTTATTTTTGCATTCTTTTCCAAATTTGTCATTCTTTTCATTCTTTTTCATGACCTCTTTCTTGATCTCCTATTTTTTAACTGGTTCTTTTCTTCTTTTAAGGTGGATAAAATTCTCCAGACTCGATTCTCACTATCTATCAATGATTCACATACTAACGATCAAAACTTCCAATATGTCTTACAGAAGACAAATTGAATGTGTCTTGTGATTTAGATTAACATGATATTTAAACTTCCTCTTAATCAATTGAGCGCAGGAACTTAGGTGATAAATTACTTAGATCATCACTCTAACAATCCAAAATTCAATCTCTATCTTATCATACTCAAAGCATTCTTAAGTATACAATTCATCTCTTCCCAAATAGATTTCAACCTAAAACGTTGAAAATTTTCAAAATTTTAGCTCAAAACTGATAAAACACTGATTAGGTTACCTAATCCTCCATCCCCAACCAAAAAATCCACATTGTCATCAATGTAAAAGAATTAAGCATGTAATGAAAAAGAAGAGGGAAGTGATGGAAAGGTAATACCTGAAGAAGGAATTCTGAGGCTTTTCTAATGATCTCAGTGTAAAGATGGGTTAGCACAAAACAAAACTCAACAGTGTATAAGTAAACTATCCTAAAACAACAGAAGCAAACTACCCTAATCTTATGAAAGTGATAAACCTACCTATACCTCCATCAAATTAGGAGATCAATCCAGGTACACAGGATCAGTCAGAGGTATGGACATGTCCTCTGAATCAAATTTCTCAACAAATGGCTTTAATCTATGTGCATTTACTTTGAATTCATTGCTATTGTTTGGATTCTTTATCTCGACAGCCCCATGAAGATAAACATTAATAATAGTGAAGGGGTCGGTCCAACGAAATCGGAGCTTATCCAGAAAGAGATGTAACCAAGAATTGTACAAGATGACTCTCTAACCTAGTGTGAATGATTTTCAAAGAATGTATTGGTCATGAAACACCTTCATCCTGTCCTTGTAAATTCTCGAGTTCTCGTACGCATCATTCTAGATTTCTTCAAGTTCATTCAACTGAAGTTTGTGTAGCGAGCCAACGTTGTCCAGATTGAAATTTAGATTTTTAATAGCACAGTAGGCCTTATGTTCCAACTCCACAGGTATGTGGCAAGCCTTCCCATAGACAAGTCTAAAGGGAGACATTCCAATAGGGGTCTTAAATGTGGTACGGTAAACCCATAAGGCATCGGTCAATCGGATTGACCAATCCTTACGGTCATGGTTAACCATCTTTTCTAAGATATTTTTAATTTTCCTATTAGAAATCTTAGCTTGCCCACTTGTTTGTGCGTGGTATGGAGTACTCACTTTGTGGGAGATGTCATATTTCTTCGTTAAGTTCGCAAATGGCCTATTACAAAAAAGTGAACCTCCATCACTAATGATGGATAGAGGTGTTCGGAACGGGGAAAGGATGTTTTCTTTTAAGAATTTAATGACCATTTGATGATCATTGTTCCGGCACGTGATCACTTTAACCCATTTAGTGACATAGTCTAAGGCGAGCAAAATATATTTACTGCCAAAAGATTGGGGGAATGGTCTCATGAAATCGATGCCCCAAGAATCGAATGCTTCAATGATCAGAATGGGGTTCAAGGGAATCATTTTTCGATGGGATAATGCTCCCAATTTCTGACAACGCTCACAAGCTTTGCAAAACTCATGAGTGTCCTTGAACATAGTTGGCCAGTAAAAGCCACACTTCAGAATTTTGGTTGTGGTCTTTGTAAGTGCTAAGGTTTCTAGCTCCTATAATTGTCAAATTTTGTAGTGCCAAAACCTCTCTTGGAATTTGTGTCTTATGTAGCTCATCTACATAATGAAGACTGTGCATCACTTAAGAACAAAGATCTTTACTTCAAGAAATACAAGCTTACACGGTCATGTTCGAGTATAACATCAAGTGTGTGTTCAATGTTCAAGATTCATAGTTCAAGCTCCAAGTCAAGACAAAGTCTTTTTCTTTGAACCTCAAGCTCAAGATTCAAGATATTTCAAGTTCAAGCTTCTTAAAGTTACAAGGCTTCAAAATGTTTCAAGTTCAAGCTTCATCATGTAATGATCACAAGCTTCGTGAACTTCAAAGAACAACTATCAACCAAAGGAAAAGAAGTTTCAATGTTCATTCATCACTAACAAAGTATAAGTGACCCTAGATTGACCTTAGGGTAGGTCATTTTGAACACATAATTCAATTGATTCATTTTATAAGTGAATAAACTGTTTCTCGACTAGTCCTGGACTTTGTTCGACTAGTCCTAGCACTAACTTGACTAGTCCAAGAAATTCCATGACCAGTCCTAAGGTTGTTGCAAAATTTTGAAATTTTTTTATTAAGCCACGACCAATCCTGGAGACTACTCGACCGGTCGTGTGAACAGTGCACGACTCGTGCTCGACCAGTCTTGCAGCCATGACTTAAACTCCAGCGACTAAATCAGGCTCCACATGACCAGTCGTGGACAGGTCATGACCAATCGTGGAGGCTACACGACCGGTCGTGAAGGTCCTACGACCAGTTGTGGAACGGCTTTATTCGATCGCGCTCAAAATTTCAAAAATCTGTTGGTCCTACGACCAATCGTAGTGTCCACAGGACCAGTCATGAACTTGATTTCTTCACATATAAATAGACGACGAATTTTAGAGTATTTCATTCAATTCAAGCTAAATCAATACGCCACTCTGAGAGATAAGTTGGTCGTTATTTTAAGCTATATTGTGCTCATTTAATAATCTCTTTAATTAGCTTTATTATATTTGATTTTATATTCTATATTCCAATCATATTTGAAGAAGGGATTGAGACTTACCCTTTTCTTATAATCAAAATTAAATAGAGCTAGCCCAACTTGATTTAATTTAAAATTAATTTAGAACTTAGAACCATTTTCTAAGTGAGTTTGGACATTGAACTTCTACGTTGAAATTCTACTCCGACTTGGTTCTTTTGGGCTGCATCGAAAAGAATATCCAAGTACTTTACATTTTTGTAAATTCCTTTGTTTTTGTTTTCATTGAGATTAAGCTAGAAAAATCTCTCTGTTTTGGTTTGTCTGAGGTGATCCAGAAAACTCAAAGTGTGGGATTTTTGAATTGTGTAAGCCCACTTGAAAGACACAATTGTGAGGGTTTTAGGTGAACCTGGAAAAACCTATTTTCATAGTGAACATTAATATCCACTGTGTGAGGATATTAGGAGTGGAGTAGTTGTGTGGCTGTTGTTTAATAGTTGGTGTACGCACAAGCGAACCACTATAATTTCTTATCTTCTGGTTTAATTGTTTATTTATTTTTGTGGATGATTGTAATTTCCCTTTCTACATTTGTGGAGAATACTATAATCCTTATGTGGATGTATGGGAATGTTGTAATTGCTTAGATTTCCTTTCCTTGCTATTTATTTATTTTATTCCTTTGTATAAGTTTTTGTTTTTGATACATAAACCGTTATAGTAAGGTTGTCCTACCATAAACCCTTGGTTTTTATGGTGTAAGGTTGTCCTTAGAACAACATTTATATCAACCTCTCAATACTTGTTCTTTTGAGGTTGTTTTTAAATTCAACATTTTGGGATTGTTTATTGCTATCTGTATTTAATTTATTTAAATTTTACTGTTATTTTTTAATTTGACATAGTCCTATTCACCCCCCCCCCCCCTCTCTAGGACATATAGCTCAGCCTTTTCAAGTGGTATCAGAGCCTAATAGGTCGTTTTAATTGTTATTTCTTTTGGATTAATTTCCTAAGCTATTTGAGATGTCAAATTTTGATAGTCTTTCAGTCACTAGGACTCCACCATTTGATGGCTCCCATTATGCTATTGGAAAGCCAGGATGAGAATTTTCTTAAAATCAATGGATGAGAGTGTGTGGCTAGCCACAGTGACTGATTGGACCCCTCCTACCACTGATGTAACTGATATCGATGGATCCAAATCTATGAGAATTACACCTTATTTCTCTTGGACCACTCTTCAGAAAAGTGAGAGTAGTGCCAATGCAAAAGCACTAAATACAATCACTTGCGCACTATCACCGGATGAATTCAAAAGAATTATATCTTGCGATACTGTAAAGCAAGCATGGGATATTTTAGAAATGACAGACGAGGGAACAACAATTGTCAAAAAATCTAAAGTCCAAATCCTCACAACCAAATTTGAGGAAATTCGTATGGAGGAAAATGAAACTTTCATGGACTTTTATACTAGATTGAATGAAATTGTTAACTCTATGTGGGGTCTCGGTGATAAAATCCTAGAAAGTAAAGTCTGTGCAAAGATACTACGCTCACTACCTGAACGGTTCAATTCGAAGGTGACTGCGATCCAGGAACTTCGTGATACGGACAATATGAGGGTAGAAGAACTAGTTGGGTCATTACAGACCTATGAATTAAATTTTAAAGCTCCTAAAAGTAAATCCATCACCCTTAAATCTTCTAAATGTATTTCTCAAGAAAATAGTAATTCTGATTTAGAAAATTTTGAAGATAATATGGCCCTTTTAGCTAAAAAATTTTACAAAATTTTCAAAAGTAAAAAGAGGGTTGATTTTCAAAAATCTAATGATAAGAAAAGATCTAAATATAAAACTTGGAAATCATTAAAAGATAGTCAATGTTACAACTTCCATGAATATGGGCATTTAACAAACAAGTGTCCTAAAAAGGATACACCCAAAAAGAAGGGTATGTTGGCTACTTGGGATGAATCTTCCTGCGTTGAAGCCTCTTCTAAGTCAGAAGATTCTGAAACCGAGTCGGGCAATGAAGTCAAAGCCCTTATGACTCTAGCCAAGTTCACTTTTTTAGATAATAATGATTTAACTAGTGAAGAAAATATTAATAGTGATCATAAAAATGAAGAAGACCTTCAAGATGCTAAGAATGCCCTATACAAGGAAAGTTGTAATATTGTCGTAAAACTAAAACTTCAAAAAGAAAAGTTTTCAAAACTTAATGAAAACTTTAATATTCTTGTTTTATAAAAATCCCACATTTCAGATTGTTTTGAAAAAACTAAATGCGATTCGGATTTCAAACTTCCTTAATTGAAAATCTTAAATCTGAAAATGAAAAACTAAAACTTGAAGTCTCTTCGCTTTTGAGTTTGAAAGATACTTGGAGGTATGCCCAAGGTGATCCTAAGTTAGAAAAACTTCTATTTGAATCAAGAAAATGTGGCGACCGATCCGGTTTGGGCTATGACAAAAATATTCCTCACAAACGTAAGAATACTCCTCCTAAGTTTGTGAAAGGAGAGTCTTCAAATTCAAAAGGGAAAAGTTTAAATAAATTTTTTTTTCTAAAAATACTAAAACTTTTCAATCCTTAAAACCTAAAAGCAACCATATCAACTATAAAAATCAGAATCATAATCCTTTAGCTGAGAAAATTGTTGATTTACTTAAGGAGCTCTTAAAATCTAACTCAGTGGGTCGGTCTTATATCAACTACAAACACAAGAAGACCAATTATACTCCTAAACCCAAAATAGTAATGAAATGGGTTCCTAAGGTTACTTGCTTGGTTGCCCACATGGCTTTCAAAGCTTCAAGCCATTCGAAGTGGTAACTAGACAGTGGATGCTCCAAGCACATGACTAGTGACAAAGGTCTGTTCACAAATCTTAAAGACATGATTGATGGTTCATCACATTTGGTGATGGTAGCAACTGCTGGATTATTGGCCAAGGTACGGTTCAACTTTTTAACCTCCCTTTATTTAAGAATATTTTATATGTAGAAGGTTTAAAACATAATTTATTAAGCATTTCTCAAATATGCAATAAAAATCATAGCATAGAATTTTCTAACATAGGGTGTGAAATTTTAAATAAAAATGGTTCTGTAATATTAACTGGTCGTAGAACTTCTGAAAACTGCTATATTGTAAATGATTCTAGCTCATCTAATCTATCGTGCTACATGGTCCATACCGATGAAACCAAGTTATAGCATAAACGCCTTAGACATGTACACTACCGTAACTTGTATAGATTGAGCAAAAGAGAGTTAGTAAGAGGCCTACCCAAAAAAAAAATAGACAAAATATGTCGCGAATGGCAGATTGAGAAGCAAAATAGGAGCTCTCACAAAAAGGTGGACTCCAATGCCACATCTAAACCACTTGAACTTCTCCATATGGATCTTATTGGACCAATAAGAACGGAGAGTCGAGGTGGCAAAAAGTATATTCTGGTAATCGTTGATGACTTTACCAGATATACTTGGGTAGTCTTCTTAAGAGACAAATAAAAAACTCTCAATGAAGTTAAAAGGGTACTTAGACGTATCCAAACTGAAAAAGAAACTCAAGTCTGTAAGATCCGTAGCGATCATAGATCAGAATTTGAGAATAGCGGTTTTGAGAAGTTTTGCAGTGACCAGGAATATCACATGAATTCTCTACGCCTAAAACACCACAACAAAATGGTATAGTAGAAAGGAAAAATAGAGTGCTTCAAGAAATGGAAAATGTAATGTTAAATAGTATGAAGCTCCCTAAAAATCTTGAGCCGAAGTCGTAAATACTGCGTGTTGTATAATTAACATGTTTATATAAGAAAATCAAATAGTAAAACGGCTTATGAAATGTGGTTTGATAAGAAGCCTACTGTCAAATACTTTCGAGTTTTTGGCAGCAAGTGCTATATTTTATGTGACCGTGAAAATTTGGGTAAATTCGACACCAAAAGTGATGAAGGGATATTCTTAGGGTATGCTCTAAATAGTCGAGCATATTGGGATCTTAGTAAGAGGACCAGTGTGATTCAAGAATCTATCAATGCGGTTATTGACGATCACTTGAATACACCTGTCTCAAGTTCAGATAATGATGAAGTACTTCTAATTGATAAACCAGATTCTTCATCAAGTCAAAATAATTCTGAACTGAGGACTATTAAAGACCATCCAACTAATGAAATTCTTGAAAACCCTCTCACCGGTGTACGTACTCATAGACAATTTGAAGATATGTGTAATTACGTGTGCTTTACATCACAGATAGAACCGACTAACGTACAAGAAGCTCTTACTGATGAAAACTGGATAGTTACGATGCAAGAAGAGCTTAATCAATTTGTTAGAAATGATGTTTGGTACTTAGTTCCTAGACCTAAAGATAAACACATTATCGGAACTAAATGGATTTTCAAAAATAAGTCTGATGAACTTGGTAATATTATTAGAAATAAGACTAGACTGGTTGTACAAGGGTACACTCAAATTTAAGGCATCGATTATGATGAAACCTTTACCCCAGTAGCTCGTCTTGAATCAATCAGACTGTTTATATCCATTGCATGCTTTAGAAAGAAAGAGTGCCTTCTAGAATGGCGATTTACATGAAGAAGTAAATGTTGAAAAACCAACGGGTTTTGAAGACCCCAAAAATACTGATCATGTCTATCGCCTAAAAAAGGCTCTCTACGGTTTAAAACAAGCTCCCAGGGCATGGTATGAAAAATTGACTAAGTTTATATTAAGTCATAACTTTATAATGGGAAGTGTTAACAAGACATTGTTTGTAAAGAAACATAATGATCACATTTTAATTGTATAAATATATGTTGATGATATTATTTATGGATCTACGTGTGCTAACATGACTATTGAGTTTGCAGATGTTATGAAATCTAAGTTCAAAATGAGCATGGTTGGGGAATTGAACTATTTCCAAAGGTTGCAAGTTAAACAACAACGTGATGGTTTCTTTATTTCCCAAACCAAATATGCTCTGAACTTAGTTAAAAAGTTCGGATTTGAGAATGGGAAGAATTTTGATACTCCTATGACTACGACTCTAAAATCTCAAAGGACTCTACAGGTAAGAGAGTTGATCCTAAATTATATCGCAGTATGATAGGTAGTTTGCTGTATTTAATTGCAAGCCGTCCTGATATTGCATTTAGTATAGGGATTTGTGCTAGATATCAATCTGACTTTAAAGAGTCACATTTAACTGCTGTTAAGCGGATTGTGTGATATGTAGCAAGTTCAGCTAATTTGGGTCTTTGATATCCACATGATACTAATGTTCAATTAACTGGTTACACTGATGCTGATTGGGCTGGTAACATTGATTATATGAAATCAACTAGTGGTGGTTGTTTCCATGTTGGAAACTGTCTGGTTTCTTGGCAAAGTAAGAAACAAAGTTCTGTATCGCTATCAACAGCTGAGGCTGAATACATTGCAGCAGGAAATGCATGTACTCAGCTTGTATGGATGAAAAGAATGTTAAGCAATTACGGAATTGCCCAGGATTCTTTGGTTTTATATTGTGATAATTCTAGTGCAATTAATATATCTAAAAATCCAATCCAATATTTATGAACCAAGCACATTGACATTAGATATCACTACATTCGTGAATTAGTGGAAGAAAAGACAATTTCTTTGGAATACATTCCGACCGAGACTCAACTTGTTGACATTTTCACTAAACCGCTCGACAAAAGCAAGTTTAATAAATTGAAATTTGAGCTTAGTATGTGTAATTTGAATTGATTATTCATGCATTTCTGTATCATATTGTATATATTCGTTATTTTATTTGTTTAGAATTTCAAATTTTAAGAAAAATGCATATTTTTGGATGTG
Organism: Magnolia officinalis; assembly: GCA_021015155.1. Taxonomy (NCBI): domain Eukaryota; kingdom Viridiplantae; phylum Streptophyta; class Magnoliopsida; order Magnoliales; family Magnoliaceae; genus Magnolia; species Magnolia officinalis. The sequence continues at coordinate 33,621,310 of JAJHSJ010000005.1, read as the reverse complement.
CACGACCAGTTGAGTATATACTCGACTAGTTGTGGCATGACTAGTCGAGCATGTCCTCGACCAGTCATGTAGCGCGGACTGGTACTTTAATTTGGGGGAAAAACTCTTTTCTTCCTCATTTGTGCGTCTTCTCCAACAACTCTAAGCTCGACCGGTCGTACCTAACTTTTTTGATCTTCAAGGTTAGTGCGTTAATTCCATTTTTCTTGTAGATTTAAGCTCATATCACTTCTTTTTCATCCTTGGAGTGATTTATTTCTTGTTTCATTGAGGTTTTTGGGGTTTTCTTCTCCAAAATTTGATTTTAAGAAAACACACTCTGCATCTTTTACAACCTTTTGATTTCTTGTATTCTTAGTTGCAAATGGATGCTAGAGGTAAAAAGAAAAGCTCTCGTGCTCCTTTCTCATCTAAATCGACACCTATCACAAGGCGCCACCTTTTGTCACCCAAAGATGATCCCTCCTATGTACGAAATTTACGGTTGCGTAATGTGATAGTTGAACGACCTGTGCATATTGAACATATTGCTCCATTTGAGATCTTTTCTCTTCTCCAAGCTGTAGGATGGGATAACATTCTACATTGGGGTGGGCCGGCATACCGGTCTATTGCGCAAGCTATGTTTACATGTATTTCTAATTTTTCAGCTGAAAATTTAACATTTATTATAGCAACTAGAGAAAGTCCATTTGAAGTAGACCGACATCTGATTTCTGGCCTAATGGACATACCTGTCAATGATGAAGGTATTCCAATTAGCTCTCTAATTGATAAACCATCTGAATCAGAAAAACGTGTACTTCCTAGAGCATTATGCAATACAGATGCGCAATGGAGTCAAAATGGGAATGTGCTTGCTTCAAAGTACTTGTTACCCAGATACAAGGTCCTTCACAGGATATTTATTTCAAATCTTTATCCTCGGTCTGGTAACAAAACCGAACTCACTTCTTTCATGGTTCGAATTTTGCATTCCATCACTTTGGTACATCTATATGTCTTCCTTCTTTAATCTGTCATTCCATCATTCAATTTCGTCTCCATCCTAGACACAGTGATATCCCTTTTGCATATCTTATGTCTGCGTTAGCCACTCATATGTTAGTAGTTATGCCTGTTGGAGAGGCTCACATTCAACACCTTATTTTCAACAACTCCAATATTAACAAAATGAATTTGAGGTTGGCTGATGGCCAAGTCAATGTGGGTGTTGGTGGAGCTGAAGTAGTGAATGAAGAAGAAGGTGATTTACCTCCAGATGATATTAATATGAATGATATATTTGATGAGATCGAATCCGACTCTGCTGATGATCCTGACTCTTAGCCTTCTGATTTTACTGAGAGGTTGCATTCTCTTGAGGAACAGGTGGCCCAGATTCGTGTAACCTAGGATTCTCAATTTGCCTATATGCGTAAATATATGAGGCACATTAATAAGGGTTTACATCAAATTGATTCATCTATTCCTACTCCCTCTTCAGGATCTGGTTAGTTTTACTCTTGGTTTGTAATAACTTTCATGATACTTGGATTTATTTAGTCTTTTGAGATAGTACTTGAACTTGACTTAACTTAGTTGTACTTAATTGACTTTTGTTAATTATGGTTGACCTTAACTTGCTTATGGATTTGATACTTTATCTATCTTGATTCCTCAATACTCTTCTTACTCTTCCTTCTTTATTTACTTCCACTGCTATCTCTTGCTTCCTTCCTTTGTCATATTGTGACAAAAGGGGGGAGAATTTTGGCATGCTTAATATATGGTGACAATATCATGTGGATTGTGGATTGTGAATGATTCTATTTTGTGAAGGGGAGTTGAGTAGTATTATTGGTAGAATTGATGCATATTGATAACTGGTGCTTGATTCTTTAACCAGGTTGTAACTGGTAATTCTTTTTATAACTGGTGCATGATTCTTTGAGCACATATTGTTTATGTTTGTATGGAGTTTTGTCACAAATTTGACAGAGGGGGAGATTGTAAGTGCTAAGGTTTCTAGCTCCTATAATTGTCAAATTTTGTAGTGCCAAAACCTCTCTTGGAATCTGTATCTTGTGTAGCTCATCTACATAATGAAGACTGTGCATCACTCAAGAACAAAGATCTTTACTTCAAGAAATACAAGTTTACACGATCATGTTCTAGTACAACATCAAGTGTGTGTTCAATGTTCAAGATTCATAGTTCAAGCTTCTTAAAGTTACAAAGCTTCAAAATATTTTAAGTTCAAGCTTCATCATGTAATGATCACAAGCTTCGTGAACTTCAAAGAACGACTATCAACCAAAAGAAAAGAAGTTTCAATGTTCATTCATCACTAACAAGGTATAAGTGACCCTAGATTGACCTTAGGGTAGGTCATTTTGAACACATAATTCAATTGATTTATTTTATAAGTGAATAGACTGTTTCTCTACTAGTCCTAGACTTTGTTTGACTAGTCCTAGCATTGGCTCGACCAGTCGAAGAAATTCCACGACCAGTCCTAAGGTTGTTGCAAATTTTCAGAATTTTTTGGTTAAGCCACGACTAGTCCTGGAGACTGCTCGACCAGTCGTGTGAACAATTCACGACTCGTGCTCGACCAGTCCTGCAGCCACGACTCAAACTTCAGTGACTAAATTAAGCTCCTAATGACCAGTCGTGAACAGGTCACGACCATTCGTGGAGGCTACACGACCGGTCGTGAAGGTCCTACGACCAGTTGTGGAACGACTTTATCCGATTGCGCTCAAAATTTTAAAAATTTGTTGGTCCTACGACCAGTCGTAGTGTCCATAGGACCAGTCGTAAATGCGATTTCTTCACTTATAAATAGATGACGAATTTCAGAGTATTTTATTCAATTCAAGCTAAATCAATACGCAACTCCGAGAGATAAGTTAGTCATTATTTTAAGCTATATTGTGTTCATTTAATATTCTCTTTATTTAGCTTTATTATATTTAATTTTATATTCTATATTCCAATCATATTTGAAGAAGGGATTGAGATTTACCCTTTTCTTGGAATCAAAATAAAAAAGAGCTAGCCTAACTTGATTTAATTTAAAATCAATTTAGAACCTATAACCATTTTATAAGCGAGTTTGGACATTGAACTTCTACGTTGAAATTCTACTCCAACTTGGTTCTTCCGGGCTGCATCAAAGAGAATATCCAGGTATTTTACATTTTTGTAAATTCCTTTGTTTTTGTTTTCATTGAGATTGAGCAAGAAAAATCACTCTGTTTTGGTTTGTCTGAGGTGATCCAGAAAACTCAGAGTGTGGGGTTTTTGAATTGTGTAAGCCCACTTGAAAGACACAATTGTGAGGATTTTAGGTGAACCTGGAAAAACCTATTTTCATAGTGAATGCTAATATCCACTATGTGAGGATATTAGGAGAGGAGTAGTTGTGTAGCTGTTGTTTAACAGTTGGTGCACACACAAGCGAACCACTATAATTTCTTGTCTTGTGGTTTAATTATTTATTTATTTTTGTGGATGATTGTAATTTCCCTTTTTACATTTGTGGAGAATGTTGTAATCCTTATGTGGATATATAAGAATGTTGTAATAGCTTAGATTTCCTTTCCTTGCTATTTATTTATTTTATTCCTCTGTATCAGTTTGTTTTTTACACAAACCGTTCTAGTAAGGTTGTCCTACCATAAATCCTTGGTTTTTATGGTGTAAGGTTGTCCTTAGAACAACATTATCAAACTCTCAATACTTGTTCTTTTTGAGGTTGTTTTTAAATTCAGCATTTTGGGATTGTCTAGTGCTATCTGTATTTAATTTATTTAAATTTCGCTGTTATTTTTTAATTTGACATAGTCCTATTCAGCCCCCCCTTCTAGGACATATAGCTCGGCCTTTTCAGTCTTTTTTAGCAAAAAAGTGACCACCACAAGCCTGAGAATGACAAAAGGAGATGACACTAAAAGGGCACTAACCAAACGTAATGAAATATAGATTACAAACCTGTTCTCTTCCTTAGCAGAAATTGTACAAATAAGAGTACATTATAACAGTGGCCTCCACAACTCCTAGAATCAACATGGGCTGCCCATAAAGTATTGCATGTATAACACCGCAGAAAGTAGTTAAGACCATTAGACATTTGGGTCATGCATAATTGAAAAAAAATTATGGTTGTGAAAAAATCAGCCAAAATATTTCTAACATGTGTTTCTACTTATTTCTAAATCAAGGCACACCAATTGAGTGGACCACCATTATCTTTCGGTAGCAGCATCTACATGGTAAGGTGCGCATGATGGATGGCTTGGATAATTCACCTGGTGCCATGCTGGCATGTGGCAATGTGTGCATTAGCTGGCTTGTAAAAGTGTGTGGGCTTAGCAAAGTTCATGAGATCAATAAATGTGAAATGATCATGTCTTCCTGACCCAAACGATGAAGCATAGTAATTTTGTAACAGAAAATGGGACTGAATTATGAAAAAAAAAAAAAACTAAATCAAATTCAAGATAAAAACTAAAACTAGGCAACATGGCGACGCTTAAGCCTAGAGCTTGATGGATGACTTAGGAGTATACCTCATACTCATAAGCCATGGTTTTATGGCATACATGTTCCATAAAAAGAAGGCTGTCATGGTTCATCCACTTGGATACATTCTTCAGAAATAACTCATAGTTCTTCATGTGCTGCAAAAACAAATGACGTTTAAGTACGCTTGGTTCAATCCACATGATTCAAACAATAAGCTTTGACTTTAAGATGAGAGAAGATCATTTACATCTGGTAATAAAACATGCTTAGAGAATTTTCCTCAATAATCATATCTTTTTATAGACAATATCAGGATTTTATAACATGGAGTTCATTTTATAAGGATTTATTGTCCGACTAAGAGAGTTTATTTTATAGAGACAGAATTGTCTAGCTAAGATAATCGTAATGCTGCCAGTAGGTGCAATTGCTACTAGTATCATTTAAGAACAATTCTAAGATGCAAACCATGCATAACAGTATGAGATTTACATATACAATCCTTTATTTGACATTGCATCATGTATGACTCATCTACATGATTTTTGATTGCCCATTCTTGAAAAAAAATGCATATTCAATTAAACAATCCAAATCAGATAATTGAATACTGCTCAAGGAGAGGATTGGCAAGTGGAATCTGATCATCTTGAGCTGATCATTGGCAATGATGAAAATCCTACAATGGTGGAAAAGAAAGACATCTCCAACCAACACATAAAGATGTGATTGATTAAATGTTGTTACCCAAGGATCTCCAACACTGACAACTACTGTACATAATAGCCAACACTTAATTCCAAAAACAAAACAAAACCACTGCAAATTTATTATAAAGACAAGGAACGAAAGAAGTTACCTTTGCCAATCTGGCAATACTTCATCTTTTACGCTTTTTATTAGCATCCATGGGGCACTTGAGATTACCAACCGAGTTCTTTTCATCATTTTCTACCAGCAAAGAGGACTCCTGCACACATGGGTCCAAACCAAATTGCAATTCAAACCAACAAAACCCAGATATGGCAAAATTTGGGAAGCGAATTGTCAGTTTGAAAAGTTAGGAAAAAGCACACCTATGGCTCATGGATGAGAGTTTCTGAATCACCCATGTCATTCAAATGTCGCACAATGCATTTCTTCTAGAAGTTCAGCATCCAAGGCTTGGACCATACCCGAAAGGTTTCCAAAAATTTGTCAGATTACCTGTAGGTTCTTCTTCACAAGCACCATGAGAGCCTTTTATTTCATTTTTTTAAAAAAAAAAAAGACAAGATTTTGAAACATTCAAAATTGAAATCTAAATGGCATCTAGAGTGGGACAAATGCTAGAGTGGAGTTTTTTACGAGTTAAGTCAAACTTGAAAATTCAAAGCCTAGTATTTAAATCGAATTCAATTTTTTCATCCCCTGGATCAAACCACTTAACGACCGAAAGATTGACCATATAATTTTCAGAATGTCCATGTCTACAAAAATCCAAATGCAACATTCTTTTAACTGTAATGAAGTACCTCTCCAATGGGATTGCAAATAAATGGCAACCTTGCATAACATGATGAACTCCTTGCGAGCAATATGAGTACGGATTTGTCTTTGAATAGCTCTGGCCGCATGACCCAAAACTTATGCTCTGCGTGCATGCAACTCAGCCATCTAGCCAGTTCTCAAGAAGACCTTTGTCTTCCCTATCTGTCAAGACCAACCAATTACAAAAAGAAAAAGAAAAAAAAAGATTAATTACATATTTCCCAGTTGCAAGAGAAATTACAAGCATTTTTTTCTTCTACAAAATTGAAGCAAGATATTGAAGATAAACACATTGAGCTTGACAGAAAGCATTGAAAATTTTGACAAATTATACACAAATGGATAACAAGTGTAACTAAAATTGAGGAAAGGAGGTGAATGAGTGGCAAATGAAGAAGGAGCTAATTATAAATGAACGCGTTCGAAGGAACTTATGAGATGAGGGAAAGTAGACTTCGATGGTTTGGTCATGTGTATCAGACCAAGAATTGCATAGGCTAGGTGTGAGTTGGTTGAAGTTGAAGGATATGAATGAGTAGGAGGAAGACCTAAATGGACATATGTGGAGGTGGTAAGAAAAGAATTTGTTTAGTCAACCCTAATTAGTTAAGATAAGGCTTGATGATAATGATGATGATAAACATACGGATACATGATTACTTCTAGCAGATGCCATAAAAAACCACTAAAAAATGTAATGAAAGGCATAGAGTTGCATCAGCAGCAGATGATAATGATGATGATAAACATACGGATACAAGACTACCAGTAGATGCCATCAGAAACCACTGTAAAATGTAATGAAAGGCATTGAGTTGCACCTGCAGTAGCACTATGAATTTTGAGAAAATGTTGGAATTACCTGATAGCCTTTCAACCCTTTTTGTCGAGAATTTTTTGGCACGCAATCTTATCATCATAGCTGTACAGGAATGTAAAATTCACATGAAGTAGCATCAATTTCTACTTCAAATCAATCTTTTAACATCCACGATAGATACAGACTAACAAACTTGAAACCATACAACTGACTTCATTGTTGAGCATAAAAACATAAACAATGACTTACTTTGCTTCCAAAACTTCTAAAGCAAGTAGACCAAAACAGTGAAGAAATTCATAGAATGTTCGTCTGGTAGGATATCCAGCACAGCTGATCCTAATTGCCTCAAGAACACCCTAAGAGTATGAAAGTTTGGTGCAAAATATTATATGTAAATAACAACTGAATTTGAACAGCTCCATGTGAAAGTTAATGAAGAATGACAAAGGCAATAATGACGTTTTCCATTGTGCACTTACACCACAACATAGTTGTTGGATAATGTTGGCATTCTCAAAAATAGCAGGCTTGAGGACATTGTTTGGCTTAACACATCTGATGTAATGAGGCTCTGTTGAATTTAAGGTCTCCATCAGAGACTGTAGTTGCAGCTGCGATTTTATAATTTCCAAAAGAGAGAAATGTTAGCACAAGGGACTGCATGTAATTTAAGCATTTATGCACGAAAGAGAACGAGTGCACTAGAAGGGTTGTACATGTAGAGCAGTAAGAAAATTTGCAGAGGTCTATGAACAATAGGAAGCCTCATTAAGTTCTAAATGGAAGAAGGTTACATTAATCACTAGGACAAATCAAGCACTAGAAAACTAAAGAGCCATAGGCAGTGAGACCTCTTAGATCAATACAACTACACCACTACTAAAAGAAAACAAATACAACAACATTATGGCACTTCTATATCAGAGCAAATGTGTAATAAACTTCTATACGCTCCCCTAACTAGACTAATGTGTTTAGGATCTTTTATACACTATTTTTATTGCTTGTTGCCCTAGGCATGGTACAAATTGTAGCTTTCATGTTGCCAAAAGCACGTAAAATTTCTTCCACAACTAGAAGTGTCTTAAAACGTAATAAACATGTTTGAGGGCAATTAACCTCTGCAAGAAACAAACAAACAAGAGGACAACGCACCAAACAAAAAACCAGCAATCTAGCAGTTGAGTTTTCTTATTTCCAGCTAAGAAGATATATGCAAGATTCACCAATGAAAGCTTCTTGATGTCATTAACAATCCAAACATTCCCTAAGTAGAACTCTTTCCAATATCTGGTTATAATAGTTCCTTCACTTTAGTAGAGGGAACCAACTTACCAGTTGTTGTTCGAGGTTCCATTCAAGCCTTTAATTCTCCTCTTATCTTCTCTTTATATAATTCAAAATTAATCTGGACCACAGAAATTGAGTTTCTTAATACAGATTGTGGGAACATTATAATAAATGTGCTCTTACATGCATGATTCTATAAACATATATACAAAAAAAGGTCCACCATAGGTGGATGGTGTACCTTTAAATCTGACATCCTTGAGGGCCTTTCGGTGCAAAAACTTGACTACGTTCCCACATATGAGAGCTTCATTAATGACCTTCAATTTTATTTTTTATTTAAAAAAAAAAAAAAACATTAAAAATCATACACATCATTGGAAACAGGCTAGAAAGTGAGAGAAAAAAATAATAAAAAGAACAATGAGGACAGATAGAAAAAGCAATAAACGAAAGTGCTAATCTAGCATGTGTGTTTTGCACCATTCATTAAAAGTAGGCAAGTAGGCTGATCCACTGTATATAAAGCTTTTTAGCTTAAGTTTGACCTACAATTCTACATGTTGTCCCATTTTGATTTGTGAATGACGTCCAATCTAATTAACTACCTTTGGGCCTCTTCATGTTCTCCTTGGCACTCAAAAGAATCTCACTTAATCCAATTGATGGTATAGGGTGATCCAATTGGAAATACTGTTCAGAAAGAAAGCATTCATTGAATGCACAACAATCAATAGGTGCCACACAAGATAAGGTGAAAATACTTCATTAAAACAAAATGACTAAAGGTCTAAAAAAAATGAAAGTAATTTCATCTACTTTGGGAGAGTACAGATTAATAAAACAAATGATGCCACATAGTCATACCTTGTTTGGAGTTGAACAGTAGACTGACCATTAACAGGAGGGCCCTTTCGTGCCAAAACAGCCTCAGCAATTTCGTGTCAGCATCCAAATGTTCCCCCTGTTCGGCAACAGCCAACAAACATGAAATGGGCCCACTTCATGACATGATATCTAATTCATATGCCAACAGATCAATGGTGAATTCCTTATTGCCCAAAATATCATTACCAACCGTTGCTTTTGTTGGGTGGCCCAATCAGTGTGTACATGGCCTACTTTTTCCATGTGTATGGTTGATTAGCATGGCTCTAAATGAAACAACAATAAGATCTTCCTAGTTAGTCACCATTTCAAATTCTACATTGGAGTAGGGTCCCTGAATCTAGATGGTTCATTTAGTGGGACTATCAAGAGTGGCCCACGAAATAAGGGAAATATGAAAATGATGAATCCTACATTTTCTTTTTTCAGTGTCCGTGTGCTTGATGGCTAGGCATGCTTTTTTTTCTTCTTCTTTTTTTTTCTGCCACAGCTCATCAACAGTGTGGCCCACCAGATGGACCATCCACATTCACTGACTAAGCAATGCTGGTTAGGAGCATGAGTTAAGGTCAGCCCCAAATAAAAGAATGCACACAAAGACACTCCACCTAGTCTTAAAACCTTGATGGTCATGGACACGAGTTACGGTCTGACTGGTAAAACGGGTAAGGACAGTTGACCCATCAGGATTTTGGCATGGCCCACTATTGGAAAGGCTTGGGCCTGTTTCTATGCCTATGCTTCAGTTAACCTATTTCTACAAATTAGGCCCCTGGTATGGTGATCCAAACCGTTGATCTTATATTCCCTACTCCTGATGGGGGATTCTACAAATTAGGCCCTTGGTATGGTGATCCAACCCTGTCCTACCAAGATCTGACTGCCTATCAATTGAATCACTTGGAATGAGATATGGTCCTATGGATCTGACATATCCAAACATGTAAGCTTTTACATAATAATTTTTTAAAAAAAAACATTTAATCTCAAATTCTAGTCACAATAACAAGGAAATTCACAAAACCTTAGAAATGTAAGGGAAAGAGAACCTTTGAAGAGGAAGAAGCCTCAATGTTAGGGGGAGTGAGGGCAAGGGAGAACCGGTGGAGGCAACGCTGCTGAAGAGCCGATGGTGTTGAATGAGGTGTGAAGGCGCCGAGAGAGAGAGAGAGAGAGAGAGAGAGAGAGAGAGAGAGAGAGAGAGAGAGGGAGATGGCGAGGGCGCTGACGGTGGAAACAGAGAGAGAGAGAGAGGGGATTGGGGAACAGAGAGAGAGGGAGGAAGATGAGAGAATGAAATAAGGAATGGAGTGAGAGAGAGAGAGAGAGAGAATCTTCCTTTGAGAACAGGAGGATCTGCCTTTAAGAACAGGGGCGTAGCTGAATTTGGAGGAGGTGGAGGAAGTGGTCGTGAAAAAGAAGCCACCGGAGCCAATGAAGGATTCTTCCTGGGTGGGCCGCGGGGGAAAGAAAGCGATCGGCAATCGGATCCATTTGTTTGATTCGGGATTGAAACCAAATGCCTGATTGTTCTTGGAAAAGATGTTGTTCTGGCCGCAGATGAAGAACCAGGGCTTCTTGGTGGGGGAGACGCGAGCCGAGAAGGAAGATTGGGTGATGAAGGACCGGCATAGCTTGCAGACGACCGAGGCGACGATGATGGATCGGATCAGAAGATAGGAGAGGATTAGCTCTGTGAGATCGAAGTTGAGGGAGTTCCAATTTGATTCCATGGGAATTTGGAGGGAGAGAGTAATGAAAACGTGTGTGGGAAAGACTGTGATTAGAATCGATTTGGATTTTGAAATTTAGAAATTGGATTTTTAGGGTTAGGGTTTGGAGAGATAGGGAGGGAGTTCCAGTTGTTTTTTATGGGTTTGTTGTGGTTGGGAGGTAGACAACTTTTCAACGCTAAGAGAGAGAAAGAGAATTTTGGGCATAGGGCCATGGACGGTCCTTCCAGGGGCTCCGTGGGCCCCATCATGATGTATTTACTCAATCCATTCCGTCCATTAGTTTTACTAAAATATTTTAGTTCATAATCTCAAAAATAAAGTATACTGAAGGCCCAAGTGGACCACACCACAGGAAGCACATGTGATTTAATATCCATGTTTCCTACCGTGTGGTCCACTTTAGCCTTCAATCTAGCTGATTTTTGGCTTCATACCCTATAATAATATTTCAAAATAGATGGACGGCTTAGATAGAACAAATATATTATTTAGGCCCTATAGAGCCCCTTATACCATCGTTAAGCATTAATGGTGTGACACATTTTTAGCTACAGATTAAATTTGTAGTAAGTATAGCTACGGTTTAAATCCGTAGAAAAAAACTAATGTGGTCTGTACCCTTTGCCCCTTTTTTTGTAGTGAAATGTAACCATATTTTCTACAATTGTAGCATTGGAGTTCTTTAAACTTGTTGAACATTTTGCCTATTGGGAGTTTGCGGTCCAAATGAATCTCTTTGTTGTTGTATGGTTTTTCATGGTTCTTGTTAAAGAATCTCTTGAATCTTTTAGTTAGAAGGGTAATATCTTCATCTCCATCTTCGTTCTCACTTTCTTCTTCCTCTATGGTGGTTATGTTTTTAGAGGCCTTGAGAAAGTTGTTTTTGGATTTTGTGAGTGTTTTAAGATGTAGTCCAAATGTTTGTAGGGAACCTAATAGTTTTTTTACTTTCATCTCATCAATATTCCTACATTCTTCAATGGTGGTGACCTTAGAGTTAAACCGTTCCTGTAGTGACCTCAAGATTTTCCTACATATTTTTTGTACCGGTATTGTCTCTCCAAGTTCACTCATGGAGTTGCATATGATATTTAATTTTGCAAAGAACTCCATGAAGGTCTCATCTTCCTTCATTTTAAAATGTTCAAATTGAGTAGTCAAGAATTGCAACCTTGATCTCTTTACTGTGTTGGTTCCTTCATGGGTGGTTTCCAATAAATCCCATGCTTCTTTTGAGGTTTTTCTCATACTGATCTGATTGAATACCTCTTCTGAAATTGCATAGTAAATTTACTTCATTCATTTTGTTTTCTTTATTAAAAGCCGTCCATTTTTCTTTTGGTTTGGGTTTGGTGATGGTTGTGCCGTTTTTCAATACAACATGTTTGATTAGTGGCACATATCCATTCTCAACAATTTCCCAAACCTCATGATCCAAGGATTGCAGAAAATAATTCATTCTTGCTTTTCCAATATGCATAATTTGATCCATTTAAAATAGGAGGTCGAGAGACTAATGTTCCCTCTCCTTTAACCATGATTCCTACTTCAATTTAGGATCTCCCTCTAGGTTGTTAAACTCTTCAAGAGGAACCCTTTTTTATACCAATTGAAATTGTGCAAGTGCTATGTTGTAATTCGAGCACCCGGTATTGTCAAATTTTATTGTACCAAACCACTTGGAGTCAGTATGTTGTTATGATAAGATGGAAAGTTCACCTTCAAGTCATCGTCAACACTTCTACATTTTCAAGTTGAAGAACATTGCCAAAGATCGAACACAAGCTCAAGTACAAGAGCACAAAGTCTATCTCAAGCTCAAAGCTCAAGTTCAAGTTCATTACCTCTAGCTCAATTTTTAAGTACTCAAGCTCATATTACAAGATTGCTTCCTCAAGCTTAAGATCACAAGCTCTAGCTCAAACTCAAGTTCAAGACTACGAGGTGTCAAGCTTCATGGACTTCAATATAAACGATCTACCGAAGCGATCAATGTTCCAATGTTTCGTACTCACATTTAAGGTATGAATGACCCTAGATTGACCATAGGTTAGGTCACATTAATTGCATATTGAATTTGGGTCAATGTATAAGTTTATAGGTTTTTCTTCGACTAGTTCTAGTCGTTATTCGACTAGTCCAGGCACTGGCTCGACCAGTCCAAGATTTGTTGAGAATTTTCAAAAAAATTTTGTTATGGCTTGACCAGTCATGCACACTACTCGACCAGTCATGCACACTGCTCGACCAATTAAGTGTACAGTCTCGACCAGTCCAACAGTTCTCGACTAAAACTCCAGTGACTTAATTTTTATTCACTTGACCAGTCGATTGCAATGCTTTACCAGTCGAGTAACGGGTTTATCTTATTGCATTAGAAATTTTGAAAATTGGTTGGTGCTTCGACCAGTCGAACCGACCGTTAGACTAGTCGAGGGAACATAATTTTAATCTATAAATAGAGGACGAATCTCGGAGTTTTTCATTCATTCCAAGCCTAATCAAGCCATCACTCTGAGAGATAAGTCCTTGTAATTGTGAAGCTATTACTTATTCATTTTAGATTCTTTTTTATAACTTTTTGTATTTGATTTTGTGATCTCTTTATTTAACTCTATTGTATTAAAAAGGAAATTGTGATTTTTCCCTTTGAGATCAAAATCAAATCAAGCTAGCCCTAAGTTAATTTAATTTAAAAATCATTTAGACTTAGAACCCTTTCATTTATGAGATTGGACATTGAATATCTACGTCTACATCGAATTGGTTCTACCGGGCTACATCGGAATCTTCAGATAAGTATTTCAAGTTTTTGCATTTTTGGTTTGTCAGATTCAACCAGGAAAAACTCATTGTGGGGTTTTTGTAATTGTGTAAGCCCATTTGAAAGACACAATTGCGAAGGTTTTAAGGTGAGCCTAGGTGTAAGGCCCACCCCCACAGCACATGATATTGTCCGCTTTGTCGAAGCTCACGGCTTTAAAACGCGTCATGTCTGTTAAGGGAGAAACCTAACATATAACCACCACAACTCCAGACAACTCTTCCGATGTGGGACAAGTTACGCTACAGTCAACTGCAACAGTAGCTCACCCACCACAGTAGCCTACCATCCACACAGTAGCCTGCCAGCCGCACTTGGGGGCCCGCCCACATGTGTGCCCGCCCACGTGTGCCAGCCCACGTGTGCCCGCCCACATGAAACAGTGACCGGGGCGTCACATTATCCCCCACCGAGGGCAGAGCCGTCCTCGGCTCTGATACCATCTTCTGTCACGTCCCAAACTCGGAAACTGGGCTCACAAAATTCCTGATCGCCGAATCTGGCGCCGACAGCCTCCGTAGTACCCCATTCTCGGCTCCCAGCGCCCATACGCCAGATTCCGATCTTGAGATCATAACACATATCTGCTACGAACACAGGAACCTCCAGAGCATAACTTGGGAATACCTGAGATCACAACACATATCTGCTATGAACTTAGAATAAATAGGTTTCGAGTCCTGATAACTTAGCAATTTTTCGACATAGCCCCTTGACGTTTTTGCCTTCGAGAATTCTCAAGGCTGATAGACCCTTATTGCTTCTTGTAGAACGTAATGGCTAGAATACCGACCCGAGCGAATCCCGCTCCACCACCTGCTACTCCTGCTCTACCACCTGTGACTCTCACTTCATCACCGGATATTCCTGATTTTCAACCTGTAGATCCACTCCTTTACCCGAGACCGGTGCGGATCCGACGTACCTATGAGTGCCACCCAGTTGCAGCAGATGCTTCAGGCGATGACTGCCATTCTTCAGGGGCAGAGTAGGCGTCCCACTGTTATGCCGGCCGAGGCCGAGCAGGAGCGAGCGATCGCCCTTCTCAAGGACTTCCGACTGCACGATCCTCTACGTTTCAGGGGTGAGCCAGACCCCACTGCAGCCGAGATATGGTGCTCTGAGGTGGAGAAGAGATTCAACACCATGAGGTGTACGACCCAGTAGCGAGTTCCATTAGCTGTATTCCTTCTGCAGGGTGAGGCTCAGCATTGGTGGGCATCTGTAGCCCGATCAGTAGCGGCCGATTTCAAGTGGACCTGAGAGGACTTTGTAGACCGGTTTGATCGGAAGTTCTTTCCCGAGCATGTGCGACAGCAGCGCGCACTAGAGTTCGAGACTCTGGTCCAGGGAGACATAACTGTGTCCCAGTACGAGGCTCGTTTCGTCGCATTATCGAGATTCGCGACGTATCTTATTGATGATAAGGGGCGAAAGGCCCGCCATTTTGAGAACGGTTTGCGTCCTGCCCTCAGGAGTCGTGTGATCGGACACATGCTTCCGACGTTCGAGCAGATTGTAGAGAGAGCCCAGATCTACGAGTCAGATTGGGCCAATTTGCAGAGAGCCCGTGACCTGAGGGGAGATCAGAAGAGGAAGGAGCCTTCCAGTAGCTCCGAGCCGCAGCAGCATCGTTCGCAGCAGCGACGCATGACCCGCCCAGCATTTCGAGCACCAGCAGTACCCCCAGCACCACCTTCAGGACCATTCACCGGTACTTGCTTTAGGTGCGGTAGGACAGGACATCGCGTTCACGAGTGTCCCCATCCGCAGCAGCAGCAGCCGATGGCACCACATCCACCTCCACGACAGGCACCACAGCATCAGTAGCCGAGGGCACCGTATCAGCCTCCGCGACAGCCCCCGCAACAGCTGCAGCGACCACAGCACCAGCCTTCAGGACCTCCCCCGCAGCAGCAGAGACCTTAGAGGGGACCTACACCTCCCCAGCAGGCCCAGGGCAGATTTTATGCCGCCCAGCAGGATCCTCAGTCATCAGGAGCAGTCGTCGGCGATTCATATGACTTGGCCCCTACACCGTCTCGTTAGATTGCTTATGAATGATGCGCCTTGTGAATTAGAGCTTGAGATTTGTGGGCATTATCCCTATCCCTTAGATGTTTTATTATGACGATATGCTGCGTTTTGATTATATATGACGTTATGTTTCCTATTTTCTTATGAGTTACGTTTAGTTGCGATGGTAGTGTAAATTTCAAGGACGAAATTTTTATTAGGTGGGGAGAGCTGTAAGACCCGTATCCTAGTTCGTATTGTTCCGATGAATCTTGCGATCCTTTCCGTCGAAGTCCGGCAATCCGCGACTGATAATTGATGTTGCGCACGACCGTAAGTCGTATCCTTTAGATTCGAGTCAGTTTAATCCGAGACCTGTATCATTGCGACCACACCATCGCCGCGGTTCCAAACCCGCGACTCACGCACCGATCCGATACCCTGACCAAAAGGCGTGAGTCGGCGTTTATTTCTAAGAAACGTCGTGCTTTCTCGATCCCAAGAGAATCTCTACACCATGTAAAATCAATCCCATCAATCAATCAATCACATCAATCAATCCATCACTTCATGTCAAGTACAAAGCACCCATGCTTTCTTTTTCCACAAGACAAACAAGCCCAAAAGTCAACCAATCCATCCCCTCACCCATCACTCACATCCATCACTCACCTCACATCACTCTCTCTCCTTATCTCTCTCTTTCTCTACACTATTTTCCAAGCAACACCAAGAGCAAAGAGAGTTCCCACGTCCAAGCCTTCCATGGAAAAAATGACCTTGTGTGGCCCACCTTTCCTTTCCCAAAACCCTCCATCCTAGCCCTTGATTTCCCATCTCCACCGTCAAAGAGGAGCACAAGAAGGTTGACGTTCCAACGGACCGAAGAAGATCGACGGTGGGTGTTTTCATTTGTTTAATTTCTATATTTTGAAGGGGCCACTTGTGGTGGGACCCATCTAGATGTATGTATTATGATCATTTGAGGGACCCATAGTGGCGGGGTCCCTTGGCTACTCCGATCCCTCTCCTTCTCTTCCCTTTCTCTTTTTACCTTGGGATGATGATATGATTGTATGGCCCACTTGGATGGACCCCACGATGGAGCATGTATTAGATCCGAACCATCTAAAGGAGGGGCCCACTTTACATATGTATGGTGACTACACCACCTCACCATGTGGTGGCCCACCTACAAAGGATGCACCTTAAAGGTATTGCATGCCTTAGCAAAAAAAAAAAGAAGAGAGAGTCCAGGGACTCTCTGGACGTTGAATGGAAAACATGAAAATCAGCTTTGTTTCAAACTCATTGGGTGGGCCACTCATGCAAGCCACTCCTTGATGCATGTCTTCAATCCATGCCGTCCATCCTTTTACCTGTATTATTTTAGGCGTTGAGCCGAAGAATAAAGTCCATCCGATTTTCGGGTGGGCCATAACATGCAAAACAGTGGTTCTTACCGTTGAAAGTCACCCTGACATGTTTTATGCGCCGAAAAATATCGGATATTGGACTCCTTTGGAAGGTATCGAGTCATAGAATCCGGTGGACGGGGTGGATTCACTTGATACAGGACTCACATAAGAAAAATCAAGAAAAAACGCGTTTTCAAAAGAAAAAAATAATAATAAAATATGAGGGTGCAGCGCCTACTGCTGCTGTGCAGCAGACGCTGCTTGCGTCAGCGTGAAAACGGACTGGATCCCACGGCCCTGTCATGTGGTCCCCACCATGATGTATATGTTGTATCCACACCGTCCATGAGGTGGACCACCCCGTAAGGTGTGTTCCCTCTGAAAATCAGGCCGATCCACGGCTCAAGTAGCCCACACCACAAGAAACAGCGGTGATTGAATTTCACCGTTGAAACTTTTTGGGGCCCACAGAAGTTTTGAAGCCAACTGATATTTGTTTCCTTCCCTCCACCCAGGTATTTGTGACCTTACCAACAGGTTGGATGGAATGTAAACATTACAGTGGGCCCCACGTGGAACCCACGGTGATGTATGTGCTTTATTCCCACCGTCCAGGCGGGCGGTGGGAGCCTACCCTGATGCATGTGTTGTAACCCACCGTCCAGTGGACGGTGGGGCCCCTGTGCATGTGTGTGCACGTGTGTGGGTGGGTGCATGCGTGTGTGATGTGTGTGTATGTGTGTACATATATATATATATATATATATATATATATATATATATATATATATATATATATATATATATATATATATATATATATATATATGTGTGTTGTGTATGTGTATATATATATATATATATATTATATAAATTTTATGTTATATTATTTATTATAAGGGATGATGGGCTTTCATGTGGACCCCACCATGATACTTGTGTTGCATCCAAACAGTCCACCATTTGGCAAGCTTGTATTAAGGCGTGGGGCCAAAAATAAGATAGATCTAGTTATCATGTGGACCACACTGTATAGTGACGATTGAACGTCCACCATTAGACCCTTGGGCCACCAAGTTCTTGGTGACCCTATGAACAGATTGTATGAGAAATAAATGTTATGGTGGGCCCTAGGAATTTTAATGGTGGAATTCTTTATCACCACTTACATTGGTGCGGCCCATTGATGTGGCCCATCTTGTGTATTTATGGCCATTGTTGAGGCCCACCTTGGTATACATGTAAGGCCCATGTGATTAGGCCCATCTGGATGTATTGTGGCCCGTTGTTGAGGCCCACCTTGATGTATACATGGCCCATGTGTTTAGGCTCATTCAATGTATTTGTGGCACATGTTACGAGGCCCATTGTGATGTTTCAAAGGCCCATGCGATATGGCCCATTGTAATGTACCTAAGATCCATTAATGTGGCCCACTTGATTTATATAAGGCCCATATGGTGGGGCCCACTTGATGTATCCAAGGCCCATAGGTCGAGACCCAACGGGAGGTCCTTAGGGTCCATTGCAATGTATGATTTTCCCCATGGTTTGTGTAATGATGTCTTATAGCAGGCTATGCCTTGGGAGCAATGTTGGTTTGACGTCCACATTGTAGAATAATGTTGGTTTAATGTCCGCATTATAACTCTCCCTAAGGCCCATTAGTAGGCCCACATTTATTGATAGTTCACCACTTTATAACATGCTTAGTATAGTTCCATGATTCATACTCATACGCATCATATGTATGCTTGATATGAGTAGTGACTGAGCATAGCATACGTCATTGGGCAGACCACTTAGGGGACTCCTTATGAGGCGGAGTGCCCCACATTATCGCATTGTACGCGCATGGATTGCTGCATAATTTGACGGTGTGATTCATGCATCTCGCATATGTGTGACTTGATCACTGCACGCCCTAGCGACATCAGGGTCGTGGCTCCACAGGCACATCGTGGATGGTCGTATCGGATACCAAAAATACTTTGTTCTAGCACTGTGGGCACTTAGGATGTCATTGGGTGAGAGTCCCAGAACCTTTTTGGTACCAGGAGATGCTCCAACGTCTAGACCGAGTGGATACACGAGCGCACGAGTGCCGAATACCAGTAGGCCGCGTCTCCCACTGTGTCGTGGTCAGTTGGAAGGGGGTGTGGCCTTATCCGCCTGAGTGAGGGGGCTATAAGCTAGGATGAGTTTGACCAGCTCGCAAATGTGTCCGCTATCGATGAGCCGGGTAGGTATTGGCAGACTACTGGTCAGGCGGATAGTGTGGTCTCTTCCACTTGCTTGACTGTGCAGCTAGGGAGGAGGCAGTCAGTGTGAGGTGTATTAGACCCCGGTGATACCCAGAGAGGAACTGTACTGATATGTGTACTTATGAGTACTGGCACGCTTGCTTTGCATCTTGCATATGACATTTGGCTACATAGGCTTCGCATCGCATGGTCTTGGTATGACCGACAGCATTCATGTCTTGCATTACATAGTTTTAGTATAGCTGATAGCATTCATGGGCTTACCGCATATTTCCGCATTACTCTGATATTGTACACTTGGCACTCACCTTACATACACTTTCACCACCCTCTAAGCTTTTGTAAGCTTATGCACGATAGATGCGTGCAGGTGGCGTTAGGTTGCAGCAGCGTTGAGCTTGGAACGTGCAGCAGTCTTCTAGAGCTTTTGGAGTTTTCTTTGATATCATTACATTGTATTTTTCTTCCCGCATTGTACTTAAAAGTTTTTGATATAGTGGATATGTGGTGTTCTTGTTTTGTGTCTTGGTTATGCTTGTGGTTATGCTCCATTACAAAAAAAAAAATCATGCTGAAAATCCTCCTTGTAGGATCCCAGGATCGGAATCTGGCGTATGGGCGCTGGGAGCTGAGAATGGGGTACTACGGAGGCTGTCGGCGCCGGATTCAGCGATCGGGAATTTTGTGAGCCCGGTTTCCGAGTTTGGGGCGTGACACTAGGAAAACCTTATTTCTTAGTGAAAGTCAATATCTCGTGGGTGTGGATATTGGGAGTGGAGTAGTTGTGTGGCTGCTTGCGAACAGTTGGTGTACACACACGAACCACTATAATTCTCAGAGTTTGGATGATGATTGTGATGTATGCGTGGTGATGAATATTGTAATTTTCTTTATGCACTTATGGTGGACGTTGTAATAACTTAGTTTATTTCCTTTATCTCTTTATTGGTTTGAGTTTTTTATACTTACCAACGTTTTAGTAAGGTTGTCCTGCCATAAGCCTTTGGTTTTTGGTGTTAGGTTGTCCTGAGAACTCAGTTTGTATTAACCTCTCAAGACTAGTGCATTTGAGGTTGTTATTTATTTATGTTATCTATCTTTGTATTAAATTTATTTTTCATTTAGCATAGTCATATTCATCCCCCCCCCCCTCCCCCCGCTCTAAGACTTAGAGCTCGGCCTTTTCAAGTGGTATCAGAGCCTAATAGCTCATTCACTTGGATTCATTTCTTGAGTTAAGTGATCTCGAGCTTTTAATATGTCAAATTTTGATAGCCTCTTTATTACTAGGCCTCCACCTTTTAATGGCTCTAATTATGGTTATTGGAAAGCCAGGATGAGGATCTTTTCTAGGTCCATCGATGAGAGGTGGCAAGCCACAATGACCAGATGGAACTCACCCACGTCTGAAGTTCTAGGCACTGATGGAACTAAATCTATTAAAGTTACACCTTATTATTCATGGACCACTCTTCAAAAAAATGAGAGTAGTGTCAATGCCAAAGCTTTAAATGCAATCACTTGCGCACTATCACCAGATGAATTCAAAAGAATTATATCTTGTGATACTACAAAGCAAGCCTGGGATATCTTAGAAATGACACACGAGGGTACGACTATCGTCAAAAAGTCAAAACTTCAAATCATCACCACTAGGTTTAAGGAAATATGTATGGAAGAAATTGAAACATTCATGGACTTCTATACTAAACTGAATGACATAGTTAACTCGATGTGGGGTCTTGGAGATAGCATCCCAGAAAGTAAAGTTTTTGCAAAGATACTGCGCTCATTGCCTGAAAGGTTCAATTCTAAGGTGACTGTCATTCAGGAACTTCGTGACACGGATAATATGAGGGTTGAAGAGCTTGTCGGTTCTTAACAAACCTATGAGTTAAATTTCAAGGCTCCTAAAGGTAAGTCCATAGCCCTTAAGTCATCTAAATGTATTTCTCAAGATAATACAAGTAATTCTGATTGTGAAAATTCAAAGGATGATATGACACTATTAGCCAAGAAGTTTTATAAGATTTTCAAAAACAAAAAGAGAGTTAATTTTCAAAAACCCTCTGAGAAGAAAAACGTATATCTAAAAATTGGAAATCTCTTAAAGACAGTCAATGTTTCAACTATTGTGAAAATGGGCATTTGGAAAACAAGTGTCCAACGAAGGACAAATCAAAGAAGAAAGCTATGTTGGCCACATGGGATGAATCGTCTTGCTCTGAAGCTTCTTCTAAGTCAGATGATTCTAAACCCGAATCTTCTAATGAGGTCAAGGCCTTAATGACTCTAGCCAGAGTCACTTCCTCAGAGAGTTGTGATTCAACTTATGATGAAAATCTGAGTGACCCTGAAAATGATGATGATTTACAAGATGCCTATAATGCCCTATACAGGGAAAGTTGTAATATAGTTGTAAAACTTAAACTTCAAAAAGAAAAGTTTTTAAAGTTAAAAGAAGATTTTCAAAATCTAGTTTTAGAAAAGTTGCATCTTTCTAATTGTTCTGAAAAGAGTAAATGTGATTTAGATTTCAAAACATCCCAAGTTGAAAACTTAAAATCAGAAATTGAGAAACTAAAACTAGAAGTCTCTTCTCTCTTGAGTTCAAAGGATACTTGAAGGTATGCCCAGGGTGATCCTAAACTAGAAAAATTGCTAACCGGATTAAGGAAATGTGGAGATAGATCTGGTCTGGGCTATGATAAAAATACGCCTTTAAAAAATAAAATTACTCCTCCTAAGTTTGTTAACGGAGAGTCCTCCAACTCAAAAGGGAAAAGTCTAAATCAAAATGGTTTTAAAAATCTTAAAACTTTTCAAGCTACAAAACCTAAAAACAACCATATCAATTTTAGAAATCAGAATTATAACCCCTTAGCTGAGAAGATTGTGGATTTACTCAAGGAGCTTCTGAAATCCAACTCAAATGGTAGAACTTATAACAATTACAAACGTAGCAAAACCAACGGTGTTTCAAAACCCAAAATGGTAATGAAATGGGTCCCTAAGTTACTTGTTTGGTTGCCCACACTGCTTTCAAGGCTTCGAGTCAATCAAAGTGGTACCTAGACAGTGGTTGCTTTAGACACATGATAGGTGACAAAGATTTGTTCACCAACTTCAAAGATATGACTGATGGTTTAGTCACATTTGGTGATGGTGCAACTGCAGAATTATTGGCCAAGGTATGGTTCAACTCTTCAATCTTCCTCCTTTTAAGAATGTTTTGTTTGTAGAAGGTCTTAAATATAATCTCTTAAGCATTTCTCAAATATGCGATAATAAACATAGTGTAAAATTCACTAATCAAGGATGTGAGATTTCTAATGAGAAGGGTTCCGTGATATTGACTGGTTATAGAACATCTGAGAATTGTTATATAGTTAGTGACTCTAGCTCGTCTAAATTATCGTGCTACATGGTCTAAACCAATGAGACTGAATTATGACATAAACGCCTTGGACATGTACACTACCGAAATCTATATAGACTGAGCAAAAGTGAGTTAATAAAAGGTCTACCCAAATTAAAGAAAATGGATAAAATTTGTGGCGAATGTCAAATCGAAAAACAAACTAAGAGTAGTCACAAGAAAGTGAACTCCAGTGCCACATCTAAACCCCTCGAATTCCTCCACATGGATCTCGTTGGACCTACCAGAATAGAGAGTCGAGGTGGAAAGAAATATTTTTTAGCAATTGTGGATGACTGTACCAGATATACATGGGTAGCTTTCATGAGATAGAAGTCTGAAACTCTCGATGATCCAAAGTGACCATGGATTGGAATTTGATAATAACAATTTTGAGAAGTTCTATAGCGATCACGGGATATCGCATGAATTTTCTTCACCTAAGACACCTCAACAAAATGGGGTTGTTGAAAGCAAAAACTGTGTGCTTCAAGAAATGGCCAATGTTATGTTAAATAGCATGAAATTACCTAAAAATCTATGGGCTAAAGATGTGAACATTGCATGATATATAATAAACTATTTTTATACTAGAAAATCAAATGATAAGGCTGCATATGAACTGTGGTTCAATAAGAAGCCCACAATCAAATACTTTCGAATTTTTGGCAGCAAGTGCTATATTTTACGTGACCGTGAAAATTTAGGGAAGTTCGACACTAAAAGTGACGAAGGGATTTTTCTAGGGTATGCTTTAAATTGTCGAGCGAACTAAGTGTACAATCTCAACAAGAGAACCGGTGTTATTCAAGAGTCCATTAATGTGGTTATAGATGATCGCTTGAATACACCTGTCTCTAGTTCAGAAGATGATGAAGTCTCTATATTTAATAAACCAGACTCTTCATCCAGTTAAAATGACACTGAACTACGGTCAGTTAAAGACCATCCAACTGATTAAATACTTGGGAACCCTCTCACTGGTGTGCGCACTTGAAGATAATTAGAAAACATATGTAATTATGTGTGCTTCACTTCTCAAATTGAGCCGGCCAATGTAAAAGAAGAGCTTAATAATGAAAACTGGATAGTAGCCATGCAAGATGAACTAAATCAATTTGTAAGGAATGATGTGTGGTATTTGGTTCCTAGACCTAATGATAAACATATAATTTGAACTAAGTGGATCTTTAAAAATAAATATGATAAATTAGGAAATATTATAAGAAACAAGGCAAGACTGGTTGTACAAGGGTACACTCAGATAGAAGGTATCGATAATGATGAAACCTTTGCCCCAGTAGCTCGTTTTGAATCTATCAAATTATTTATATCCATTACTTATTTCAAAAAGTTCAAAATCTATCAAATGGATGTCAAGAGTGCTTTTCTTGAATGGTGATTTACATAAAGAAGTATATGTAGAACAACCTAAGGGTTTTGAAGACCCTAAATACATGATCATGTTTCTCACCTGAAAAAGGCACTTTACCATTTAAAACAACCTCTCAGGGCATGGTATGAGAAGCTGACTAAGTTTTTATTAAGTCATAACTTTGTTATGGGGAGTGATGATAAGACATTGTTTGTAAAGAAACACAATGATCACATACTTATAGTATAGATATATGTTGATGACATTATCTATGGCTCTACTTGTTCTAACCTGTCTACTAAATTTTCAGAATTGATGAAGTGCAAGTTTGAAATGAGCATGGTTGGAGAACTGAACTACTTTTTAGGTCTACAAGTGAAATAACTTGAAGACGGGATTTTTATTTCCCAAACTAAGTATGCTCTAAACTTGGTTAAGAAGTTTAGTTTTGAGATTGGCAAAAACTTCGATACTCCTATGAGTACAACTCTTAAGCTCTTTATGGATGCAACAGGTAAATGTGTAAATCCTAGGTTGTATCGTAATATGATTGGTAGCTTACTATATTTAACAGCGAGCAAACCTGATATAGCATTCGGCATAGGTATCTATGCTAGATATCAATCAGATCCTAAAGAATCTCACCTGATTGTTGCCAAGCGAATTACGAGATATGTCATAAGTTTGGCCAATCTAGGCCTTTGGTATCCATATGATACTAATGTTTAGTTAGCTGGCTATACGGATGCTGACTGGGCTGGGAATATAGATGACCAAAAGTCTACTAGCGGCGGATGCTTTTATGTTGGGAACTGTTTAGTTTTGTGGCATAACAAGAAACAGAGTTCCATTTTGCTATCCACAGCTGAGGCTAAATATATTGCAGCTAGAAATGCATGCACTCAGTTTGTGTGGATGAAAAGAATGTTAAATGACTATGGATTTGCGCAAGACACTATGGTACTGTATTGCAATAACTCTAGCGCTATCAACATCTTTAAAATCTCATCCAGCATTCGTGAACTAAGCATATTGACATTAGATATCATTACATTCGTGAATTAGTGGAAGCTAAAATTATTTCATAGGATTATGTTCAAGCTAAAAATCAACTTGCAGGCATTTTCACTAAACCACTTGACAAAAACAGGTTCTCTAAGTTAAATCTGGATATTGATATGAGTAATTTGATCTGAGATTACTATGTCTGTTTGTACTATATTTTGTATATTTTGTTTTTGCAAATTTTTAAATTTCAAAAATTAATAAAATTGAGAATTTTTTAGTCTACACGACCAGTCGACTTGCGTGGTGGAGGTGCTTTTTATTGTGAGAAAAAACACTTTTTCTTCACTTTCTTTATCTTCTCCAACAACCCCTTCTCCGACCGTCGAACCCATCTCCGAATACAACTTGGTTAGTGAGCCATTTTCATTTTTCTTTCGAATTTAGGTTCCTTGCATCTCTATTTGCTTGATTCTAAAGTTTATTTCAAGATTTCTTGTGGTTTCCTTGCATTTTTTGGGTAAAATCTGATTTGCGTGCAACTCTTAAATCCTTCTTGCATTCTATTTTAGTTTCTTGCGATGGAAGGTAAATATAAGAAGAGAACCACTGTGAGGCCCGTATCCTAGTCTTTACCATTCCTTAGGATCCTGTGGTCCTTCTGGTCGAATTTTGGCTACCTGCGATGCGTAGATAGCATTTGCACATGACCTTGAGTCACATCTTGTCAACCTGAGTCGAATTGACAAGAGACTTGTACCATTGTAATTGTGTCGTCGCAGAGTTTCCAACGCCGCGTCTTGCACACCGATGCTATACCCAGGTTAGGAGTTATGGGCCCGCGTTTATTTCAAAGAAACGCCGCGCATTTGCAAACCCAAGAGAATCTCTACAATCCATCAAATCAATCAATCAATGTACAAGTCAGGTACATATCCCATCACACCCATACCTCTCTCACCCAAAGTCAACACAACCATACCTCTTAAGTACACCTATCACCCATCACTCACCCATCACACCCATCCCTCTCTCCTTACATCCCCTCTCTCTCTCTCTCTCTCATTCTCCATCCATTATCCCAAGCAACTCAAGGAGATGAAACGTCCAAGGGAGAGGAGAAGCTAGGTGTGGCCCACTTCCTACCCCCCTCAATCCTCACCATCCAACCCTTCTATTCTCATCATCCTCCATCAAAGAGAAAGCCAAGGAGTTTGTGAGTCTACGGAGCCAAGAAGGAGTGAAATCAGTGGGTGCTAGTAGCTCTAGATCATGATTTTGATTTAGGGCCCACTTATGATGGGACCCACTTTGATGAATGTGTTGTGATCTAAGAGGGGCCCATAGTGGTGGGGTCCCTCAACTACACCGTCTCTCTCTCTCTCTCTCTCTCTCTCTCTCTCTCTCTTCCTTTGTACAAGTGATGATGATGATGATGAGGTGTGTGGCCCACCTGGTGTGTGTGTGTATGGCCCGCCATGATGTGTTATATCCATGCCATCTATCAGTGGGGCCTATCTTGCTGGACTGTCCAGCGACCGGCTTGTTGCCCGACTGTGCTCTATCCTATGGCTGGTGGGTCCCACATGTGTGGACCCACCAGATGTATGTATTGTATATTCATACCACCTATCTAGATGGTGAGACCCACCTTGATGTATGATTTCATCCACGCCGTCCAGGGACAAGGGACCACCGTGATGTATGGGTTTTAATCCACTCTGTCCATCGATGTGTGGACCCACCTTGATAATTTACTGGTCCCACACCATTCAATGGTAGGAAGTGGGACCCACTCCACACGTGTTGCACGTGTGGAGATGGGCCCACAATGATGTATGCATTCCATCATCCAGACCGTCCGTCCAGACTGGACGCTGGACGTTGGAGCCTCTCTTATAAATTTAAATATATTATAATATATATTTATAATATAATATACTATATTATGTTATAATATAAGGATGACAGGTATTATGGTGGGCCCCACGTGGAACCCACTTGATGTGGAAAGGATGGGCTAGTGTACAGCTATATAGCTGCTGTTAAGGACGTCAGCAAGCAATGGGTCTGATCATCGGGTCTTTGTTACATCCAGACCATCCGTCCATTTGTATGGACGTCAGCAGGCTGTGGGCCTAATCATCAGGTATGTGCTATCAGACAGTCCATTTGTGGCCCCACGAGCAGCACAACTGCTGTATTGGCATGATGCATGTGTTGTATCCATACCGTCCACGTCATTAAAATTTGTGGGTCCGCATGATGCTTGTGTTGTATCCATACCGTCCATGTCATTAAAATTTGTGGGTCCGCATGATGCATGTGTTGTATTCATACCGTCCACGTCAGTAAGTGTGGGCCTGATCATGAGTTATGTGTTTGATCCAAAACGTCCATCTGTTGGG
Source organism: Magnolia officinalis (assembly GCA_021015155.1). Classification (NCBI taxonomy): domain Eukaryota; kingdom Viridiplantae; phylum Streptophyta; class Magnoliopsida; order Magnoliales; family Magnoliaceae; genus Magnolia; species Magnolia officinalis. Next base: position 33,593,803 of record JAJHSJ010000005.1, on the reverse strand, counting down.
CGAGCTCGTCTTAAGGCTTGAGACTAAAAATAAGATAGATCTAGCTATCAGGTGGACCACACTATAAAAATCAGTGGAAGGTTGAACGCCTACCATTGAAACCCGTTTGGGATTTTATGAGTCCTGGATCAATATGAAATTTGTTTTTCCTCTTAAATTTAGGTCCTTATGACCGTATGAATAGATTGGGATGGAAAATAAATGTTAGGTGGGCCCTGTGAATTGTTCACGGTGAAAATCATTATCTCCACTGTTATTCGTGGTATGGTCCAGATGATCTTCCTATATGATTCATTTTTCAGGAAATGCTCTAGAATGATCTCTAAAAATAGATGAATGGTGTAGATGGCGCGACCTATGTGACGCAGCCCACTTGAAGTGTATATGAGGCCCATTGTTATGGCCCATGTGATGCATCCCACTTGAAGTGTATATGAGGCCCTTTGTTACGACCCATGTGATGCAGCCCACTTGACTTGTATGAGGCTCATTGTTGCGGCCCACCTTAATGTATGCATTGTACATCAACAGCGTCCATCTGGACGTGCCGTGGGACACACCGTGATGTATGTATTGTATATCTATGCCATCCATTTGTGCGACCCACCGAGATGAATGTATTGTATATTTATGACCATTCATTTATGCGGCCCGTATTTGAGGCCCAATGTGATGTATATGCGGCCTGTATATGAGGCCCAATGTGATGTATATGCGGCCGGTATTTGAGGCCCATCGTGATGTATATGCGGCCTGTATTTGAGGCTCAATGTGATGTATTTGTGGCCCATTTGGAATGTGCAGGGCCCACCTTAATGTGATGTATTTATGGCCCATGTGCTGAGGCCCATAGTGATGTATATTAGGCCCATGTGATACGGCCCATTGTGATGTGTATTAGGCCCATGAGATGTGGCCCATTGCGATGTGTAAGGCCCATGTGATGCTGCCCCATTGTGATTTATATGAGGCCCATGCGATGTGGCTCATTAGATGTATATGAGGCCCATGTGATGCCGCCCCATTGTGATTTATATGAGGCCCATGCGATGCGGCCCACTAGATGTATATGAGCCCATGTGAAGCAGGCCACTTGATGTGATGAGGCCCATGTAATGAGGCCCATTGTGATTGTATGTGAGGCCATGGGCCCCACTATATGTTTAGCCCTATGAGGGCCACTCCTTAGGAGCAATGTTGGTTGAATGTCGACATTGATGGGCAATGATGGTTAAATGTCCACATTGTGACCTTCCCTTAGGCCTCGTTAGGCCCATTCTTGTTATGAGTAGGCCATTTAGGCCCATTCTTGTTATGAGTAGGCCATTAGGCCCATCTTTGATATGAGGAGAGTACATCGTCATCATATAACATGCTTAGTATAGCTCCACGATCCATGCCCATGCGCATCATATGTATGCTTAATATGAGGAGTATTTGATCATAACACATGTCATTAGGCGGATTATTATGGGACTCCCTGAGAGACGGAGTTGCCCACATGATCGCGCGGCACGCACAGGTTTAATGCATGACCGGATGGTATGACTCATGCATCTCGTGTTTGTGTGACATGATCACTTGGGGCGTGTTTAGCTGGCCGCTGGATATGGTATTAGATGGAATTAGGAGGGTTATTTTATGCGTCCCCATCCCATCCGCTGTTTGGGATGGCGGGATGTGCCTTGCCCTCATAAACAGCGCTCAAATTTGAGATGGATTCTGCCAATCCCTGGATGCGAGGGTTCACCGCTATGTGGGGCCCACTGAGTTATCAATAGATATCCACTTCCTCCATCATTTTCATCAGCCTACATTCAGCTAATAGCTGTTTTGAGGCAGATATAAAACAATGAGTGGGGCACACCACAAGAAAATGTGGAGATGCAAGCCCATCCATTTGTGACGGTCCACACAGGCTGTTGTATATCCCATGGGTTATCCCAAACCCATGGGATCAAGGGACAAACACTAACAACACCATCATTACCTTAAAATCCATTTTATCCCTCCTAATCCCATGGGATTGGTCTGGCCAAACATGCCCTTGGTGCCCTAGCGATATCAGGGTTGTAGCCTCCACAAGTTCATCGTGGATGGCCAGATGGGATACCAAAATATTTGGTTCTAGCACTGTGGGCACATAGGATGTCCTTGGGTGAGAGTCCCAAAATCCTCTTAGTACCAGAGGATACCCCAACGTCTAGACTGAGTGGATACACATGAGTGCCCGAGTACTGAATACCAGAAGGGCGGCGTCTCTCACTGTGTCGTGGTCGGTTGGGAGGGGGTTGGCCTTATTCGCCTGAGTGAGGGGGCTATAAGCTACGCTGAGTAAGACCAGCTTGTAAATGGGTCCGTTATCAACGAGCTTGATAGGTATTGGTAGAGTACTGGCTAGGCGGATAGTGAGGTCTTTTCCACTCGCTGGTTGTGTGGCTAGCGAGGCAGAAGTCATTGTGGAGTGTACTAGACCCCGGTGATATCCCAGAGATGAGCTATACTAATATGTGGACTTACTGAGTAGGAGTTGCGTACTCAGCGTTCGACTCATTCATTCACTATCCACTTGGGTTGGTGGTGCGCAATCAAGTCATCGTGTGTACCTTCGTAGTGGCCAGGATTTTGGTTGGGGCGCTGTTGAGGCATAAAAAATATCTCATTACATTGGTCAAAAAATCCCGGTGCTGGTCTTCTCAAGGGGTAGTCTAGGTGTTTTGGTAAAGTTCCAGCTCAAGGGGTAGTCTAGGTGTTTTGGTAAAGTTCCAGTTCAAGGGATAGTCTACGTATTTTGGTAAAAATCCAGCACTAAGGGTGCCTGTTGAGGTATGGAGAATGATGAAAGAATTGAAGCAGAAGAACAGCAATTGCACGGACCGCGTAACAAAGTCCTCCGTTGCGCGGGTCGCGGAAGTCTAGTCCTCCATTGCGCGGGTCGCGGAAGCAAGTTCCTCCGTTGCGCAGGGCGTGGAAGCAAGTTCTCAGTTGAGCGGGTTGCGCAACCAAGAGTCCGTTACGCGGATCGCGCAATCAAGACACAAGAATCGAGGATTGGCACATGTGTGGGGCCTATAAATACCCCGCTCCCCCTCTCAATTGGAGGTTGGAAGATTTTGGGAAGACTGGAGCAGAACAACTGAAGGTAGAGAGCAGAGGCAAAGTTCAGTTGCGTGGACCGCGCAATAAGGTTCATCATTGCGCGGACCGCGCAACCAGTTTAATGGTTGCGCGGGTCACAGAACTAGAATGACTGAAATGGCGTCGAAATGCTGCTAGATCTTCAGGCCTTCTTCTCTAAAAATAGAGAGACTAGCTGATCAGTTCAACAATTCCTCCTAAGTGTTGGAAGATGACCAAAGAAGCTATCGGAATGCTGTCGAAATTCCTATCTCCTCAGAGACTAGCTGATCAATTCAGCAATTCCTCCTAAGTATCTAGGAGATGAATGAAAATGGCGCCGGAATGCTGCTGAAATTTCTATATGGAGACTATTAGTTGATTGATTGCACTTTGTTTTTAGAATCAAGGGAATCCGAGGATGTAAATGAACTCAGAATAAATGTGATCAATGTTCTCTGGTTCTTTCTTTGTTATCATTAAATAAATCCCCAAATCAAACGCATTTTATTTTCTTGTCAAAACAAGCGCGCAGCCAACCTGAGATCAGGAGTTTACCACATTAAGTCTGGCTATCCAAATTTAGGTATGGGACTGGTTTAGATAGAAGTCCCCTGTAATGGACCCCATAGCCTGCGATACTACGTGGTATCATCCCGACTTCACAATCCAGCTTGGTCATTTCATTCGCACCGCATATTGCATTGCATCCTCAGCATATAGCATTGGTTTACTATGCTTCTGTATTGCATAGACTGAATAAGGTTGATGTTATTATGGACTTGCCACGATCTGCATTGCATACTTTGATATTGTATGAGTTATGGATTTGTCAGTATTTCTGCTTAATCTGATATTGCTTACTTAGCACTTACCTTGAGCACACACTTTCACCATCATCTAAGCTTTCTATAAGCTTATGCACGATAGATGCATGCAAGTGGCGTTAGGTTGCAGCAACGTTGAGCTTGGAGCGTGCAGCTGTTTACTGGAGCTTTGATTTTTGATATATATATTTCCCTTTCAGTACTGTATTCAAATGTTTATATTAGATGATGATATTACCTTTGTGATTTGGGTAAACTTGTGGTTATGCTTCTTATGAGATAAATGTATATTGGAAAATCCTCCTTGCAGGATCCCAGGATCAAAATTTGGCGTACGGGCACTGAAACCGAGAATGGGGTACTACGGAGGCTGTCAGCACCGGATTCGATGGTTGGAAATTTTGTGAGCCCGATTTCCGAGTTTGGGGTGTGACAACCACTCGTGGTCCTTCTTCTCCTCGTTCCACACCGATTTCGGTGAGCACTCTCCGACCACCCAAAGAGGACTCGGAATATGTGCAGGATATTGATCTCGGCAATATCATTATTGAACGAACTGTTAATTCCAACCAGATGGTTCCTTTCAACATCATTCCCCTCCTTGTGACTATAGGATGGGATAACATTTTGAATTGGGGTGGACCCGCATATCAGTCCATTGCACAAGCCATGTATGTATGTATTAGTGATGTTTCTATTGAAAATTTAACCTTCACTATTACGTTTAGAGAAGGTACATTTCCAGTAGATCGTCACTTGATTTCTAACTTGATGGATAAACCAATTAATGATGAAGGGAATCAAATATCCACATTGGCTGAGAGATTGAATGAATCTGAAAACATCTTTTAACCAGAAATTTGTGCAACATGAACTCGGAATGGAATTCCGGGCACTCTGTGCCAGCCATATGTTATCCAGATACAGAGTACTTCATCGTATCTTTATTTCCAATGTATACCCTAGATCCGATAACAAGTCTAAATTAACCTCTTTCATGGTGCATATTCTTCATCCTGTCGTTTCTAGTATTCATGTGTGTCTTCCTTTGTTAATTTGTTATATTTTAATCCAATTTCATCTCCATCCGGGGCATCGCGATATTCCTTTCGCTTACTTGATGACCACCCTTGCTACTCATTGTCTTGTGGTCATGCAAAATGGAGAGGCTCTTATTTCTCAACTTCCCTTCAACAACTCAAATATTAATAAGATGAATTTGAAGTTGGCTCCTAGTCAAGTTGATAGGGATGCTAGAGGAGCTAGTGAAGAAGTTGAAGAGGAAGAAGCATTACCTACTGACGACGTGAATATGGATGATTTGTTTGATGAGTTAGAATTTGATTCTGAGGCTGATCCTAATTTTCAGCCTTCTGATTTTGATGAGAGACTTAGAACCTTAGAAGAGAAGGTGGATGGTCTCCATGTATCCCATGAAACGCATTTTAAATATATGCGCAAATACCTTCGTTGTATTAACAAGGGATTACATCAAATTGACCCATCTATTCCTACTCCGTCTTCCAGTTCTGTTTAGTCTTTTTAATTATATTGGGCATGTACTAAATCTTAATCTTTACTTTTGATTGGGTGATACTTGGACATGTTTTTAAGTATGGCATCTATGGACATGTTTATGCTTGTTGATGATACATTTATCTATGCTTATTGATGCTTGAACATGATGGTATCATTTCTTGTTAATTCTCTTTCTCATACTATTCTCTTACATTGTTATGTTACCACAATCATTTGTTTATGTCATTTTTCCTTTATCATTTTGTGACAAAAAGGGGGAGAAATGTGGTATGATTTGAATGGCATGATGATTGTTGGATTTGGATGTGGTTGTAGAGATTGCAGAGAAATATAGAAGTGCACATATTTTTGTGGATATGTATTTGATTTTATACACATACTCTACAAATCACCTTGCCTAAGGGGAGTAGTAGATTGAGGGGTAGTAGTAACATTGTCTTGTGAATTGGTGCATGATTCTTTAATCGGTTTTGTCATAAATTTGACAAAGGGGGAGATTGGAAGTGCTCTATTGTAATTCGAGCACCCGGTATTGTCAAATTTTGTTGTGCCAAACCACTTGGAGTTAGTATGTTGTTGTGATAAGATGGAAAGTTCACCTTCAAGTCATCGTAAACATTTCTACATTTTTAAGTTGAAGAACATTGCCAAAGATTGAACACAAGCTCAAGTACAAGAACACAAAGTCTATCTCAAGCTCAAAGCTCAAGTTCAAGTTCATTACCTCTAGCTCAAGTTTTAAGTACTCAAGCTCATATTACAAGATCGCTACCTCAAGCTTAAGATCACAAGCTCTAGCTCATACTCAAGTTCAAGACTACGAGGTCAAGCTTCATGGGCTTCAATATAAACGATCTACCGAAGCGATCAATGTTCCAATGTTTCATACTCACATTTAAGGTATGAATGACCCTAGATTGACCATAGGTTAGGTCACATTAATTGCGTATTGAATTTGGGGGGTCAATGTACAAGTTTATAGGTTTTTCTTCGACTAGTTCTAGTCATTATTCAACTAATCCAGGCACTGGCTCGACCAGTCCAAGAAGTTTCTCGACCGGTCCAAGATTTGTTAAGAATTTTTGAAATTTTTTGTTGTGGCTCGACCAGTCGTGTACACTGCTTGACCAGTCGAGTGTACAATCTCGACCAGTCGAACAGTGCTCGTCTCGAACTCTAGCGACTTAATTTTTATTCACTCGGCCAGTCGAGCAGGCCGCTCAACCAATTGAGCAAGTCACTCGACCAGTTGAGTAACGGGTTTATCTTATCGCCCCAGAAATTTTGAAAATTGGTTGGTGCTTGGACCAGTCGAACCGACCCTTAGACTAGTCGAGGGAACAGAATTTTAACCTATAAATAGAGGACGAATCTCAGAGTTTTTCATTCATTCCAAGCCTAATCAAGCCATCACTCTTAGAGATAAGTCCCCGTAATTGTGAATCTATTACTTATTCATTTTAGATTATTTTATAGCTTTTTGTATTTGATTTGTGATCTCTTTATTCAACTCTATTGTATTAAAAAGGGAAATTGTGATTTCCCTTTTGAGATCAAAATCAAATCAAGCTAGCCCCAAGTTAATTTAATTTAAAAATCATTTAGACTTAGAACCCTTTCATTTGTGAGATTGGACATTGAATATCTACGTCTACATCAAATTGGTTCTACCGGGCTACATCAGAATCTTCAGATAAGTATTTCAATTTTCTTCATTTTTGGTTTGTGAGATTCAGCTAGGAAAAACTCATTGTGGGGTTTTTGTAATTGTGCAAGCCCATTTGAAAGACACAATTGTGAAGGTTTTAAGGTGAACCTAGGAAAGCTTTATTTCCTAGTGAAAGCCAATATCCCGTGGGTGTGGATATTGGGAGTGGAGTAATTGTCTGGCTATTTGCGAATAGTTGGTGTACACACATGAACCACTTTAATTCTCAGAGTTGGGATAATGATTGTGATGTATGTGTGGTGATGAATGTTGTAATTTTCTTTATGCACTTGTGGTGGATGTTGTAATAACTTAGTTTATTTTCTTTGCCTCTTTATTGAAAGTGCACCTGCTAGTGCCCTAGTTTGTCAAGTTACGTGTGTGGTGAGTCAGACTAGCTGCAGAACTCGATAAGAAGATTATTTCAAGCGTTTGCCTCAACCGGATGTGTGAAAGCTCACAAAAGGTGAATCATAGCCTCACATCTCGTGTCCCAAAACCCCAGGTGATTAAAACCCTTAAAACAAGATAGACATCTTAGGGTTTTATGGTGAGAAAACTTTTGGCAAAACAGAAAAATCTCTAAGTTTTTCTCGCCCTGTCGATTCTATCGAAGCACCCTCGATATGATCGACCTGCACTGTCGATGTCCTTGATACCTTAACGATACTATTAATAAGAAGACCAAAATGTCCAGCAACTATATATTCATCTGGACGGATTTATCGATATATTGATACACCTATCGATATAATCGATAAAAGCACAAAATATGTCCGGCAACTTCACAATATATCTGGACGAATTATCGATGTATCGATACACATATTGATATCATCGATATTCAAATCTCGAGACCATCGAGAGTGGCTCGATAAGATCAATAGGCTGATTTTCGGCGCACCTGTTTTTTAATGAAAATCTCAAATTTCTTCGATATATCGATGACCGTCTGATATGATCTGAATTCAAACATCGATAAGATTGGAGGTTCATCGATGATATCGACAGTGGACGCGTATTTCTTATAGCAGTAATTTCAGGTAGTTTTCAACTATGATCGGGGGCCCTTCGATTTAATCGATATTCGAATATCGATGATATCGACACCAGATCGATTGCATCGAACAAAGCCATAAACTATCTAGCAAGTTCAAAGATAAATCAGCTGGATTTATCGATGCCTCGACTCTGATATCGATGTTATCGACATTCAAATTCCGATGACCTCGACGGTTCCCCCGACCATTCATGAAAACCTGAAATATCTCAAAGTCAAGTCTCTCTCATTTTTCAAGTGTCGATGGATCGAACCTGTCATCGATGGAATCGGAGTTCGAAATCCGATGACATCGACAATAGGTTCGATTCATCGACCAATTGTCAAAGAGTTTCAAAAGCGTATGACATCGAGTCCGAGTCATCGAGCAGACCATCAATGATATCGAGAGTATACGCTCGATGATATCGAACCTGCTCGATGATATCGAACTCTGTCATAAATGTGACCGTTTTATATCCGTTGGAACTTTTTGCCTATTTATAGAGGACTTGTCTTTTATTGTTGTGAGAGAAAGAGAGAGATCTTTTGAGAGTTTCAACTTATATCCTATACCTAAAGCCCTTTCTCTCAAGGGAGTTCATCCTCTAATCCACCCTCATCAATGATATTCAATAGAGTGGATTGGGGAATGAACTTCCGCGTTCAAGGATCCTCCAGCTACTACCTTAATGGCAAATCATTATGCTAGGATGCCTTGAATGCATAAGATTGGAACTACTCTATCTTCCTAACAGAGAAATCTTTAGAGAGTAAGATTCCATCTTCACCTTGACCCAACCTTAAACCTAGTCTTGGTATATCTTTTGTGTTGCAGATCAAGGGAGTAGAAGACTCTTCGTCAACAAGAAGGAGGAGATCTTCGGCGTTGTGCTTAAAGGGACTCATCAACTTATTAGTAAGTATCTAGAGTCCAGGAGGACACTTACGATCATTCCTTTATAGGATTGGGTCTTAAGTGGTTCTCACCCTTTGAAGTCCTCAAAGAGGCCTCCGGCAGGAGTGTACGCTGTGGGTGCGTTGTGTGGACCCTTGCTCTGTGGAGAGCATAAACATCTGGTTAGGAGTGAACCAGTGAAACTCCACGGTTAGAGGTAAACTGAGTAGAAACCTTTAGGTGTGTTGTGTGGACCCTTGCTCTGTAGAGAGCATAAACATCTGGTTAGGAGTGAACCAGTGAAACTCCAGGGTTAGAGGTGAACCGAGTAGAAACCTCTGGGTGCGTTGTGTGGACTCTTGCTCTATGGAGAGCATAAACATCTAGTTAGGAGTGAACCAGTGAAACTCCAGGGTTAGAGGTGAACCGAGTAGAAACCTTCATGTAAAGGTTGAAGGTGAACCTGATTTAAAACCTTAGGTTTGAGGTGAACCCTGGGAAACCACCTTAGTGAATTTCGGTACACTCAAGGGTTGAGTGCGACAGCCGGGAGTGGAGTAGACAAGTAGTCGAACCACTATAAAAATGATTGTGTCTGTGATTGATTTTTGTGCTTGCTCATTTGTATGATTATGCTAATTGCATTCATATCTACTCACACTTCACACACAGTCACATTCATCATAGACTATGTCTGCTTCATGCTTATCATTTAAATAGTTCTGTGATTGGATCCTCTACTGAGCTTGGAAGCTAGTAGAGTTACATTGGGTAATCCTAAACATTTCATACCTGTTAGGATTAGAGTGATAGGATTTTTTTTATATAAATCATAAATCTTTAAAAAGTCCTATTCATCCCCCTCTAGGACATATTGACATATTCCAACTTCTACTCAAGCGGTCTTCACCGCTATTTCAATTGGTATCAAAGCGGGTCTCTCTTTAAGGGCTTCACCGCCTAAAGAGTGATCTTGACTGAAGTTGGGGATATGGCCAAAGGAGAGGGCTCATCGGTCACTAGGCCTCCAGTATTTGATGGATCAAATTATGCATACTGGAAGCCTAGGATGCACTACTTTCTGAGATCTTTGGATCATGACGTTTGGGATATTGTTGAAAGCGGATATGTGCCACCAACTGAACAAATAATACTTGACAGTGGCACAACTATTTCAAAACCCAAATCCAAAGAAAAGTGGACGGCGTTCGACAAAGAAAAACAGACTGCTGAAGCTAAAGCTATGAACGCCATCTACTGTGCCGTGTCCCAAGATATTTTCAATCAAATAAGCATGTGTGGGACATCTAAAGAAGCATGGGATGTACTGGAAACAACCCATGAAGACACAAGTACTGTGAAGAGGTCCAAACTACAAATCCTGACTTCACAATTTGAAAATCTCAGAATGGAAGAGCATGAAACATTTATGGAGTTTTTCACAAAGATAAATATCTTTTGCAACTCCATGGGTGGATTGGGAGAGAAGGTTCCGGTCCCTAAATCTGTAGAAAAATCTTAAGATCATTATCGGAACGATTTAATCCCAAAGTAACAACTATTGAGGAATGTAGAAACATAGACGAGATGAAAGTAGAAGAACTAGTAGGTTCCCTACAAACTTTTGAACTACATTTCACTCAATCCCAAAAATCCAAAAACACTGTCCTAAAAGTTTCAAAGAAATCAACTAATGAGGACAGTGGAGGTGAAAAAGAGGATGAAGACGAGGAGGTGGCCTTGTTGGCACAAAGATTCAGAAGGTTCTTTCAGAAGAACCGCGGCCGTCCATCCAAGGGAAGAAATGTGAACTATAAACCTTCTAAAGGCAAATTTGGTAAGAAAACCAATGAACCGCAATGTTATGCCTGTCATGAGTATGGACACCTGTCAACCGAATGCCCAAACAGAAAAACTAAGGGCAAGGCGATGGCCGCTACGTGGGATGATACTGAAGAGTCGAACTCAGAATCCAGTGACTCTGAGAGTAACGGAGATCAAAAGTCATTGAAAATTCTCATGGTCTCCACTACTCCAATCATTCCCATGGAATCTGAAACACAGAATGTCAAAAGCCCTCTTAGGAATTTGAATATAAGAAATGTTCTTACATCACCACCTAAATTGATCAACAAGATGAAATGGATAAGGAAGAATTAGTTCAGATCATACATCAAGATCTGAATATGTGCCGAAATGAGAAATTTTTTTGGTTAAGCATTCATTGTTTCATTTGAGGTTTCACACCTCGAACTTTTTGTATATAAACATTGCCATGTTTATAATTTTTGAATTGTACATAAACTGTACAAAATTTTGTTGTATACTGACTATCGTTGATACACTATAAGTATACATGAAGGAATGTCTGAAGTAAAAGTGTTGAAAAAATCTTAAGTCGACTGTTATATGAATTTTCGATCAAATCGGTAATCAGTCGATATCATCAATATCACTTCAGAAGTTGAAAAGGTGCATGATCGGGAATGGTATCGAAGACAGGATCGATGAACTCAATAAAGAACTCTTGATATCATCGAAAAGAGTATCGATCATATCGACGATTGCCACCCGATATAAGTCTGTAGAGCGCAAAAAGGGATTTCTGTCCCAAGTTTTTTTCCCGCCTCTGCTCGATTCGCTCGACCAAACCATTGGAGCCCTCGAAGGACTACCCAAATCACACAACGAAATCGGTAATACGTTACTATTTTTTTGTGAGTCCATTTTTTTGGGTATTGCTGCTTTCTGTTCAGGTCGTGTCCTCTTTCCAAATTCGTAAAATCATTTTTTTTTGTCGTTATGGGAAAAGACAAAGGGAAAGTGTCGAGCCCTGGTGAATCGTCACGATCGTCCCGACAAAAAGTACTTGCTCCTAAAGAAAGAGCAAAGGCCTCAGATCGTGGGACCCCCACTATCTTGTAACGCCCTGAAAATCGGGGGTCGAGCATAAACTCAACTCCCGAGTTCCAACGCATCACTTGGGAAATTCCTTAGGCCTAAAAGGAAAAATCTTTATTGGCTATATATTCTTACACTTCTCAAAGACGAAGTTATAAACTTTTGGTTGTAAGTGGTCGAGCCAACACGGAAGGAAAGTTGTATAGTGGGTTAGAATCGGATACATGGACCTTCTGCATCGCGAAGACAGAAAATTGTCATATCAGTTCTGAATCCTAGTTGATCCCGACTCTTTACTTGATCAGAGCATAAAGTTCATTGGTCACTACCGGGATTGAAAATTCAATTCAAACCGCGAATACCTCGCTTATATGTAGTTTCTCTGCTCCGTGGTCCCGATGGTACTAAGTCTTTGAGAAGGCGATTCTAAGGGGTATATTGATTTGACCTATCGTTAAATCCAAGGGATATATAAGTTTTCTCTAAGCGTGAATAGTTACTAATCAAACAAGCCTCCTAAGAGTTGTTAAATAAGCCTATGAGTACCGAGGGGATTCAACAAAGGAACGGGGCCTCGTTCCAACCTAATCAAGTCAACTAACTAAGTCTATCACTCAATTATCTTAGCATTTTTAGTCGTTTACATTTCTTAGTCTAATCAGCAGCCTAGGCAAAACTTATGAGCAGCGGTAATCCACTAGTTGTAATCTAAAGTCTATGCTTATACACCGGATGATTTTATACCCTTTCTAATAAAAGAAATTGTTTTATCGCCTAGGGTCAAAGTTGTCTGATTGGAATTGGGTTGCCTGATCTCGAATTTAACTACGCACGAGCATTTCACACATGTTCATACTAGCTAAGAAGATCCTGGGGTTTACATTATTAATTTGTTGGATTTCCTATACAGTCAGGTCTGTCGAAAACTAGGAGTACCGCCCTAGGTCCAAAACTCTAAGGGTCATTAAATGGGATTGCACTGCTAATCCTACCTTAGGATTGGGAGTGGCTTGTTTGGTAGGAGGGTGGGAGGGGATTAAAATTAATGGTATAGGCTTTGAAAAATGAGCCTTGTATCGGAAAGTGTGAGATGGGATTTCCAAATCCCAGGATAATGAATTTCTAAGTGTACTTGGAAAGGGAATTTCATAATTTACTTTTAATTGCACACACTCCAAACGTGGTATTGGAAAACATGGGATACACCCAATCCAAGGACCATACCCTACTCATACAGTTATTGTTACGTTTACAATTCTATCCACCTAACTCACCTAATGCAGTTTGGCCGAACGGGCCCTAAAGGGAGAAAAGGGGCTGGAGGTTTGGTTCTCCATAGATTTGGTTCTCATCAGGGGTTGTAGAAGCCCAACTGGCAAGGAGTAAAGAAAGGAAAATAAAGAATTAGATGGGTTAGAGGGCTTGCCCGATTTTGAGCTTCAAATGGGGGGTGTGGGAATCCAAATGAGGGAAACGGAAAGGGTAGAAGGTAGGTGTGGCTGTAAACGATGGAAGGGAGTGGGTGATGACCGAAAATGGGAAATGAGACGATTGGAGTGGCGATTTGAAGAGAAAACAGTAAGAATAGGAGGAAAAGAGAGATTGGAGGGGCGTTTGAGAGAGAGGGGGGCAAAACGACGTGAACTAGGGGTCCCCCCACAATTTCGTACGCACCACATGTACCTAGGGGTCAGGCCGACCACGACCAGCACCGGCCCAACCCGAGTGGGCCAACCTGACCGCGGTCGACCGCGGTGACCGCGGTTCCGCCGCGGTCCACCTTGCCTGCCGTACTGCCACCGCGGTTGGGTGGTGCTCTCCACCCCCCCAAGGTGCCAAATGCACCCTGGGTCCACTTAGTTCACCCCCGGATTGACGCATGTGGCTCCCCGACTCCGTTTCGAGTCGTTTCGGGTCAAATCGAACATATCTTGCAATCCGGAATGAGTTATCTGACGTAAAATATATGAATTTGGGGTAGAACGAGCTAATGAAGCCAACCAACCCTGCTATGCCAGGTTGTACAGCCCGGAATTGTTGAAAAACCCTCCGATTGACGGTCATTTCCCTGTTTCAATTTCGTTTTACTAAAATAGTAGTTTTTTTTTTGTTTGATTACTCTTCATTTGTTGAGCTTTAGGAGTTACGCTCATGTGAAAAGAGCCTGGAATAATTAGGAGGACGGTTTGGTGAAGCCAAATAGGACACTATTTTTTGGCTGAGAACCTTGCACACTAGTAGACATCACAACCTAGGAGTTTTAGTTGTAGTTTGTTTCTGATTTCTTTCCCATTACTTGGTATCCCTATTCAAAGGGTTGTGAACTCATTTTTTTTTCTTTTGTCATTCATTAATCAATTTTGAATTTATTAGAATTTATTTCTATTTTCTGCTTTCCTTTCTCGTAGACCCGAGAAGTCTCTGTGAGGAGTCCAGTGAAGCTCCGGGGATTCGGAGTAGTAGTATCATCATCACGCTTATTCCGTATTCTACCGATTTTCAATGGTTGGGGTGAGATTGATTGTAATCTAGAATCACTAACAAACGGCTTAAAAGTGATTTGGGATCGACTCGTGCGATCAGGATCAAGTACGAACCCGATCAAAATGCCCATTTTCGATGAACTTCGCCAAATGGCGAAATCGAGATACCTATGACTATTTCTACTTTCCGTCACTCCCTCCCAAGTCAGAGTGCGTCAGAGTGCGTCGTATGACCATAACCCAGGTTCGATTTAATCCAAATCATGCTCTGATACCATCTGTAACATCCCAAAAAATCGAGGGTCGAGTAGTAACTCAACTCTCGAGTTTCCAGAACATCACTTATGCAACAAAATGAATGATGATTGAATGTTGTCTGCATTTGAGCTTTGAACATGAGTGAGATTAAGCCAAAACAACATATCATACTCCAGAGACAGTTAAATTGCAAGCGGAAGACTGTGATAGATATATAAATATAAAAACAGTGGTGAATCTCCAGAGTGTGATAATGTTACCAGGCTAATGAATTACAAGTACAATTCAAATTATACAAAATTGTAGTGTCATCTAGTCAACATCCCTGTAATCCCGTCGATCAAGACATGGCTCACGTGAAGCCGTCAGCATAGAATATACGAACAAGCATCATTGTCATCATACAAGTCCGGCTCTGCCTCAAGTGTAGCGTCGCCATCTGCAATCAGACAAAGTCTGGTGGGTGTCCGGAACACCATCCCGTAACGTGGGAGTGAGTAGCTAACTCAGTGGAACAATAAAGCATAGGTTAACGTGTTATCAACTCAGTCAAGCAGTAATGATAAAGCAGTAAAATCAAACACTCCTAACTATTCTTATTAATGCAAGTATGGATGTAGGTATGATGGATGCCCTCACCACACCCTCCCTCGTGCGACACCATGTCACGTTCGCGGCATGCTTTCATCCCTCAGTGCTCCACATCTTCCAGGCACATACAATGCATGATGAGCATGATTACCGAGTTTTTAATTAGTCCATTTCAAACAGCAGGATTGGGAAACTAAGGTACCTCCCTTGTATCATTCCCAAACATGATCCAGTCTAGGGTCGGCAGTCCTAGTTAATCTCAGACGATGGTGTGGTTTCTAGGTCACTGCAAAGGCTGATAGGGCTATTACGCACAAAGGTTACACCACTCCCCCATCACCTCTTTAATGATTCATCACTATATAGAAACAGACCTAGTTCATACTCTATATACCGCGGCAAAGCCCTAAGGCTCACTGCGATTTCAGAGTATGCTTGAGGTCACTACAAAGGGCTGCCAGGGGTGTTACGCACAAAGGTTGCACTGCCTCCCCCATCACCTTATCAATGTAGGCCAACAGCACGAATATAGTGTCCCATACCACCATAATCGGCTCACGAGTCTGGTTGCTCACTGGTCACTACAGGGAGGCACGTGGCCCAGCGTAGGCTGACAGCTCGACCACGGTGTCCCATACCACCATGCCCGGCTCATGAGTCTTAGCAGATCGAGGTACCATGGTTAAAAGGGATTTCACTGGTAAGTTTGGTACCCTAGGTTCAAGCAGAGGTGACTAAACATGATGAACATACATTAGACAAATCAGGTTACTTGACGAGCTCGGCTAGCTCGAGCGCACAACAAGTTGAACGACATGAAGTGCATACGCACGTTGCGTGGCCAACCACTATCGCCAACCGAAGTACGACTCGGGTTCGTCGAACACATCTCACGTGGCAAATGAATCACAGCCACGAATTCAATTCTGGTACCGATTGGCTGGACTATAATCATAGCCCCAAACACGATAACGTGTAGATAGATAAAGAAGTAATGGATCAAGATTTAAATCATACAATCAAAGTATGGTATTTTCCGTTTAGGGCTGCCAGGGCTGTTACACAGAATCGTTGCACCACTCCCCCATCACCCATGACGGATCATACGACGTAAATATGAATTTAAACATATGCATTACATAGATAAAATCATAGAAGCAGTTGAGCATGTTATGAAGCACAACACAAGCATGAGTCTGTACATATTCAATTCCTAATCACACAACTATCCAAGGAATCATACACATAGTTAAAAGAGTTGAGAATCATATCTCAACACCCTTATACATTACAATTTACTAACTACTACTCATTCAAACTTTATAACAAAACACTTAGACTACATACACCAACATACATGACATAGGTTGATCACATAGGTATAAGGCCAAATCCTTTCACTAGGGAGTTAACCCCAATCATAACACGCATACACCCACGACGGATAGTCATGGCAAGCAGGAATCCAAGTTCCATATTCATTCAGTCATTTCCACAACACTTAGGCCACACATTTTAGCATATATGTGTATATTGGCCGTGGTGTGATTTAGGGCAAACCTTTCGTCAAAGGGTGGTATCGCCAACAAACAATCATGAATTCATGACAACTAGTCATGGCGAGCACGAATGAGAATTCTATACTCATTCAGTCATTTTCACAAACACTTAGAATACACTATTACAACATACATGATGTATGTTAGCAAAACATGTATTAGGGTTATCCTTTAGCAAGCGAGTATTTTATCCATGTATAATATATTCATACAGCAAATAATCATGATAAATACATCTCTAAAATTTATTCGTATACGGTATTTTCTAGAATACATAATTTCAACATACATAGTGTATATAAGCAAAACATGTATTAGGGCGAATACTTTCGCCAAAAAGGTAATTTATCCACATATAATATATTTATACAACAAATAATCATGTCATACACATTTCCAAAATTTGTACGTATACGGTACTTTCTTCAAATACCTAGAGTATGTAGAATTCCATATTTTTCATCTTTAATCGAAACGGAAAACAAATAGCACTTTGTACATGTGCAATTGCATGCAGATCATGAATCTATCATTATCTGACATTGAAAGCGTTGAAAACCGTAACCTATACACCTAAAGTCCTCACCTTTTGTCGTAGAATCGTAACGAAGTCGATAGTTTGCCTAAGCTTCCGTATTCGGCAGTTTGGCAACCTATAGAACGAAATAGGTTAGCTATTTCATAACCTACAACCACCCAAGCCCCAAATCAGATTAGGGTTAGGTTTTTTTTCTTACCTAAACGGAGCTGGAATCGCCGGGAAAGCGATTAGAACGAAGCGGTGTAGCTCGTAGCTCGTATAGTGGCAGGGAAGAGTGGCAGGAAGAATCTCCCACTGCTCCCACACTTTCTCTTCTTTTCTCTCTCTCAAATCTCAAATTCGTATGGCTGTGAGAGAGAGGGTTCTAAGGTCCTTATATAGTCTAAAAAACTCACTAAAATAGACTTGGAAACAAGGTATACTGGGTTTTGTCCAAAAGGCATCTATTTCAGCTCAACGGAGGACTTCTGGCGGGCCTCCTTGAGCCAAAGGTCAGACTTAAGCTCACAGACACTGGATCTACGTTCTATTAAGTTTTAGTTTCGGTCGGGATTCCAGATCACACGTGGCGGACCAGTTTCAGTTCAACGGTCAGCGGATCTCGATCGGAGATTCCGAGTACATGTAAATGTGTATAAAATTTCTCTTGATCCGAGGGTGTAATTTGGTCTGATTCTAACGGTCTGGTTACTTAAAACTGATCCGCAAGCGAGAGGTGTCAGATTACGATTCAAGATATTTTATTTTGAATTTATTTCACATTTCTCACACTCTTCACTCCGAGCTCAAGCGAATAGCGCTAAGACACTATCTGGATTTGATTTCCGAGATGGTTGTCAAACCCAGCAAGGCGGTCCTAATTCCTTAAATTCGTATTAATCGGACTTCCGACGTGCGGTCCAGATCTGATACGGAGTTTCAAGATGCTCCCGAGAGCAGCTGGGTAATGAGATTGATCCTAGATTTTAGGGTAACCTAGCGTCAATGATTCTACAAGTTTTGGGTCTTGCGGATCGTATTTAAAGTGATTGGTGCTAATTTCATAGGCACTCTAGTTTAACACTAGCTAAATCTCGCCTAATTTCTAAAGGTTTTAGTCCTGTAAGATTTCTGTCTGAGGTGGTACTTAGTCCTTTGTAGTTTGTATATAAAGTGATCCAAGTTATACTACTTAGCTAGTTTAAGATAGTGTCTAGGGTGAAAGTACTTTGAAAAATTGAAAGATTAAGGTGGTGAATGGTGGAATTTGTGAAGAAAATGGTTTGAAAGGGATTTAAGGCTTTAATTGAGTGTTTGAGAAGTTAAACCTGTGTTAGGATTGACCCATCGCCTAAGGACGTCTAATTCCAGGTTGGGAAAAATCCGGCTGTTACACACTAGGCAGCACACAAGATCACGTGGGCCCCCGTCTGAGGCACAACCATCTCCACAGGCACCTCCTCCTCCTCCGCATCTGGTCAGTCAACGCCCAGATAAATACACCGGTCGAAAGTTGATCCATGAACGAAGATTTGACAGAGGATGCTTGGCACCCTATAATCTGGAACCTCTGTTTACTGAAATCGGGTGGCTGCCCATCCTAGATTTTGAAGGACCTTGCCAACTTGAACAGACACGCAACTTTCTTGTAGCATGTCACTCTCCTATGTCTGATCCTCACTCATTCATGGTCTCTCTGGATGGTGATGATGCGTTTATTACTCCTGCCACATTATCTCACATTCTCAATCTGCAAATGGCTCCAGAAGGCATCCCGAACTTGGATCTTGAACATCCTGACAACCGTTCTGTGGTTACCAAATACCTATGCAATAATAGAGACATTCCCTGGCATCAAGGGAATGCCTTAAAATCTAGGTACATGGAACCTCATTTTCGGATTATGCATGGAATCTTCACTACAAATATGTATCCAAGGAGTACAAATCGATCTGACCTCACGAGTCTTATGATCATGATTGTTTACTCTGTTGCAAAAGGGACGAAGGTCTGCCTTCCAACACTGCTTGTCAATCAGTTGGTAAATGTTATACATACATCCAGGGATCTACACCTACCATATCCCTGGATCATAAGCAGGATATGTCAAGTCATTGATTTTCCTACTACCACTGATCTGGTTCTTCCAATTCATATCTTTAATGTAAAGAACATCCGGAAAATGGATTTGGAATTTCACGAGTACAAGGAGGAAACCGTGGGAGGAATCTAGGCAGAACATGTGGGAGGAGAAGGCGGCGATCCCATGGAATGGACTGCAGTGGCTGAAGATGCCCCTCCTGGACTTGATCCAGCTCCATCCAGTCATCAGCTGGATATGGCAACAGGTTCAAGTTGGATAGAATTGGGGCGATTCAGCAGGATATCCACTTCGTCAAAGAAAGGGTGACTGTCCTGGAAAGGCTGGTACAAGGAGTACAACAGACCGTTCAACAATTGGTCGATCTAATGACCTGTCGTTGGGATGACACAGCTCCATCTCACGCTGCTCCGTAGTACTGATCTCTGAATACTGTCACACATTCTCACTCCTTTAACTCAGCGTATGAACATTAATATCTTTTTGAATGTTCTATACTCCCTTGAGTGTATGTGACAGTTCTCTGACTGGTTAGGCTGAAATATATTTTTTTTGTTGAAGAACGCCCACGGTTGGGTTAAGAATACTGGTTACAATATTTGGGATGATTGTTAAGCTACTGTTGTCTGTAGCAGTATACTTTTTGAAAATATGGATATAACTACCAATCTTGGGTAGTTTATTTTGTTATGGCTGAATATAATTCATACCTTTAAAGTCATCTAGTCCCCCCCCCCCCCCCCCCCTGGTTTATCAAGTCTCTGATTTGGAATGCATGTGATGCCTTTAATGAATATTTTAATTGCTTCACAACTGCTCTATCTTATCCTACATACATTCATGACTTCTGAAATTGATGTCTATTTTTAAATTGTACTACTCATTTATACATCTGTATCTGTTGGTTCTCCTAAGAATTTTAAGCTTCAGTCAATATCACTTGCTATACCTTTGCCAATGACTGACAAAAAGGGGGAGAAATTTTCAAAACACCCTGAGCGAAAAATTGTATATCTAATATGTTGCAGGTGTTAGGGGGAGCAGTTGCATCAAGAAAAGAGAGTTTTGAAGTAAGGGGGAGCAGATACTTCTAGAATGTGTACATGGGTTAGGAAAAATTGTAAATTTGTGTAAATGCATGTGCACACAATTTAGGGTGTGTCTAGAAGTGTTCTAGGGTGTTTTGGGTATTTTGTCACGTAATTGACAAAGGGGGAGATTGAAAGTGCACCTGCTAGTGCCCTGGTTTGTCAAGTTACGTGTGTGGTGAGTCAGACTGGCTGCAAAACTCGATAAGAAGATTATTTCAAGCGTCTGCCTCAACCGGATGTGTGAAAGCTCGCAAAAGGTGAATCATAGCCTCACATCCCGTGTCCCAAAACCCCAGGTGATTAAAACCCTTAAAACAAGATAGACATCTTAGGGTTTTATGGTGAGAAAACTTTTGACAAAACAAGAAAATCTCTAAGTTTTTCTCGCCCTATCGATTCTATCGAAGCACCCTCGATATGATCGACCCGCATTGTCCATGTCCTCGATACCTTAACGATACTATCGATAAGATGACCAAAATGTCTAGCAACTATATATTCATCTGGACGGATTTATTGATATATCGATACACCTATCGATATAATCAATAAAAGCACTAAATATGTCCAGCAACTTCACAATATATCTGAACGAATTATCGATGTATCGATACACATATCGATATCATCGATATTCAAATCTCGAGACCATCAAGAGTGGCTCGATAAGATCGACAGGCTGATTTTCGGTGCCCCTATTTTTTAATGAAAATCTTAAAATTCTTCGATATATCGATGACCGTCCGATATGATCTGAATTCAAACATCGATAAGATCAGAGGTCCATCGATGATATCAACAGTGGGCGCGCATTTCTTACACCAGTAATTTCAGGTTGTTTTTAACTATGATCGAGGGCCCTTCGATTTAATCGACATTCAAATATCGATGATATCGACACCAGATCGATTGCATCAAACAAAGTCATAAACTGTCCAGCAAGTTCAAAGATAAATCAGCTGGATTTATCGATGCCTCGACTCTGATATCGATGTCATCGACATTCAAATTCTAATGACCTCGACAGTTCCCCCGATCATTCATGAAAACCTGAAATATCTCAAAGTCAAGTCTCTCTCGTTTTTCAAGTGTCGATGGATCGAACCTGTCATCGATGGAATCGGAGTTCGAAATCCGATGACATCGACAATAGGTTCGATTCATCGACCAATTGGCAAAGAGTTTCAAAAGCGTATGACATCGAGTCCGAGTCATCGAGCAGACCATCGATGCTACCGAGAGTATACGCTCGATGATATCGAACCTGCCCGATGATATCGAACTCTGTCATAAATGTGACCGTTTTATATCCGTTGGAACTTTTTGCCTATTTATAGAGGACTTGTCTTTTATTGCTGTGAGAGAAAGTAGAGAGAGCTTTTGGGGAATGAACTTTCGCGTTTCAACTTATATCCTATACCTAAATCCCTTTCTCTCAAGGGAGTTCATCCTCCAATCCACCCTCATCATTGATATTCAATAGAGTGGATTGGGGAATGAACTTCCGCGTTCAAGGATCCTCCAGCTACTACCTTAATAGAAAATCATTATGCTGGGATGCCTTGAATGCATAAGATTAGAACTACTCTATCTTCCTAACAGGGAAACCTTTAGAGAGTATGATTCCATCTTCACCTTGACCCAACCTTAAACCTAGTCTTGGTATATCTTTTGTGTTGCGGATCAAGGGAGCAGAAGACTCTTCGTCAACAAGAAGGAGGAGATCTTCGGCGTTGTGCTTAACGGGACTTGTCAACTTATCAGTAAGTATCTAGTGTCCAGGAGGACACTTACGATCATTCCTTTCTAGGATTGGGTCTTAAGTGGTTCTCACCCTTTAAAGTCCTCAAGGAGGACTCCGGCGGGAGTGTACATTGTGGGTGCGTTGTGTAGACCCTTGATCTGTGGAGAGCATAAACATCTGGTTAGGAGTGAACCAGTGAAACTCTAGGGTTAGAGGTGAACCGAGTAGAAACCTCTGGGTGCGTTGTGTGGACCCTTTCTCTGTAGAGAGCATAAACATCTGGTTAGGAGTGAACCAGTGAAACTCCAAGGTTAGAGGTGAACCGAGTAGAAACCTCTGGGTGCGTTGTGTGGACCCTTACTCTATGGAGAGCTTAAACATCTGGTTAGGAGTGAACCAGTGAAACTCCAGGGTTAGAGGTGAACCGAGTAGAAACCTCCGTGTAAAGGTTGAAGGTGAACCTGATTTAAAACCTTAGGTTTGAGGTGAACCCTAGGAAACCTCCTTGGTGAATTTCGGTACACTCAAGGGTTGAGTGCGACAGCCGGGAGTGGAGTAGACAAGTAGTCGAACCACTATATAAATGACTGTGTCTGTGATTGATTTTTGTGCTTGCTCATTTGTATGATTATGCTAACTGCATTCATATCTACTCACACTTCACACACAGTCACATCCATCATAGACTATAACTGCTTCATGCTTATCATTTAAATAGTTCTGTGATTGGATCCTCTACTAAGCTTGGAAGCCAGTAGAGTTACATTGGGTAATCCTAAACATTGCATACCTGTTAGGATTAGAGTGATAGGATTTTTTTTATATAACTCATAAATCTTTAAAAAGTCCTATTCACCCCCCTCTAGGACATATTGACATATTCCAACTTCTACTCAAGCGGTCTTCACCAATATTTTCATTTATTGGTTTGATTTTTTTATACTTACCAACGTTCCAGTAAAGTTGTCTTGCCATAAGCCTTTGGTTTTTGGTGTTAGGTTGTCCTTAGAACTCAGTTTGTATCAACCTCTCAAGACTAGTGTATTTAAGGTTGTTATTTATTTGTGTTATTTATCTTTGTATTCTGCATTTATTTTTTATTTAGCATAGTCCGATTCACCACCCCCCCCCCCCCCTCCCCTCTAGGACTTAGAGCTCGGCCTTTTCAAATTGCGGTAGAACCACTATTACTGAAGTTTGAAGTATGTCCAAATGTCCTAGAGGGGGGTGAATAGGACTTTTGCAAAATTATTTACAAATGAGAACAAACTTTGCCTAACTTTAATCGAAAGAGTAAGGCAAAATAACTTTATGGCTTCCAAGCCAATAGAGGGTCCAAATCGCATAGGCTTATACAAGATTTTCATATAAAGAACAAGCCTATAAGGGATAATGTATATGATAGAGTGTGGGATGTGATCTCTATCTGTACTTATACATTAA
Organism: Magnolia officinalis; assembly: GCA_021015155.1. Lineage (NCBI taxonomy): Eukaryota > Viridiplantae > Streptophyta > Magnoliopsida > Magnoliales > Magnoliaceae > Magnolia > Magnolia officinalis. Next base: position 33,569,984 of record JAJHSJ010000005.1, on the reverse strand, counting down.
CCAAATCATGCAACATAAAAGACATTTAAAAATCATAAGCATAATTTGAATAATGATCAATAAGCATTCCCAAATACAATCATATATACCAGTTCGGCTACTTGCCTACTTCACTCCCGGTGGACGCACTCTCTCCTAGAGTGTATCGGATTTCACTATTCAATGGTTTTAAATCAGGTTAACCATGAACCTTCACAACCTACACAAGGTTAATTGAGGGACCTACACAAGGTTCTCTTAAATGCCTACACAGGGCAACAAATCCTACCCAAGGACACAACTGAAATCCTACACAAGGCAACCCAAGCCTACACAAGGAAACTTGTCCTCTACAAGGACCACATATTCTCCCGTCGAAGGCTTACAAAGAGGTCTTGGCGAGTTTGTCACTCAAACTCTGAATCTCAATCCGACATAAGGAAAGGGCTTCTGTAAGGCCCGTATCTTAGTACCGTACCGTTCTTTCAACTTCTGCGATCCTCCCCTTCGAATTTCGATAATTCGCGACCTGCAAATAGTAAGTCGCATCCCAAAGATCTGAGTCGACTCGACTCGAAACCTATACCCTAGAGACCGCACCGTCGCCGCGGTTCCAACGCCGCGTTTTGCGCACTAATGTGATACCCAGACTAGGAGTAGTAAGCCCGCGTAAATTTTAAGGAAGCACCGTGCGTTGCCAATCCTGAGAGAGGAATCTCTACCCAACCTATCACATCACTAGTCAACAACAACCCATGACTAGCCCATACCTCTCTCATCATCAAGTCAAATTAACCCATACCTATCCCATCCCTTTTCTTACCAACAATGTAAGGCAACCCATACCCCATCCCACCTCATGCCCCCAAAAGTCAACTAAGCCCATACCCTCCATGTCTCCTCTTCTCACAACACCCATTCCTCACTCATTCCATCTCATTTCTCCCTCCATTTCCCTAGTAACAAGAGAGAGAGAGAGAGAGGAAAAAGATTGAGGAGAGAAAAGAGAAGCTAAGAGAAGACCCATCTCCCTACCACCCAATCTCACCATCCAACCATCCACACTTCATCAACCACCATTGATAAGAGAGCCTAGGAGCTAAGGAGCTCAAGGAACCAAGAAGAAGATCCATAGGTGGGTGATCTTAGGTTTAGATCTTGATTTTGATGCATGGGGCAAGTGGGGCCTACCAGTTAATGGTAGAGATTCCATTTTGGACCCAAGGTGTAGCCAATGGCCCACCAAGATACATATGTTTATTCCATGATGAGGCCATTCTCCATGACCCCCCCCCCCCTGATGCTTATTTTGATAGCCAACATGTTAATAGTCATCTAGACCCTTGATCTTGTGGTGGGGATGGTATCTCCACCTTGATTGCATATTGTAGGCCCACATGTGGTGGGACCCATTTGATTGTATGTGTTGTAATGCTTGGAAGGGAGCTCATAGTGGCGGAGCTCCTCCCTCACACACACATTCTCTCTCTCTCTCTCTCTCTCTCTCTCTATCTCTCTCTCTCTCTCTCTCTTCTCTCTCTCTCTCTCTCTCTCTCTCTCTCTCTCTCTCTCTATCTATCTATCTCTCTCTCTCCCTGTTGATCGCCCGCCTCGATGTATGAATTTTATCCAAGCTGTCCATTTAGCGGACCAACCTGTTGTCCAAAATCGGGACCCACCTGGCTGCCACGTCCAGCCGGCCCACCTTGCTGTCCATTTTTGGGCGCCTAGACCAAGGGAAAACACCAATATCAGCTTGATCAGCTGCGGTGGGCCACATGCACATGGACCCACCCTGATGTAAATATTTTATCCTCACTGTTCAGCAGCTAGGATGGTGGGACCCACCATGATGTATTGTATCCACACCGTCCAGTAGCTGGGACGGTAGGACCCACCATGATGTATTTTATCCACACCGTCCAGCACCGTCCAACAGCTGGGACGGTGGGACCCATTTGTGTGTGTTGTATCCTCACCGTCCAGCAGATGGAACTGTGGGACCCACCCTGATGTGTATTTGATCCACACCATCCATTGGCTGGACGCTCGGATAGGGCCAATGGTCAGCATGTGCTAACCGCCCGGTAGGCAAGCCCACCTCCTAACTGCAGAGGGCTAGCGCCCATCATTGAAACCTTTTGGGCCCCACCGTGATGTTTGTCGGAGGCCCAAAAGTCAGCCCACTACCTGGGTGGCCCACATCCAATGGGACCCACCATATATACGTGTTTATTCAGGCCGTCCAACTGGGGAACGCCCAGATAGGGCCAATGGCCAAGTGGTCAGGGACCTCCAGCGACCCACCTGCTGTATGCGAGACCCACCTGATGTATGTCAGGCCCATTGTGATGAGGTCCATTGAGATGTATGTGGCCCAACTGTGATGTATGAGAGGCCCATTATGTGTGTGAGGTCCATTATATGAGAGGCCCATTGTACGTGTGAGGCTCATTATATGTGTGAGACCCACCATGATGTGTGTGTTGTATGCACACTATCTATTCATTTAAACGGACCATGGACTACCTTATGCAAGCCCAGCGTGATGTATGTGGTACACACGTGGATCATCCATCCTTCTAAAGATTTTAAAGGCCGTGGGCACCCGTTATGATTCCGATTCCAATCCCAAATGGACCGCACCTTAGGAAAATGGTGGTTAAATGTCCACCGTTGTAAACTTCCCTAGGGTCCATTTTAAGACCATTTCCACCCTTACCCATTGGGCTAACCCAAACCATTGGGCCCCCATTGATGATGGTGCTCTCCACCATGCCTTGTAGGAATTATCCAAACCTTGGAGCCCACCTTGTGTATGGATCGGGCCCCATAGGAAGGCCTAGTTAATTTCATGATAAGAGAAGGCGAGGAAGTCCACTTGTTGTTTATAATTCACCCTCTCAACTCACCTTGTTGTGTAGCCATAAGAATCACCTCTTGCCGTAAATGGAAGAATATTTGGTATCAAGTTTAGTACATCCATCGTTTAATACATCATCACCCCTTGACGTAGATGAAAGAATATGTGGCATCGAATTTAGTATATCCAACGATTAGAGCATATTTGAATGTTTGGGCTAGATCCGCTGTCCCTCCATGGACCCCACCATGTATTTAGGCCGATTATTTCTTTTATATGATAATTATGCTAGTGTACTTAGTCTGGTGGACACACTGAGCACATGCTTAGTATAACATCATGATACATGCCCATATGCATCATTTGTATGCATGTTATGAGGATTGATTGATCATAGCATTGGGTTAAGATGTTTATGGGACTCCCTGTGAGACGGAGTTGCGCCACATGATCGGGCGGTACACACAGGTTTGATGCATGACTGCATGGTATGACTCATGCATCTCGCATTTTATGTGACATGATCACTTGGCACCCTAACGATATCAGGGTTGTGGCCTTCATAGACACATCGTGGATAGTCAGATTGGATATCAAAAATATTTGGTTCTAGCACTGTGGGCGCTTAGGATGTCCTTGGGTGAAAGTCTCAGAACTCTTATGGTACCAAGAGGTTGCTCCAACGTCAAGACCGAGTGGATACATGAGCGCCCGAGTGTCGAATACCAGTAGGTCACATCTCTCGCTAGGTCGCGATGTAGTAATAATCTCGGTGAGACCGAGGTCGAATCCATAGGGACTAATCTTGTGTGTCTTCTGAGAGCAACTAGAACTAGAACTAGAAGAAGATGTTTATCTAAATCTAAATTGATTGAGAGTAATTGTGAGAAATTTAATGAAAAAACTTTAGAAATTCAAAGGCGAAAAACTAGGGTTTCCAAGGATCCACTTGTAGAGGTTAGGGATATCTATGCCTAATTCAAGTCACACGATTGGAATCAGAGTCCCATCCTATCTAATTGAAAGAAAACTTAGTAAAATCAAATCTGAACTTCCTTTGACCAAGTTCTCAATGGATGAGAGGTGTGAGAACTGGAAGTGATTCCATCACAAAACCATGCCCGTGAGACAAGGCAAACAATAGGATCTACCAATCCTATAACCAATCACAAGAGAATTGGGAAGATTAGGTAGGATTCCATCACCCAACCATGCCCATGAGACGATGGTGAACAATGGAATTTCCTAATTTCACAATCTCAATACATGAAAAGAACATACTCAAAACTATCGCAAATCTATTGTAATTTAAGTCACAACAAACCATTAAAAAATGAAAGTATTCCTTATAATCAAACTAGAATCAAAGATAGTTCAATATAAACATGAATGAAAGCAATAGAAACAACCCATCACGCTACAAGCTTCACCTATTAGCCCTAGATAAGAGGTTTAGCCAACCATAAACATGATTGAACTAGAATCTCTTAAGAAAAGCATAAAAATAACTAAGGAAAGGAAGAAAAACTCTTGGTGACGGCTTCTCCACACTTTTGCTCCACTCCCCAAACCCTAGATGATGCTTAGGGATGCCTTAGGGACCCCTATTTATAGTTTTAGGCCTTAGACTTTCGCACCGAGTGAAAATTTTCAGAAACCATCTCAAATTTACGCAGTACGTGCAAGTTTTGCATAACCCTCGACTGGTCGTGGGCCTTCCTCAACCGGTCATGGGACGTCCTCGACTGGTCGAGCAGGGCGAAAATTCAGTTGTTCTACTCGCTGGAATTCGAGTCGAGGCACCTCGACCGGTCGAGCTTCGACTGGTCGAACGGTGTCCATGACTGGTCATGCGTACCCTGGACTGGTCGAGCATATGCCAGGACTGGTTGAGGATTACGCAATTTCACTTCAAAACTCCGATTTTCTTCATTCTTGACTTGATTTTCTTGGATTTTCAGTGTGTGAACTCTTCATTCTTGGTCTTGGTGATTCTTAAGCATTAAATCCATGCTTTTAACATCCTTTTTAATCCAAGCTCTTAAATTCACCTTACAACACAAACATGATTAAAATAGAACATTAAGCATTATCATGTTCATAAAACCAAGTAATAATTGGGGTCCAATATGCAATATTTGACCCTCAACACAATCCCCAACCAACATTTTGCTAGTCCCAAGCAAAGTATGCTAAAAATGAACCTTAATGTGCAATGTTCAAACCTTTTTCAGAAAACGATCTTTTGTGTAATCAAGAATGAATGAGTAGACTCAAGATGAGATCTTGAGATTTTAAAACCTAGAGTTGAGTCACATAAGCAATCAAATCAATAGGTCATTTATTCATTAGGTCAGAGCATGGTTCGCATATTAAAGTTTTCAAAGTACTTAATGAAAATACCATATTTTCATAATGTTAGCCATGGTCATCACTTCAAGATTGGTTTAAAACAAAAGTAATGATTCCGAACTTATCCCCTTTTCCTTCTTTTTTCAGTTTTTAATTTTATATCGACGGTCATATTTATTCAGCCTTTTGATCTTTTCCTTTTTTTCAGACATTACATCCTTTTCAAAGACTTTTTTCATTCCCCTCAAAGATGTTGTCATTCTTCATTCTTTATGACCTCTTTGTCGATCTCCTATTTTTTTTAACTGGTTCTTTTCTTCTTTTAAGGTGGATAAATTCTCCAGACTCGGTTCACAATATCTTTCAATGATCACCATACTAATAATCAGAAAATCTAATACCATTTACCGAAAACAATTTGAATAACATAATATTCGAACTTACTCTTAATCAATTGAATGTAAGAACCATAAGTGATAAGTTATTTAGTTGCTCCAACTCCAACAATTCAAAATTCGATTTCTATCCTATCATCATACTCAAAATAGTCTTAAATACACAACTTATCGCTTTCCAAACGGATAAACATTAAAAAATTTTATCACGCAAATTTTGCTCGAAACTGAGAAAATACTAATTAGGTTATATAATCTCCCACCCTCAACCTAAAATCTACATTGTCATCAATGTAAAAGAAATAAGCATGATTTGCAAAATAGACAACATAATTGAAAGAGAAGTGATGGAAAGATAGTACCTGATGAAGGAATTTTGAAACTTTTTCCAAAGGATCTTAGCCTGAAGGTGGGTTAGCACAAGAGTTTAATAAGTGAAAAACAAACTATCTTAAAATGGCGGAAGCAAACTATCCTAAGCAGCATAAAGCCGACTATCCTAAAACGGCAAAAAGCAATAAACTTAACTACACATCTGTCAGACTAGGAGATCAATCCTGATAAATAGGATCATTCAAAGGTATGGACATGTCCTCTGAATCAAATTTCTCAATAAATGGCTTTAATTGATGTCCATTTACTTTAAACTCATTGCCATTGTTTGAATTCTGAATCTTGACAGCCCTATGAGGATAAACATTAGTAACAGTGAAAGGGCTGGTCCAACGAGATCGGAGTTTACACGGAAAGAGATGTAACCAAGAATTCTACAAGAGGACTTTCTGACCTAGTGTGAATGATTTTTGAAGAATGTGTTGGTCATGAAACACCTTCATTCTATCCTTGTAAGTTCTTGAGTTCTCGTACATATTATTCCAGATTTCTTCGAGTTCATTCAATTGAAGTTTGCGTAGCGAGCCAGCGTTGTCCAAATTGAAATTCAAATTTTTGATCGCCCAGTAGGCTCTATGTTCTAACTTCACAGGCAAGTGGCAAGCCTTCCCATAGATAAGTCTAAAGAGAGACATTCCAATAGGGGTCTTAAATGCGGTACGGTAAGCCCATAAGGCATCGGTCAATCGGATTGACCAATCCTTACGATCAGGGTTAACCATTTTTTCCAAGATATGTTTAATTTTCCTATTATAAATCTCAGCTTGCCCACTTGTTTGTGGGTAGTATGGAGTGCTCACCTTGTGAGAAATGCCATATTTTTTCATTAGGTTCGCAAATGGCCTATTATAAAAATGTGAGCCCCCATCACTAATGATGGCTAGAGGCATTTCGAACTGGTAAAGGATGTTCTCTTTTAAGAATTTAATGACCGTTTGATGGTCATTGTTCCGGCATGGAATCACTTTGACCCATTTAGTGACATAGTCTTCGACGAGCAAAATATATAAATTTCCAAAAGATTGGGGGAATGGCCTCATAAAATCAATGCCCCTGCAATCAAATGCTTCTATGATGAGAATGGGGTTTAAAGAAATCATATTTCAAAGGGACAATGCTCCCAACTTCTGACAATGCTCACAAGCTTTGCAAAACTCATGAGTGTCCCTGAACATAATGGGCCAGTAAAAGCCACACTGCAAAATCTTGGCCGTGTTATTTTTAGCAAAAAAGTGACCACCACAGGCCTGAAGTCTCCTTAAAATTTGGTCTGGGCAATATTTAAACAAATATGGACCATCCCAGAAAAACTTACAAACCACGGCGAAGATTTTTTTCTTATCTTTCGCAGTCCATTGTGTTGGCATGAAACTTGTGGCAAGATAATTAGCAATATCAGCAAACCAAGGTGAATGGGAGACTTTGAACAATTGTTCATCAGGGAACATGTCATTTATATGTGTCGACTCAAAGGAATCAAAGAGATCAATGCGAGAAAGATGGCCAGCCACTACGTTCTCTACTCCCTTTTTATCTTTTATTTCTAAATCAAATTCTTGGAGTAGGAGGATCCATGTTATCAGGTGGGGCTTAACATCATTCTTAGAAAAAAGATACTTAAGTGCAGTATGATCTGTGTAAATGACGATCTTAGATCCGACCAAGTAGGACCTAAATTTGTCCAAAGCGAACATTACGGCTAAGAGTTACTTTTCCGTAGTAGAGTAGTTCACTTAGGCAGGATTTAGGGTTTTACTTGCATAGTGTATAACATAGGGCTTCTTGTCTTTTCTCTGGCCTAGGACCGCCCCAAGAGCATAGTCAGACGCGTCACAAATAAGTTCAAAAGGAAGGCTCCAATCGGGTGGCTACATAATAACTACTTTATTAAACATACATATCCACTCCATTACATTAGTTAGGTTGTGGTGATTTGGCGTTGTAGTCGTGTGATGAGGGAGTGTTGGCATTCAAGAAATAGGCGTCGAAGTTGCTTGTGAGGGAGTGTTGGATTGTAAGAGTATGCATCATTTCATAACTCCATTTATGCATATTAACAAGAGTACATATGAAATGGGTGTTTATATACTTTTTCATTACCTTTGCCAATAGAGTTGATAACATGTGTAACTTAGAACTAATGGAACCACTAAGTTGATCACTTACTCCCACTCTTAGATGGTGTTTTATAGCACCAAATGGACGATGCTTTTGATGCAAGTGTTACTAAGGCCGATGCATTGGAGGAGGTGTACATGGACCCGAAGGAGTTCTCATACTTTTAGCTTTCTAACGAACTGATGTAGTCGGTGCGCTGCTCGGCTATGAGTGATGGATGTTTTACGTGTTGGACGAACTTTACATTGACACGTTTTATTTAATTTTGGAACTGTATATTGGGGCCCAGCTGTGGATTCGTACTCTAGATGGATGTGCATCATGTTTTTAGTTGATTTATTTACTTCAGATGCCTTTATTATAGAGTATGTTACACTTCTTAGCTTAGTTCTAAGATTGCTTGGATATTAGGTTAAACATATCGAAAGGTCATGCCTCTGCAATGTATAAGTAACACCTGAAATATCAAGGATCGAGTACATACTCAACCCCTAAAATTTGGAGCTTACAGTCGATGGTGTGGAAGATGATGAATCAACTCTCGAACTTGAGAGTCTCCTCAGAAAGTTTAAAACAAAAAGCCATTGTCATCCTAAAAATTTTGAAATCATAAGCCTAAGATCTCCCAAAACTCTTAAGGAAGTGCGCATTGTAAATCCTTGTCTCTAGAAAATGAGCACAAATGATTGAATTTTTGAAGCCATGACTATCCAATCTTACATCCTATGAAGACTTCTCCGGATTCGATCGAAGACTTATCAACAAAGCCTGAAATGAAGCCAGCGAAGACCATTGAATCCATGTGTGTTCTTCAAAACTCTACAACCTGGCATGGTCCTAGACATCCTTTACGTAGGATATCGACGTCAGCGGAAAAGTTAGCTAGAAAATTGTTCAGAGTTGTTTTGTCACACAGTGTATGCGGGCATGCCAGAATTGGTTTTGCAGCTCCAATTCGAACCAGACAACAATAACCCCGAGCTCTAAGATAGGCAGACACAAAATATGCCTAAGATCTGAGGAGATCGGCCGCCTATTCAACCACTCGCTCAATGTGTAAATGGATCAAGCGATAGTCAGAGGGTGGGGTTCATCCTCTGAAGATGGGTTACTCCTTTACCTCCCATATGAAAGGACTTTTCAATATAGATTAGATGAAACAATGAATAAATTCTTACAGTCAGCTACTACAAACTGTTGAAGAACACCTCTCTGATGTAGAAATGAATCTAGCGTATGAGCGTAGGCCCAAAATTACAACTAAAAGTTATCAACTACTTGATTAACGTTACTGATTATACTACGGAATGTAAATGTGCATACTAAAAAGTAAATGGTTACTTTAAGGAATGCATTTTACTTGATAGGAAAAGTAGAGGCTTACACTACGGAATGTAAAGAAACTAATAGTTGAAAGATATCTGAAAAGATAATTGATTTGGTTTGATTGGTTTTGTATTAGATGAATTATTTTGCTATAATCTTCTTATATTTATAGCTCTAATCCAGCCATTCTAGATTCTTTCCACGTTTCGATGGTTATGGTAACCGATCACCATTACTCTACTTCCGAATGCTTCCCATGTCTTGCTCCCTTTCACCACCTGTCGAGCGACCGTGCGAACTCGATCGCTTGGCATATATCATTTAACTGTTAAAGCTCGTCCACTTGTCCTCTCAACCTCTTACTAGCATTCGGCCATAATTGATACGTTATAGCTCCACTTTCCCACACATAACCATATATATCTGCAAGAAATCCTCTGACCAACCCATGCGTATCCGTACAAATCACACGTGAATGCCCCTGATTGATCGAAATAGGGCTCAACCAAAATAGGTACGAACGTTGCACCCTATTCGTTGTCCTTTTGAAGAAAGAGATAGTGACGTTTGATGCTTTATTAATGCTATTATAATAGCTTATATGTTGGGATGATAGTTATTACAAAGATATCCTCAATAAATTCATGCACATATGTGTAGAAATGGGCATGCTTTTTTTACAGAAGAATTGGGATAATTCTCTAGAGTGCCCTTGAAATCAAGATATTTCACATGGTCGTAACATGCAGTTCTAAGTACCTTGTGAACACTTAAACTACTGTATATGTCTTGTATTCGGAAGGAATCAGGCCCGTAAAATTAAACGAGTCCCTTTTTTTAGCCAAAATAGGCTTGGTTTTACAAGATTTATTTAATTTTTATTTATTTATTTATTTAAATTCAGTCTTATGTTGGTTGGGTGTGGCCCACTTGCTTAAGACTGTATCCACACTGTGACGTGTTTCTGAATCTAGGCGCACCTCAACCACGTCAAATCATGGTCATATCAAGATTATGTCTCTCGTTAAAATCAAGGCATGATCCCTCACATTTTAGGAGATAAAAAATAAACCTCTCCATAATCCTTTTTTCTCTTATTCTTTCTGGATGGATGTGTGAAGAAAGTGTGGTAGTATTTGTTATGGACAGATGTCTTAAATTTGTCTTATGGTCTGTCGATGATATCGACAGGGTTTTAGATGATATCGACAGATGTCTTAAATCTGTCTGGTGGTCTGTCGATGATATCGACAGGGTTTTAAATGACAACGACAAATGTCTTAAAACTGTGTGTTGGTCTGTCGATGATATCGACAGGGTCTCGATGCCATTGATAATTCACGGTATTTTTCACCCCTGGTTGCTGGACAGTTTTGGTCCTGTTTCGATATCATCGAAGGACCATCGATGATATCGAAGTTGTCATCGAGAGATCTTCGATGACATCGATAAGTTCCGTAGATGCGATTGCGAAAACGCAGATTTTGCAGATTTTGTTTCCTATTATGAGTCTGCTTCTTTCTAAACTTATATGAAGGGGTGTATGCGGGATTGGGATGTATTCTAAGGCTTTCTAAAAGAGTTCCAAGGATTCCTAAAAGGATTTTAGGGTTTCTAAAGGGTGTAGCAAGGGTGAGATTCGAGGTTGTTTGAATCGGGTAAGTCCTCTCTCTTTGTAATTTCTATGTTCATAGTGGAGATCTGTTGTTTTGTGCGATGGTTTTTTTCCCGCAAGGGTTTTCCACGTTAAATCTGTGTTCTCTTGTGTGTGCTTGGTGTCATTGGATTGCTATCCTAGATCTAGATCTGTGTGATTCCGCAGGCCAAAATCCCCAACAAGTGGTATCAGAGCAATCGTTGGAGCATAGATCTGAATCTGTAGGATTAGTAATAATGGCGAGCACCAGGTATGAGATTGAGAAGTACTCAGGGAAAAATAATTTTGAGTTATGGAAGATCAAGATGATGAGTTCCTTAATCAAGCAAGGCGAAGATGGTGCTCTTGAGGAGCGAAAGTCTACTATGACTGATGATGATTGGAATACTCTTGATAAGAAGGCTTTATCGTCGATCCGTTTATGTCTCACGGATGAGGTTCTCTAGAATGTCATAAGGGAGAAAACTGTGGCTAAGTTATGGGCGAAGTTAGAGGATGTCTACGCGAATCTGAAAATCGCCTACACCTGAAGCGGCAGTGGTATAACTTCAAGATGGCAGAGGGTGGAGATCTGGAGGCTCACATCAGCAACTTTAATAAATTACTTTGCAAATTGCTGGATATGGAGGAAGTGATGAAAGATGAAGAACAAGCATGTATGTTGTTGAATTCTCTTAAAGCGTCGTATGAGTCATTCAAGGACACTATGTGCAGCACGAATAAAACCCTGAGTGTCGACACTGTTATTTCAGCCCTTCAAGGGAAGGTTATGGGAAAGCTAAACGACGACATGGGGACATCTTTTGATACACTATTTACAATGGGTAGGAATTCCAAACAAGGTATGGGTTCTTCAGGTTATAGATCCAAATCCAAGGGCAAGGGCAAAGGAAAGGTAAAGTGCTGAAATTGTGGGAAGGAAGGACATGTGAAGAAGGATTGTGGAAATCTTAAATCAAAGAGAGAAGATTCTGAGGCTTCGTATAGGGAGGCCAATGTTGCCACATCAGATGGATCGAGTGGATGTGATGGTGATGTTTTGTCTGTGTCTATTATCAGGCGGCCATACGATGATCGTAAGGACGAGCGGATGCTAGACACAGGGGCATCTTTTCACATGACTCCTCATCGTAGTTGGTTCGCCAGCTATAGTGAGTGCGATTGTGGACAGGTGTTTATGGGCAATGGCTTTGCCTATAATGTTGTGCCTGTTGGTACGGTGCGCATCAAGATGTTTGATGGGGTGGAGCACACCCTGACTGATGTCAGGCATGTTCCTGATTTGTAGCAGAATCTGATTTCTCTTGGTGTACTTGAGGCAAAAGGATGCAAGTACACGGGTATTGATAGTGTTCTTAAGGTATCTAAGGGGGCACGAGTAATCATGAAAGCGCAACGACTCGGTAACTTGTACAGGTTGATCGGGAGCACATCAAAAGGTGGAGCTGCAGTGGATGTAGCGGATTCCACCTCTGCACGTGTGTGGCATGTTGGGCATGACCACATGAGCAGGCCGGGCAAGAAGACTGAGACGTGCGGACAGGGATACAGAGCAGGTGACCAGCCACCTGTGAGAAGAATCACACGGCATGGTCGCAGGATATCGGTGAGGTACATGGATGACTCTAATATCGCAGGGGATTCATATTCTATTCAGAAGGCTCTAGGTGAGCCTGGTGCTGAGAAGTGAAAGGTGACTATGGGCGATGTGATGGATTCGTTGTACCAGACCGACATATGGGAGAGGGTGGAGCTTCCAGTGGACCAGAGAGCGGTTGGATGCAGGTGGATCTTCAGGAGGATACAACATAGATACAGGGCGAGGTTGGTAGTGAAGGTTTATGCTCAGAGAGAAGTGATCGGCTTCTCAAAGATATTCGTGTCGACGGTATAGCAGGTGTCTATTAGATCCGTGATTGACGCTAGTTGGCCAATGTAATCTTGAGCTGGAAGGATGGATGTTGTGTCTGCACTTCTGTAAGGGAAAGTGAAGAGCAGATCTACATAAAGCAACCAGAGCAGTTCGAAGTTAAAAGGGTTGAGAAAAGACTTTGCAGGAGGTCGTGGTTCGACTTGTCGCCTATGCAGTGATTTGATTCCTTCAGGGTGAGTCAGGAATTGATGACATGTAAATCGTCAATTATGACATGTCTGAAATCAATGTATTGAAGACTCGGTTAAGTGGGACATTCAAGATAAAGGATCAGGGGACTGCGAAGATGGTTCTCAGCGTTGAGACTGAAAGAGGAGTAGGCTTTGGTAATCACAGGAGGAATACCTTGTATGTAGGTATTGATTAAGGATGTGATGGGCCAGGAAAAGCTGGAGAGCGTTCCCTATGCGTCTCTCCTCAAGTTTTCCTCAGGACATGTTCCAAGATAGATGAGGAAAAGTAGGATATCTCATGAGCCTTATTCGAATGCGGTTGGCAGTGTATGTCATGGTCCGGATTAGACTGGTTATTTCATAGGCTATCAATGTTGTAAGCAAGTACCCCGGCAAGCATATTGGGTAGCGATGAGATGGTAAGAAGACTACGTCTTTCTTTTTTGAGAAGACAGGAACAAAGATGGTTGAGCACGTGGATTTTGATCCGGCAAACATACTCACCACGATCGTTCCTGCAGAGAAGTTCAAGTTCTGTGTAACTTTTCTGGGCTTAGCGATGGCGTAAAAGAAAGATGGAGTGTGCAAGAGAAGCTATGATATGGTGTAGAAATAAGATAAAGGGACAAGAAGCTACACGGATGAAGATTGAAGATATGGTGGAGATTGTTATGGACAGATGTCTTAAATTTATCTGGTGGTCTATCGATGATATTGACAGGGTTTTAGATGATATCGACAGATGTCTTAAATCTGTCTGGTGGTCTGTCAATGATATCGACAAGGTTTTAGATGACATCGACAGATGTCTTAAAACTGTCTGTTGGTCTGTCGATGATATCGACAGGGTCTCAATGCCATCGATAATTCACAATAATTTTCACCTTTGGTTGCTGGACAGTTTTGATCCTGTTTCGATATTATCGAAGGACCGTCGATGATATCGAAGCTGTCATCGAGAGACCTTCGATGACATCGATAAGTTCCGCAGATGTGATTGCGGAAACGCAGATTTTGCGGATTTTGTTTCCTATTCTGAGTCTGCTTCTTTCTAAACTTATATAAAGGGGTGTATGCGGGATTGAGATATATTCTAAGGCTTTCTAAAAGAGTTCCAAGGATTCCTAAAAGGATTTTTGGGTTTCTAAAGGGTGTAGCAAGGGTGACATTCGAGGTTGTTTGAATCGGGTAAGTCCTCTCTCTTTATAATTTCTATGTTCATAGTGGAGATCTGTCGCTTTGTGCCGTGGTTTTTCTTTCCCGCAAGAGTTTTCCACGTTAAATCTGTGTTCTCTTGAGTGTGCTTGGTGTCATTGGATTGCTATCCTAGATCTAGATTTGTGTAATTTTGCAGGCCAAAATCCCCAACAGTATTTTGGTGTTGGATTTCACATAATGTGTGATGTGGAGACCATGTGTTGAGTGACTATATCATGGGGATAGTAGGTCGAAAGTGTACAGAGATATTTCAATGAGGGGACGTAAAATATTTAAAAGAGAGTAGAGGGCGACTTAGTCCGCATCTTTTCTAATAAGAAGACAGGTTTTTCATATATTGGATTATTTTTACACAGGCACCCCGCATACATCCACGCACGCCATAGTGGGATTTCACCACTTATGGTATCAAACCCAAGGCCTCATATTGAAACTCCTCAGAGTCTACCACTGAGGTAAGGACTCGATGTGCTTGGTAACCGTGCCTGAGACGCAAGTGGTTGCAGCCATCCTAAGAGCTACCACTTGGCCCTAGTTTCCAATGAAGAAACTTTGATGGTCAATAATGCGTCCTTATAGTTGGTGAACTTTACCACCTTCCAAAAGCAGGGCCCCACTTGATTCCACAGTGATAGAGTACACCAGAAATGAGCGCACAATATTCCAATCACGATGGGGCACAAATCTCTTTTCATGGCCTCACATGTCAACTCGACGTGGCGAAACAAGAGCCATTGGCCAGGTGGGGCCCACCGTGCTTTCCTCTTCTAAAAGTTTGACCAGTCCAATCATATGATGGGACCTACGTGTGTGTTGAAGGTGGAAACGGATTGGCTACTCCCCCTGCCACTAGCCCTGTGGCTGATGGTCGGTGCTCTGTGGATCCCACCATGATGTATGTGTTTCATCCATTCCGTTCATCAATTTTTACAGATCAATTTATAGATTGACCGCAAAAATGAGAGGGATATAAATCTCAGATGGACCACACCACAGGAAAACAATAGTGATTAAATATCCACTATTAAAATCCTCATAAGGCTCTTATTTGACATCCAATATATTGATTAGGTCAAATAGGCCGAGATGATGGGAAAAACAAAGATCAGCTTGATCCAAAACTTTTATGGCCCAAAGGTTTTTCCTGGACGACGCTTATTCAACACTTTTTCCTGTAAACGTGGTCCACTTGAGATTGGGATATACCTCATTTTGGTCTCATGCCGTGAAATGATCTGGAAAAATAAATGGACTGCATGGATGAAACACATACATCATAGAGGGCCCACAGAGCACCGACCACAGCCATTGGTTGGTGGCAGGTGGAGTAGCCAATCCGTTTCCGTTGAACGTGGAGCGCTGCTTACCGTTCATTTTTCTCGTATAAATGTAGCCTACAGAACGGTTGGGCCACCCGAGTTGCGATCGGCCGTCTTACTAATGTCCAGAATTTCATACATGTGGGCTACGTTGGTACGTGCACCCACGAGAAAGTGTGCGAGTAGCGATGACGCTCTTAGTATTCAGGGAAGGGAGGGGCTCTATTGTCATTTCAAGACGGGCAAGACGGGCAGGGCGAGAAGAGGAAGTAATTTTGGACAAATATAGGGATCGTTCCGTAATGTTCTAACATCTAAAATTTTTCTAGTTGCACCTGTCTGTAATGAAGGACGTAAAACGTCACGCTTTGGCAGATAGAAAAAGTAAGGGTGACGTCATTGGGCATGTATTCGTGGGCCCCTGTGTCTGGCATTATTCCTAGGTTCCTCTTGACGTGGATACATCCTGCCCGTCCACGTCGCCATCCGTAGGATTCGATGATCGCCAGCATGGACTCTCAGCTCTTATCCTTTCGTGTGTGGCTCCGCTAGAGTCCAAAACTGACCATCACAAGATATTCATATGCCTAAAATACCCCTGTATGGTGATGAATATACTTAAATTGCCAGCTAAGCAGGTCAAAAAATAATGTTTATTATTCTTATTATAAAATAAATAAATTAATCTGCACAAATTACTTTTGACGGATTAAAACCCTAAAAATCACCGTACCAGAATTGATTTGACCACGTCAAAATCCAGTAATTCTTTGACTTGGGAAACCCGGACCGACTCGTGTCTATTCCTTGCAAACCAGGACCAGGGAATGTTCACTAGGCCAAGTTCCGATGATTCTGAGTCGAGTCAGCTGGTTTGCAAACTATGAAATATGGCCAGGCATAGTAGAACTCCTTTCAAACTTCTGAGAAGTAGGGTTGTACGAAGAACCGAGCTAGCTTGGTTAGCTCGCTCGATTCAACTCGAAAAAGCTGGATTTGGCTCGGTTCAATGCTAGGTTCAAGCTGAGTTGAGCTGATTTTTTTAGCTCGAAAATGAATTCAAGGTGAGTTCGAGTAGGCCCCATCTCGACTCGACTCGGATCAAACTAGTTTGGTGACTCGTTTACTTTGTCATTGATGTTGCTCACCAACTATTTGATAAAATGACTCAACGAAATGTGTCTGGTGGCAAGGAAGGTATGTAAATTAAATAAATATCATTTTTCTCTTTGTTTTTCTTGATTTTTATGTTGCTTAGAAGGTGTTTGATAAAATACCTGTAAAACCATTGTCTCTGTTTGTAAAACAGTGAGAATTTGAAGTTACAATTCAGGTGTTTGTGGAAATGCCTCAATGACGAACTCGGCTCGATCTTGGCTTGAACTCGGCCTGAGTTGACCCGAGCTGCTGACCGAAACGAGCCGAGCTGGCTAGTTAGGTTCAAGGACCGAGCCGAGCCGAGTTTGAGCTAAGGTCAGCCAATGGCTGAGCCGAGTCGAGCTGAGGCCAGCTCAACTCAGTTCGACTCGACAACTCGACTCAGTTCGACTCGATGTACACCCCTACTGAGAAGTATTCAGGCTCTCAAGTGTACCGTCTTACTCACTAAATTGTAGCTTCTCTATGGCATCCTCGTCATGAAAAATGTGTGAGGTACTATGAAGATCATCCAAGAGAGTAATTAGAATGGTCCACTTAATGTCAAAATCAATGGATATTCAATGGTTTAAATGTAAGGTTTCTATTAGATGGGCCTCACATGATTAATTAGTTTAGATCTGACCGTTGAGTTATTTAGACGAAGCATAACAGTGAGCCTCATATTAATTGTTATTGGTTTGGATACATGAGGGATTGTACGCATGGATGGTACTACGTATTTACGGTGTTTTAGAGAGGTACAGACGAGTAATAATTGCAATGGGGTGAATAACTCAACTTTCATTTTTATAAATAAAATCTTGACCCCTCACATATATACAAACAATCTTTTATACCATTTCAGGTTTCTAGAGCGACATAGAGTGCAGAAGATCAAGTTTCATCATGGTTGTTAATATCAGATATGGTTTCCTGTTCAGATATATATGTGATTTATATTAAATATGAAATTTGAAATTATCACAATGGGAATCCTTGACTTAATGTATTGAACTAAATTTTCAACTTCAAAATCTAATAGTAACTTGCTGCATAGGTAATTAATCAAGAAATTAATTTAATTGTGCAACAAAGATTGGACGATTCAAATTATTTAATTGTGCAACACAAATTGCACAATTTAAATGTTCTACATACATTCCACATGAGCGGGAAAGATGAGGTTGTGTGTGATTTTTCTTTTCGTTTCACTAGATTATTAAGCTTTGGTTAATGGGGCAGATATTCTAGCAACATAGGGTGTGGCACTTGATATGCAGGCATTGGAAAATTGTACACACGGTGTACATTAGTTTAAACTAAATTTGCTAAAATATGGAACCCGCTGGTGCTAAGTTGTACTCCCAAAATCAGATTGGTCGAATAGTCCTATCCTATTCTTCATGGACAATTGAATTTGGACAACTGGATATTATTTATTTTTAAGTATCAAATAAATGTCCACCAATCCAATAATTAGATAATTAAGCTTATTTTTTTTATTCATGATACACCTAAATTGGCAGATAACTTGGATAGGCTAGTTTGAATTACTTATATGCCATGTACGTAATTTCCAAGTAATTTATAAAGGCTTGACATGGCGTGTTAACTAAGTGTAGACACCCAATCCTAAGCTGATAAGCTAATTAAGTTTGAACTAATGGATGGACAACCGACCCTAATTCCAAACCATAATCCTAAAAGCCTAAATCCTAAGAACCCCAGTCCTAAACCCTAAACTCACCCCAGCCAGCCTAACCCTAAACCCTAGGAACCTAAAACCCAGTTGGTATCAGAGCATGAGAATGATATTAACTGGGCCTCTGAGGGCATAGACCATTATAAGCCTTACACAACTATAATACAATCAATATTCGATACTTATACTTAAAGTTATTTCTCCAAAATAGTTAAGAAATCAAGGAATTAAAAAACCCATACTTAGGTTTCCCATTAAACTTGTTAGATTGGAATTTAGAGACTATGAATCTACGTACCTCTCCCCCCCCCCCCCCCCCCCCCCCCCCCCCCCCCCCCCCAAAAAAAAAAAAAAAAAACTTACCCTGGATTAAAAACTTGCTTTGAAGGAATTTATAAACCAAAAAATTAACTTCCCCAAATTAGAATTGGAGATTTTTTTCCAAAAATTTTGACTATTTCAACGAATGTCTAACATGTTGTGAAATCTCTACTTGTAGAAAAAAGACACATCAGAAAATTTTAAAATTTTTTCAATCGATCAGTTATGTCTCCATCAACCTTTCTCTAAAATTCATCTCGATTGGGTTTGTACAAAATTCCATAAAAATCTGATAGTTTCAAAGATCAGTAGAAATTGCTACGGGACAACAAGCTTTTATACACCTCACAAGGGTGAAGCAACCCCAAACCATGAAATATTATCTCATAAAATTATTTTTTTTTGTAACTTCAAGAATAAGTCAAGGGCTTAAGATCCAAATTTCAAAGAAATTGGACATATGGATCAAAAATTAAAATTCTGAGAGTAATAGGCTGGCAATATAAAACAATTTTGGGAATTTAAAACCTTTCATATAAAGGATGACACCAAAACTTAAGTTCAACGGGGAATGGATAATTGGCCTATTCTTTATGAAACCTACGATACTTTTATGACGAAAATAAAAAAATCTATTTTATTCCCCAAGAGTTTAAAATGATTGGGACCATGAATTTACGAACTATGTTCAAGCAGGTCATAGGCAGTTTAATCCGAATACCAAAGCTCGAGTCGAGATTTTTATTTAAGGGAGGTATATTGTAGCATACTGATTCCATATAGCCAATTATACTTACACATAGACATATATATCTAACTCATGAGGAATATAGTGAAATATTAAACATAATAAATCAATGTAAATGGAACAAGTAAATAAATTTCAGGGACGAAATTTTATTTAAGGGGGGTAGATTATAACACTCCGAACTTTTCAATACCCAAGTATTGAAAGTTCTCGAGTGTTACCATAAAAATTTAACTTATTATGTACATGTGTTCGATACCAATATAGTTATCCTAGCGTTACATCTAATCTCCAACACGAATCTGACCGTTGGGAATAATATCCATTCATAGATCAAGCAATCTAATCATTGATTTTAAGATAGATCATCATATACCTAAATATTCTTATTTTTAAATCATAACCAACCGCTCAATCAAATATGCACCACTAGATAGAGACATCTAACCGTCCACTTTAATTTTGGACCACCCGATCATAGTACACTGGCTACTTGATCTCTACATCCGCTCGTATACACATCAAATTGAGATTCTTATCCGTTCATCTTGTTCATCACCTATTAATATGCTTAACCGAACATCAAAACTATAATCTAAGTAACATACACATGTGAATAAGACACTCGAATATAACGATACACATGTTTTATCTCCGAATCACTCCAAAAACTCACCTTGTGCTCATCCATTTACAAAACTGATAGTACAATCACCTAGATACATGACTAGAATACCAACCATCAAGTCTTTCTATTCTCAACATGTCACCTGACCATCCATTATGTTGGTTGATATATATACATTATCTTAATTAATTTAGTGAATAATTCTTTATTAATAATGATTTAGATATAAGTTCTTTTGTAAGAATTACTTAGAAATGTGCCTATAACCATGTAAAACTATTAGATTTCTGAAAACTCTCATATCAACAAAAATGTCATTAACCTAGACCCCTAAATTCTAGATCACATGGTTCCCACAATCCGTTTGATGTGAAATTTGATATCATGCTTATGTATCATAAATTAACCATACATGTCAAATTTCAGCCTTTAGATCGTTGTAAAAGTAACCCAATTGATAAATCAGCCCCTTAATTATTGATTTTGGTGTCCATCGAGTGAAGAAACCTTGTGGGTAATCGTAGTAGGATATTTTCCTTTATATGAACGACTTGGATTGCCCATAATATGGACCCAATGTGAAATACGAAGACCCCACTTTGGTAGGCTTTTCCTAATGCGCGAAGTTATCCTTTGAAGGCCTACCAACTCGTTATAAATATGAATCTTCCAATTTAAGCACTTCCTCTGTCCATAGCAACTCAAATTTAGACCACACTTTGGTCTCATATGACTAGGAGTTTATACAAAATTTATACCTTGATCTATGATCCTGCACCATTGAACGCTGAAGTCAGTTCCTTCCTTTTGATGTAAAAGGTGATATTTTAGATCTAGGCCTTTTCCACCATCGATCAACCACCAAATTTTATCCAATCGTTTGCCTATCCTGACTACACATTTTTCTCAAAATTGGGCCATGATCATTAAGTGTGGATCGTTAATTAAGATCAAGTTCATTTTGGCACCCGTTAGGAGAATTTTCAAGATGGGCCAATCTAAATTTTGGATCATTAAGAAAATCATATAAATCGACCCTATTCGACGACCTTGACATAATGGATGAATTAAATTTAAAGAAAGATCGTCAAAAAAGGGAAATTTGGATAAACCCAATCCAAGTAAGATGTAAAACATGCCCCTCTCACACGCCCACTCCCTTTTTAAAAGGGAGCGTGCGTTCTCCTATTCACTCACACGCCCACCTCTCAAATATCCAAGGAGAGATAGAGAGAGAAAGAGAAAGAGAAAGACAGAGAAGCCTAGACGTCCGTCATCCGCTTCCTTCTCCAAACATCTGCTATCTCCCTCTTGCTCTAGCGATGTCGTGATTCATATAGAAACTTTTCTATATGAATATCTACATAGTGTTTACATCTAAGGCTATGGTGAGGGATTCCTTCGAGCTTACATCAATTTGAGTTGGTTCATTCATTTTGCTCCTTTACATGCTTTTAGGTTACTATAAATCCTCCCTGCAAATATTTAATTCATTACCATCAATTATTTATCATTTGGGAATGATGGTTGAGGTATTGATGTTAATTATGCATGATTTTTATAAATTTATGTGAGGGATTCCTTTAAGCTTACCTTGATTTAAGTTGATATGATTTATCTTGCCTTTTACATGCCTTACTTTCATGCTATTATAATTTTCTCCCTGCAATTGTTTATTTACCATCAACAATTATTTGTCCTTTGAGAATTATGGTATGATGTTAATTACGAGTGATCTTTATTATTTTTGGGGCGATGGATACAAGCATTGCTCTTGCCTTTACCAATTTTGTTAAGTTAGCCCTTGCTACTCTTCTCTTTATTGAGTTGGCCATTGCCACTCTCTTCTTTGTTGAGTTGGCCATTGGCACTCCCCTCTTTGTTGAGTTATTCATTGCTGCTCTCTTCATTTTGCTAGCCTTGTGCTATCTAGCTACCTTTATGTCTTGGGCATGTGTCTTGAAATTCCAAAGCTCTAATGATTCAATTTACTTCCTCTTTGGTATAGGGATTCGGCTACTTGCCTACTCCACTCCCGGTGAATACACTCAACTCATGAGTGTACCGATTTCACTATTTGAGGTTTTAAATCAAGTTAACCTCTAACTTTTATAGCCCTACAAAAGTGCTTAAGATTTAGGCCCTGCACAAGAACCTGGTAGGTACATTCTCATTGGAGGCTCACGCAAGAAACTTTAGTTGGTTTTCCTTATACTAACCAAAAATTCCAGTCATACATAAGACCCTACATTTACTCCCGCCGGAGGCTCTAATAGAGACTGACATGCAAACACTCGTGCCGGGTGACCTACACAAGGATTTTCTTTAAGCCCTACACAAAAGCTAATGTCCTACACACGAAATTAGGTCGAGTTTGGATCACAAAATCTTACCCTCAATCCTACATAAGGAAATAGAGTAGATAGACTCCTAAAATTGACAACTTACTTATCGAATTAAGCCCCTTTCGTAGAGTCTTCTTGGGTTGCTTGATCATCACTATCTCGTGCTTTAATCAGCTCCTCGATACACCCCTGATCATGATGTTATTGCTTTGTCAATGTTTAAGCTCCAAGATCAAACACCTTACATATGATGCTCCTTTGAGGTGAACAAGGTTGATGAGAGGTTGGTTGAATCTCCTATAACTAATGAAAAGTTGTATTTCCTAGGGAATTCACCTAGATGGGTCTTTTAGAACATTAAGACAATGTATGCCAAGATATCTTAAGTATAATCTCTAGAAAATGGAGGAGTTCAAGCACATCTTCAAGGTGGAGTTTAGAATTCTCATAATAGTGTTAATCTTAAGGAAGATTGCTTAGAATTAAATGGTATAGAGGCTTGGGATGAGGGATATGAACATGGATTCACCTAAACTTCTATTGTACCAAAAACTCATCCAAAAGCCCAAGAACCAAATGCCCTTAATAAAAAGTTAGAGTTCCAATAATACAAAAAAAAAAAAATGGCAGAAAACGACTTTGTCGATTCCATTGAAGAAGGCTTCGATGTCGTCAAAGCCCCTTTGATGCCATCAAAGGCTACTTCGATGCCATCGAGAAATCAAATAATGTTACTGGACATATTTGACTTACTTGTTCGATGCCATTGACAGTCCTTCGATGCCATCTAACTTGACCTTCTATGCAATTGAAGGTGGCCTCGATGCCATCGAGAAAATCAAAATTTAAACATGATTTCTTGTTGGACAATTTTAACTTCTCAATCGATGCCATCAAGGGGGCCTTCGATGCCATTGAACTTACCTTCGATGCCATCGAAGGTGGCCTCGATGCCATTGAGAAAATCAGAACAAATATGATTTAGTTGCTAAACAGTTCTGATTCTCGATTGATGCCTTCGATGGCAGCTCAGTGCCATCGAACAACCATCGAAAACTATTATTTTGGGCTATGGTTTTCACAGCAGCTTCGTAATTCTTCTAGCCTTATTTATTATGATCCACTTGTGTTCCTAAGGCTAAGGGATGATCAATTAGATATTCCTATTAAGCCTAGATCATCTAGAGGTCTAACGTTGTTTTGGGTCAAGGGTTAGGCTCACCAAGGCACATCTTTTACTTGTTCTTAGCTCCTTGATGCTTTATCTTCACTTGTGTCTTCGGTCTTCACTTTCTAAGGGCTTAACCGACTACATGACATAAGGACTCACATGATTGACAAATAGGGTATTAAAATCAGTGCACTAACAATCTCTCCCTTTGTCAATTACGTGACAAAAACCTAACCTAAGACCATGTCATGGCCCATACCAATGATATCCCAAAACAACTGAAAATATTACATGTTAAATATAAATAATTTATAACTCGATACACTAAGACATGTAACAAGCAATACTCCACCATAATTGCTTCCCCAATCAAACATACAATAACACAAACAAACCCTGCAAAATAAAATTTATTATTTTGGTGGGACTTGATCTTTCTTCCTATTCTTGTCAATATTTGAAAAAGAGTTAGTTCCAATAAATATACTAATAGAAGCAAGGCATGAAACTACTCTTTAATTCATAAATTTATCAATTACAAGGCCATACTAACAAGGGTTAAGGGATGCATATAATCATTATAAATATGGAGTATGCTAAATATGATCATTTAAAAGATATATCATTAACAATGAGAATGACCAATGATAATCTAGGCTAACAAACATGTGATATAAAAAATTTAATAACTGTAAATCTTAAACTATCAATACAAGTGAGGTTAAAATCCTCAAGTTTAACAATTAAGCACAATATGAGGCTGAAATCCTTTAATTTTACAATTACGCTCATAAGTGAGGCTTGATCCTTTGATTTAGCATTTAGCCCAAAGGGACATTCTAAGGTCACCTTCTTAAGGCGTTATGTCACCTTCTTAAGGTGTTATGGTCACCCAAATTTTCAGGGAGGGATACTGTGGTGTAGGTCGTTAAGATATGCAGGTGACTAAGGTCTTCAATACTAGAGAAGTCATCTGAAGTGGATTCAGACTCCTCCGTATCACCCCATGTTGTCGTCATTGTCTTGCCTTTATATCTCGTTTTGCTAGGAAAGTTGCGGGCAAGATGTTCATAACCCTCACAGTTGTAACACCGGACCGGTTGATGTGGTTTAATAGATTTACCTTTATGTTTCTCAACCACGTTGTCCTTCTTGTCACAACTCTTCCCTCTAGTAAACTTGAAGAATTTCTTAAGATTTTTAGATAATTCCTCCTCCTCCTCATCATCATTATCACTTTCAAATTATTTTATTTTATTTTTTTATGTTTATGTGAATGCCTATGGGATGTTTTGAGGCAGCTAATTTCTTTGCTTTAGAGTGGGTCTTAAAGTGTAGTTTAAATGTTTATAGGGAACCTAAGAGTTCTTCTATTTTCATTTCATCTATATTCATACACTCTTCTATAGAAGTTACCTTGGGAGAGAACTTATCCGGTAGGGATCTAAGAATTTTCCTACACTTACGTCCTTATGGTATTCTTTCTCCTAAGCTCCACATGGAGTTACAAATATCATTTAAGTTAAAGTAAAACTCCATGAAGGTATCAGACTCTTCTATTTTAATATTTTTGAAATGGGTCATTAAGAGTTGAAGCTTCGAACTCTTTACTGTGCTAGTTCCCTCGTGAGCGATTTTCAATAAGTCCCATGCTTCCTTCTCAGTTTCATTACAAATGCGTTTAAATTCATTAGGGAAAACTGCACAGTAAATAGCATAGAAAGCTTTGACATAATAGGTATACCACTATATCTCATCGATTCTCCATTTGGATTTATCTCTAGGAGCGCTAATGGTTCTATCACCAATCTTGACTTGTTCAATTGGTATTGTCCATCCTTGTTCGACGATAGCCCAAATCATAGGGTCAAAGGTTCTTAGAAAAACCCTAATCATAGTCTTCCAATAGGCGTATTTAGACTCATCAAAATATGACAGTCGAGTGACGACACATCCGTAAGTGACTATATGTTTAGCACACATAAGGTTGTCAAATTTTGTGAGACAAAGTGATACCGATCAAATCACAAGTACACTTAGATCGCAACTACTCTACATGTGTGAAGATCAGCTAAAGATCGGCTTATCATCTCCAGAAGACGTCGCTCAATTTCAAGACTAGATGATCTCTGTATTTTCTAACCAATAGGTGATATAACCCTAGAAAGACCGTAGGTTGGTGCTTCAAAAAATCATGTATTTTGGGTTATTTTTGTTGTATGTGTTCTGGAGTTCGACCGACCTAACTTCTGGTTCAGTCAGCCTAACTTCCTTGGCAAACGTAACTTCGGGTTTGGGCTAAAAGTCAAAATTGACTAAAAATTTGGCCAGCCTAACTTGAAATTTAGCCAGCTCGAGTGAAATTCGGGTCAAATTCCAGCAATGCAAAATTTTGAATTTCGTGAGAATTCGGTCAGCTGAATGGGTAATACGACCAGCCGAATTTCACTTTAAGCTAGCCAAATTTTAGATAAATCTTATCCCGTGTAATCCGATAGCCATTAGAACGAATTCTGTGGAATCCGGCCCAGATGAACCTATTCTTAGGCTAACCGAATTTCTAAACCCTTTGCCTATAAATAGAGACATTCTCTCATTCAAAATCACAACAAAAAATTACTCTAAACCTTCTGCAAGTGAGAGAGAAGCTCAAGTGTTCGTCAAGTTAATTGTGTAGTATTTATATATTTGTTTTATGTTTATTCAATTCCCTTTCTCAAGTTAATCTCAATCATATTCTTTAGAGTAGTCTATACTCCACTTGAGAATTAAGAGAATTGAATATGTAGCAGTAGTGTTTTTCATTTTCTGAAATATTTTAGAACCATATACTCTTCCTTATTGAGTGAATACTGCCTCCTCTACATTCAAGAAAGAAGATCTTCTGATACAAGCATCAACTTCTTCTTTGAATCTATATTCGAAGATAAGTACTTTATTATTTTATTTTATTTATGTTTTTCTAAGATATCCTATAAAAATCTCAGTGGGTAGATTTGTGATAGCCAGTGAAAATCACAAAGTGGGTTTTTTTTTGTATAAGCCCGTGAAAATCACAAAAGGAGTTTTATTGTGGTGTGCCTATGAAAATCACAAGGAATTGTATAAGATTGTTAAGGTGAACTTGTGAAAACCTTGAATTAGTAAAAGCCAAAATTATAAGGGTAGTAATTTTGGGAGTGGAGTAGGTGTAGTTTTTAAAGCATCGAACTACTATAACCCCTTGTGCCTTATGCTGAATGCTTATTTATTTTTTGTGATGAATGTTATTTATTTCATTTCTTATTGTGAATGTTGTATTTATTTTTTCTTTTCTTGCTAATTTGAGAGATTAATTTTAAAGACATTCGTAAAATAAGATTGTCATGTCTAATAATTTAGGTGAAGGTTGTCCTACGGATTATTTAGAATCAAGTTTTCAATACTTGGGCGATTGAGATTTGATATTCTTTATATTCCACTTTTATTTCTATAATTTGGCATTGTCCTATTCACCCCCGCTCTAGGACATCGATAACTCGTCTTTTCAACATCCCTCTTGGTTAGACGACACTCTTAAGCTCCTTGGTTCAACTTAAACTAAGCAAGACAATGTAACTCTAAGGCATCCAAGCCAATAGAGGGTCTAATCACATAGACTACACATGATATGACATTAAGAAAATAGTCTATAAAAATATAGTGTACATGTGTGTGTGGGACGTGGTAACAAACAATAGCTAGCATTCATCTAATCATGCATGCATACAATTAAACAATCAACATATAGGCAAAATTAAACAAATACGCTAATAACATTCCCAAACACAATCATGTATAGTGGGTCGACTTCTTTCCTACTCCACTCTCACGGAACACACTCAATCCATGAGTGTACCAGATTTCACTATTGGAGGTTTTAAATCAGGTTAACTTCTAACCTTTACAGCCCTACACAAGGACTCTAAAATTTAGGCACAACATTAGAGACAAGGTCCTACACAAGAACCTGAATTTAGGCCCTACACAAGAGCCTAGGTCCTACACAAGAACCTGATATGGACACTCCCTTTAGAGGCTCCCGCAAGAGACTTTAGTTGGTTTTCCTTAGATTAACCAACAACCTCAATCCTACACAAGGCCCTACATTTACTCTCACCGAAGGCTCCCACGAAATTGACACGCAAACACTCATGTCGGGTGACCTACACAAGGATTTGTTTTAGGCCTTATACAAGAGCCAACGACCTACACAAGAACCTAGGTCGAGTTTGGATTAAAAATAAAAACTCTCACAATCAATCCTACATAAGTAAAGAGAGTATATGGACTCCTAAAATTGACAACTTACTTGTCAGATTGAGCCTCTTTTGTAGTGCCTTCTTAGGTTGCTTGATCATCACTACCCCGTGCTTTAATCATCTCCCCGATGCACCCCTGATCATGATGTTATTGCTTTTCAAAAGCCTCAGCTTCAAGATTAAACACCTTGCATATGATGCTCATTTGAGGTGACCAATGTGATGGGAGGTTGGTTGAATCTCTTACAATTAATGGAAAGTTGTGTTACCTAGGGGATTCACCTAGATTGGTCTTCTAGAAGATTTAGACAATGGTATGCCAAGATAGCTTAAGTTCACTCTCAAGAAAATGGAAGAGTTCAACCACATCTTCAAGGTGGAGGTTGAAATTCTCTTAAGAGTGTTAATCTCAAGGAAGATTACTTAAAACTCAATGGTATAGAGTCTTGGGATGAGGAATATGAACATGGATTCACATAAGCTTCTATTGCACTAAAAACCCATCTAAAATCACAAGAATCGAATGCCCTTTATAAAAATTTAGAGTTCAACAGTAAAAAAAGGGGGGGGGGAGGCTCTATCAATGCCATTGAACATCGAAGCCCCTTCAATACCATTGAAGGTCACTTCGATGCCTTTGAGAAAATCAGATAATGTTGCTGGACATATCTGACTTACTTGTTCGATGCCATTGACGGCCTTCAATTCCATCGAACTTGAACTTCGATGCTATTGAAGATGGCCTTGATGCCATCGCGAAAATCAAATTTTAAAATGATTTCTTGCTGGACAATTCTGACTTCTCAATTAACATCATCGAGGGGTCCTTCGATAACATCAAACTTAACTTCGATACCATCGAGGGGGCCTTTGATGCCATTGAGAAACTCATAACAAGTATGATTTAGTTGCTAGACAGTTTCTGTCATGCCCCAAACTCAGAAACCGGGTTCACGAAATTCCCGATCGCCGAATCCGGCGTTGACAACCTCCTCAGAATCCCATTCTCGACTCCCAACACCCATTTACCTGGTTCCGATCCTGGGATCCTACAAGGAGGATTTTCAATAACGTATAACAAAAGGCATAACTCACAAACAACAACCAAAAACTCCATCACATTTCCACTATGATAAAAAACTTATAAGTACAGTGCGTATAAAGGGAAATATAATGATGAAGACAAAAGCTCCAAGATGATCTACTGCGCGCTCCTGCCTCAGCGCTGCTGTGATCCAACGTCACCTACACGCAACGGTCATGCATAAGCTTATGGAAAGCTTAGGGGGTGGTAAAAGTGTGTGCACAATGTAATAATACAATTATGCAATATCAGAGCAATGTGGAATATGCTGATGAATCCATGAATGATCTCGGCCATACCAAGACCATGCGATATGAGATGTAACTCAAGCCAACCAATCCTCATCTGAGTCCACATACCAATACAGCTCAACTCTGGAATATCACCGGGGTCTAGTGCACTCCAAACCAAATTGCCGCCCCATCGCGCGCAACAAGGTGAGTGGAAGAGACATCACTATCCGCTTGCCAATATCGGGCTCGAAACCCATTCCTCGAGCTGGTCAGACTCAGCCTAGCTTTGCCCCCTCCTCTCGGGCGGGTAAGGCCGCACCCCCTTCCAACAGACCACGACAAAGTGGAAAGCGCGTCCTCCTGGTATTCGGCACTCGGCGCTCATGCATCCACTCGGTCTATACGTTGTAGCAACCTCCTAGTACCATAAGGGTCTAGGGAATTTTAACCAGAGATATCTAAAGTACCCCATGTAGAATAAGATTTTGAGTGTTAAATCCTACCAACTACGATATGCCTGTGGAGGCTAAGGCCCTGATGTCGCTAGGGTGTACTGTATACATGTCACACAATGCAGGATGCATGAATCACGTAATCCAGTTATACAACAATCATGCGCGTACCACGCGCTCATGTGGGCATTTCTCTTTACCAGGGAGTCCCATAACAATCTGCCCAATGACATGTACTATGATTAATCACTCATCTCATCACAAGCATGCAGATGATGCGTATGGACATGTATCATGATGCTATGTTATCATATACTCATAATCGGCATCGACCTCTATAATCGGTACCAATAATCATCATCCATAATCGGCACCGATAATCAGCATCGATAATCGGCCTCGGCGTCGATAATTGGCACCGATAATCAACATCGATAATCGGCCTATATACACAGCGGGATCCATATATGAACGGCCGATCAAACCATAATATAAAGATCCGCCCTCGACCGTGGTTATATCAAATCCGATGACACAGAGCCATCCGTCTATGACGAATGGGGCCCACTTATTTGGCTTAACCCACTAAGAGAATGATGAGAATGGGCCTAACAAGGCCTAAGGGAAGGTCACAATGAAAACATCTAACCATCCTTGCCCATCAATGTGGACATCTAACCAACATTGCTCCCAATGAGTTATCCACATAGAGCCATACGTATAGTGGGCCCATGGCCCCACACAAGGGACTAACATACATTGTTATGGGCCTCACTCATGGGCCACATATGCATCACATTGGGCCACGCCCATGGGCCTTGAATGCATCGCAATGGGCCTCACCCATGGGCCTGGAATACATCGTAATGGGCCTCGCCCATGGGCTGGAATACATCGTAATGGGCCTCGCCCATGGGCCTTGATACATCATAATGGGCCTCACCCATGGGCCTTGACGCTGGGCCTCATATATAACGAGTGGGCTGCATCATATGGGCTGCACCAGTGGGCCTCATATACATCAAGTCGGGCCCACCCTTATGTATTTTGAGATCCGACCTATTCATAAGTCAACATAGAGATAGATAAAGTGAAAACCAAATATCAGCTTGAGTGGGAACCATTGTGGCTCCTAAGAAGTCAGAACGGTGGATGTCATTGTGCCTCACTATTATTGCAAATGGTGGGGTCCACTTGAACTTTGGATTTGACTCACTCATTTACCCCATGTCATAAAATGATCTTACAAATGGTTGGACAGTTTGGATACAACACATGCATCATGGTGGGTCCCATAGATAGACGGCTGGATGAAACAAGTGGGATCCACGGGACTTGCTACCGTCTGTGCAGCAACTAGCGGTGGGGTCCACGTAGTTGGACGGTGTGGATTACATCCACACATGTAGTAGGTCCCGTAGACCTTGCTGTCGTCAATACAGTGCAGCGTTGATGCTTTTAAAAAAAGGGGCAAAGGTGGGTCCCACGTAGGGCCCACCATAAAATACATTATCAATATATATATATAATTAATTAATTAATTAATTAATATAACAATAACGTCCAGGCCTTGGACGGCCTGGACACGTGCATACATCAAGGTGTAGCCCCCACACGTGGGGTGGGTCCCAACGTCTAAGGACGGTGGATAAAATACGTGAGGTGGGTCCCATGTGATGGGCCACCCTCCCATGATATAACAATATTATATTATATATTATAATAATATTATATATATTTCTCTTTTTTTTTTTTGTAGCTGGATAGTACACCCCACTGTCAATTCACACTACACTGCAACACGTCCAGCGTCCAGGGACACTGGACGAACAGTGTGGATATACATTTCATCAAGGTGGGTCCCACGTGTGGGGCCCACGGCTAGTGGGTTCCACGTGTGGATACACCACATCATCACGGTGGGTCCACGTCAGTGTAGCCCACCCATTTAGGGATCAAGCTTATATTTATATTTTCCCATCACATATTAAGGTAGGGCCCACATGACTTGGACGGTGTAGATCCAACACATCCATCAAGTGGGTCCCACGAAGGTGGACAACATGGATAAGTTACATACATCATGGGGCCATCACAAGGGAAAAAGAGAGGGAAAGAGAGGTGAGTGATGGAGGGACCCCGACACTATGGGCCCTCCCCTCCATGTTTTACAACATACATCAAGTGGGTCCCATTACATGTGGGCCCACCGATTTAAATCAATGATGGAGATCCCTTCTCTACCAACAGGGTAAGGTCTAGATGACCCTTAATCATACAAGAGAATTAAACATCATGATGGGGTCTATAGAGAATGGCCCCATCATGGAATGATCGTGAATCATGGTAGGCCATCGGCCATACTTAGGGTCTAAAGTGGGATCCATACCATCAATCAGTAGGCCCCACTTGGCCCCTCATAAAAAATACAAAAATCTAAGCCTATGGAACACCCACAGTTGATCTTCTTGGTCCGATGGAAAGATAGTCTCCTTGGCTTCGATCTCAATGGAAGATGATGAAGAATGAAGGGTTGAGATGGGAGATCACAAAACTCTCTCATGGAGGTTGGGAGGGCTTGGATGTGGGATTCTTTGGTTGCTTGGAAATGGGTTTGAAAAATGAGAGAGTGGATTGTAAGGAGAGAGAGGGATGGGTGATAGGGTGATGGGTAAAGTTAGTGATAGGTGTGTAAGAGATTTGTTGACTTTTGGGGTAGTTTGTGTAAGAAGGGTATGGTTTGTGTAAGGGATTGTTGACTTATCAGGTTGCTTGGGGATGGGGTGTGAGGTGATGTGTACTTGACATGTACTTGACTCTTGATGGGATTGATTGATTGATTGATTGATGTGATATTTAGGTAGAGATTCTCTCAGAATTGCAAATGCGTGACGTTTTCCCTCGAACTAAATGCAGGCCCACATCTTCTGGCCCAGGTATCGCCTTGTTGCGTGAGACGCGGCATCAGAACTGTGGCGATGGCGCGGTTGCTAGGGTACAAGTCTCGGGTTGAGTCGACTCTGGTTGACAACGTGTGACTCAGGGTCGCGTGCAAATGCCGGTTACGGGTCGCGGGTTATAGGAATTCGATAGGGAGGATCGCGAGAATCTACGGAATGGTATGGACTAAGATACGGGCCTTATAGTTCCGACTATTGATGGGGCATTCGATGACAACTTGATGCCATCGACCAACCATCGAAAACTATTGTTTTGGGCTATTATTTTCATAACATCTTCACACCTCTTCTAGCCTTATTTATCATGTTTCACTTAGGTTCCTAAGGCTAAAGGATAATCAATTAGGTATTCTATTAAGCCTAGATAATCTAGATATCTAAGGTTGTTTTGGATCAAGGGTTAGGGTCACCAAAGCACCTCTTTTACCTGTTCATAGCTCCTTGATGCTTTATCTTCGCTTGTGTTTTCGCTCTTCACTTTCCAAGGGTTCAACTGACTACATGATACAAGGACTCACGTGATTGATAAATAGGGTGCTAAAATTTGTGCACTAACACTTTTGTGCCATAACCTTTCCTGCTAAAGGGTTACCTGTGCACATATGCATGACATCTCAGTCGAAATGCAGACTGGGTCCTACCTCCGCTCGTCTTTAGCTGGGAAGGGATAGGAGCTCTAAGTGGCCACCATGATGTATGGGATTGTTGTTAATATTGGTTTTAATGTCATATTAGTTGTTCTAAGTAAGTTATTTTATTCTAGTACTTTTTTATTTTATACGCAATTGGTTGCTTCTTTTTCTTTAAGTTGTTTATTCCATTTTGTTTACTTTTGAACATTGATATGATGCTTTCTTAGCAATTATTTTTTAATAGTTTTACAAGATGAAGTGATGCGGAAGCCGAGTGCGATTCGCTCCGTAAGTTCATTTTCATCTATTATTCTTTATCTGTATTAGTTTAAATTGGTAGATGGGTTTGTAAGCCATGAAGTCTTTACCTGTATTAGCTTACCTGAGTTGATCTATCATGGTATGTACCAACAATGGTTAGAGACACCATTATTATTATTATTATTTTAAAGACAATTGCTATAGATATTGTCTGTAGCTATTGCTCCAATAGTGTAGTTACAACACTAACGGCTATGGACGCGTTATGTAAAAGAACTGTATCTATCTTTATTGCTATGGATCTAGTTATACTTTTTGCTACGAATATTGTCCATAGCGGTACGTACATTAGGCTACATAAATTATGGTTACGGATTAAATCCGTAGCTATTGGTTCGATGGCTATGGATTAAATGCGTAGCATTTGCTTCAAAAGCAAATGGAACGGTATCAATGGCTGCGGTCCTACTATGAATTAGAACTGTAACTATAGGCTTTTAGCTACGGTTTATATCCGTACCCTTTAACCATTTTTTTTATATAGTGAATTAGTGATGGATATACATTTACTAATTCAGCAACATCATTACTACGGGATATCAATATCGTTATTTTTCCTTTCTTACAAAATTGTGTTTTTCTTCTATCCGGAGATATTCCATGCTCTTGTGGTTGATGTGGTAATCACGCTACAAAGCTACAAAGCGACAAACAGGTGTTCTTATATTGCCAAAGCAATATTTACGGAGCAACCTGGCTCACCATCTTCTCAAGGTACAATCATATTTCGCTGAACATGGCACTGGTAAAATGTTCAAGCCGTTAGTCACGTGGACCACGCCATATGTTGCTAAGTAGATGTGCATGATATTAGAAATAAGCAGACAGTTTTAAAAACTTGGGGTAATTTTTTCACTACTGTACATTTTTTTAGTTAATTGTGGCCCACTTGAATAAGTAAATTGACTTGATTGGATAGGGAATCTGCATAGGTTGCACCCTCTTAATTAGGGGTGTACATCGAGCCGAACCGAGTCGAGCTGGCCTCAGCTGGATTTGGCTCGGCCACTAGCTGACCTCAGCTCGAACTCGGCTCGGCTCGGTTCTCGAGCCTGACTGGCCAGCTCGATTTGGTTTGGTTTGGTTAGCAGCTCGGGCCAGTTCGAGCCGAGTTTGCTATTGCAGTATTTTCACAAACACCCGAACTGCACTTTTAAAATCTCACTGTATCTGAGACAACAACAATGGTTTTACAGGTATTTTATCAAACACCTTCTAAGCAACATAAAATTCAAGAAAAAAAGGGTATTGGTTTCATATACATACCTTCCTTGCCACCAACCACAATTCTTTGAGTCATTTTATCAAACACTTGGTGAGCAACATCAATATCAAAGTAATTGACTCACCGAACTGGTTTGATCCGAGTTCGATTCGAGCTGGGTATGATCCGAGTCGAGTCGAGCTAGGGCCAGCTTGAACTCGGCTCGAACTCATTTTCGAGCTCAAAAAATCAGCTCGACTCGGCTCGAACTCAGCTTCGAACTGAGCCGAATAGAGCTTTTTCAAGTCGAGTCAAGCGAGCTAACCGAGCTAGCTCGTGTGCACCTCAACTTCTGATGGATAGCCTGGATGTTTCATATGTCTGCCATGCTGGCATATGAGGTGGCATTTGCATTAGCTGACTTGTCCACGCATGTGAACTTAGCAAAGCTCCAATCATATCATGCCTTATGTGCAACCGACAAGGGTCCCTCACGGAATCACGGTTGCAACCGAAAATGTATTCGCAACGAATACAATACCGAGAAGAGTATTGTCGACCTCGCATGAAAAAGAAAAAGAAAAAGAAAAAAAAAAAACGGACAGGTGTGTTCCCGCGAGCCAGGTACAAAGGAGTTACTGTTTCAACACAAATCCCGGGATCTAGTGCGCATGTGGCGTGTGTGTATGGTGTGGGTGTGTAAAAAAATAAAATAAAATAAAAGATGTAAAGGAGTTACGCGTGTCCTTGTCATCGTACTGAAATAAATACCCCCGTTTCAATAAAGTGATGTTTGCAGCCGGCTTGTTTGAGATATAGGTCTTTTATGATCTGGGACCACGGTGAACATGCCGTGGCCCAAAGATCAGGCCATTCAATCATTAGATGGACCACGGATGTATGAAAATGACAGCTGGTTTTAAAAAGATGACCAACGGCCCATATTCATACCTGTAATCCACTCACCTGAACTGGACCTGGATGATTCTTGGGGTAGGTACATTCACGGTGGGCCCCACCTTTTGATAAAATTCAAAATAGCATACAAAATTTTTATAACACGATCACACAACATCTACAATAATTGTCTTTTTTTAGACATGCGTACTTCAATGCATTAAAAAAAAAGGAATGGTCTCACACCCAACTACTTGTAAACATAACTAGTTAGGGAGTGGGCCCTCCTTGGTGTATGTATGGTATCCAACCGGTCTTAACAAGGTTGTCCCACGATGAAAATAAGATGGCCATCAAGTGGCCAGCACATGAAGTTTAAGATTTTTGGGTGGTCATTCATTGTTTTCCATCACATTGCCCACATGATGATTGGATTGGCTTGATTTTTGCGCCACACCGTATTGTTGATGAGGCATCCCATTGGATGGACTGGATAATATATGCCGTTGTAGGCTCCACTTGCAGCTCGTTGCACGTTTTTTTATAATCTACAACTGATCTTGGGTGTAACCTATGTAATATAAAAATGATACTTATAATAATACAAATGACCCATTTTCATCGTAGTTGAGAAGGAATCTAATTATCTAAAACCACTTCAACAAAGAATACATGAGACCGAGTTCCCTGTGGAATAGAGAACTTACCTATTTTTGCACCGAATTTGTACATGTGGGTCTCATAATTAGAAATTCAGCCGTTGATCTAATGGCCCATCATAGATGGATGTACCAAAAATATCCTCAATTGGTAGACTCTAACCTTGTCAATGTCACAAAGACATGCACCAAGATGGATAAAAGACCAGAGATACGATGGTTAGGATCTTCCAATTTGGAGAACTTGTTGCTCAGGTCCATCCGTGATGGTAGCCATCAGATCAATGGCTTGGATAAACCAACCATGGCCCCACGTGTCCAAAGTCGGCGCACTACAGTGGCAGTTCTCAATTGGTAACAAACTGTAAACTAGGCCTCGCAATCGATAATATAAAATAAAATAATGTTTTAATCATATAATTCTTTAAGGGCGCTTGGTTCTACCAAATATCATGAAATTTGTAATATTTTGCGAACGCACCCTTACATATACAATGAAATAATGTCCCATAATGATACGGGAGATACCGTTTGGACGTACCTTTTTGTGAGATACACCTTGTTTTATGATAGCTATATTACCAGCAGTGGAAAAAAGGTGAATCTATAATGGGTTTTGATAGAAAGTGGGTCCACATCATAGATATGGTGGGTCGCATGTTTTGCTACTTTAAAATGGCATTTGTGCGATCCATCTCGACCTTTCATTAGATAGTATGTTGTCCCGCATAAGTGCTTCTCCAAATGTATAGACAGTACACCAATGGCAAACACCACAGTCTAAAAGCTTGAAAACTCAACTCGGCTTAATGTTCGTATAGGTCCAATTGACCTCGAAATTTACGGATTATAATTTAAAATTTGTAATGATAAAGAAAATTTAATCAAATATAAATATTATACCGTACTCCCCGACCTAGTGGTTAAGGGCCTCAAAAAGTTACTTGGCTTGGCCCAAAATTAATCAAAATTTTATTTTCCACTTGAATGTTTCTAATATATCCCTTAATTAGGACTATCAATGGCTCAGGCTTGGGGTTGGCTTTGGCCAGATTTTGAACTGTTTGGGCTAATCTTATTCAAAATTTTGATTTTGTCCGGCCCAAGCTTACCCCATCAGCTCTACCATTAATCAAATGGCGCCACATGCACGAATAAGGGATGCAGATTGATGGACGGTCCTGCCAAGGGCTTGTGGGGCCCACCGTGATGTACATGTTTTATCTACACTGTCCATTTATTTTAAAATATCATTTTAAGGCTCGAGATAGATCGAAGGTTTGAGGGGACCACACCACTGCAAGCAATGGAGATTGAAAGCTATGGTTGAAAACTTCTTGTAGGCAACATAAGTTTTGGATCAAGACGATGTTTATCTTTTCCCTTCATCCAGGTGTATGTGACCTTATGAACTTGTTAGATGGCAAATAAACATCACAGTGGGCCCACCTTAATGCGTATGTTTTATCCACAATGTTCATCCATTTTAAAAGACCATCTTAGGGCATAAGTCTAAAAAGTAGACATATCGAAGGCTCGGGTTGACTACATGCACAGCAAGCAGTAGGGATTGAAAATTTCTTGGTGGCCATAGAAGTTTTTGAAAGGACGAGTTATAGATGTCCTAGAGGGGGGGTGAATAGGACAATGCCAAATTACAATGCGGAATAATGAATCAATTAAATACAATATTGCAATGTATTGAATTCTTGATACCAAATAGTTTGTACGACAACCTTACACCCAAAAGATTTAGGTAGGACAACCTTATTTCAAGACATCTTTGAAATCAAAGTATCAAACTAATTGCAAAGAGTAAGAAAAGCACAATAACACAAATAATCAAATTCAATTACCACAATACACAAAAGAGTCATAGTGGTTCAGTGCCTCAATGCAACCTACTCC
Source organism: Magnolia officinalis (assembly GCA_021015155.1). Classification (NCBI taxonomy): domain Eukaryota; kingdom Viridiplantae; phylum Streptophyta; class Magnoliopsida; order Magnoliales; family Magnoliaceae; genus Magnolia; species Magnolia officinalis. Next base: position 33,531,573 of record JAJHSJ010000005.1, on the reverse strand, counting down.
ACTCTTATAATTACTACCCTCGCAATTTTAGCTTTCACTATTTTAAGGTTTTCCAAGGTCACCTTAACAATCTTATTAAGTTATTGCGATTTTCACGGGCTTTCACAATCAAATCCGCTTTGTGATTTTATGGGTCACTACAAACAAACTTACTTTGTGATTTTATGGGGTCACCACAAACAAATCCAAATTGAAATAATTAAAAACAAACAGTACTTATCTTCGATTTCGTGAGTCAAAGTCGTAGCTGTAGCTTGAGTGTAACGATCTTCTTCTTGGGATATTGATGAAGCCGATGTATAAGTTTAACACAAAAAGATGCAAAGAGATCTAATAGATTTTCAATGAAATGACTGAAACCCTATAGCTGCAAATTCTCTTCTCTTTCTTTTCAAAGTCGAGTATGGATTACTCTTCTCAAAACAATTTAATCTAACTTTGGAGAATAGAATAAGCTAATAATAAAATATGAATTACAACACAAATAGCTTAAGGAGGATTGAAGGATCTTTCTCTACAACACAATAAAAGAATATGAATTTTCGTGACTTAGAATGTAAGAGAAAGCCTCTATTTATAGCCAAAGATCTGTGTAGTTCGGCTAGCTTAAGATTCAGTTCGGCTGGCCGAACTCTAAAGACTACGTTTCAATCAAAATCTGGAAATCGTGGGATAAAATCTTTCAAATTTTCAACTAGCCTAAACCCAGGTTCAGCTGGCCTAAGATCAAGTTCAGCTGGCCTAACTGGTCTAGATTCTGAATATATTCCATTGCTGAAAACTTGACCGAACTACCTTAGGCTGGTCGAACCCTACCTTGGGCTGGCCGAACCTACCGCAAAAGAAGATCTTATGAGATCTGAATTTTGTCCGAATTTTGCATGGTTGGTCCAAGTAGTTAGGTTGGCTGAACCGGACGTCGGGCCGGCCTAACTAGAGTGTATTTATCATAAAATTTGATTTAAAATATGCATGACTAAAGTACACTTAACCTATGGTCCAACTAGGTTTATACCACTAGTAGGTTAACTCATACGAAGTATACTGAACTTCGAACCATGAATGATCTTGCATTGAGAGGTTGAACCTTCTTTCCAAGTACTTAATTGAGTTGATAGCTTGTCTTCAGTCGAGCTTACAATCGTAATCGGACTACGAAATTTAACAAACTAATATGTGCTTTAAGTATAAGCACTTACAATCTCACCCTTTGTCAATTTCATGACAAAATCACAATACAACTCAACATCACATACTACAACATCTCAAACAACACAAATTTTTGAGTCGACACTATGTTACTCCCCCGGAGATCATGCATCTATATCACTCCCCTTGAGCACTTCGTCATATCTGCAAAAATATAGTTCATAGAGTGCATGCAAATATGTATGTGCTCATATTTGTGAGAGAAATGATGATCACATATCCATATCACAAAAATATATAATATTTCTCCCCCTTTTTATCAGAAGTTGACAAAGGAAGAAGCAATTAATGAAGCATAATGGATATAAGGAGCAAGTAACATAAGGATTTAGTAGCATAAAATAAGCATAGCATAGTGTCATATCCAGGTGTATATCAGCAAAAGTTAAAATATATCAAGTTATTACAAATTGAAAGTTTAAGAAAATTAGTTAGAATTTGAGGAGGATGATGCCGGCATGTCAAGGTCATTAATCCTTAGAGTCCTGTTCGAACGATGAAAGTACTTTTTCATGTAGGTCATCCACCTTCTTCTCTAAACTCGCCAACCTCTCTAAGAACTTTGAGGGATGGAAATCAGAGTCACCGGTATCATCAGTTACTTCCAGATCTGCAAAGATATCATCCATATTGACATCTTCTTCAGGAACACCTTCATGATGTCCTCGCTACTTAGGTCTTAGCTCAAGTTACATCACGTTGATATTAACATTACCAAATGGGAGCTGAGACTCCAGTGCTTCAGTTGCGGGGATTTGAACATTATAGCGCAATGCAATGCAAGTCACGAGATATGTAAAATGAATAGAGCCATAACGAGGATGAAGACGGTAATCAATAATCTGATAAGTGATAAAAAAATGGAAGACAGATACGGATACCAGAAACGACCGAATGAAGAATACGTATCATATAGGGAGTAAGGTATATTTTATTTCCACGACGAGGATAAACATTTGAAGTGAAAATACAATGCAGGACACGGTAATTTGGAAAAAGATTATAGGTGGGGAGCGAGTTATGGTTACACCAGGTTGCATTAAAACCGAATAACTCCCTAGTGAGAGATTCTGTTTTCGTTTGGTACATATCTTCAAAGATCGGTGGAATAGAGATTCCCTCTTCCGCCATATCAATACCTAAGATTGATGATATGATGGAGGGGTTAATAGTAAATGTGTCTTCCACAAATTGAATAGAAACTGTTAATTATTCTAAAGACGCAGTATTTATAGATGCATACAACCCACTTGTGACAGACCGATATGTCGCACCACCCCATTCAAAAATCTTATCCCATCATACCACTGATAGAATTTCTACAAGACCGAATCGGGCAACATGATTTGTATTAATGGTGCACTCAATGACAATGTTACGGGTATGAAAATCCCACACATTTTCTGGATCATTTTTAGGTAAACGGATAGAGCGCACAACCTGATTAGCAGATCGAGAGGAAGAACCAGTTAGAGGGTCTCGCACAGTACGCTTAGAATGAGATGACATGATAGAAAATGACTACGTTTGCAAAAAAATATCAACAATTTGAAGGAAAAGATCTAGATCAGATTTCTATCAAAAACCCAACAAAATAGAATTCTAGATTCAAGAAAAATGATGAAATCTGTAATAATGCACAACTATGAACTTAAATCTAGAAGGAAACTCAAAAATATTCACTTACAAGAACACTAGAGTGATGGGTTGGCCAAATGAATCCATGGGCTGACCGAAGAAGATGAGAATGGAATGAGGGTTTTGAAAAAAAAAAAATACCCGATATAACCCATTTTCGCATGGTTCGGCTAGCCCGAGCACGTCCTCGACTGGCCGAACCAGGCGATCAACTTAGGGTTGGCCGAAAATATTGAAAAAGTTTATATAAAAATTTTAAACGAAATGACATGATTGCACATTATTCTATTAAAGAAAAAATGTAAAACAACAAATTACAATATAGAATAATTAATTAAGAAACACTGCATAAACCAATGTCATTTTTTAAATTAAAAATTTTGACACTATCAAGAGATTTTGTCAGAATATCTACAGGCGGTTCTTCAGTATTTATATATATTCACGCATAACAGATTTTCTTTCAACCAATTCTCTGATAGAGTGATATCAAATATCAATGTGCTCAGTGCGAGAATGTTGAATAGAATTTTTGGATATATTTATTGCACTAGTATTATCACATTATAGGTGCATTGTTTCTTGATCAATACCATAGTCTGCTAACATCCTTTTCATCCACATTAATTACGTGCTGCATTTCCTGCCGCAATATATTCAGCTTCAGTAGTGGACATAGATACCGAGTTTTGCTTCTTGCTCATCCAAGAGACAAGACAGTTTCCGATGTAAAAACATCCACCACTTGTGGATTTTTTATCATCCATACTACCTGCCCAATCAGCATCAGTATATCCAGCAATTTGTAAAGATGTATCATGAGGATATCATAAACCCAAATTAACATTACTGGTAACATATCTAATTATTCTTTTTACTGTAATCAGATGAGATTCTTTAGGGTTAGATTGATATCTGGCACATACGCCTGCACAGAAAGAGATATCAGGCCTGCTAGTTGTCAAATATAAGAGACTACCAATCATACTACGGTAAAGATTGAAATAGCGGTGAAGACCGCTTGAGTTGAAGTCGGAATATGTCAATACGTCCTAAAGGGGGGTGAATAAGACATTTTAAAGATTTATGATTTATTTAAAAATCCTATCACTCTAATCCTATGATGTATGCAATTCTTAGGATTACTCAAATGTAACTCTACTGGCTTCCAAGCCAAGTAGAGGATCCAATCATAAACTAATCAAGATATAACAATATGCAACTTAGTCTATGTTGGATATGACTATGTATGTGAGTGGGATGTGATTAGATATATGAATATGAATGCATTGATATGAATCACACATATAGAAAAGTAATCACATATACAGTCATTTTATAGTGGTTCGACGATAAGTCTACTCCACTCCCGGCTGCCGCACTCAACCCTTGAGTGTACCGGATTTCACTAAGGAGGTTTCCCAGGGTTCACCTCAAATCTAAGGTTTTAAATCAGGTTCACCTTCAACCTTTACACGGAGGTTTCTACTCGGTTCACCTCTAACCCTGGAGTTTTACTAGTTCACTCCTAACCAGATGTTTATACTCTCCATAGAGCAAGGGTCCACACAACGCACCCGAATTTTAGACCACACAGGTCAAGGACATACACAAGGACTTAACAGTTTATGCCCTACACAAGAGCAAGGGTCCACACAACGCACCCGAATTTTAGACCACACAGGTCATGGACCTACACAAGGACCTAACAGTTTATGCCCTACACAAGAGCAAGGGACCACCCTGTGCACCCACTATGTATACCCCCGCCGGAGGCCTCCTTGAGGACTTCAAAGGGTGAGAACCACTTAAAACCAAGACCTAGAAAGGAATGATCACAAGTGTCCTCTAGACTCTAGATACTTACAGATAAGTTGATGAGTCTCGTTAAGCCCAACACCAAAGATCTCCTCCTCCTTGTTGACGAAGAGTCTTCAGTTCCCTTTATTCGCAACGCAAGATGATATACCGATGCTCGGCTTCGGGTTGGGTCAAGGGTGAGATGGAATCCTACTCTCTAAAGATTTTCCTATAAGGGAGATAGAGTGGTTCCTCTCTTATGCAATCAAGGCATCCCAACTTAATGATTTGCCATTAAGGTGGTAGCTGAAGGATCCTTGAATGCAGAAGTTCATTCCCCAATCCACTCTATTTAATATCAATGGTAAGGGTGGATTGGAGGATGAACTCCCTAGAGAGAAAGGCATTAGATATAAGATGTAAATTGAAACACACAAAAGCTCTCTCTTTTCTCTCTTACAGCAACAAAGAACAAGTCCTCTATATATAGGCAAGAAGTTCCAACGGATATAAAACGGTCACATTTATGATAGAGTTCGATATCATCGAGAAGGTTCGATATCATCGAGCGTATACTCTCGATAGCATCGATGGTCTACTCGATGACTCGGACTCGATGTCATGCACTTTTGAAGCTCTTTGCCAATAGGTCGATGAATCGAAACAGTTGTCGATGTCATCAGATTGCGAACTCCTATTCCATCGATGACTGGGTCGATCCCTCGACATATGAAAAATGAGAGAGACTTGACTTTGAAAATATTTCAGGTTTTCATGAATGATCGGGGGAACTGTCGAGGTCATCAGAATTTGAATGTCGATGATATCGAGATCAGAGTTGAGGCATCGATAATTCCAACAGATTTATCTTTGAACTTGCTGGACAGATTATGACTTAGTTCGATGCAATCGATCTGGTGTTGATATCATTGATATTTGAATATCGATTAAATCGAAGGGCCCCCGATCATAGTTAAAAAACATCTTGAAATATCTGCTGTAAGAAGTACGCGCCCACGATCGATATCATCGATGAACTTCCAATGTTATCGATATTTGAATTCAGATCATATTGGAAGAGCATCGATTCTATCAAAGAGTTTTGAGATTTTCTTTAAAAAAACAGGGGCGCCGGAAATCTGCCTGTCGATCTTATCGAGCAACTCTCGATGGTCTCGAGATTTGAATATCGATGGTATTGATATGAGTATCGATACATCGATAATTCATCCAGATATATTGTGCAGTTGCTAGACATATTTAGTGCTTTTATCGATGATATCGATACGTTTATCGATACATCGATAAATCCATCTAGATGAATATTTAGTTGCTGGACATTTCGGTCCTCTTATCGATAATATCATTAAGGTATCGAGGACATCGACAAAACAGGTCGATCTTATCGAGGGTGCTTCGATAAAATCGATAAGGCGAGAAAAACTTATAGATTTTTCTATTTTGCAAAAAGTTTTCTCACCACAAAAACCCTAAGATGTCTATTTTGTTTTAAGAGTTTTAATCACCTGGTGTTTTGAGACATGGGATGTGAGGCTACGATTTACCTATTGCGAGCTTCCACACATTCGGTCGAGGCAGACGCTTGAATTGTTCTTCCTATCAATCTCTGTAGACAGTCTGACTCACTACACACGTAACTTGACAAACCGGGTTACAAGTAGGTGCACTTTCAATCTCCCCCTTTGTCAATTATGTGACAAAATACCCAAAACACCCTAGAACACTTCTAGGCACACCCTAAATTGTGTGTACATGCATTGACACAATTTTACAAGTCTTTTACCCCATGTACACATTCTAGAAGTATCCGCTCCCCCTTACTTCCAAACTCCCCCTTTCTTGCAGCTGCTCCCCCTAACAATTGCATAAACATATATAGATACACAATTTTTCACTCGGGGTGTTTTGAATTATTCTCCCCCTTTTTGTCAGTCATTGGCAAAGGTATAACAAGTGATATTGACTGAAGAATGAATTGCATGGGAGAACCAACAGAAACAGATGTATAAAGATGAAATCTTTTTGAAACAAACATCATTTTTAGAAGTCATGAATGCATGTAGGAGAAGATAAAGCAGTTGTAAAGCAGTTGAAATATTCATTAAAGACATTTCATGCATTCCAAATCAGAGACTTGATAAACCAAGGGGAAACTAAAGACAAATATGGCACAAAAAACGAGCATTCTATTAGCCATACAAGAACTAAAAACTGCCCCAAACAGCAGTAAATTCCAAAGAAAACTGTTCAATACATCACCTCCATTATCCAAACAAAATAATACTGCTCCACACAGTAGTAACCAAAAAAAAATCAAGCCCGCACATGAGCACCCAACACCATCCATTAACAATAGCCCAGCTTTGGGCATATACAAAAAAAAAAACTAGAAGACTGTCATCCACACCAATGATAGCAAAGAACATCCAAAAGGATACTGATGTTCAATCGTGAGATAAAAGTAAGGTGTGTATGATAGCATGTATGAACTGTCCTTACGGAGCGGAATGAGATGGTCTTGTGTCGTCTCGTCGGCATGTCATCAGATCTACTAGTTGTTGCACCGACTGCTGCACTTTGTGGATGACTCACTCTAGGACAGTCAGCTGCTCTCGTACAGAATGAATATCTCTCTGGATTGCCCCGATTTTGTCCAGTTTGAACCTTTTGCCATGCCCGGCCGATGATGTGGATGGAGCAAGGCTAGGTCCAGGAGGTGCATCTTCACCCATTGCAGCTACTTCCATAGGATTGCCACCTTCTCCTTCAACTTCTTCCGCCTGGATTTCCTCCCCAGGGTTCTCCTTGTATTCATGAAACTCCAAGTCCATTCTCCGAATATTTCTTTTATTGAAAACTTGGAGCGAGAATACCGGATCAGCGGTTGATGGAAACCAAATTTTGTTGCATATCATGTTGATAATCTAGGGGTACGGTGGATGAAGGTCTCTAGATGTGTGGATGACATTTACCAGCTGAGAAACAATTAGAGATGGCAGGTAGATTTTTGACCCTTTGGCGACAGAGTATACGATCATGGTCATGAGCCCGGTGAGATCAGATCTGTTGGTACTTCGGAGGTAGATGTTAGTAGCGAAGATACCATGCAAGATTCGAAATCTGGGTTCCATATACCTGGCTTTTAGTGCATTCCCTTGATGTCAGGGAATGTCCCTACCATTGCAGAGGTATTTTGTGACCATAGATCGAATGTCCATGTCATCAAGATACATCTCTGGGATACCTTCTGGGGCCATGTTGAGTTTGATGGCTTCAGCTATTGTAGCTGGTGTGATAAATGCATCATCACCTCCTAATGATACCATGAAGGAAGGAGGATCAGCCACCGGTGAATGACACGCGACAAGAAAATTTCGTGTTCTCTCAAGTTGGCATGGCCTACCAAAATTCAAAACGGGCAGCCAATCTATTTCGGCAAACAGGGGTTCCAATTTGTATGGTTTGAGGCATTCCCTATCAACCCTTCTCTCTTGAATAAGTTTCCTGCCCATATATTTTGGTGGTCGTGAACTTGCTCCAATCGGAGGAGGTGGTGCCGGAGATTTGGTTTGGGACCTACCATGCGAAGTTTGTGATCTTTGCTTAGTGGGGATCCCACTTTTCAGGGCCCTCGCTCTTTCTCTAGAGGCGAGGACTTTTTGTCAGGTAGATTTGGATGATTCTCCCAGAGTCGACACTTTTTCTTTGTCTTTTTCCATGACCACAAAACGAAGTGGAGAAAAGAAAACACTCCTCACAAGAAGCGGGAATATCCAAAAAGAAGTGAATCTTGACTTTTAGGAAGGATATTACCGTATATTGGATGTCCTGAGGTTATCTGACAGAGTTCCTAGCCGTCCGATTGAAAACAGCGAGCAGGAAAGAGAATAGAAATCTTGGAATAAAATCCCATTTCTCGCGTTCTATTGGCTTATATCGGGCGGCATCTTTCGATATGATCGACCGTTGTTTTGATAATATCGAGAGGTTGCTTATCGATTCTATCGAGTCTATCTTCGATATCATTTTTGGCCACCCGACTATTCATATTCGAAAGATGAGTCGATTAAATCGACCGTCTATCGATAACTCAAGAATGTCATATCGACATTCATATTGAAGATGAACATTTTCAATTTTCAGCATTCAAACAATCCGCCAAGTATACTTTTAGAGTTTCTATGAATCAATTAGTATACTTACCAAAAATTATGTACAATTTCTGTACACACCAAAATTATAAACATATGTATGTTTATATACAAAAATTTGAGGTCAAGAACCTCAGATGTATCATTTAAAGTTCAGCAAAATTTACATCATTTCAGCAAATATCCAGGTCTAGATGAATGACTTGAACATGTCCTTCCACACTTGAAATTTTCAGGGTATGTGAAGATTAGTCATAAGACAAATTTGTTTTTCTTTTTCTACCCATTTTGAAATAAATTTCTTTCTCCTGTCTTGCATCTTAGGTGGTGATAGATGAGTGTTTTCCCTAGATGGACTCTTAATATTCTGTGTTTCTCTGATCGGTTTGAATTTTCCAATGTGATTTTGTCCAGAGTTATGTGAAGTCTGTCTATATGTTAGGCATTCAGCCTCATAATGACCTGTATCACCACATAAATGACAAACTGGAGAGATTCTTATATTGTTTCCTGAAGCAGCCGATGATTTAGTTGTAGGTGCTGCATTTCCTGTTTTCTTCTTAGTTTTCTCATACCCTAGACCACTCTTGTCCTTTCCGGGCCTTCCCATCCCTAACATCTTTTCAAGCTTTTCACCACTCTGAGAAAATTTATAGTTTATTTCAGCAAATTTTCTAGATTTCTCTAAATCATAGTGGAGTGTGTGATTCTCATTCTTGAGATGCCTATTTTCATCTTCTAATAATTCAATTTGTTTGGTAAGCTTAGATGATTCAGTTTTTAGGGATAGGTTGATTCTTTCCAACTTGTCGTTATCTGCATGATATTGCTGTAGATCATTAATTAGATGTGAATTGATCTCCCGTATTTTATCCAGATCTTTTGCATTAGTATTTTTTTATTTTCAGAGATTCCAAGTTTTTTAAGAATGTTGATGCTATGAGTATAGAGTTGATTGTAAGCATCTTGTAATTTATCCTTTTCTATTTCTTCTTCTTTTCCACTGTCGGATGAGGATGATTCCATGGCTAGTTGTCCTTTCTTGTTCTCAGATTCAGTGGGAATAATTGAAGTAGTAGAGACCATGAATATTTTCAATGATTTCCGATCTCCATCGCTTTCTGAGTCACTAGATTCTGAATTTGACTCATCTGTATCATCCCACGTGGCAGCCATTGCCTTGCCCTTGGTTTTTCTATTTGGGCTTTCGGTAGATAGATGTCCATACTCTTGACAGACGTAGCATTGTGGTTCTTTGGTCTTTTTGCCAAATTTGCCTACAGAGAGTTTGTTATCCACCTTTCTACCTCTAGAGGGACGACCCCGATTCTTTTGAAAGAATCTTCTGAATCTTTGTGCCAGCAAGGCTACTTCCTCATCATCATCCTCTCTTTCACTTTCACTGTCCTCATGAGTTGTTTTCTTTGAAGTTTTTAGGACAGTGTTTTTGGATTTTTGGGATTGAGTGAAGTGTAGTTCAAAAGTTTGTAGCGAACCTACTAGTTCTTCTACTTCATCTTGTCTATGTTCCTATACTCTTCAATTGTTGTCACCTTAGGATTAAACCGTTCCGGTAGGGATCTTAGAATTTTCCTACAAATTTTCGGTACCAAACTTTCTCTCCCAATCTACCCATGGAGTTGCAAATGATATTTAGCTTTGTAAAGAACTCCATAAATGTCTCATGCTCCTTCATTCTGAGACTTTCGAACTGTGAGGTCAATAGTTAAAGTTTGTATCTCTTCACAGTGCTTGTGCCTTCATGGGTTGTTTCCAGTAAATCCCATGCTTCTTTTGATGTCCCACACATACTTATCTGATTGAATATATCCTGGGACACGGCACAGTAGATAACATTCATAGCCTTGGTTTCAGATGTTTGTCTTTCTTTGTCGAATGCTGTCCACTTTTCCTTGGATTTGGGCTTTGTGATTGTTGTGCCACTATCAAGTACAATTTGTTTAGTGGGTGGTACATATCCACTTTCAACTATATCCCAAACGTCATGATCCAAAGATCTCAGAAAGTAGTGCATCCAAGCCTTCCAGTATGCATAATTTGAGCCGTCAAATACTGGAGGCCTGGTGACTGATGAGCCCTCTCCTTTGGCCATATTTCTAACTTCAGTCAAGATCACTCTCTAGGCGATGAAGCCCTTAAAGAGAGACCCGCTCTGATACCAATTGAAATAGCGGTGAAGACCGCTTGAGTTGAAGTCAGAATATGTCAATACGTCCTTGAGGGGGGTGAATAGGACATTTTAAAGATTTATGATTTATTTAAAAATCCTACAACTCTAATCCTATGATGTATGCAATTTTTAGGATTACTCAAATGTAACTCTACTGGCTTCCAAGCCAAGTAGAGGATCCGATCATAAACTAATCAAGATATAACAATATGCAACTTAGTCTATGTTGGATATGACTGTGTATGTATGTGGGATGTGATCAGATATATGAATATGAATGCATTGATATGAATCACACATATAGAAAAGTAATCACAAACACAGTCATTTTATAGTGGTTCGACGATAAGTCTACTCCACTCCCAGCTGCTGTACTCAACCCTTGAGTGTACCGGATTTCACTAAGGAGGTTTCCTAGGGTTCACCTCAAACCTAAGGTTTTAAATCAGGTTCACCTTCAACCTTTACACGGAAGTTTCTACTCGGTTCACCTCTAACCCTGGAGTTTTACTGGTTCACTCCTAACCAGATGTTTATGCTCTCCATAGAGCAAGGGTCCACACAACGCACCTGAATTTTAGACCACACAGGTCAAAGACCTACATAAGGACCTAACAGTTTATGCCCTACACAAGAGCAAGGGTCCATATAACGCACCCGGATTTTAGACCACACAGGTCAAGGACCTACACAAGGACCTAACAGTTTATGCCCTACACAAGAGTAAGGGTCCAGCCTGTGCACCCACTACGTATACCCCCGCCGGAGGCCTCCTTGAGGACTTCAAAGGGTGAGAACCACGTAAGACCAAGACTTAGAAAAGAATGATCACAAGTGTCCTCTAGACTCTAGATACTTACAGATAAGTTGATGAGTCCCGTTAAGCATAACACCAAAGATCTCCTCCTCCTTGTTGACGAAGAGTCTTCAGCACCCTTGATCCGCAACGTAAGATGATATATCGATGCTCGGCTTTGGGTTGGGTCAAGGGTGAGATGGAATCCTACTCTCTAAAGATTTTCCTATAAGGAAGATAGAGTGGTTCCTCTCTTATGCATTCAAGGCATCCCAGCTTAATGATTTGCCATTAAGGTGGTAGCTGAAGGATCCTTGAATGCAGAAGTTCATTCCCCAATCCACTCTATTTAATATCAATGGTATGGGTGGATTGGAGGATGAACTCCCTAGAGAGAAAGGCATTAGGTGTAAGATGTAAGTTGAAACACACAAAAGCTCTCTCTTTTCTCACTTACAGCAACAAAGAACAAGTCCTCTATATATAGGCAAGAAGTTCCAACGGATATAAAATGGTCACATTTATGATAGAGTTCGATATAATCGAGTAGGTTCGATATCATCGAGCGTATACTCTCGATAGCATCGATGGTCTGCTCGATGACTCGGACTCGATGTCATACGCTTTTGAAGCTCCTTGCCAATAGGTCGATGAATCGAAACAGTTGTCGATGTCATCGGATTTCGAACTCCGATTCCATCGATGACTAGATCGATCCCTCGACACATGAAAAATGAGAGAGACTTGACTTTGAAAATATTTCAGGTTTTCATGAATGATCGAGGGAACCGTCGAGGTCATCGGAATTTGAATGTCGATGATATCGAGATCAGAGTTGAGGCATCGATAATTCCAGCAGATTTATCTTTGAACTTGTTGGACATATTATGGCTTAGTTTGATGCAATCGATCTGGTGTCGATATCATCGATATTTGAATATCGATTAAATTGAAGGGCCCCCGATCATAGTTAAAAAACATCGTGAAATATCTGCTGTAAGAAGTACGCGCCCACGATCGATATCATCGATGGACTTTCAATGTTATCGATATTTGAATTCAGATTATATCGGAAGAGCATCGATTCTATCGAAGAGTTTTGAGATTTTCTTTTAAAAAAATAGGGGCGCCGAAAATCTGCCTGTCGATCTTAAAGAGCCACTCTCGATGGTCTCGAGATTTGAATATCGATGGTATCGATATGAGTATCGATACATCGATAATTCGCCAGATATATTGTGCAGTTGCTGGACATATTTAGTGCTTTTATCGATGATATCGATAGGTTTATCGATACATCGATAAATCCGTCCAGATGAATATTTAGTTGCTAGACATTTTGGTCCTCTTATCGATAATATCGTTAAGGTATCGAGGACATCGACAAACAGGTTGATCATATCGAGAGTGCTTCGATAAAATCGACAAGGCGAGAGAAACTTAGATATTTTCCTATTTTGCAAAAAGTTTTCTCACCACAAAAACCCTAAGATGTCTATCTTATTTTAAGAGTTTTAATCACCTGGTGTTTTGGGACATGGGATGTGAGGCTATGATTTACCTATTGCATGCTTCCACACATCCGGTCGAGGCAGACGCTTGAATTGTTCTTCCTATCGATCTCTGTAACCAGTCTGACTCACCACACACATAACTTGACAAACCTGGGCATAAGTAGGCGCACTTTCAAAGATGAGGATCTATGCTTTTACCTGTGTCATCTTTAGATAATTCGAGTGTTATAGCCATGGGAGTAGCAATGTTTTTACCATTCTCAAACCCAAATTTCTTAATTAAGTTTATCGCATACTTGGTTTGAGATATGAAAATTCCATCATTAAGTTATTACGAACTGAAAGATTAAGAAAATCAATCAGAACTAGAGGAGGATGATGCTGGCATGTCAGTTATTAATCCTCAGACTCTTGTTAAAACGATGAAAGTACCTTTTAATGTACTTCATCTGTTGTTTCCGAATTTGAAGTAATGTTTCCTGAGAAACATGTAGTTCATCCACATTCTTCTCTAAACTCGCCAACCTCTCTGAGAACTTTGGGGGTTAGAAATCAGAGTCATTTGTATCACTCCCCCTGAGCATTTAGTCATATCTGCAAAAATATAGTTCATAAAATGCATGCAAATATGTGTGTGCTCATATTTGTGAGAGAAATGATGATCTCATATCCATATCACAAAAATATATAATATTTCTCCCCTTTTATGTCAGAAGTTGACAAAGGAAGAAGTAATCAATGAAGCACAATGGTTATAAGGAACAAATAACATAAAGATTTAGTAACATAAAATAAGCATTACATAATGTCATATCCAGGTGTATATAAGTAAAAGTAAAAAATATCATGAAAGGACAAGCTATAGATGTCCTAGAGGGGGGTGAATAGGAAAATGACAAATAATTCGATACAATGCGGAATAATAAATCAATTAAATACAATATTACAAAGTATTGAATCCTTAATACCAAATAGTTCATAAGACAACCTTACACCTAAAAGATTTAGGTAGGACAACCTTATTTCACGATGTATTTGAAATTAAATTATCAAACTAATTGCAAAGAGTAAGAAAAGTACAATAGCACAAATAATCAAATTCAATCACCACAATACACAAAAGAGTTATAGTGGTTCAGTGCCTCAATGTAACCTACTCCACTCCCAAAATTACTACCCTTGCAATTTTGCCTTTCACTATTTCAATGTTTTTCAGGTTCAACTTAACAACCTTATACAGTTATTGCGATTTTCATGGGCTATCACAATTAAACTACTTTGTGATTTTACAGGGTCACCACAAACAAACTCGCTGAGATTTCCGGGCTATCTCAGAAAAACCCAAAATGAAATAATTAAAAACAAACAGTACTTATCTTCGATTTGACGAGTCGAAGTAGTAGCTGTAGCTTAAGTGCAGCGATCTTCTTCTTGGGATATTGATGAAGCCGATGTATAAGTTCAACCCAAAAAAATGCAAAGGGATCTAATAGATATTCAATGAAATGAATGAAACCCTATAGCTGCAGATTCAATTATCCTTCTTTTCAAAGTCTAGTATGGATTACTCTTATTAAAACAATTTAATCTAACTTTGAAAAAGAGAATAAAATAAGCCAATAATAAAATATGAATTACAACACAAATAACTTAAAGAGGCTTGAAGGATCTTTCTCTACAACAAAATAAAAGAATATGAATTTTCGTGATTTAAAATATAAGAGAAAACATCTATTTATAGCCAAGGATCTATATAGTTCAGTTGGGCGAACTCCAAAGATACGTTCCAATCAAAATCTGGAAATCGCTGGATAAAATCTTTCAAATCTTCGGCTGGCCTAAGCCCAGATTCTGCTGGCTGGATACCCAGTTCGATTGACCTAAGCTCAAGTTTAGCTGCCCTAAGTGGTCTGGATTTCGAAATCGTTCCATTGCTGGAAACTTGACCAAACTTCCTTGGGCTAGTCGAACCTACCGCAAAAAAAGATCTTATGAGATCTGAATTTTTTCCAAATTTTGCATGGTTGGTCCAAGTAGTTAGGCTGACCGAACTGGACGTCGGGCTGACCTAAATAGAGTGTATTTACCATAAAATGTGATTCAAAATATGCTCGAGTAAGATACACTTAACCTATGGTCCAACTAGGTTTATACCACCTATAGGTTGACTCATACGAAGTGTGCTGAACTTCGAATCATGAATGATCTTACTTTGAAGTGTTGAATCTTCTTTCAACATACTTGATTGAGTTGATAGCTTGTCTTCAGTTGAGCTTACAATCGTAACCAGACTACGAAGTTTGATAAACTAATATGTCTTATCATCTTTTTAATTTGGATTTTGAGGATTTTAGGGCTATGGAATTACTTTTGGAAATTTTGAAATTCAACTTATTGGTTTATAGAGATCTCACTAATTCCTCTACCTTCAATGTATCAATGTCCCTCAATTCTTGTATAACAATGACTTTAGAATTGAACCGGTCAGGAAGCGATCGTAAGATTTTTGCACACACTTTGCTTTCAAGGACTTTTTTCTCCAAGAGCCCACATGGAATTAACAATGTCATTTAGTTTAGTGAAGAAATCTATGAATGATTCATTTTCTTCCATATGAATTTCTTCAAACCTTGTTGTAAGGATTTGAATCTTAGATTTCTTGACAATGTTAGTTCCTTCATGTGTCATTTCAAGTATATCCCAAGCTTGTTTTGTTGTATCACACAGGATGATTCTTTTAAAATGATCTTATGATAGAGCACAAGTGATAGCATTAAGTGCTTTTGCATTGGCACTACTTTCGTTTTTCTCACTTGGAGTCCATAGATTATAAACTTGAACTTTCATGGACTTGATTCCATCTTCACCCATTACTTCCAACATTGGAGGGACCCATTGGGTCATGGTAGCTTGCCACACACTTTCATCAATAGATTTGAGGAAGATCCTCATTCTAACTTTTCAATAAGAATAATTCGAGCCATCAAAGGGCAGTGGCCTGGAAATGGATAGACTATCAAAATTTGACATTCCAATAGCTCTAGATCTAGTTCTAAGAAATTAATACCAAAAAGATCAACCTCTCTCTGATACCACTTGAAAGGACAAGCTATAGATGTCCTAAATGGGGGTGAATAAGACAATGCCAAATAATTCGATACAATGCAGAATAATGAATCAATTAAATATAATATTGCAAAGTATTCAATCCTCGATACCAAATAGTTTGTAGGACAACCTTTCACCTAAAATATTAAGGTAGTACAACCTTATGTCACGACGTCTTTGAAATAAAAAACTCAAACTAATGTAAAGAATAAGAAAAGCACAATAGCACAATAATTAAATTTGATCACCACAATACATAAAAGAGTTATAGTGGTTCGGTGCCTCAATGCAACCTACTCCACTCCCAAAATTACTACCCTTGCAATTTTGGCTTTCACTATTTCAAGGTTTTCCAAGTTCACCTTAACAACCTTATATAGTTATTGCGATTTTCACGGTTATCACAATTAAACCCACTTCATGATTTTACGTGGTCACTACAAACAAACCCGCTTTGTGATTTTACGGGGTAACCACAAACAAACTCGCTGAGATTTCTGGACTATCTCAAAAAACCCCAAACTGAAATAATTAAAACAAATAGTACTTATCTTCAATTTGGCAAGTCGAAGTTATAGTTGTAGCTTGAGTGCAGCGATCTTCTTCTTGGGATATTGATGGAGCCGATGTATAAGTTCAACCCAAAAAGATGCAAAGGGATTTAATAGATTTTCAATGAAATGAATGAAACCCTATAGCTGCAGATTCAATTATCCTTCTTTTCAAAGTTGAGTATGGATTACTCTTATCAAAATAATTTAATCCAACTTTGAAAAGGAGAATAGAATAAGCTAATAATAAAATATGAATTACAACACAAATAACTTAAAGAGGCTTGAAGGATATTTCTCTACCACACAATAAAAGAATATGAATTTTTGTGATTTAGAATGTACGAGAAAACCTCTATTTATAGCCAAGGATCCATGTAGTTCGACTGGCCCAAGATTCAGTTCGGCTGGGCGAAATCCAAAGATAACGTTCCAATCAGAATCTGGAAATTGTAGAATAAAATCTTTCAAATCTTCGGCTGGCCGAACACCCAGTTCGGCTGTCCTAAGCTCAAGTTTGGCTAGCCTAAGTGGTCTGGATTTTGAAATTGTTGCATTGCTGGAAACTTGATAGAACTTCCTTGGGCTGGCCGAACCTACCGCAAAAGAAGATCTTATAAGATCTAAAGTTTGTCCAAATTTTGCTTGGTGGGTCCAAGTAATTAGGCTGGCCGAACCGGACGTCGGGCTGGCCTAATTAGAGTGTATTTATCATAAAATGTGATTTAAAATATGCATGAGTGAAATACACCTAACTTATGGTCCAACTAGGTTTATACCACCTATAGGTTGAGTCATACAAAGTGTGCTGAACTTCGAATCATGAATGATTTTTCTTTGAGGTGTTGCATCTTCTTTACAGGTACTTGATTGAGTTGATAACTTGTCTTCAGTTGAGCTTGCAATTGTAACCGGACTACAAAATTTAAGAAACTAATATGTGCTTTAAGTATAAGCACTTACAATCTCCCTCTTTGTCAATTTCGTGACAAAACAACAATACAAATTAACATATTACAACATCTCAAACAACATAAATCTTTTGGGTCGACACTATGTTACTCCCCCTGAGATCATGCATCTCTATCACTCCCTCAGCACTTGGTCATATCTGCACAAATATAGTTCATAGAGTGCATGCAAATATGTGTGTGCTCATAAACGAGAGAAATGATGATCTCATATCCATATCACAAAAATATATAATGATGATCTTGTATCCATATCACAAAAATATATCATATTTCTCCCCATTTTTGACAAAAGTTAACAAAGGAAGAAGCAATCAATGAAGTACAATGGATATACGGAGCAAATAAAATAAGGATTTAGTAGCATAAAATATGCATAGCATAGTGTCATATCCAGGTGTATGTCAGCAAAAGTAAAAATATTACAAGTTATTACAAACTGAAAGTTTAAGAAAATCAGTCAGAACTGGAGGAGGATGGTGCCAACATGTTAAGATCATTAATCCTCAGACTCCTTTTGAAACGATGAAAGTACTTTTTTATGTACTTCATTTATTGTTATTGAGAGACATGCAGGTCGTCCATCTTCTTCTCTAAATTATCCAACCTGTCTGAGAACTGTGAGGGCTGAAAATCTGATCATCGGTATCATCAGTTTCTTCCAGATATGCAAAGATATCATCCATATTGACTTCTTCTTTAGGAACACCTTCCCGATGTCCTCACTGCTCAGGTCTTAGCTCAAGTTGCATCATATTGATACTAACATTACCAAATGGGAGCTGAGACTCTGGTGCTTCAGTTGTAGGGATTTGAACATTATAGTGCAATGCAATGCAAGTCATGAGATATGCAAAAGGAGTAGAGCCATGACGAGGATGAAGACGGTAATCGATAATCTGATAAGTGATCAAAGATGGAAGACAGCTACGGATACCAGAAACGACCGAATGAAGGATACACATTATAAAGGGAGTAAGGTCTGTTTTATTCCCACGACGAGCATAAACATTCGAAGTGAAAATATGATGCAGGACACGGTAATTGGGAAGAAGATTGTAGGTGGGGAGCGAGTTACAGTTACATCAGGTTGCATTAAAACCGCATAACTAACTAGTGAGAGATTCTCTTTCCGTTTGGTACATATCTTCAAAGATTGGTGGAATAGAGATTCCCTCTTCCGTCATATCAATACTTAAGATTGATGATATGATGGAGGGGTTAATGGTAACTGTGTCTTCCACAAACTAAGTGAAAAATTATAATTGATCTAAAGACGCAGTATTTATAGATGCATACAACCCACTTGCGATAAACCGATATGTCAACCCACAGAATTTCTACAAGACCGAATTGGGCAACATGATTTGTATTGATGGTGCGCTCAATGACAATGTTACGGGTACGAAAATCACGCACATTTTTTGGATCATTTTTAGGTAAACGGATAATGTGTACAACCCGATTAGTAGATCGAGAGGAAGAACTAGTTTGAGAGCCTCGCACAGTACGCTTAGAACGAGATGCCATGATAGAAAATGACTAGATTTGTAAAAGAAATATTAACAATAGGAAGGAAAAGATCTAGATAAATTTCTATAAAAAACCTAATAAAATAGAATTCTAGATTCAGGAAAGATGATGAAATCTATAATAATGGATAGCAAGGAACTTAAATCTAGAAGGAAATTAAAAAATAATCACTTACAAGGACGATAGAGTGATGGGTTGGCTGAAGGAATCCATGGGCTGACTGAAGAAGATGAGAATGGAATGTGGGTTTTTTAAATATCCATTTAGTTCCAATCACATATTTGTCAAATGGTCTAGGCACTAGATACCAAACATTATTCCTGACAAATTGATTTATTTCATCTTGCATAGCTAAAATCCAATTTTCATCAGTTAAGGCTTCATTTACATTTGATGGTTCTATCTGGGAAGTGAAGCATACATGATTAAAAATGTTTTCAACTTGTCTTCTAGTTTAAAAACCAGTGTGAGGGTTACCAAGAATTTGATTAGTTGGATGTTCTTTGACTAGTCAATTCTCAGTTGTATCTGATTTTGATGAAGGTGTTGATTGATTGAATAGAATAACCTCATCATCGTGTTTATCAGTTGGAGTGATAGTTTGATCATCAATTACAACATTTATGGATTCTTGTATCACTCCGGTCCTTTTATTTAGGACACGATATGCTCTATTGTTTAGAGCATACCCTAGAAAAATACCTTCGTCACTTTTTGTTTCAAATTTTTCCAAATGTTCCCTATCTCGTAAAATGAAACATTTGCTTCCGAAAGTATGGAAATATTTTACTAATGGTTTTTTGTTAGACTAGAGTTCAATAGCCATTTTATTTAAACTTGTTCTTACATATACTCGATTAATAATATAACAAGTAGTGTTGACAGCTTCAACCCATAAGTTTTTTGATAATTTTTTACTATTAAGCATAACAGTCACCATTTCTTGTAGAACTCTGTTTTTCCTTTCAGCTGTGCCATTTTGTTAAGGAGTTTTTGGAGCAGAAAATTCATGTAATATTCCATGGTCATCACAAAACTTCTCAAAATTGTAAGTGCTTATAATTAAAGCACATATTAGTTTGTCAAATTTCGTAGTTCGGTTATGATCGCAAGCTCGACTGAAGACAAGCTATCAACTCGATTAAGTACCTGGAAAGAAGATTCAAAATCTCAATGCAAGATCATTCATAATTCGAAGTTCAGCACACTTCGTATGAGTCAACCTACAAGTAGTATACACCTAGTTGGACCATAGGTTAGGTGTATTTTACTCATGAATATCTTGAACCACATTTTATGTTAAATACACACTTGTTAGGCCAACCCGATGTTCGATTTGGCCAGCCTAACTACTTGGACTAACCTTACAAAATTTAGACAAAATTTAGATCTCATAAGATCTTCTTTTGCGGTAGGTTCGGCCAACCCAAGGTAGGGTTCGGCTAGCCCAAGGAAGTTTGGTTAAGTTTCCAGCAATGGAACGATTTTGGAATCCAAACCACTTATGCCAGCCGAACTTGAGCTTAGGGCAGTCGAACTGGGTGTTCGGCAAGTTGAACCTGGGCTTAGGCCATCCAAAGATTTGAAAGATTTTATCCCGTGATTTCCAGATTCTGATTGGAACGTTATCTTTGGAGTTCGGCTAGCCAAACTAAATCTTGGGCCAGCCAAACTACACAGTTCCTTGGCTATAATAGAGGCTTTCTCTTATATTCTAAATCACAAAAATTCATATTCTTTTATTGTGTTGTAGAGAAAGATCCTTCAAGCCTCTTTAAGCTATTTGTGTTGTAATTAGAATTTTATTATTAGCTTATTCTATTCTCCTTTTCAAAGTTAGATTAAATTGCTTTGATAAGAGTTATCCATATTCTACTTTGGAAAGAAGGAGAATTGAATCTGCAGCTATAGGGTTTCATTCATTTCATTGAAAATCTATTAGATCCTTTTGCATCTTTTTGGGTTGAACTCATACATCATCTACATCAATATCCCAAGAAGAAGATCGATGCACTTAAGCTACAACTATGACTTCGACTCGCCAAATAGAAGATAAGTACTATTTGTTTTTAATTATTTCAGTTTGGCTTTTTTTGAGATAGCACGAAAATTTCAGCAGGTTTGTTTGTAGTGCCGTAAAATACAAAGCGGGCTTGTTTATAGTGACCCTATAAAATTACAAAGTGGGTTTGATTGTGATAGCCCCTGAAAATCGCAATAACTATATAAGGTTGTTAAGGTGAAGCTGGAAAACTTTGAAATAGTGTAAGCCAAAATTGCGAGGCTAGTAATTTTGGAAGTGAAGTGGGTTGCATTGAGGCACCGAACCACTATAACTCTTTTGTGCATTGTGGCGATTGGATATTATTATTTGTGTTATTGTGTTTTTCTTATTCTTTGCATTAATTTGATACGTTGATTTCAAAGACATCATGAAATAAGGTTGTCCTACCTAAATCTTTTAGGTGTAAGGTTGTCCTACGAACTATTTGGTATGAAGCATTCAATACTTTGCAATATTGTATTTAATTGATTCATTATTCTACATTGTATCGAATTGTTTGACTTTATCCTATTCACCCCCCCCCCCCCTCTAAGACATCTATATCTCATCCTTTCAAGTGGTACCAGAGCGAAGTTGATCTTTTTGGGATTAATTTCTTAGAAATAGATCTAGAGCTATTAGAATGTCGAATTTCGATAGTTTATCCATTTCCAGGCCACCACCCTTTGATGGCTTGAACTATTCTTACTGGAAAGCTAGAATGAGGATCTTTCTCAAATCTATTGATGAAAGTGTGTGGCAAGTTACCATGACCCAATGGTTTCCTCCAATGTTGGACGTAGTGGGTGAAGATGGAATCAAGTTCATGAAAATTCAAGTTTATAATCTACGGACTCCAGGTCAGAAAAGCGAAAGTAGTGCCAATGCAAAAGCACTTAATGCTATCACTTGTGCTCTATCACCAGACGAGTTCAAAAGAATCATCTCGTGTGATACAGCAAACGAAGCTTGTGATATACTTGAAATGACACACGAAGGAACTAACATTGTCAAGAAATCTAATATTCAAATCCTTACAACAAGGTTTGATGTAACATCCCGAAAAATCGAGGGTCGAGTAGTAACTCAACACCCGAGTTCTAGAATGTCACTTATGCAACATAGATAATGATGATTAAATGTTGTCTACATTAGTGTATTGAACATGAGTGAGATTAAGCCGAAACAGCATATCATACTCCATAGACAGTTAAATTGCAAGCAGAAGACTGTGATAGATATATAAAATATATAAAAACTGTGGTGAGTCTCCAGAGTGTGATAACATTACCGGGTTAATAAATTTCAAGTACATTTCTAAAATATACCACATGTGTAAGTGTAATGTCTTCTATCCCAAGTATCATAACCCCGTCAATATAATAACAGGTCTTCATAAACCTGTCAGAGAGCTACAAGTAGGAGAACTCCTCCACATCATAGTAGTCCGGCTTTGCTTCATAAGCATCGCCATCACCTGAAACTCAATAAATCTGGTTGGTGTGTACAACACCGTCCCGTAACGTGGGAGTGAGTGATCAACTCAGTGGAATAATAAAGCATAGGTTAACATGTTATCAATTTAGTCAAGCAGTAATGATAAAGTAGTAAAATCAAACAATTCTAACTACTATTATTAATGCAAGTATGAATGCAGTCATGATGTATGCCCTTGCCAAACCACCCTCATGCGACACCATCTTACGTTCGCGGATGCTTTCATCCCTCAGTGCTCTACATCTTCCAGGCATATGCAATGCATGATGAGCATGATTACCGAGTTGTTATTAGTCAATTTCAAACAGCAGTATTGGAAAACTAAGGTACCTCCCTTGTATCATTCTCAAACATGATCCATTCTAGGGTCGTCAGTCCTAGCTAATCTTATACGATATTATGGTTTGAGAGGCATCGCGAAGGCATCACAAAGGGCTCGTCACCCGTCAACACGGATATAGATCTCACCGTATGTGGCTCAATTGTTGGCCGTCAGCTCGAATACAGGTCTCACCATACTCAGCTCAATCGCTGGCCGTCAGCTCGAATACAGGTCTCACCGTATTCGGCTCAACTCATGCTCTAGTTGCTGTGAAGGGCTTATCGTCAATCACAGACTTTAGAGTATACTTGAAGACATTACAGAGGGCTCGTCGTCCGTCAGCACGAATACAGGTCTCACCGTACTTGGCTCCCGCTATAGGTGTCGACAGCTCGAATACAGTGTCCCATACCACCGTATTTGGCTCAAGAGTCTGGTTGCTCAATGGTCACTACGGGGAGGCACGTGGCCTCAGCGTAGGCCGACAGCTCGACCACGGTGTCCCATACCACCATGCCCGGCTCATGAGTTTTAGCGGATCGAGGTACCATGGTTAAAGGGGATTTCACTGGTAAGTTTGGTATCCTAGGTTCAAGCAGTAGCGTCCAAACATGGTGAACATACATTAGACAGATCGGGTTACTTGACAAGCTCGGCTAGCTCCAGCGCACCACAAGTTGAACGATATGAAGCGCATAAGCACTTTGTGTGGCCAACCACTATCGCCAACCGAAGTACGACTCGGGTTCGTCGAACACATCTCACATGGAAAATGAATCTCAGCCACGCATTTATTTTTGTTATCGATTGTCTGGACTATAATCATAGCCCCAATCACATTCAATTGCAGATAATTAAAGCAGTAATGAATCAAGATTCAAATCATACAACCAAAGTCTGATATTATCCGTTTAGGGCTGCCAGGGCTGTTGCACGCACTCGTTGCTCCACTCCCCCATCACCCATGACGGATCATACAACATAAACATGAATTTAAACATATATATTACATAAATAAAATCATACAATTAGTTGAGCATGTTATGAAGCACAACACAAGCATGAGTTTGTACATATTCAATTCCTAATCACACAACTATCCAAGGAAATCATACACATAGTTAAAGGAGTTGAGAATCATATCTCAACACCCTTATACATTACAATTTACTAACTACTACTCATTCAAACGTTTTAACAAACACTTAGACTACATACACCAACATACATGACATATGTTGATCACATAGGTATAAGGCCAAATCCTTTCACTAAGGAGTTACCCCAATCATAACACGCATACACCCACGACGGATAGTCATGGCAAGCAGGAATCCAAGTTCCATATTCATTCAGTTATTTCCACAAACACTTGGGCCACACATTTTAGCATATATAGTGTATATTGGCCGTGGCGTGATTTAGGGCAAATCCTTTCGTCAAAGGGGTATCGCCAATACAACAATCACATATCCATGACAATTAGTCATGGTAAACACGAATGAGAATTCTATACTCATTCAGTCATTTTCACAAACACTTAGAATACACTATTTTAACATACATAGTGTATAATAGCAAAAACATGAATTAGGGCGAGTCCTTTCGCCAAACAAGTATTTTATCCATATATCATATATCAATACAACAAATAATCATGGCAAAGACATTTCTAAAATTTATACGTATACGGTACTTTCTACAAATACCTAAAGTATGTAAAATTTCATATTCTTCATCTTTAATCGAAACGGAAATCAGACAGCACTTTGTACATGTGCAATTGCATGCAGATCATGAATCTATCATTATATGACATTGAAAGCATTGAAAACCATAACCTATACATATAAAGTCCACACCTTTTGTCATAGAATCGTAACGAATCCAATAAGTTTGCTAAGCTTTCGTATACGGCAGTTTGGTAACCTATAGAATAAAATAGGTTAGCTATTTCATAACCTACAACTATCAACACTCCAAAACAGATTAGGGTTGGGGTTTCTTACCTAGAAACGGAGCCGAAATCACCGGGAAAAAGATTAGAACGAAGTGGTGGAGCATGGATAACAGCAGGGAAGAGTGGCAGGGAGATTCTCCCACATCTCCCACACTTTCTCTCTCCTTTCTCTCTTCTCTCTCTATGGTTTCTCTCAAATTCGTATGGCTGTGAGAGAGGGGTTTCTAAGGTCCTTATATAGCCTAAAAAGTCACCAAAATAGACTTCAGGCCAAGGTATACTTAGGTTATAACCAAAGCGGGTCCATTTCACTCAACAGAGGACTTCTGGCGGGCCTCCTTAAGCCAAAGGTTGGACTTAAGCTCACTAACACTGGATCTATGTACCATTAAGTTTTCGTTCCAGTTGAGTTCTCAGATCACGCTGGCGGACCAGTTTCAGTTCAACGGTTAGTGGATCTCGATCAGAGATTCCGAGTACGTGGTTATGTGTATGAAATTTCTCCTGATCCGTGGGTGTATTTAGGTCAGATTCTGACGGTCTGGTTGCCTAATACTGATCCGCAAGCGAGAGGTGTCAGATTACTATTTGAGATATTTATTTTTTTAAAAAAATCAAGTGTTTTCACACTCCTCGCTCCGGACTCAAACGAATTACACTGGGACACTATCTGGATTTGATTTTTGAGATGGTTGTCAAGCCCAGCAAGGCAGTCCTAATTCCTTAACTTCGTATTAATCGGACTTCCGACGTGCGGTCCAGATCTGATACGGTGTTTCCATGTGCTCCCGAGAGCAGTCGGGTAATGGGATTGATCTTAGATTTTAGGGTAACCTAGCGTCAATGATTCTATAAGTTTTGGGTCTTGTAGATCGTATTTAAAGTGATTGGTGCTAATTTCACAGGTACTCTAATTTAACACTGACTAATTCTCGCCTAATTTCTAAAGGATTTAGTCTTGAGTAATTTCTGTCTGAGGTGGTACCTGGGCCTTTGTAGTTTGTATATAAAGTGATCCAAGTTATACTACTTAGCTAGTTTAAGATAGTGTCTAAGGTGAAAGTACTTAGAAAATTTAAAGAATAAGCTGGTGAAGGGTGGGATTTGTGAAAGAAATGGGTTCACAAGCGATTTTAGCCTTTGGGATTGAGTTCTGGCAGGTTAATAAGGTGTTAGGAGCGACCCGCCTAAGGACATCTAATCCCAGGTTGGCAAAAATTCGGGATGTTACATTTGGAGAAATCCATATGGAAGAAAATTAATCATTCATGGATTTCTGTAAGTGCTTATAATTAAAGCACATATTAGTTTGTCAAATTTCGTAGTCCAGTTACGATCGCAAGGTCGAATGAAGACAAGTTATCAACTCGATCAAGTACCTGGAAAGAAGATTCAATATCTCAATGCAAGATCAAAGCAATGGTTCGAAGTTCAGAACACTTCGTATGAGTCAACCTACAGGTGGGTGCAAACCTAGTTGGACCATAGGTTAGGTGTATTTTACTCATACATATCTTGAAACACATTTTATGTTAAATACACATTAGTTAGGCCAGCCCAAAGTCTGGTTCGGCCAACCTAACAACTTAGACCAATCATGTAACATTCAGATAAAATCAGATCTCATAAGATTAAAATTTGTGGTAGGTTCGGCCAGCCCATGTGAGACCCGTATCCTAATTCATACTGTTCCGTCGACTCCCACGATCCTTCCCATCGAAGTCCGGCGATACACGACCTATAATCGATGTTTGCGTGCGACCCTAAGTCGTATCCTATAGATTTGAGTCGGCTTAATCCGAGACTTGTACCATTGCGACCGCACCATCGCTGCAGTTCCAATGCCGCGTCTTGCATACCGATCCGATACCCTGGCAGGGAGATGTGGGCCAACATTTATTTTAAAGAAAACACGGCGCATTTGCAATTCCACAAGAATCTCTACAACCCATCACATCAATCAATCAATCACCTCATGTCCAGTATAAGAGCAACCCATGCTTTCTTTCTCCACAAGTCAAGCAACCTACCCCAAAAGTCAACAAGTCTCTCACCTCACCCATCACTCACATCCATCACCCATCACTCTCTCTCCTTACAACCCTCTCTCTCTCTCTCATTTCTCAAACACAAAATTTCAAGCAAAAGAGAGGTGCACGTCCATGGTTTTCCAAGAGAGAAAGTGAGATGTGTGTGGCCCATTTCCCACCCCAAAAACCTTCATCCTAGCCATTCATTTCTCATCTTCCACCGTCAAAGTGAGAAGCAAGGAGATCGGCTTTTCAAGGGACCAAGAAGATCTAACGGTGGGTGGTTTATAGGCTAGATTTTTCATGTTTTGATGATGGGCCAAGTGAGGCCTACCGATTGATGGTATGGATCTCACTTTGGACACTAGGTGTGGCCGATGACCCACCTTGGTTCTCATGATCATTCCATGATGGGGCCAATCTCCATGGACCCCATCATGATGTTTATTTTCCTTACACGAAAAGAGGTCATCTAGACCGTCCATTTTGGGTGGAGAAGGAATCTCCACCATTGATCTTTGATTTGGTGGGCCCACATGTATTGGGACCCACTTGATGTATGATTGAATGCAAGAGAGGGCTCATAGTGGTGGAGCCCTCCATCACACGTGTCCCTCTTTCTCTCTCTCTCTCTCTCTCTCTCTCTCTCTTCCCTCTCTCTTTCATTTTTTTCTATTGTATGTGATGATGTGGCCGTGTGGCCACCTGGATGGACCCCACCATGAGACACGTATTTTATCCAAGTTATCATAGGTGGGGCCCACTTTATATGTGTTGTATCCACACCATCCATCATTTGGTGGCCCACCTGAGTAGGCCCACCTTTTACACTTGGAAAGTCCAAACCGTCCAGCGTCCCTGGACGCTGGACGTTATTTGAAAAAACAACACAAATATTATCTTGGTTCCACAACCTATTTAAGTGGGCCACTTGTGTAGGCCCCACCTCGATGAATGGATTTAGTCCATGCCGTTCATTCCATTCTCTAGTCCATTTTAGGCGTTGAGTCAAAAAATGAAGCTGATCCAATTTTCTGGCAGGCCATACCTTTGAAAATAGTGAATTTGACTGTTTAAATTCACTTTAATTTAGTACATGTCGAAACACATCGAATATGGGGCTCGTTTGATTTGTCTTGAGCTGTAGAGTGCAATGGCTGGAGCGGATTCTTTCGATGCGGGCCCCACGCATGAAAAATTGTGAAAAAACTAGATTAAAAAACAAAAATAAAAAAAAATATGCAGCAGACGTTGCTACTGCCAGAGGCGCGTAGGTAGTGCCTGCGGCGTGTAGGCGGACGAACAGCAGGACCCACGGTCCCAGCCGTGGGCCCCACCATGATGTATTTTTTATATCCCACACCGTTCAATTGGTGGGCCCCTTTTTAAAGTGGGCCCCCTCCAAAAATCAGCCCTATTTGGAACTCAGGTGGCCCACGTCACAGTGAACAATAGGGATTGAACGACTGCCATTGAAACCCATCTGGGTTCACAACAGTTTTGGATCATTATTAAATTGTTTTTCCTCTCATCCGGGTCTGTCTGACCTCACCAACAGTTTGGGTGGAAATAAACATTATGGTGGGCTCCACGTGGGCCCCACTGTATGTGTTGTACTCCACACCGTCTACCAGTGTGGACTCCTCAGTGATGTATGGATTATATCCCCCGTCCAGAGGCATGGACGGTGGGCAGATGTGATGTATATGTTTTGTTCATGCTGCATAGCAGCTGTGGGACCCACGCACGTGTGGACTCCACATATGCATGTGTTTATCAATGTCATCCATCTTTTTTGCATCCACCATCCAGATGGCTGGACGGTGGTGCATACTGTGATGTATGTGATTTATATCCTGGCCGTCCATCCCTGGTTGGGACGTGGACCCACATGATGTACGTGTTGTATCTACTCCGTCCTCCATTTGACGTGATCCACCATGATTTAGACGGTGGGCCATACCATGAGTTTATGTGTTGATCATCCATGTCGTTCATTTAGTGGACCCATTTGGAAGGTGCAGGCTCAGGTGTAGGGCCCACCTGTTATGTATATTAGGCCCATATGCAGGGCCCACCTGTTGTGTATTTCTGGCTCAAGAATGAGGCCCATTGTGATGTAGTTGGGGCTCATGGGTTGAGGCCCATTGTGATGTATTAGGACCCGTGGGTTGAGGCTCATTGTGATGTATTTTCGACCCATTTGGCAAAGCTCATTGTGATATTTTGGAGCCCATGGGTTAAGGCCCATTGTGAGGTATTAGGGCCCTGGGTTGAGGCCCATTGTGATATATTCGGGGCCCATGGGTTGAGGCCCATTGTGATGTATTAGGACCCATGGTTGAGGCTCATTGTGATGTATTTCCGACCCATTTGGCAAAGCCCATTGTGATGTATTTGGAGCTCATGGGTTAAGGCCCACTGTGAGGTATTAGGGCCCATGGGTTGAGGCCCATTGTGATGTATTTGGTGCCTATGGGTTGAGGCCCATTGTGATGTATTAGGGTCCGTGGGTTGAGGCCCATTGTGATATATTTTCAGCCCATGTGATGAGGCCCATCTTGTGTATATGTGGCTCAATGTGAGGAATGTGCACCCGATGTAATATGTGATTTCACTATAATGTAGGTAATGATGTTATGGCAGGCCATGCCTTAGGAGCAATGTTGGTTTAACGTCCACATTGTAGGAATAATGTTGGTTAAATGTCCGTATTATAACTCTCCCTTGGGCTCATTGATAAGCCCATACTGGTTACGTGTAGGCTGTCTAGGCCTATTTTCGGTGTAACGATAGTTCATCACTTTATAACATGCTTAGTATACCTCCATGATTCATGACCATACGCATCATATGTATGCTTGATATGATTAGTGACTGATCATAACATATGCCATTGGGCAGACCATTTACGGGACTCCTTATGAGATGGAGTGCCCCACATTATCGCACGATACGCGCAGGATTGTTGCATGACTGGACAATGTGATTCATGAATCTGCATTTGTATGTCTTGATCATTGTATGCCCTAGCGACATCAGGGTCGTAGCCCCACAAGCATATCGTGGTTGGTCGTATCGGATCCCGAAAATACTTGGTTCTAGCAATGTGGGCACTTAGGATGTCCCTGGGTAAAAATTCTAGAACCTTTTTGGTACCAGGAGCTACTCCAACGTATAGACCGAGTGGATACACGAGTGCCCGAGTGCCGAATACCAGTAGGCCACATCTCCCACTATGTCGTGGTCGGTTGGAAGGGGGTGTGGCCTTATCCGCCCGAGTGAGGGGGCTATAAGCTAGGCTGAGTTTGACTAGCTCACAAATGAATCCGATATCGACGAGCCGGCTAGGTATTGGAAGACTACTGGTTAGGCTGATAGTGAGGTCTATTCCTCTCATTGGGCTATACGGCTAGGAAGGTGGCAGTCAGTGTGGAGTGTACTAGACCCCGGTGATATTCCAGAGAGGAACTGTATTGATATGTGTACTTGATGAGTACTGGCATGCTTCCTTTGCATCTCGCATATGATATTTGGCTACATAGGCCTCGCATCGCATGGCCTTGGTATGACGAATAACATTCATACCTTGCATCACATACTTTTGGTAAAGTTGATAGCTTTCATGGACTTACCGCATATTTCTGCATTACTCTGATATTGTACACTTGACGCTTGCCTTGCGCACACATTTACACCACCCTCTAAGCTTTTGTAAGCTTATGCACAACCGTTGCGTGCAGGTGGCCTTGGATCGCAGCAGCGCTAAGGCAAGAGCACCCATCAGATCATTTTAGATTTTTTGATCACCCTGTATTTCCCTTTCCGCATTGTACTTAAAGTTTTTGATATAGTGGATGTGTGGTGATGTTGTTTTGTGACTTGGTTATGCTTATGGTTATGCTCCATTACAAAAAAAAATCATACCGGAAATCCTCATTGTAGGATCCCAAGATCGGAATCGGGCACGTGAGTGCCAGGATCCGAGAATGGGGCACTACGGAGGCTGTCGGCGCCAGATTCAGCGAGCGGGAATTTTGTGAGCCCGTTTTCCGAGTTTAGGGTGTGACAGCCCAAGATAGGTCTCGGCCAGCCGAACCTGAATTTGGCTAGCCCAAGGAAGTTCAGTCAAATTTTCAGCAATGGAACGATTTTGGAATCCAGGCTTCTTAGGTTAGCCGATCTTGAGTTGAGGCCAGCCGAACTAGATGTTCGGCTAGCCGAAGTTTGAAAGATTTTATCCTGCGATTTTCAAATTTTGATTGGAACGTAATCTTTGGAGTTAGGCCAGTCGAACTGAATCTTAGGCCAACCGAACTACATAGATCCTTAGCTATATATAGAGGCTTTCTTTTACATTCTAAATCATGAAAATTCATATACTTTTACTGTGTTGTAAAGAAAGATCTCTCAAGCCTCTTTAAGTTATTTGTGTTGTAATTTATATTTTATTATTAGCTTATTCTATTCTCCTTTTCAAAGTTAGTTTTAATTATTTTAATAAGAGTAATCTATACTCTACTTTGAAAAGAAGGAGAATTGAATCTGCAGCAATAGGGTTTCATTCATTTAATTGAAAAACTATTTGATCTCTTTGTAACTCTTTGGATTGAACTCATACATCGTCTTCATCAATATCCCAAGAAGGAGATCGCTGCACTCAAGCTACAACTGCGACTTTGATTCACCAAATCAAGGATAAGTACTGTTTGTTTTTAATTACTTCAATTTTAGGGTTTTCTGAGATAGCCCGGAAATCTCAGCGGGTTTGTTTGTGGTGACCCCGTAAAATCACAAAGCGGGTTTATTTTTGGTGACCCCATAAAATCACAAAGTGGGTTTGATTGTGATAGCCGTCAAAATCGTAATAACTGTATAAGGTTGTTAAGGTGACCTTAGAAAACCTTGAAATAGTGGAAAACCAAAATCGCGAGGGTAGTAATTTTGGGAGTGGAGTAGGTTGCATTGAGCCACCAAACCACTATAACTCTTTTGTGCATTGTGGTGATTGGATATTATTATTTGTGTTATTGTGCTTTATTTATTCATTGCAATTAGTTTGAGTTTTTTATTTCAAAGACGTCGTGACATAAGGTTGTCCTACCTAAGTCTTTTAGGTGAAAGGTTGTCCTACGAACTATTCGGTATCAAGGATTCAATACTTAGTGATTTTGTATTTAATTGATTCATTATTCCGCATTATATCGAATTATTGTCCTATTCACCCCCCCTCCCCCCCTCTAGGACTTTATAACTCGATCTTTCAAGTGGTATCAAAGCGAGGTTGCTCTTATTTGGACTAATTTCTTAGAGCTAGATCCAGATCTATTGGAATGTCAATTTTTGATAGTCTATCCATTTGCAAGCCACCGCCCTTTGATGGCTCAAACTATTCTTACTGGAAAGCTAGAATGAGGATCTTCCTCAAATCTATTGATGAAAGTGTGTGGCAAGCTATCATGACCCAATGGGTCCCTCCACTGTTGGAAGTAGTGAGTGAAGATGGAACCAAGTCCATGAAAATTCAAGTTTATAATCTATGGACTCCAAGTCGAAAAAGTGAAAGTAGTGCCAATGCAAAAGCACTTAATGCTATCAATTGTGCTCTATCACCAAACGAGTTCAAAAGAATCATCTCGTGTGATACAACAAAAGAAGCTTGGGATATACTTGAAATGACACACCAATGAACTAACATTGTTAAAAAATCTAAGATTCAAATCCTTACAACAAGGTTTGAAGAAATCCATATGGAAGAAAACGAATCATTCATGGATTTCTTCACCAAACTAAATGACAGTGTTAAGTCTATGTGGGGTCTTGGAGAAAAAGTCCCTGAAAGGAAAGTGTGTGCAAAAATCCTATGATCGCTATCTGACAGGTTTAATTCTAAAGTCACTGTTTACAAGAATTGAGGGGACACTGATATAATGAAGGTAGAGGAATTAGTGGGATCTCTACAAACCTATGAGTTGAATTTCAAAATTTCCAAAAGTAAATCCATAGCCCCAAAATCCTCAAAATCCAAAAAAAAAGAGATTCAGATAATGAAGAAAATGAGGATGACATGGCTATGCTTGTTAAAAAGTTTTATAGGATTTTTAAAAATAAAAATAGATCTGATTTTAAAAAACTGATTGACAAAAGAAAAGGAAATTATAAATCTAAATCTAAAGACTTTCAATGTTTCAACTGTTCTGAATATGGACATCTAGTTGTGAATTGTCCTAAGAAGGATAAATCTAGAAAAAAGAGGCATGATCACCACATGGGATGAATCGTTTGAATCTGAATCCAATTCAGAAACTAACGAAACCTATCATGAAACTGAAAATGATCAAAAGGCATTTATGACCATAGCCAGACTTACTTCCTCAAATAAAGATGAATCATCTGATTATGAAATTCTAGGAAGTGATGTTGAAAATGAAGAAGACCTTTAAGTAGCTTATGATGCCTTATATAAAGAAAGTTGTAAGATTGCAACAAAATTAAAAATTAAAAAGGATAAATTTGCTGATTTAAAATTAGAACGTGAAAAATCTGTTTTGGAGAAATTACATTTTTCTGATTGTTTTGAGAAAACCAAACTTGAACTCAATTTTAAAAACTTTGTAATTGAAGATCTCAAAACTGAAAATAAAAAATTACATTTAGAAATTACTTCTCTAAAAAATTCTAAAGAGACCTAGATAAACTATTATCTACGTCTCGTCAAAGTAACAATAAATTTGGTTTGGGTTATAACAAGAGTTGTTCAAAAAAATCTAAAAATACTGTTCCTATATTTGTTAAAAGTGGATCTTCAAAATCTAAAGAATAAACTACAAATGAAATAAAGAAAAAACCTTTTTATCCAAAAACTAAGTCCAACTATATAAAACTTCCTTAAGGAACTCTTGAAATCCAACTCTAGAACTATGAGAGTAAGTGAGAATAAGAAAAATTATCGCTCTCAAACTAATCATATGATCAGAGATCCTCCTAAACCCAAAACCATATTAAAATGGGTTCCAAAAAAATAAGGTTCTTGTCATCCACACAGCTTTCGAAGCTAGTAGCCATTCAAGATGGTACCTGGACGGTGGATGCTCTAAACATATGATAGGTAATAAGGCGATACTTTCAGACATCAATCACATTGATGGAGGCTCAGTACCATTTGGAGATGGTAACAATTGCAAAATCAGCAAAAGAGGTAATTTAAAATTTCCTAATCTTCTTGTTTTTAAAGATGTGTTATATGTTGAAGGTTTGAAACACAATTTGCTAAGTATATCTCAAATCTGTGATAATAATCATAGTGTTAAATTTTCTGATCACGGATGTGAAATACTTAATAATCAATGTCATATAATATTAAGAACCTCTGAAAATTGCTATATAATTAATGAATCATGTTCCATAAGTCACTCTTGCTATATGGTCCAAACAGACGAAACTGAATTGTGGCATCAACATCTTGGACATGTGAACTTTAGAGATCTATACAAACTTAGCAAGAGAGATCATCTTCGAGGCTTACCCAAGTTGAAAAAGTTGGAAAAGAAAGTATGTGGTGCCTGTCAAATAGGCAAAACAAATCGGGAGTAGTCACAAAAAGGTGAACTCCCTAGCCACATCTAGACCCTCTAATTACTCCATATAGACCTTGTTGGACCAACCCGAACAGAGAGTAGAGGAGGTAAAAAATACTTTCTAGTTGTAGTTGATGAGTACACTAGATATTCATGGGTAGCCTTCTCAAGAGAAAAGTCGGATGCTTTTGACGAAGTCAAAAAGTTATTTAAACGCATACAGACAGAAAAAGAACTACCTGTGAAAAGATAAGAAGTGATCATGGAACAGAGTTTCAAAACAACAATTTTAAAAAGTTTTGTAATAACCATGGAACATTACATGAATTCTCTACTCCTAAACCTCTTCAACAAAATGGTGTAGCTGAACGGAAAAATAGAGTTCTACAAGAAATTGGGGACTGTTATGCTTAATAGTAAAAAATATATGTGCCAAAGCTGTCAACACTGCTTGTTATATTATTAATTGAGTATACATAAGAGCAAGTTTAAATAAAACGGCTTATGAACTCTGGTCTAACAAAAAACCATCAGTAAAATATTTTCATACTTTCGGAAGTAAATGTTTCATTTTATGAAATAGGGAACATTTGGAAAAATTTGAAGCAAAAAGTGATGAAGGTATTTTTCTAGGGTATGCTCTGAACAGTAGAGCATATCGTGTCCTAAATAAAAGGACCGGAGTGATACAAGAACCCATAAATGTTGTAATTGATGCTCAAACTATCACTCTAGCTGATAAACACAATTATGAGGTTATTATATTAAATCAATCACCACCTTCATCAAAATTAGATACAATTGAGAATAAACTAGTCAAAGCTCATCCAACTAATCAAATTCTTGGTAACCCACACACCGGTGTTTAAACCAGAAGACAAGTTGAAAACATTTGTAATCATGTATGTTTCACTTCCCAGATAGAACCATCAAATGTAAATGAAGCCTTAGGTGATGAAAATTGAATTTTAGCTATGCAAGATGAATTAAATGTAACACCCTGAAATTCGGGGGTCGAGTATGAACTCAACTCCCGAGTTCCAACGCATCACTTATGCAACATACACAATGCTGGTTAAATGTTGTCTGAGTTAGCGCAATAAACATGAATGAGATTATACCAAAACAGTAATTCATACTCCAGTTCAATTGTATAAAGACAAGCGGTAGACTGAAATTTTATATTCAAAGTATGTAAAGTAACAAAATTTTCTGAACTCCAGAGTATGAGTACTAGCTGAGTACCAATATACATGTATTGTTTCTAAGTCAAAAACCAAAATACAATCCTCAAGAGAGGCCCTGAAAATCCCGCGATGCAGCCGGCCTAAGCAAAGCCGTCAGAGTACTGCATAAAGGAGAACTCCTGATCCGCATCAAAGTCGGGCTCTGGCTCCTGAACCAAGGCGCCATCTACACCTGCGACAGAGTCTGGTGGGTGTTGCAAACACCGTCCCGTAACGTGGGAGTGAGTAGCTAACTCAGTGGAACAATAAAGCATAGGTTAACATGTTATCAACTCAATCAAGCAGTAATGATAAAGCAGTACAAATCAAACATTTCTAACTACTCTTGTTAAGTGCAAAAATGAAATGACATGATGCTGTATGCCCTTGCCAAACCACCCTCAAGCGACATCATCTTACGTTCACGAATGCTTACTCCCTCAGTGCGCCACATCTACAAAGCACATGCGGTGCGATGATGCTCATGATTACCAAGTTTTATTAGTCCATTTCAAACAGCAGTATTGGGAAATAAGGTACCTCCCTTGTATCATTCCCAACATGATCCATTCTAGGGTCGTCAATCATAGTTATTCTCATACGATATTATAGTTTGAGAAACGTAGTGAAGGCATCGCAAAGGGCTCGTCACCCGTCAGCGCGGATACAGATCTCACCGTATGTGGCTCAATTGCTGGCCGTCAGCTCGAGTACAGATCTCACCGTACTCAGCTCAATCACTAGCCGTCAGCTCGAGTACAGGTCTCACCGTACCCGGCTCAACTCACACTCTAGTTGTTGTGAAAGACTCGTGGCCAATCACAGACCCTTGGAGTGTACTCGATGATACTACGGAGGACTCGTCGCCCGTTAGCACGAGCACAGGTCTCACCGTACTCGGCTCTCACCGAAGTATCGACAGCTCGAATACAGTGTCCCATACCCGTATTCGGCTCACGAGTTGGTTGCGCAATGGTCACTACGGGGAGGCACATGGCCCCAGCGTAGGCCGACAGCTCGACCACGGTGTCCCATACCACCATGCCCGCTCATGCGACTTAGCGGATCTATGTACCATGGTTAAACGGGATCGCCACTGGTAAGTTTGGTACCCTAGGTTCAAGCAGTAGCGACCAAACGGGGTGAACACACAGATACACTTCAGTTTAGTTGACGAGCCTGACTAGCTCGAGCGAACCAAAGTTGAGCAATATGGAGCGCAAAAGCACTCCGTGTGGCCGACCACTATCACCAACCGAAGTACGACTCGGGTTCGCCAGACACGTCCTTTGTGGCGACATGAATCTCAGCCACAATCGCAAGTCTGGTACCGAATGTTTGGGACTATAACATAGTCCCAAACTCAACAGTTTTCATCGATAGCATGTGAAGTAAAAGCATGGATAACATCAATACAAGCATGTTTTGTAGGCATGTTATAAAGCATGAAGTAAAGCATGTTAACAAAGCATGTTGTAAAGCATGTTGTGAAGCATGTAGTAGTCACTATCCCACAGGGATACAATTACATACTCATTACAGGTGAGTGTTCTAGCGAACCACGCATGGAGGGAAACCTACTTGTCTCTAAGG